>VBSM01002608.1:136947831-136969214 GCA_008086735.1 Cheirogaleus medius
TCCATATTGCTTTCCACAGAGGTTGTACTAGTTTGCAGTCCCACCAACAATGTAGTAGTGTTCCTATCTCTCTGCATTCATGCCAACATTTATTGTTCTGGGACTTTTTGATAAAAGCCATTCTCATTGGAGATAAGTGATATCTCATTGTGGTTTTGATTTGCATTTCTCTGATGATTAGATCAAATATTATTGAAGAGATTCTTTAAACAACTTTGTAAGATAAAATACTTTCAAAATTTTATATTTTGACATAATTTTAGATTTACAGAAAAGTGGCAAAGATAGTTCAGAGAATTCATATAGACTATTCGCCTGCTTTTCCCAATGTTAACATCTTGCATAACTAAGAAACATTTATCAAAACTAAGAAATTAATATTGAAGCTATACTATTAATATTAACTAAGCTACAGGCTTTATTCAGATTTCACAAAATTTTCCAATTTCCACTAATCCTTTTTCAGTTCTAGGATTCAATCTAGGAATCCACATTGCATTTAGGTTTTTAATCTTCTCTAATCTGTGACACTTTCTTGGTTTTTATTTTTCCTACCTGTGACATATTTGAAAAGAACTGATCCAGCATTTGCAAGATACCCCTTGGTTTGAGTCTGTCTGATGTTTTCTCATGATTCTTCTAGGGTTATGGATTTTTGAGAAAAACATTACATGTGCCTGCCTTCTTTTCACATCATATCAGGGGCTACACAATGTCAACATGACCTATTACTGGTGATGTTAACTGTGATCATTTGGCTAAGGTGGTGTCTGTCCACCTTAAAGTGATATCTTTTCCTTTCTTCGTTCCTTGTTAGAAGGAGTCTAGAGTCCTTCTAGTCCAACATTCAAGGAGAGGGCAATTAAGCCCAACCTCCTGAGAGCAGGAATATCAAAAATTTGTAGACATGTTAAAAGCACCAATTTATGCAATAAGTTTTTGGGGGAGATACTTTGAGGCTATGCAAATGTCCTGTTTTAAGTTGTACCCACTGGTTTTAGCATTTACTTATGGATCTTGCCTGCAGCAATTATCTAATGATGATTTCATTAATATATTTATCCAATTCCTTCTACATTTATTATTTGGAATTCTTCAGATCTGCTTCATTCCCCATGTATTTATTTGACAATTTATTTATATCATTTGGGATGCACAGATGTTTATCTCATTTATGCTCCTGGCTCATTTTCTAATTGCGAGGTACGATTTTAGTCCCCATTCTAGAAATACAGAAATTGAGATTTAAAACATTTTCATGACTCACCCAGGATCACACAGTCAGTTGCAAACAGGATCTGTGATTCAAGTTTCTTCACTCTCAGCTCGTGCTGTCTCTGGTTTCACCTGGCATACAACTTGTTACATAGCATGAGTTTAGTAAATACTTGATGAACAAACAAATGAATGAAATAGTAAACTTACAAATTCATTTGGTGATTGAAGCTGATTCTTGGTAATCTTATTCTAAGAACACAGAGAACCAGGAAAGGTGTAGTAGGGAAGTTTGAATACCAACCTGCAAAGAAATTGCATTCAGCAATAAAAAGGATTCTTCCTGTTCACAAGGTGATTTTGTAGCTTTGGCATTTGCCCAAATGTTCAGAATATATCATCATTTCCTTAGCCTGATTTGATTTTAGTAAAGGATGAAAATATAATCTCTGAAGGGAAATCTAGCAGCTGGTTTTCCTGATAATTCACCATGATCCCAGCATGTGACTGTAACAATGCTCCTGGGAATCTGTAGAGCTCCCCAAGGGCAGAAGTCGTGTCAAATTTGCATCGTAGACACTCAATTAATGTTGCTGAATGTGTATCTTGCTTTTTTTTTGTGGTCCCTTTTGTAAGAATATCACATGGCCAGAGCTCCCTCATTTAGCTGCCAAGGATTTATGGTTTCATTATGTTTTTAAATGGTAACTTCAGTAAATAACTGTGTTATTAACATACCATATCCTAGAAACAGTAGAGTCAATAGAAATGTCTGACCCCTTGCCCAATTTCTGACACACAGTCAGTGCTAAATAAATATTTGCAGAATGAACTGAAGAAATTAATGTGTGGGCTGGGGTAGTTAGGGAAGACTTCCTGCAGGAGGTAGGGTTTGGACAGGAGCAAGAAGTATGCTGGTGACAGGTGGAAAGGGCTTATCCTAACAATACAGAACACTGCTCCTTTTATGATTTTAGTCATGTTAGCTAGTAATAAGAATTTTCCCTTTATTTGGACTCCCTGGTGACCATAAGAAGAAGCCAACACCCTCTAATAAACCTACAATCTTCTTCTGAGTTCTTAAAGGTCATGTCTTGGTATGTGTAATTGGTCTATAACACCAAGAGATGGTAGACAAGTACTCAGTCACCTGATATGGGATCACATGGCAATAATCCCATTTTCCCAGCCCAGATGAAGGCAATCTTATCAACCACACTCTATCTGAAATTAGCCAGTTCTGAATTCTAGAGCCTGATAACACTCTACTTCTAATGACTAATTTCTATTTTTTCAGGAATCTATATCTGCAACAGAAATTCAATATAAAGTCACTTATATTTAATACTAAAAGAGCTTCATTGTCCTATTTAACTAGATGAACTCACAGAAACAAAGTGCAGCTAAGTCAACAGGGCAGCTCTAGGGCCAATGAGAATTAGAACAAAGGGTTGATGCTGATATGTCCATTTCTCTGACATCTCTCTCTCAAATCTCCTTTGCCTAATTTTATTCCCTCCTTCTATAGACAGTGATTCCCCACAATGCAGGAGAGACAAACCTCAGTTCACTGTTCCTGGTCCGTAAACTCAGAGGCAGGGCTCTTCTTTCTCCCATTCAACCAGGCACTATATATACTATGAGGAAAGATATGGAAATTACTGGTCTTGGTCACATGTCCATCCCAAAGGCCAGTGAGGCTGGGTGCTGTGATGGAAAGCCCTACCAGGATCACAGAATATAATGGGAAAGGAGCAGTTTCCCAAGAAATGAAGACAGCAGGGCATCCTCAGACCCCATCAAAGGTCCACTACTCAGCTGAGCTGTGCAAAGCAGACATGAGCAGGTTTGTCTTTGGGAACTGCATACCTAACATCCACAACCTTCACATCTAACAGGTTTAGCCTTATGGAACTCCTAGTTTCCTCTTTATCTTCACTCCACAGACTCCTACTCCAAATTCCTTACTGATGAGATAGGGAAGGAAGAGCAATGAAAGTAAACTTTACAATAACCATTTGGGGCTAGCAACTAAAGAAAAGTATTGAGGAGTGATCATCTTTTCTTATTAAGACTGACTCCTAGCCAATTTTCTATGTGGCTATAACAGTAGGTGACCAATAACATTTTAAGCAGTTAAGACTGTGTCTCTTGGACAGAAGACACATGGGCCAGAAGAGGTGTGCACAACAGCTTAGGCATGGCAGAGCTAGCAATCTGGAGGTGACATGATTTGTGTTTAGGGGATATTTAACGTTTATTTGGCATTCCATTAGGTTTTCTCAATAAGTTACATTCTTGTTTGTCCCATCTTTTTGAGCTATGTTCAACACAAAAATGTTCCATGTATTCTAGCTAGGTCTACTGTGCCTCACAGGTCACTAAATTACTACCCATACTCAACACATTTATGAGTTTTCTCTATGACTCAAAAGCTACTTCCTTACATTCTATCTATAATTAGCCTCATTTCCACCTCATATATTTGTTTCTTTTATTCTCTGTGTAGCAGAATTGAGTTCTCTTAAATAAAAGAGAAAAATTAAACACTTGATGGCTTCTGCTGTTTCTTCCTGCTGGGACATTCTGGCACCAAATGACTGAGGAAAGAGCTGCATATGCACGCAGAAAAGCAAGGCAAAGAGGCCAGCTTAGGAGAACACTCTCTCTTCTGTTCTCCAGTTCCCAGAAGCCAGGATATCCACTGCCAAAATATCAATTTGAACATTGAGATATTCCATGATTCAGTGAAACTTTGGCTCTTAACACTCAGATAAATTATGAGTATTTTTTCTTCTTTGAGTTTAAAAGCAGCCATAAAGATAGAAATAGTCCCTGACTTATAAAGCTAGGTGGTAATTGTCTATACAACCTTGGCTACCTCCTTGTCCCTCACAACCAAAACCTGGGAAATGATTCTCATATGAGTTCAATTTTCCCTGGGGATTAGGCAACAGCAGCAGCAGCAGCCTCTGAGAAAGAAACACCCAAAGGCTGCAGTAATTGCTGCAACAGGTTGTGGACATATGGCTTGTTCATCATACAGCAGTGTTTCTTTGCTTTGGTCAAGTGCAACCCTACCACACAAAGAAACATCCTATCCAGCAGTCATGCTGAGAAGTGGGGAGCAGAAGAGTCAAAACAGGCGGTTTCCAAAAATATGACTGTTAACTTATGCAAATATTTTTAGTCATTTCACTTCACCTCCCCTTTTAGAAGTGGTTTTAAGACCTCAAAGGGCTGCTGGGAAAGGCAAGCTTGACCATCTCTGTAGGTCTCCTAGATTGTTGGCTGCTGCAGCATTATAATATAGCAAGCTTTTAACCACTTCGGTATGAGCGTCAACTATAGTCAACAGCCACAGATGAACGCGCACAGCCGAGCGTCGACTTTAGCCCACAGCCAAAAGCTTTTACTTTTACAGCTTTTATCTCTGCAGTTGCAGTGTGTACGTTCAGCTAATAAGTTACTACGAATCTGTGACCTTTTAACAAGTCCTCAGTAGGAGTTATTATAGTTATTTTCCTAAACCTGCCTGTAAAGTAAAACAAGCTTTCAGTGTTTTAAAGCTTTCCTCATCACACAAGAGCAAAACAGATTCGTTGTCAATGCACAGCACAAACTATCCTGCGGACTATGAGTGCCGGCTGTGGGCAAGGTTTTGTGGCTGGTGAGCATGGTACCAAAGTGGTTAAATCGACAAGAATGTTAAGGGCTATTGCTTAACTCCAGATGCTACATCAGACCCCATGGTGAGACACATGGGTGGGGTGGGAACATTGTGCAGCAGCAGAAATTTATTGGGGTCTGTAGAAGTAAATAAGGCAGTGATTGAAGGTATAGTATTGACAAACCGAGAGAAGACTCTGAATAGCCTGATCTGGTCTCCATGAGCTCACGAACACAGATCCCATGGAGCTATTTATCTTGCTCTTCTCCTATCTTGATGCATGGCAATAAGTTTCCAGGAAAGAATATCAAGAAAGATTGTTCTACCATTTGTGTTCCTCAAAATAATAGATCAGAAATTCTGCAACATAATAGTTACAAAAAATCTAAACATGTTAGTTGAAATATTTTTAAAGGACTTTTATCAATTCATGAATAAATCTACAATAAAGTAAATGAATTCCTCTAAAGTCAGGAAAAAAATGGAAATGTGAGTCTGAGGAGGTAAGTCAGAACCGTACCTATGGAAAACCCAAGACACATCTAAGGATCCACTGGGCTATAGCATCAGCAGACAAGGGGAAAGGTTAACTAAGCCTTGTGCATGTGCAGAACAGGGCACCAACCTCAAATTACCTTGCACAGAACAAGGGCTCAGGAAGGGGTATATACGGTAAATCAAAAAAACCCCCACCAACAGCGGCAAAAAAACAAAACAAACAAACAAACAAAAACCACAACAAGGCTCCATGCTGCCCTTCACTCTGGATCCCCTGAGATTTACATTGGTTTAGGTCTGAATTTACATTTTTTTCTCAACTGAAGAAACCACAACCCAAGAATTTTGATTTAAAGTAAACCTGGTTCTGTAGTAGTGCTGATGGATGCCTGCAGAATCAAGGCACATCTCTCAGGGAGAGCACACCTTCAGCATAAGTCTCTTATACTGTTACTTAGAAGGAAAGGCAGTGGAAACACAAATAAAAGAAATCAGACACACAAAACTTCACATTTAAGAAATAAAAGAGAAAACAAAAATAAGAGTAAATAGCAAGAGATTATTCAAAATGAACAAATGGGTTTGATAAAGATTCAGGTAGAACTTTTAGAATTAAAAAATATGAACATTGAAATAAAAAATGCAATTGAAATGTTAAACAGTAGAAGAGACAATTATAGAGAGACTAAGTAACTGGAAGTAGGTATGATGAAACTGAACAGAATGAAGCACAGAGAGATGCCAACATTGAAAATAGGAGGGAGAAGTTAACATAGAGAATGGAGCAACATTCAGCAAAATACTGTAGCATAAGATAAGAAAAAAGAAAATGGGGGATGGGTAATATTCCAAGAGATTGCCAGAGAGTTTCTCAGAAATGATGAAAGGCATGAATACTCAGACCCAGAAAGTCACTGAATCTCCAAGAAAAGTAAATACTAAAAAAATCCATTCTTAGATATAATGCAATCGAATTACAACAACAATAAAGAGAGGATCTTAAGAGCAACTACAGAGAAAAGACAATGTACAAAGAGCAATATTTAGATTGATACCTAACTTTCCAATGGGGGAAGGAAAGACAGAAAGTAAAAAAAAAAAATAAATAGTTACTTCAAATATTTTCAAATTGTGAGATAACTGTCAACCTACATTTGTATCCATTAAATAGTATCTTTTAAGAAAAAGAATGAAAGAAAAATACATTCATATCAACAAAAAATAGAAGATTTTGCCATCTACATACCTATACTAAAGCTTCAAAAGGATATTTTTCAAGAAAAAAGAAAAATTAGCCTAAGGATGAATAGTGGGTAAAAAAAATGTTAGACATGTGGTTTAAACTAAACATTATTTGTACAAAATCATAAAAATAATGAAGTTAAGAACAAATGAGAGAGTTAAAATGACTAAACAACAATATTATATAGGTTTGGAGTGTGTGTTTGCAATTGAAACTTTCATACATTTAACAATATTTGGTGAGCACTTATTATAAGCCACAACTATTTGATGCACTGGGTAAAAAAGAGTGAACAAACAGTTAAAAAATTTTGTCCCTGTGAAATTTTCACGGTAGTAGAATAAAAAAACAAATGACAAAGTCAGATGACGATAAATTCTATGGAAAAAAATATAAAACAGAAGTAGGAGAGAGAGTGAGCACTTATTCCTTTATATTCTTATTCCTTTATATCCCTTTTATAGTCTGTGTATTCTTGCTATAAATTTATCTTATAATAAATAGAAAATTACTCTATATGTTTCAAATTTTTGAAGGAAAAGGAAACTCTTAATTATATTTATACTTATGTATATGAAGTGTGGATGTTAAATTTTTTAAAAAGAAAAATAGAAGTGAGTATATATCTTCCAAATACAAAGAAGGGTGGATAATGGAATGGGGGTGGAAATCAATCATTTAAAAGGAAGCAAGAAAGGAAAATCTGAGATACAGAAAGAGGGGAACAAATAGGAAGCTTAAAAATAAGGTAGTAAAAGTAAGTCAAAATATTTTAGAAATTACAGTAAATGAGAATGGACTGAACTCTCTGGGAAAATGGCATGAACTGTCAGACTTGATTACAAAAAGAAAATTGAGGAATATTTGCCCTTTATATGAAACAAGCCTCACAATAAAGACAGAGAAATGTTGAGGATAAAGAGATGAAATAAACATACTAGGCAAATATTAGTCAAAGCCATCTAGTATATCTATATCATATCAGTCAAGATAGGCTTTACTGCAAATATATATATAAAACCAGAGTTATAGAAGATTACACCATAATGAAAACAGGTTCAGCTTTCTTGAGAGGTGTAACATTTCTAAATTTGTACCCACCTAACATACCCCAAAATATATACAGCAAAATCTGAAAAATCTATGAGGAAAAACTGACAAATCTGTCCATTTGTGGGAAATAGTAACATCCTCTCAGTGATTTATAGATCAAGTAGCCCTAAAATTAGTAAGTTTAAAGAAGATTTAAATATTAATAAGCTTAATTAACCAATATGAAGATAAAGAATGTTGTATCTAACACTTTATTTTCAAGCACACATGGAATATTTACAAGTGTTAACAAAGACCCCTACCTCATGGAAGACCTTATATTCTATAAGACAGACAATAAATAAGTAAATAAAGTATATAGTATAAGAGATAATGATAAATAATAAGGAGAATAAATAAAACTGGAAATGAGGAAAGAGAGTAGGGTGGGAAAGGGTATCAATTTTAGGTGGGTAGGCAATGTGAAACCTCACTGAGAAAGAAACATTTGCGTAAAGACCAGGAGGAGGTGATGGGAAGCAATGTGGTGTTTGGGGGTCAAACATTCCGGGCAGATCATGAAGGAAATGAGAAGGGCCTGAGGTTAATGCATGCCCAGATTGTTCCAGCAAGGTAGACCAGTGTGTCTGGAAGCTGGGGCAGCATGGCTCTGGGGGAGAGTAGCAGGAGGTGAGGTCTGGGAGATGTGGGATGCCAGCTCAGGTGGACCTTAGAGTTATTAATATTAATAAGAGATGTGAATTTTTCCTATGAGTGAGAAAGGACAGTATTAGAAGATTTGATCTGATTTGCATTTTCCTAATAACACTATGACTTTGAAGCTGTGAATACACTTATGGGCAAAACAGAAACAAGGAGACAAGTTAGAAAACTATTAAAACACTAAGTGAGAAATTAGAGTGGTTTGGAACTTTGTGGTAACACTCAAAGTGATGAGAAATGGCTGGATTCTGTATTTATTGTGAAGTAGTCAATGGGATTTGCTGACAGATTGGATGTCAGGTATTAAAGTCAAGTAAGACTCCACAGTTCTTTGGTCTGAACAGCTGGAAAGATGGCACTGCCATTTCCTAAAACGGGGAGGCTGTGGGAGGAGCAGAAGCTCCACTTTGGACACATCAACCTTTGGATATCAGTCATATATGGGGGAGACGTATCATGTAGGGAGTTGGATATATTTAATATGAACCTGGAGTTCAGATGAGTGGTACAGGCTAGAAATATACATTTGACAGTCATCAGTATACAGGTGATTTTTAAAGCCATGAGACTGAGTTAGATCATCAAGAGAGTGAGGGTATGCAGAAAAGAAAAGGAGTCCAACCATTAAATTTGGGGTAGGTCAACCTACTATTAGAGTTAGGAAGCTAAAGAAAAAGTAGCAATGCTAACTGTTGAGTGATTAGTCATGCAAGGAGAAAATCAGAGTGACCAAATTCATCAAATGCATTTGATAGAGCAAGACGGATAAGGACTAGATAACTGGACATAGATGCAGAAATCATAAACAAATTAATAGGAAATTGCGTTCAGCAGTGTTTGAAAATGAAATCATATAATGATCAAACTGGATTTATCACAGGGATGTAAGACTAATATAGCATTATAAAATCTATTATGGCATTTGCTATATGAACATTAAAAGAGAAAAATCAAATGATCATATTAATGATACAGAAAAGTATTTGAGAAAATTCAATATCCATTTATAATAAATATTTCCAGAAAATTAATAAAAGTTTGGACACACACTGGCAAAGTGCATTCACCAAAATATCTATAGCCATGATCCACTGGATATTCAAATAATAGAATTGTCTTTAAAATAAAAAATAAGGCAAGAATGCTTACTATTCAACCTATTTTATTAAGCATTGTATTGAAGGTATTAGTAATCTTAGTAAATAAGAATAAAAAAGTAAAATGTACAAAGATTGGCATGGAAGACACAAAATCTTATCATTAAAGAACTGTGTCATTGTCTACAATGAAAATCAAAAAGTGTCTAAGGACAAAGTGTTAGCATTAGTAAGAGTTTTAAAATATAATTAGATAAAAGATTGACATAAAATTAATTGCATTTATATATACCAACAATAATTAGGAAATGCAGTTTTAAAAAAATAGCCTCATATTAACAACAGTAAAAAACAATATGTATTTTACCTAAGAACATAATTAACAAAAAATATGTAAATCATTTGTTGAGAATTATAAAACTTGATTTAAAGACATTAAATAAGAACTAAATAAATGATCTTGGAGGTCAGTGATGTACCATTAGCTTGGATTGGAAGACTAAATATCATGAAGACATGAATTTTCCCTAAATTGACCCATGGTTTGAATGCAATTTCATCAAAATCCCAAGAAGTTTTCAAAAGAAATTCAACAAGTTGATTCTAACATTTATATGTTAACCAAATGCCAAGACAAGCCAATACTGTTAAGGAAAGGAGTCTTGCTTTACCAGAGAAAAAGATTTATCATAAAACTATAATAGATTAAAAAATGAGAATTAATTGATAAATAAATACAACAGAACAGAAAAAACACAGAAACAAAGTCTCACATATCTGTAATTTACTATACTGACGGATGTAGCATTGCATGTGGGGAAATAAGAGACTGTTTAATAAATGAAGTAGAAAAACTGATTATCCATATGGAAACATTGAAATTATACCTCTAAGGCCACAACACCCACACAAAGCAATTGCTAATGGATTACAGACTTAAATGTAGAAGACAAAACTTTGAAAAATATCTCTCTGACTTTGGGGAAGAGAAACAAGAGTTGACCATAGAAGGAACATATTTTACTAGATTAAAAAATGTTAATGGCTGCATTAAGAATTTTTACTCATCAAAATATTCCAGGAAGAAAATGAAAATATAAGCCATAAACTGTGAGAAGGATTAGAACCAAAGATTACATTTTAAAATACCTTAAAAAGTCAACAAAAGGCAAAAAATCCCACATTAAAATGGTCAAAATATATTAACAAGTATTTCCCAGAAGAAAAACAAATGACAAATAGGTGGGAAACTATTCACCCTAAGTAGTAATCAGAGAATTGCAAAAAAAAAAGAAAAAAAAAGACAATGAAATACAATTTACAATCACCAATATGACAAATTTTAAAAATCTGTTAATACTAAGTATGACAAGAATGTAGAACAATGAGAATTATGCACAAATGAAGAGAATACAAATTAGTACAACCAATTGGAATTACAATTGACATTATCTGGTAAAGCTGATGAACTTTCGCCTAGGATCCAGAAATTCCACTCCTAGGGATACATTAGCTATACACTAAACCAGCCCAAAAGGAAGAAAACTAAACAATATAATGTTTAGGGATACATACTCATATGGTAATACTATGAAAAATAAATCAAGGGAATAAACAACAAAGATAGTGGTTATCTCTGAGGGAAGACAGAAAAATGGAATCAGGAAAAATTATAAGTTTCAAGGGTTTAAGTAACTTTTCATTCTTACAGGTATTTTCATAGGTAATCTTTTTATTATTCTGATTCATAGCTAACACATTCATTATTTTGTATATATTACATTCTTCATAATAAAATTAGGGGAAAAATTGAAGAAGTTCTGGATGTCAACGGAAAAGAACCCAAACTCTGTAAAATAATTTAAAGAGGTTTATTCTGAGCCATGTGGGAGGACCATGGCCCAGAGCCATGCCCAAGAAGCCTTGAGCAAGTGGTCTCTCAACATGGTTGGGTTACAGTTCAGTTTTATACATTTTAGTGATACAGGAATTACACATAAACTCTTAATACATCGAAGGTGTACATTGGTTTGGCCCAAAAAAGCAGAACAACTCCAAGTGGGGGTGCTTACAGGTTATAGGTGGATTTAAAGATTCTGTGATTTGTAATTGGTCAAAGAAATGAAGTTTTGTCAAAAGGTTTGGAATTTTTTAAGATTAGGAAATCTGCTAATTAAAGACAAGCCAATGAACATATACCCATGATCTGTCAAGTAAATTGAGGACCTGCAGGTGTGGTTCAAACTTTGTCGTGCATAGCCTTAAGCCTGTTAATGAGTTACAAAGGATATCTCCAAGAAGGAAGAGAGTGCATAAGGAGGCATGTCTGACCTCCCTTCTCGCGGCCAGCAACTCAGCTTTAGGGTGTTTCTGGGGTCCCCTTGACCAAGAGGAGGTCCATTCAATCAGCTGGGGGGCTTAATATTTTATTTGAGTTCACATGGAAAACACCAGATCACCGTGTCTATGGCCATTTTCCTCTTCTCTTTCACGTGTTTTTAAACATTTTTCTATAGCTGTGGAGAAAAGACAGAATGGCCAGGCTTACTGTGTATAAGTTGCAGTTTAAAAACAAACATTTATCATGTGTCAAGCAATGGATTAAATACTTTCTATCCAATCTCTTATTTAACCATTACAAGAAGCAACTGGGTGGGCACTTGTATGGCCCCCATTTTACACATGAGAGAGATAAAATGACTCACAGATGAATTAAATCACCCAAAGTCACATGGTCAAGTCAGTGGCCAAGACAGCATTTGAACTTAAATCTGCTGAATATCAGAGTCTGAGCTCCTAATACCTGAGGTATGCTGTTTCTATTCAAGTTGCTGCTCTTGGTCTTGTCTTTCCTTACAGGGTACACTTAGCATGTGCTGAATCCTGTGGCAAACACAAAAGGGAACACCAAGGTTTTTTATATGGGAGGGCTGCAATTGCTGGATCCAGGAGCAGAGATATCATTAACCTGGACTAGGGTTAATAAATAAACAACTGCAGCTGATTAAGTAAATTATTTACACCACTAATTAAGTACTTTCTTTATGCCAGGTGCTGGGCAGGAGTCTCTAACTTTCACCACGCTGCTGGGTAGTTGAAAATGGAGGCTCAGAAAGCTTCTGGTGTTGGCTGAAGTCCCTGGTGTAGCGAATGGCAGAGCTGGACTGCAAAACTGAGCTGTGGTGCTTCCTGAATCCTAACAAATGCTAAAGGACTGCAGGTAGGTGGTCAATACCTTCTGTCAATAGAATTTGCAGTTGGGCTGACACTATATGAGAGAGATATATCTTTTTATGTGTGGTCATGAAGGCATTTCAAATGAAAACAATGACACTTACATGGAATATGACTATATGTGTAAACGGTACCGTGTGCTCAACATACCTGGGGCAAGAGAGGATGCACCCAAGTTACATTTTTGGGGGGAGGGGAGGTGGCGCTTGCTGGCTGGCAGGGAGTGGGGTGTTGAAGTTGGGGAAAGAATCAAACCAAGAAAATGAGGGCCAAAAATGAAAGTGGGTAATGATTCTACAGATGTTCAGTTAATGAAAATGAAGCAAAGTATTGGGTAGTTTAGGCAGTTTTACTTTTTTAAAAAGTATATTTCAGTGCTTGGTGCTATATATAGTGAATAATTCATGCTCTTTGGGATCACAGAAAGGCTTTGAGATGCTCTAGGAAAAAGAAGGGGGAAAGAAATCTGCCCAGAGAGGTTTGTGGTTTGGGGAAGAGAAGGGTATATGCACTACGTGTTAATGCAACTCTAACCAGGTGTCCAGATCAGCAAATCGCACCACAGACCATGTGATAAGGAGTCAGGCTGGCTTTCTATGGAAGTTGAATCAGGTTTGCAAATGATTTTTTTTTTAAATCATCACACATTCTGTGTGGTCTGCAAGGCTGAAACAGCCTACCGTTTTTTTCCTCTCTCTCCTTATCATTATAGGTTTCTGTCTCCTTTCCCCATAGACCAGCTTTACCAACTGATATTCACCCTACCCCATACCCCACCAATTCACTACCAGGGGTCCTCAAACTTTTTAAACAGGGGGCCAGTTCACAGTCCCTCAGACCGTTGGAGGGCCGTTGGAGAGTGCGGCGCACATTCCACACATGCGCACTGTGGGCCCGGGACGAGTCGGCTGCTAAGCAGGACAGGCAGCGGCGGCAAAAACACCCGGCGGGCTGGATAAATGTCCTCAGCGGGCCGCATGTGGCCCGCAGGCCGTAGTTTGAGGATGCCTGCTAGGCAGCAGCTCTGAGATGTCTAAACCAAATCTGAAAAACATGCGATAACAACTGCAGGGGGAAGCTAGGGTTGAGGGAAGCCCACTGGATGATCCGGTCAGAACTTCTGTGAAATATACCTCAGAGATATATTTCAACAAACCTCCAGGAATTAAAGGAGAACAATGGTAGAAAGTAATTTACACTATGCAATCCTTTAATGGCTGGGGGTTTGTTGACTGTGAGAGCACAGGGCAAGCAGCTGTGCTGAGGAGGTCAAGAAAGTTCTGGAAACAGCAATCTAAGACACGGCAAGGACTGAACAACCACTTTCTTCCTTGAAGGTGACCCATGCTCTAGCCATAGGACAGTTAGAGAGGGCAGGATCTCCAGGTAATGAGACCTCGCCAGACAGGCACCTTCAGTTTCTTCCAGAGAGGGTAGTAGCTCCAGCCCAACCTGTAAAAGGAAAAAATCTTTGCTGTTGAAAGCAATGGCTCCTAGCAGCTGCTGCTCCTGCTTCTATCTCCTTATCTGCCTCCACCAGCTCTTTGGGCCCTTAGACCAAAGTTTAAAAATAATAATGATAATGATGATAATGATAATGGCTCACTTTTACTAAGCACTTCCTATGTACCAGAGATCCTTATACTGTGAAAGCTATTATTGTATTTATTTCCCACAATTACTCCATGATGTAGGTTATTGTAATTATAATCATGATGATTATATTCATTTTAGCAGATCAGGAAAATGAAGTATAATTCAACTAAATAACATGTTCAAGTTGACACAGATTTTAAGTGTGTAAAAACCCAAGTCTGATTTTTAACTCTATGCTCTCAACCCCTGTAGCAATGCCTCCCAAATTTGAACAATGCACAGATCCTTTAAAAAGAGAAAAAAGTTCTTGTCGACCTCCAATACTGACTAAAACCACCTATAAACTCCGTCTAAATTCACTAAACCTAAGCCAAACATATACATTAAAAACACTTAATAACTAAATAACACTTAATAACTAAACTGTAAGACCAATAACATTCAAATTAAAAACATTAATTCACTATGATGAAGAATGCTGCTCTGCTTAAACTAGATCATCAGTTTTGGTTTTAATAGGAGAAAGATGAGCCTCAGGTCAGGTTCTGTACTGAATAATTTTTTGTGTGTATTTTGGCTTCAGAAGTAATTCAGATAATGCCTGTTAGTATAAGTGTGGTGTTAATTATTTCCAGGCTTCGCTTGCTGGTTCACAAAATAAATAGACCTCACATTTTTTCAAAACACTGCCAACGAACCATCTTCAAGTGTCAATTTTAATTAAGTGTCATTTGATAACTCAGTAATGCTTTCTTGTTTACTTTAAAAGAAGATTATGATTGCAGCATTCTTGAAATTTTCATTAAATAAACCCTGATTGTCAGAAGCAGGTCTCATTTCATGTGCCTGGCTATGCTTACCATGAATTGAGTGGTGACAGTTTGGCTCGTTCAAAGATGGGCTCTGTAGAGAGTGTCTACAGTTTGGGAGTGTCTGCTCAGGAACATATGGTTGTGAGTTTGATTTGCATATATGCCTTTGTACCCGATGATGGCTCAGATCTCCCATCACATTTCTTCCTGTGATACTTTTATTAATGCATCACTTCCTGACATCATTTGACTTTCACTTAGTGAAAATAACATTTTTTAAAAACAAATGTAGACATCCCCATGGAAATCATATGGCAGTTCTTGGAATGAGTGATCTTTAGAATGATTAGACTATGCCTGTAACTCATCAGATTATCACTGAAATGCAATATAATTTTTAAAAATTCTTTCATGAAACATTTGGACTGTTGAAAAGTTGTGTATGAGTTCCAGTTTGTGAATCATGGACCATGTCTGCTGATTTCCTTGCATCCAGTAAGTCAGGAGGGGCACAGTTCTTTGGGATTCTCCAGTATTGAAACCCTCGGTCCTGGAGTCATCTCTCAAAATACATGCTGAGGCTCCATTCTCAGCCCCTTTCCACTGGAATTTAATCATAGGCCCACATTCCTATTTCCATATGCTCCATCCACATAGAAACTCTTGTTTCCCAGCATCCAGATTTTCCCAAGAAAAGCCTATCAGTAAGTAAAGTAATGGCTCTGAGTCCTGTGTTGACTTGTTTTACCTTGTAAGGACATAAGCCTCATCACCCTCTGTGAACAGACGAGGAAATTATAGCCCAAAGAATTGACTTCTCCAAAATCACTGAGAGGTTACAGATCTTCCAGTTCATGCTTTTCTCATTAAAACAGACTGCTTCATTTGAGTAAGATGCATCGAAGCAGGGGATTCTTGCATTAATAATACAATTATAATATAAAAGGAAGAATGTGCACAAGAACAAGGAAAAAATCAGGAGCCATTTTGAGTCTCTATTAAGATTTAACACTGGCACCTCCTATTTTCAAATAACCATAATAACAATAATACTGATGATGCAGAATTTTAGATTAAATTCTCTGGCCATTGTCATTTGCTCTATTTGCCATTGGTTTGAGAAGCAATTATTAAGGGTACTTTTTTTTTTAATCACAGGGCTCTAAACTCCATTTATTAATTCAACAAATACTTATGGGGTACCAATAAAGACAAACTTTACATGTTTTTATTTTAATGAGAAAACTAGGAATCATTAGAATATTTTGACACAGACTTCCTTAGTTTGTGGGAAATCAACAAGATGGACCTCTTTAGTTACACGTAGATAATGCGAAAACTATGATTTCCCCACAAATGTGAATTCAGATGCAAATGTGAATTCAGATGATGTAGGTTGAAGTTTGCATTCTTTTCGTTGGGTAAATTGAGTATACCCATGGTAAACCAAACTGGGCCCTTAAAGATTTTGATAACTGTTCTAAATAGTATGTTTAATAATTAATGCTTCTTAAATGGTGTTATTTAAATTAGAACATCTCAGACTTGGGAAAATGTATCGTTGATTATTGCAACTGACTTTTCTAGAGTTCCCTTGAAACAAATGGAAGTTCGTATTAGAAAGAGGATACGAACTAATCTAGGCTTAGGGATTCATGCCTGTGGGTTCCAGAAGTGGTCACTGCTCTGACAGTGCATGTTGAACTTGGGGCTGATCTTCCATTATTCTATCAGCAATCAGTGAATGAGTTTAGCCTTCACTGTGCTTTTGAAGACTTAACGGAGGAGAAGCAAATTATAAGATAGCATGATAATATGGCATTTGGGGGAAGCAATGGTTTACAGCTAGGTTGGTGGACCAGATAACAAGTGCTTAGCGGGAAACCTCTAAGCATTCATCAGGGACCCCCTTGGAGGAGAAATCTGGGAGAAAGATTGACTTTCAAAAAATTTCAGTCATAAAATATTTTATGTCACCCAGTCTTAGTAAGATGCCATCCCTTTCCAATCTTCCTTTCATGCCCATTACTTGTCTTCATTATAACATCCTCTTGCAGTAGTATGTATGGGATTCCGACAGGACAATAAATTCACTATAAGTATGACAGAAATAAAGAATGTATTATAGGAATTAGACCTTATACAAATATGGGTGGGGCTGAGAAAGAGAAAATCTGGAATGGGGAGTTAAAGGGTCAAAAAAATGGCACCCTGCAGCAAAGGTGTAGGTGGACCAATGGGACCTTGAAAGGAAGTCCAAGAAATCATCAAAGTCGGACCATACAGGGAGAACTCATGAAGAAGTTTATGGAAACTGTCCCTTCTGGGGAAAAAGTTGCCTCTGCAGAGATTCAGCTTTCATGTGTCCCCTGGTGGTGGGCCTGGGGCACTGCCTAAAGACAAGCAGGACAGGGAGTGGAGACAGCCGGGCACTTCTGCATCTGTCTATCACCATAGTTGATGGTGACAACCTTCTGAGAGCAGTGAATTCTGCTTTATTTGTCAGCCAAATATCAGGCAAGTTCTTCTTTAGGAAAACCAGTCAGAGAAGATTCTAGTTCCTAGCTTTGGCCAAGTTCACCTAACATGGCCTGGTATACCTTGGCTCTCTGCCTATACACTGGACTGTGAGATCAGAAGACAGGGAATATGTCATCTCCATTTTAAACTATTCAGCATCAGCCTCAGTCACAGACTCGATAGAGGTCTGAGCAATGAATGAAGAGCATTAATATGGCTGATATGGCATTGGGGTTTTCAATCATTCTCAGAACATATGGTGGAAATAGTGCTATGCATTCTTGGGATTAAAATCTCTCACGTCAAGACTGGATTCCAGTGAATGAATGGAGGAGGATTCCACTGTGGAAGATAAATTTAATTATTAATATATCAACATATTTACTTGAAATTTAAAGAAAATAGGGAAATTCTATCTAAAATCAAATTTGCCTTTTCCCTTTAATGTAATCAACATCTTCAGTTTTACTGTGTTTTGCTTTGGTTTGAGGGTGGCCATTCATCTTTTGTTTTCCGTTTGTTGCTGCTGCTGTTTTTAGGATGCTGACAGTAACATATAATGAAGGATCATATTATGTCAACAAATTTTATTCTGAGGTTGTTATCAGAAAATCAAAATGAGTTTGAAGGTACATCTGTTTTCTATGTCTGCTCCAAGAATGCTAAAGTTCATAGCATCTGTCTTTATCTCAGCAAACAAAAAAGCAAGTTTCTATCAACAAAAAGAGAAGAGCAAATTCATAGTTATTGAGACCTCACATAAAATTTTGTGACTTTATTTTAATTCCACTCATCCTGACATTTTAAATTCTAAATTATCTTTCTGATAAAAATCAATGAAACATTTGTGGATGAGAGAGCATTTGGGAAAAAAAGACTTTATAGTATTTGGTCAGTACAAAGACTTCAGTGTGATATTTCTCTCCTTGTGTCCTTTCCCTGGCTTCCTGCAGGCCAATAGTGTGTGTAATAACTTCATCAAAGTAACTTCCTTATCTGGTACTATACTTCTGGCTCAATGAACTATTTGAACAAAAAAAGTTTTGAACTAAAATTAATATTTCCAGATTCTCAGTTGACTTTTATAATCAAAATCATAGAGTTCTATGTCTAGAACTCTAAAAGTAATTAACTCTTCCCTCTATCAGTTGCTCTGGGATGGTTTTTCTCCCCACATGCCCAAACTTTAAGGATGTGGCATTGTGCCAGAGGGAAGCATGAAGCTGCAGGATAAAAACAGCTTATCATCTTTCTCCTTTGCATGTATCTCTTACTAAAAATATGTCCAGAAAATTTGACAGTAAAATAAACATTACTATATTGTAAACTAGATTGCAAAATTTGCATACATTAATAATATAAAATGAAAGACTCCAAAGAAATTTTGACCTTATTGGGGATCCCTTTGGAGAGAAACCCCCTCCCCCATTAGGGACAGTTTGATGGAAATTGCGAAGGAGCCCCGTCTCAGAGTAAGCCTAACTTTTGGCATTAGTAATGCAAGACACTCCGGTTTTCAGACAACTGGAATTCATCGTCATTCCCAGAGAGATTTAGGACTGGAAGTTACTATCTAAATTGATACTGTCAAGTTAATCCAAGAAGCATTTTTATGTTTCTTTATTACCAGACATAACACAAGACAACGTGTCATTTGATCAATGATGCTGTCATAAACCAACACCCATTTGTCAGCTTGCAAAGAACAAATGACAAGAGGGTCAGGGATTGAAAAGAGGAGAGGCTTATGTTAGAAGGCCACTGTCATATTGGAAGATGATTCTGGACTGTATTGGTTTAAAGCCGCTTAGCCTGTCCTGTCTTCCTCCCTTCCCATGCCTCACCTCCCTTCTTTTGGAGCCCAGATCAGCATTGTGTGCTATTCTCCAGATTCTTGCCAGATTTTCTGTTGGGAGAAACTGTAGCATTGCTGGTTGCAGTCCAATTTGTAAATTTTAAGCAGGCAGGAGTTAAAAGGCCTTCAAGAATAAGTTCTTTAAATCCTATAAGTGAGAACAGTCCAGATTTATTAATACCATCTCTGACAGTAAGCAAGAGGTTTCAACATGACAGTGCCACCCTGACACAGTAAATCAGAGCTGCCTTGGCTTAGTAAAGGGTAGGTGAAGGTTGAGGGACTAAGTTGCCCAAATTTGTGCCCTGACACCAGGCAGGAGATAAACATTTCTGCTGAAGACTAAGTTCACTTCCATATGGCTGCTCTTTGCCCTACAAGTGTTCTTGCCTGAATGACGTGGGTCGCACTTCCACGTTAACTATATCCCTCGATCCCATATTGGTGGAGAGATTATAAGTCCTGGGTGCCTGGGATAGTCCTGGTATAATTACTAGTAGAGTCTCCTTTCTTTGTCAAAATTGTCCTGGTTTACCTCATAAGTTAAATTGTTTCTTTAAAAAATCTCACTCTATTAAAACCTGGTGTTAAAGCTGAGCTATTTCTAGCTAAGTCAGAGCCACAGAAATAAAAATATACAATTAATGAAAGCAATGCGGCCACAGTGAGGTTGGAATAATTCAGCAGGACCATCTGGCAGAAACAAATGAGAGACTGGGAGTCTTCCCGGGTCACCACGGCAACAGAGAGAGGGGCTCCTCTCCCTAGGAACGGTGGCAGAGCACAGTCGGGCAGAAGTGGTGTCATCCTGCTAAGTCAGCCAGCCTCAGCCTGCTGCCTCCAGTTCCTTCTCTTGGGCTACCCACACTTTCCACGACAGCACTGGCCCTGTATAGTGGCTTTAGAGCCGTCACACCTCTGGGCTTCTCGCTTAGCAACTGTGTGACCTACCACAAATTCACTTAACTTCTCTAAGCTTCAGCCTTTCCCTCCACAAAAATGAGGATAATTGGAGCTGCCTTGTAGGGTTGGTGTAAGAATCAGAGATTACATAAGTAAGGTGTTTAGCCTGGTGTCTAGCATAAAGTTAGCGCAAAATAAGTAGAAGCTGTTTCATAGCCTAAATCTGAATTCTGAACAATTTGGGATGTGACTCTCCACAGCTCGTAAATGAGTTCCTATTTTTATATGCCTTGTTCTCATCTCTCCTGTGTGTCGGTAAATCCCTTGAGGACAAAGTGTACATTTTAGAGCTCAGTTTTGCCTGCAATACCTACTGCTGCATACTGCTAGGCACAGAGCAGCCCTTTAATACATTCCTGATCAATTAATCAGTTGCCTCCCAAGCACAGTGAACAGCTATGGCCTAGCCTGTCAGCTCTCTTTCCCCTGTCCCAGCAGGGGCCAACATACCACAGCACCAGGGTTACCTGAGGTATCCTCAGGGAAGGGGAGATTGTTGTGAGGAAAGGCAAAAGGCCCTGTGTGAAGTCAAAATAATCTTTTAATTTTAATTTTTTTTATTTCAGCATATTACGGGGGTATAAATGTTTAGGTTACATATACTGTCTTTCCCCCACCGAGTCAGAGCTTCAAGCGTGTCCATCCTACAGATGGTGCGCACTGCACCCATTAGGTATGAATATACCCATCCCCTCCTCCCCCGCTATCTACCTGACATCCGATGAATGTTATTACTATATATGAACTTAAATGTTGATCAGTTAATACCTATTTGCTGGTGAGCACATGTGGTGCTTGTTTTTCCATTCTTGGGATACTTCACTTAGTAGAATAGGCTCCAGCTCTATACAGGATAATACAAGAGATGCTAGATCACCATTGTTTTTGTGACTGAGTAGAACTCCATGGTATACATATACCACAT
>VBSM01002608.1:136974525-137025549 GCA_008086735.1 Cheirogaleus medius
AAAAAAAAAAAAAAAAAAAAAGAAAATGCAACAAGGTAATTTAGATATAAGATAAATATTCCAAAATCAATTGGATTTTTACAATATGATAAACAGAAAATGTGATTTTAACTATTGGTATAATTTATAATAGCATAAAACATGTATATGTTATTTAGAAATAAATTTAAGATATTAAGATATATATGGTAAAAGTATAAAACTTTATTGAAAGACATCAAAGAGCACCTTAAATCACATGGTGATACACCATATTCATGGATATTAAGACAGTCTCTTAAAGGTGACAATTTTCCTCAAAATCATACAATCAATATAATTTCAAACAAAATTATACCAGGATTTTTCAAGGATTTCATAAACTGATTCTAAAACTCATTCATAAAAGTTCAAAATAGGCAAAATATTCCTAAAAAAAAAAGAAGGTAGAAATATTTTCTTACTATATATCAAAACTTTTAAGTTCTAATAATTAAGATAATATAGTATTGATATAGTGTAGATAAAAAAACAATGGAATATAAAAAAGCTTAGACATAAATCGATACAAAACAGCTACTTGAGATATGAGACAGGTAGTTTTACAAATGAGAGGAGAAAAGAGTCCATTCAATAAATAGTTCTGAGACAATTGTTTATGTGGATAAAACTTGTTATGCCATTAGATAAAAACTGAAATTGAGTTGATAAAACCCCTTATGCCATTGGATAAAAACTGAAATTGAATCTGACTCATACCATACATAAACATCCATATTAAACAGATTAAAGACTAAAATGTCAAGAGCAAAACTACAAAACTTTTAGAGAAATAAGAGTATTTAGAGAGTAAGAGTATTTTTATGTACTCAAGATAAAGAAAAATTACAGGAGAATGAAAACATAAATTGTAGTGTATTTATACAATGAAATATGCAGTAGTGTAAATTAAGACTACAATTACACTTAACATAGGTAAGTCTTAAAAATGTCAAGTTAGTATAAAATAGCAGGTAGCAAAAGATTAAAGACAGATACATTTTGTATAAAATCCAAAAACAAGCAAAAATTAATGTTTGAAAACACATTGTTAACAAAATCAACTTTTTAAATAAAAGGAATAATAAACACAAAATTCAGATTACTGGTCACCTTTGGGCATAAGCGGATAAGGGGATAAATGAGGATCTACTAAGTAGATGGAACAGCATTGGCTGTTCTTTTTTCTTTAGTCCACAACTGTTTATTATTATACTTTATAAATTATATTTATGTTATAATATGTTATCTATAAGTTTTGAATAGGAAATAGCTTTTAAAATCAAAATCTCAATTTTAAAAATATTTCATTATACAAAGACCACTTTAGTTGGAGCTCTTCAAAATCTAAGTGGGGTTCGTGGGGCAGAAGGATGGCTGGGAAGTTCATTAGGTAATGAGTTTCTCATCACTGGAGTTATTCAAGCACAGGTAAAAAAAAATCCCTTTTAATGTAAATATCTTAAAGTAAACTTAAGCATTAGTTGACTGAATATTATTCCTTGGATTAATTCTTGAGTGAATTAATTTAACTGTTCACGTTAGCCAAAATTGGTAACAATATAAAGTCCATATAGACACTGCCCTTAATTTCCAGTTTCAGAATTAGAACGAATCAGTTGCTCCCAGAAAAAGCTAGGGAAGAACTTCACCTTCAAAATCACTTGCTTCTGTTTTTCTCTTGATAATTTAATCCATTTGTTACATGTCATTTTTCCTTGTTGAGGCAGGGGAGAGGGGAAGGAAGGGTGGGATAGGTATATATTTTTAACATTTTCATGAAGCTCAATTTTATACAACTAATTATCTAAAGATGATGTCGAAACTAATTTAAGCAGCTAATAAGTTGTAGCCAGGATCTTAGAGAATATTCTGCCTTCTAATCTTCATAGATTCTAGAGCTGAACGTAAAGAGCCACTTTACTAAAAGTGTTGCCAAACGTTCCTCAGATCCGTCACCATCAAGGAGGATTGGGAATTCCAACAAAAGTGCCAGGGCTGTCACCTACAGGGGACATATAAAACTAAGTTAAAAGCATAGATTAAATAAATTCACCTGTGCCAACTGCCAAGAGGCAAGAGTAGTCTTCAGAGCCTGGAAATGAGAGAAGCCAGAGGGATATGCATGAGGGCGTGGATGTGCTGGCATCTACTAAACCTCCCCTGGAAACATTGCCCATTCCTAAGATCAGTCAGTTATCTCTGCAGATAACCCCATCAGAAGTGTCTCCCACCTGTGGAAATCTGCCTGGGGCTTGCTAACCCACCTGCCTGTTGCTGAGTAATGCCATTTTTGGTTATTAATTACAGCAAGAAAACGGATTGATGACTGCAACCCAGAAGGTCTGGTTTATATCAGATGGGTTGGAGGAAGAAGTGGATGCTAAAAACTGAAGATTAGGTCCCAGCCCTTCACTTATCAATACTCCCTTAGTTATGTATCATATTGTGGCTTGTCTTTTTTGGAGAAAGTCAATCATGCCATACTGTTGAGAAGAGATTGGTGACCAGCAAGGACACTTCTGCAGTGAAATAATACAAACTATTCCAGATGTGTATCAAGGTTGTATTTGCTGTCTAACTTGGGTCAGGGTATAAGAAACCCAATCTCAAAGGATAAAGGCGTAGCTTATCTAGCCCCAGAAATCGCTGCTGGCACACGGGGATCTCACTATTTTGCTGGAAGTAACCAAAATAAATAAATAAATAAATAAATCATCCCTCGGTGGGTCACGTGACCATGCCAGTTCTCAAGGCAGATCTCTTCTCATAAGGGCATTGTGTGGAGCCTCTGAAATCTGCCGAGCTTTTTCTCTGCAAATGCAGGAAGAAAGCGAGTGGATGGATACATAAGCATGGCCTTGCTCCTGGTCTCTTTGTTAGCATTCCTGAGCATGGGCTCAGGATGTCATCATCGGATCTGTCACTGCTCTAACAGGGTTTTTCTCTGCCAAGAGAGCAAGGTGACAGAGATTCCCCAAGACCTCCCCAGGAATGCAGTTGAACTGTGAGTATCAGACGGAGCGGGAATAGCTGCGTGGCCGGCATTTGTGCATTGAGTGCTATTATTATTTTCACATTAGGCTGATATCTGTTGGGCTGAAATATTTCTTCCTTTACCGAAGTCTTGAATAAAACAATAAACTCCCCCAGCCCAACCCTTCTGCCTGTGGCTTTTCAAGGATCTTAGGTGAGAGTTTGTATCAGCATTCGTTGGGGAAGGGCAGTGCAGAAACCTAAATCTACAGGCAAAGGGAAGAGTTTTTAATCTTTTCAACACATGTGCTTTGGGGTTTCATAATCTCTTTACTGGAAGCAGAAGAGTAAAATGAAGGCAAAGTAGAAACTTAAGATACGTAGAATTAGAGGCAGAAAGGTGGCTTTGATGCCAGAATACACAATTTGTGTCTCCTGAGGACACTGAGTTAAAGAATGTCAGAGTCTTTGTAGCTTTGAAGGCACCAATCAATAATTCCTGAGCTGAGATTCTGCTTTTGGGAGAAAAAAGGAGATAGAGAAGAGGGGAAGGGGTATAAAGAAAAAAAAGAAGAAAGGAGGGAAGAAAGGAGGGAGGGAAAAATACAGGATAATCTCTCATACAGCTGGCAAAATGTGATTCCAACTTTAGATACTTATTCTAACAGGAAGTAGATAGACTCCTAGCATTGGACAAAGAACTTTAGACACCATCTCAGTCTGTCCATTTTAAAAATTAGGGATGTGGTGTCGGAAGAGTAAAGAGAATTGCCCAAATATATTATTTCTGGATAGAGCTGGAACCCATTCTATTAAGTGAAGTATCCCAAGAATGGAAAAATAAGCACCACATGTACTCACCAGCAAATTGGTATTAATTGATCAACACGTAAGTGGACATATAGGAATAACATCTATCGGGTGTCGCGCAGGTGTTGGGGAGGGAATGGGCATATACATACATAATGAGTGTGATGCACACAAACTGGGGGATGGACACGCTTGAAGCTTTGACTTCAGGGGGAAGAGAGGGGGAAGGGAAATATACATAACCTTAACATTTGTACCCCCATAATATGCTGGAAAAAATAAAATAATAATAATTTTCCAGTTATGACTTCCGTAAGAACTGGCGAGTTGTGACTCAGAGATTGTAGATACCTTTATTGCTTTTATTCTGAGTATTTTAAACAGAAGCCACTATGATGGACAGAGGCCTGTTTCAACTTTTGTTCCCTCAAGCTATTAATGACTTTTATTTTATTGCAGAAGGTGGTCATTTTTTCAGTTCACCGATTGCCCCATTGACACTCAAACACGTTGGTGTTGCGTTTCAGATTTTCACTCACAGATGAGTTGCAGACTTTCAGGCTCAATTGGTTCTGCTTGCCACATTTCCCGTTGACATCTCCAGTCTTCAGCTCTTATCCAGAGGCAGCTGCAGAGAGAGGGAAAATAACTGGCCAGCTCTGTGTTTTGGCTACGCTGCCTCAGATGAGACAGTTAGTCCTGATTATGCTGAAGAATGAGCCTGTGCACAAAGGCAGTCTGGTTTATTAGGTCATCACAAGCACAGGAGAATGCCAACACACCTGAGCTGCTTTAAAGAAGCTGTGTGCTCCTCAGTGACTTGGAACAATTAGTTAACCCCTTCTGAGCTTCAGGTTCCTCACTTCTGAAGCAATTTTAATATCACCTGCTTGGTTGAAGTGTTGTGAACACTAAAGGATGGAGAACTTCCTCCCCACTCCCCAACCCTGCCAATCTCTACCTCTCCTGGACCTACTTCACTTCTTCCAATGCTTCCCTGTAGGCCAAGAGGCAGTATGCGCTTGCTAAAGCAGATAGCCCCAAATAGGGTTTAATTTTAGAGTGACACTCCTCTACCCCCAAAACTTTTTTCCACACCGTCTGCTTTTTGAAATCTCTTTACCAGACATTTTTTTCATTCTGCTTAGAAAATATAGAGAAAAAAGAAAGGGGGAGGGGAGTAGAGAGGGAAGAAGGAAAGAAGGAAGGGATAGAGAATAAGAAAAAAAGAACAAATGAAAGAAAGAAAGAAAGAAAGAAAGAAAGAAAGAAAGAAAGTAAGTAAGTTAGTTCACCCTCACATCTCAAACCCCAGGGAGTATGTGTGTATGAAATAGTGTGGGAGGAGCCAGAGTATGATTTTCTTTTAAATCATACTAAGGTATAAATGACTAAAACCATCTCTGGCCAAGAGTATTTTGCAACAGAGGAAAGAAAGTATATGATATTGAGATATTATGGAAAGAGATTATGGGAGAGAGTCTATTAGAGCACCAGAAACAAAATTTCACATTCTTGACAAAGGCCAGCTCTGGGTCAACTCCTTACTTAGGTGCGTGCAATGGAGGACAAAGTCATATAAAACTAAGAGGAAAGAAAGTTCTTGCCAGTTATTGGCAGTTTCCACCACCTGAGGAAGAAGTGTGGTTATTTGAGAGCTTTGGGGCCTAAAGAATCTTGAGATTCTTTTCTCTGTGCACTCACTAGTGGAGCTTGAGTTGGATCATCCTAGAGTTTACAGTCTTCCTGGCAAGGTGTACTGAGGAAAAGAAGAAGTGCTAATCACTGAAAAGCAGAGAAAATGTCGAGTGAACTAGAACCCAGACATTGTGTTAGAATGAAAAAGCAATTTTCTTTATTTTTGCTTCCTTAAAAGGATTGAATCAGGGTTATCTGGAACATTGGCAGAAAAGAGATGGAATAGCCTGTTCAATTAAGTATTTCTAATTCCCCTTGCAGTCTCCCAAGTTTGGGTATCGACTTTAATGATCACATCAGGTGTAGGTGTATGGAATAGCTGGGCTTCATTGACTGCAATTGTTTAATTTATAAAACATGTCAAAGCTTTGTTACTACTCAGGCTCACCTGGGGGTGGGGGAACTACAATTTGGGATTTTTATCCTATCATTCCATCCACCTTGTAGCAGTTTCATTTCATATATATCTGCCAGCTATCACCAAAGATTGCAGCTCCCTGTGATCTGCACATATGTCCACTAAAAGGACACAGAAGCAACATCAACAGGCAGGTAGATTCCTTTTACTAAGAGGACTTCTACTATTTGCTTTATGCTTTATACATACTACTTCATTAAAACTTCACAGTAAGACTGAAAGTTTCGTATTATTGCTCTGTTTTTCAAATGAGGCAAACTGAAGCACAGAAAAGTTTGACAACTTAGGCAAAGTCGTTCCTGCAGCTCCTGGGTGGCAGAGCTGGGATCCAAATTTGAGTCTTTTATATCTTCTCTGCATATTGTGTGTAATGAACATCTTCTGACTCCTTTCCTTTCCTCTTCTTGGGGGAACAACAACAAAAAAAGGCCTTTAGAGTTTGGACCAGAGATCAGCTTTATGGACTCTATAGTCTCTTTTGCAACTACTTGTCTGTATCATAGTAGCAGTAAAGCAGTCACAGACAAAACATTAATGAACAAACAAGGATGTGTTCCAACAAAACTTTATTTATGGACACTGAAATTAGAATTTCATGTATTTTCATGTCACAAAAAACATTCTTTTGATTTTTTTCAATCATGTAAAAAGGTGAAAAATATATTTAGTTCATGGACCATGGAAAAGACATGAGGCAACCAGGTATGACTCACAGGGTATATACATTGTCCACTTCTGGTTTTGACTATAGCTGAGAGAGTGAGTTAAGTGTTACCAGCTTAAGTGGGATTGAGGCAGCCTGAGACATCATGGAACCATGGAGAAAGTAGTAAACTAGGTAAGCAGGTCAGGAACTGGGGCAGTTCTGAGGTAGTATTCACAGGTCAACCTTTAACTGGTTCTGACAAGTCAGAGATGGTATAAGGTCTAGACTCTGAGAGACGAGTTTAAAACCAGGCTGTGCCCTTAAATTTTGGCTGTTACCTGGGCCCCAGGCTGGATAATGGAAATTACAATGTGTGCCTAACTGGAAGAGTTGCTATAGGGATTAAATGAGATGATACAGGTAAAACCCTTAGCACAATGTCTCTCACATTTTTGTTGCTATTAATGATGATGTTGTTTTCATCTAAATACTAGCAATATTTTACATTTCATGTAAAATACTAGGCAAAAACCACTCACCACAGAGGGCTTTCATGGGGATCAAATCAGTCAAGAGGATGAGAATGATTTGGAAAATTGATAAAAAGATCTTGATGATTCTCAGATAGTTTACAACCTCCTACTTGTTTAAGAATAAACTCCTCCCAGTGGCTGTAGCACTTAATCTCCGTGCACTTACTTTCTGAGTAAGAAAATGTATTCCTTAAGGCTGTCACTATTTGCCAAGAACTCAAGGAGTAGGGTCATTCTGACCATAGTCAAAGGAATTTTGATTTCTGACTTATCCCAGAAACTCAGCTTCACCTGGAAGCAGTCAGTGAGTCTAGGAAGGTCTCTTTGATCTTGCTTTATTCTTCCTAGAGTTAGAATTCCTAAGAAGAATACAAACACTCATTCTAAATCTGAAGTCTTAAGTCTAAGCAACAGTATAGATACCCTGATCTTTTTCTTCAGCAGGGTCAGATGACCATGATGGTAAAATAGAGAAAGATCCACTGAGGATCATTCTTGGCTTAAGGAGACTTGTTGTGGGATTATATTGTAGACTGCCTCTGTCGAACCCCCTCCTCACAGCAAGTTCCCATATCTCATTGCAATTTCATTTGACTAGTGCTTTTAATTATCTAGTTATCTTTTTTTCTTTTTCTTTTCTTTCTTCACTTTATAATCCTTAATTTGTTATCTTGGTCTAGATAATTTTCCATATCCCATAACTATCGGTTATTATTTAGTTAGGGGTTTTAAAATATGTCTACTTTAGTCTGTCCTTAATGGGCCCTTGGTTTTGAGGGATGCATTGGTGTTGTATACAAAAAGGAAAGCCTTGGCTATGCCAATTAGTTCTGTGGTCTCTAAGAAATGTCATTGTCTGCAAACATATTTAATTGTGGAACCTTTTTTCTAAGAGCATCTCTGGAGATTAACATTCCACAGAACACACTTTGGGAAAGGCTGGTCTGTCCAACCCCAGCCACCAGCACAAATCCCTTCTGAAGTCTGAAACACAGCCCAGACTTCTTGAATCCCAATTCAGTGCTCAGTAAGAGCTAGAGACAGACCCTAGGGTGGGTTTTTATTGCTTTGCATCTGAGAAGCGGCCATTTAAGAATGCACTGTGTTCTCATGAAGGAGATGGTTCTGAAGTATAGATTATAAGTAACCATGAGGTAACTAGGCGTTACTTGCTCTGAGGTGAAGAAAGAAAAGATAAAACAATGGATTATAAAACCACTAAAACCACTCCTAACTTCCTCATCTGTTGAACATTGATGTTGTAATTCTCCTCATCATATAAGTTTCAAACTTTCCTGATCATCACCCATGTCTGATCAGTTTACAATCACAACCCTTTCATACTGCTGCTAACAGTATTCTTTATTTTTATGGATGTCATCTCTGCTTGGGCCCTGACCATTTAAGGCCTAGATTATATTAAAATAATTACTTTCTAATTTTTCTCCTTCCTACCAATCCCTCTTTTCTCCAAACCAGCCTGCACAGCATCATTCTACTTTCTCCATAAAACACCACTGCCGCCATATTATGATTTCCCAGTTCAGAATCTTTCAAAAGCTCATCTTTCTGGCCTCACTTCTCACTATTCTCCAGTAGCAGCCTTGTCCACAAGGCTCATACAGACTTGTTCTCAAGCACAGTGTGTGCATCTCTACCTCTCTGTATCTTTGTGTCATGTCTCTTGCTTATACTTTTTTCAGTTTCTTCTCTGTCTCTTGAAATCCAACCTACTTATAATCTTGCTCAAAGTTTGCCTCTTTCATGAAGGCCTTCCTTAACCACTCCATCTTTATTCAATTCTGCCTTCACCTGAACCATTGTGCAGTTCATTTCATGCTTAATCTTGCTTTGCATTTAATTTTTCATGTGTGTCTTATTTCTTCAACTGCAGTGAAAATTTCCTTTATACTCTTTATTGTGTCTGGGTTCAATACAATGTGTGTTCTGGACCCTTGATTACGTGTAGAACAAATGATTCAATAAGTCAGGAGGAATTACATCTCTTTATTTGCTCTGCTCCTCCATATTGAAGAAAAGATTCTTATAAAAGATGATTATTGTTTTCTCCTGCAGTGAACTACTATAGGATTTGATAGTTTTCTTATTTGCCTTGTTTTTTATGTGTTTAAGAAAATGCCTGTATGTCATTCCAGAATCCATTCATTTATTCAGAAAGAAAGATACATAGACTAGAAACAGGGTCTCCCAAATTAAAAATTGAATATTCTATACTCTAGGCACATCACTCAATTCTCTTGACCTCAGTAATAATACCTGCCTCTCTATACCTAACAAAAAAACTGAAAAGATGAAAGAAATTGTCTAAACAAAATCACTTTAAACCAGACAGAAATATACAAAGAAATATAATTTTTCCCAATTAGGGTCAGATCCCAAAACCTGAATGTTAGGTTTCCACATTCCCCAGATGTACTCTGATTGTTGTAGTTCTGTCTGGTTATCAAAACCAAACACCCCACTGTGCAAATTGCCCTGGGTGCCCATGTTCGGAGACTCCCACTGCCTTGTTTAGATACTTTTTTGAAAGAAACAAGATCGCATTGTTCACCCTAATGCATACATAATCCTTTTCTCTTGAGACAAAATCCTGCACCTACTTTAGTGAGAAATGATATGTCTATGCTCAACATTTGGAATTTAATTGGGCTGGGGGAAAGGGAGGTTTATAATTCCCTGCAGAAGAATCAGAAAAATGACTAAAGGAACAGCTATAGAATGCAGTACCTTGAAGGAGAAAAAGTGGAAATTACATTGCAGAGAAAGAATCCTTTAAAGTAGAAGATGAACTCTACCCTGAGAATTGGCTAAGAGCTATAATTTACAGAGTCATTATCAGCAATTGAAGAGTAGGGGTTTGATGGTGCAGAATTGTACTTGCTTGGTGATGATAAAATCCCCTTGTTTACCTAAAGGTGCATGCTGCCCTTCCTCACCCATGTCCTCCACTAAAGAAGCCCAAGCTTCAGAAACAGGACATCTTGGCAGCAAATGGGAAATTCATTTAACTTTTGATTATCCTTCTCCGAAGCCACTAATTGTGTTATCTAGTCACTGTTGTTGATTGAACTAACACTTTTTTTTTAGGTTCTTAGATTTAGACTCTCCAATTTAGCTTTATTTAGACTAGATTCTAGCTTATATATCCCACAAGGTCAGCTGGGAAAGAGAGTAATTATTTTTAATTGCCTAGGATCTGATTATAATGAGATTTGGATGTTTGTTCTTAATCTGACCTCTCCGTGCAGTATCTCAGAGCATATTTTGTATCTCTGACCTGAACATGCCACTACCTTGTTCTTTCATATGGAATATGCTGGCTGATCTGAAAATCTTCAAGGGATATGCAAAAAATGTTCACATAAAGCAGCCAAACCCTTGCCATGGACTTGAACTCAATTATATTTTTAGTGTTTGGAGTGACTTGAGTCCACTCTCTTTCATCTCTTCTCCCAGACCTTTCTCAGCAAGAGCCAACATAGAATCATCATAGAATCTTGTGTCAGAAATCATGGAGAATGTAAAGCATGACCCAATGTTTGTAACTCTCTAACGCAAGCTTGATGAAAACCTCTAAGAAATAGGGGCCCCAAATGTTTAAGTTTCAATGGAATAGAAAGAGCAACAAATTGAGGATATCAGAAGGAAAATACATCAGATTGATGAAAGAGTAAGGTAAAATAACTCTGAGACTCTTTCAATTCTAAAATGCTTTTATTTTACAAACATCTCAAGGCATCCAACTTTCCAAAACCAATAGGCATTTTCTGGGCCTCAGATTCCAGCAGCTTAGTAATTCTTAAACTGTGCTGATCTCAGTCGTGGGACAGAGGGAGCCAGGCTATTTCCCTGGGGTTTCATAGATAGCTCTGTTATTTTGAAATGTAGCATGGAAACCCCCCACACAAACATCTCTATTTTGTTATTTTCAGTTGAGGGGATATAAACCTGACTGGAGGAATTTGTGAGGGATCCCCAGCTCCAACAATGATTTTGTAACTAAATAAACGAGGTAAACTGTAACTAAAAAACAGATCACTGAGCATTGCATTCCTCCTGAATTCTCTTGGAGTAAGGACATGAGAAAGAAAGGCCCCTTATATGGAAGGTTCTGGAGTGGCCGCAGTTTAAAATATTTAGTCCCCTCTAAGAAAGTCTTCTAAATTTTGGTTCATAAGATAGGATCACATCCCTAGAAGACAGAGTTACCTGTATGTGTGCTTTTCTCATCATCTCACTGTAATAGCCTCTGAATTGGTCTCTGAGCCTTTCATCTCCTTCCCTCCAAGATTCCTGCTCTGAGCGTTTAATACCTCTGTGGGCTCCAATGCCAAGATTCAGGACAAAAGTCCAAAGTTATAAGTTTGGCATTAAGGTCCTCTATGTTTTGGCCTGAAAGTAATTCTCAATCTCCTCTTCCATCCTCTCAAGCCTATGTTCTATCTCCTATTTTCTATTCCCTAAACTATTATTAGTATTATTTTTTTCAACCTGAATATATTCTACCCCAATATTAAGATCACCTTTGTGACCAAGTAAAGAGGCTCATATTTCATGAAGTTTTCTTTTAACAGCAAATATTTATCAATTGTAAATGTGCACAGCACTATACCAGGCACTTGGGAGAAAATAATCAATAGGAGAGGCAAGGTCCCTGCCCTCAAAGAGTTCCTAAGAAAGAAGAACGTCAAACAGGTGATACAATAACGTTCTTCCTCACTCTTGCCCACAACAATCAAAATTCCCCTAGGAACCCAGAATTGTCATCGTCAAAACCACTATTTTAACAATTAATTTCATGTTGTTTAGTGCAATCTGAAACCACAGATTGTGAGAGCTTGAAGAAGTGGAGGACTGCCTGCCTGATGCCAGGAGAAAGTTAATGATCAGACGGGTATCTGCCTGTCCCATCTCCATCTGCCCTCTGACCACACTAGGGAGATTTCAGGAGCTGTGCAAGGCCACTTCCAAAATACCCCCATTGTTTAAAAGCTAGCAAGTACTTGCTTTATTTTACTAGGAGAGACAGACCTGAAATAAAATAGAATGACAAATGAACACCAGCAAATTAATGATGGGGTTTAACTGCCAGGAGTCCAAATATTTGCCTAGAAGTTTTCAAATTGTAAAAATACAAGGGACTGGATCTTTTGAGTTTGGATAAAATAAGTTGACATGGAAGGTGAAGAAGAGGACCAAAAGGGGAAACTTAGGCTGTGCTGTTCTCTTTGCTAACTTCAATTTTTCCTAAAGCTGCTTGTGTTCATAAATACTATTATGTAGCTATTGGGTAAAGCTTTCCCTGTCAATGGATTGTGTATGCCAGCTTTGCCCCAGACTAGTTGGGTATAATCTCTGAAATCTGGTGTTCACGCAGAGCTACCCTTAACCAGAGACCTCTGAAAATGGCATACCTTAAAAATGTTTGCTTTGGCATAAGGGAACATTAATAAGAAATTATAGAATACTCTTGAACTTATGAGTAATTTCCCTTTCTTTTTCATTTCAAACAATTTTGCATGGTTGTGTTAGCTTTAGGAGAAAACAAATGCAAGAGAATGCTCACTCTTCATCATCAGATCATAACCTGAGCAGGTATCAACAGTTAGCCCTACAGCCTTGCCTCTGCCATGTGCCCACCAAGGCTAATTTCTGGTCAGAGCAGGAAGGGAAGAAACTTTCATTTAATTGGTGTGTGTTTTGTGGACAAGCAATGTAGCATTTCTGTAAGTAAATATATTTGGGGCAGTGGGCAGCAGAAAATGCAACAAGAAACACTTTTAAGTTAGAAAATGAAGTGGAAAGGTAACAAAGAAAATATGAGAATTATGATGAACAGCAAAGAAGTCATCTGGAATCCTGCATACAGTAGCAAAATTGCTTATCATGCCCCTGATTATAGAAATCTGCTGAACTCCTTCAGTAAGAACACTCAGTCTTAGAATGGCATCCAGTTCCCCCAAACAAATACTAGACACAAGTGGAAAGAGAACAAACAGTTTTGAGAGATAGGATAATTACAAGGTAGGTCTGGAAGCAGATCTCTCGGGTAAGACTAAGGAAGGAGGAAGAATAGCAACAACAACAACCACAGAAAGTACAGGAATTTTGGTAAAAGAAACAAGAGGGCCATTAAATTGGAAAATTGTGACATCAAAATCTTTAAGTCTTTACTCTTGGGCTGGTTGAATTTCATAAAGAAGTTTCTTCCACGCTCCTAGCTGGAGGGTGAAGCTGGGGGTCTCCGCATCCAGCAGTCCTAATGGGTATCTGGCATTCTTAAGTCCAGAAACTCTGTTTTACTCTCTCTAAGGAATAAATCTTTGGTAATTTGCTCAGGTAGGTAGGGGCACTCACCTGACTGCTTTGAGTGGGAAATCTGACTGCCTCTTAAATAAACTTTCCACCAATCCTCTTTATTTTATCCACCCCACCCTATTTCCAGTCCCTGGTTCACTCCCAGAGATACCCAGTGCCTCCAATTCCTGAGTGTTTTAGGGATGGTGCAGTATAAATCACTTTGGCTTAGGATTTCATTTTCTAGAGTCTGCCAAGTTATACTTCTCAAACTCCAATGTGCATGCAGAGCAGAGGGACATGTTGTGAAGCAGATTCTGATTCAGTAAGTTTGGGGGGCGGCCTGACATTCTACATTTCTAACCAGCTCCCAGGAGATGCTGGTAATACTAGTTCCAGAACCACATCCATCCATCTTCTTTACAATCCTAAACTTTTCTTGCTCTTTTTCTTCTGTTCTTATTGCTTTATGCCTTTAAAAAACAAATCTGCTTATTGTCTTCTCAGTGGGGTTTCAGGAAGAAACAAATAGTTGTGTGTTTAATATGCCATTTCCACCCAGGAATCCCCATTCATTATTCAACCCACTCAGTCTGGCTCTGTCTCCATGGTTCCACCAAACATTCTTCTTGTCAAAGGTACCAGTAAATTTCTCTTTATTTTCAGTATGTTTTATACTATGGTTATATTATTCTTTAAATAAAAAAACATAAAAGTTTGAATATAAGATAAATGACCTCAATTCAGGTGACAGATCCAACGATCACGTCTCTGTTTACATGTTACACACTTCTCAGGAACACTCCACACAGCGGACCACGCAAGTGATTGAAATACTTTTCCTCTTGTGTTCCAGCTTCAGTGACACCACGCTAGTTTTTCTTTCCAGGCTTCATCCTGGACTCCCTTCTCTCCTGCATCTGTATTCCTCTGTATGGTAAGCCCATCCAGTCCCATGGCTTTGGAAATAACCAACATTCAGAATGTGCGTTCCATGCCAGACCACTTTATGGAGCCCCAGACATGTAATACCCAACTGAAACCTTGACTTCTCTCCTTGGATCCATTATAAGCATTTCAAAACCAATAAGTAGAAAATAGTACACTTAATTGCCCTCACTCAAGCCCCACCAAATCTCTTCTCCCAGTCTTCACCATCTGTATAAATGTATGTCACCAAACCCTCACCTACAAATCCAATCCATCAATAGGTGCTGGAGATTTAACCCCTAAAATATAGCTCCAAAGTCTCTGTTTATCCATATCACCCCTACTACCACCCTAGCTCAAACCACCATCACCGCTCACCTGGGCTAATGCAAACTGCCCCCTCCCCCTGCTTCCATCCCCTGGTTTCACTTGAACCTACAGTCCATCCCCCATGCAGCAGCTAGAGGCTTTTGCAAAGAATATGGCATGCAATAACATAGACTCGCACTTGGGATAAAATTTATTCAACCCACGTCTTATGATTACTTACTATGACAGGCGCTGCTCGCCAGAGGTCTAGTGAGCAAATCAGACAAAGTCCCTGTCCTCATGGTGCTTTGCCATGACTGCGAGGACGCTAAGCTCTTTCCCACCTTGTGTCTCTTCACTTATTTTTCTTCCTGTCCAGACTTTTTTTCCTCTCTGCTCTTGATACGGCTTCTCATCTTTTCAGTCTCTACCCAAATGCCATCTCCTCAGAGGGTTCTTTCTGGACCATTCCACTGTGGCAGCATATCCCATTGCTCTCACATATGACCCTTTTATTTCTTTCATAAACTTACTGCAATTAGAATGTGTTCATTAGTTTAACTTCCTCCCCCCCCAATCTCACTTATAGTCAGCTACTAAGTATTGACAAGCATGTGAATAGGGAACTCCATACACTGTTCATGGGAATATAAAATGGTTCAGCCACTTTGGAAAACAGTCTGGTGATCCCCTAAAGGATTGAACACAGAGTTAACATATGCCTCAACTATTACACTCATAGGTATATACCAAGAAAACTTAAAATATATGTCAAGACTAAAACATCTATACAGATTTTTAAAAATAGAATTATTCATAATAGTCTAAAGGTAGAAACAACTCAAACGTCCATCAACATATGACTGGATAAACAAAATGTGGCATATCCATAAAATGGAAATTTTTTTTGGCCATAAAAAGAATGGAGAACTAATACATGTTACAACTTGGATGAACCTTGAATGTTGATGTTTTGGTCTAGTTTTGGTATCAGAGTAACACCGGCCTCATAGAATAAGGTCAAAAGTGTCTCTCATCTTCTGTTTTTGGGAAGACTTTGTGAATAATTGGCATTTATCTTTCATTAAGTGTTTGGTAGAATTCAGCAGTGAAGCCCTCTGGGTCTGGGACTTTCTTTGTGAGTGGTATTTTGATTACTAATTCAATCTCTTCATTGGAAATAGATATATTCATATTATATATTTCTTCTTGAGTCATTTTCAGTAGTTTGTGCCTTTCTAGAAATTTCCCCATTTCATCCAAGCTATCTAATTTGTTAGTGTGCACTTATTCATAATGTTCCTTTGAAATATTTTTTATTTCTGTAAAATCAAAGGTAATCTCTTTCATTTCTGATTTTACTAATTTGAATTTCCTATCTTTTCTTTTCGATCATTCCAGCCAAAGTTTGTCAAATTTTTTAATCTTTTCAAAGAACCAGCTTTTGGTTTCATTTTTTCCTTCTTTTTCTACTCTTTATTGCATTAATTTCTGCTGTACTATTGAACCTAGAACAACACAAGTTTTAACTATGTGGGTCCACTTATATGTGGATTTTCTTCTGCCTATGCCACTCGAGACAGCAAAACCAACCTCTCTTCTTCCTCCTCCTGAGCCTAATAAATGTGAAGATATGAGAATCACTTCATGATGATCCATTAATGAACACTAAATATATTTTCCTTAAGATTTTCTCAATATTTTCTTTTCCCTAGCTTACTTTATTGTAAGAATACAGTATGTAATACATACACAAAATATGTGTTTATTAACTATTTATATTATCAGAAGGCTTTTGGTCAATAGGAGGCTATTACTAGTTAACTTTTTGGAGAATCAAAAGTTATACGTAAATTTTTTACTACATGGGGGATTGGTGACCCTAACCTTTATATTGTTCAAAGGTCAACTGTAATCTTTATTATTTCCTTCCTGCTGCTTGCATTAGATTTAGTTTGCTCTTCTTTTTCCAGTGTCTTATTGTAGAAGGTTAGGTTATTGATTTGAGATCTTTCTTCTTTCTTAATATACGCATTTACAGCTATAAATTTTTCTATAAGCATTGCCTTAGCTTATCCCATAAGTGTGGTAAGTTGTGTCTTGATTTTCAATCATCTCAAAGTATTTTCTGTTTTCCTTTTTATTTGTTTTGTTTATTATCCATTGGTTATTTAGTAGTTTGCTGGTTAATTTTGACATATTTGTGAGTTCCCAAATATTTTCCTCCTGTTGATTTCTGATTTCATTCCATTGTAGTTGGAGAACACACTTTGTATTATTTATATCCTATCAAAATTATGAGTTGTTTTTTTTTTTTTAACGGCCTAGCATACAGTCTCTCCTGGAAAATGTTACATGTGAACTTAAGGAGAATGTGTATCAGTTGTTGTTGAGTATTCTATACATGTTTGTTAGTTTATAATGTTGTTCAAGTATTTTATATCCTTGTTGATATTCTGTCTAATTCCATCCATTATTAAAAATGGTTATTGAAGTCTTCAAATTTTATTATATCTATTTCTCCCTTAATTTCTGTCAGTTTTTGCTTCGTTTATTTTGGTGTTCTGTTGCATATATGTTTATAATTGTTACATCTTACTGATGGATTGATCCTTTTATCATTATAAAATACCCCTCTTTACCTCCAGTAATATATTTTTCCTTAAAGTCTTTTTTGTTTGCTGCTAGTATAACCACGCTAGCTTTCCTACAGTTGTTATTTGCATGATATACCACTTTGAATTCTTTTACTTCCAATCTTATTTGTGTTTTTGAATCTAATATATGTGTCATTTAGAAAATATATACTTGAATCATGTTTTTTATTCAGTTTTAAAATTTCTGCCTTATGATTGGATTGTTTAATCAACTCATATTTAATGTTTTATTGACATAGTTGGCTTTACATCTGACATTAATTTTTATATGCTTTATGTCTCATGTATTTTTGTTTCTTTATTACTCCTTTATTTTTTTCATTTAGTGAATATTTTCTAATGTTCCTTTTTAATTGTTTTAATGATTTTTCATTATGGCGTTTAGGGATTTTTTTAGGTGATTTCTCTAAGGCTTAGCATATACACATTATCTCATGAGGATCAGCTTTGGGTTTTTGATAGATTAATTAGAAAGAGAGAGAGAGAGAGAGGAGGAGGACAATACTGTTATACCTATATATCTCTGTTTCCTTTTAGGTAAGGGAAGAAAGAAGAAAAATATGCATTTGTAGAGTCTTCAAGGTTACATAATTACCTTTACTGGTGCTCTTTCTTTGTGTAGATTCAAATTACCATTAGAGGTCATTTGCTTCAGCCTGAAGAATTTCCTTTAGTATTTCTTATAAGGCAGGTCTGTGAGCAACAAATTTTGTCAGTTTATGTGTATCTTGGAAAATCCTTATTTTGCCTTCATGTTTGAAAGATAGATTTTCTGGATATAGTTTTCTTGGTTGACAAGGTTTGTGGGGTTTTTTGTTTGTTTTATTGTTTTTTATTTTCAACACTTTAAATATGTTACCCCATTGTCTCTGACCTCCAATCTTTCTGATGAGAAGTGAGCTGATAAAGTTATTGGGTTTTCTTAGAAGTAATGAGTCATTTTTCTCCCGTTACACTCAGAAGTTTCCTCTTGTCTTTGACTTTAAATGTTTTCACTATGATGTGTCTGTCTATGGTTCTCTTGGTGTATACCCTACTAGATTTATTGAGCTTCCTAGATGTGTGGGGTATTGTTTTTCAATAATTTGGGGAAGTTTTCATCCATTATTTCTTTATTTTTTTCCTTTCTCTTTCTCTTTTTTACTACTCCCATGATGCACATATTGGTGTATTTAATTTTGTCCTACATTTCTCTGAGGCTTTCTTCAATATTCTTCATTTTTTCTTCTTTTCTTCTTTGGCTTGCATAATCTCTATCAATCTATAAATTTGCTAATTCTTCTGCAGTTTCAAATTTACTATGGATCTCCTCTAGTGATTCAGTGATTTTTTACAAATGTCAGATATTATACTGTACATCTCAAGAATTTCTATTTTTAAAAAATAATTTTTAATTCTTTATTGATATACACTATCTGATGCAATATTGTCATAATACCTTTCTTTGTTTCTTTAATGCTTTCCTTTGCTTATAAAAACATATTTATAATGGCTGTTTTGAAATATTTATTCCTAAATATGACATATGGTCATTCTTAAGGGCACTTTCTCTTTCCTGCTTTCTTTCCAATGTATGGAGCATGTTTTCCTTTTTCTTTCATGCCTTGTAGTTTTTTGCTGGAAACTTGACATTTTAGATAATATAGTTTTCCTGAGTATTGGATCCCCCCTTCATGGCTCATTATTTTTATTTATTTATATCATTTATTTAGTGACCTGCTGGGTTATTTTAGTGAAAGACTCTGACGTTGCTCCTCAAAGAGGCACAGCTTTGCATATGCCCTGAGATGATGATGGTACTGGTAGGGTTCTCTTCCACTGTTTCCCTGACCACACCCAGCTGTTAAATATCACTAATTGCAAGCAGGCAGTACTATTGTCTAAACAATCCCCTCGGACAGAAATCTCTCTGAAAATTAATTCAACCAAATTGTGGCTCCCTAAAGAAATCATTTCTGATATTTATGTTTAATATTTGTTCTGACCCCCAGAGGACTCCTTCCCGCTGTCTGGTTTCCCCAGCTCCATCTAGCTGACCTACAGTAGAGCTTCATTAACTCCATGAATCTTGCATGTGCCTTTCACCACAACCTCTACTTTTCTTGAGCATACTCTTAAGGCTTAAACTTCTCCATGTTCTATTCAGTCCTTTTGGGGAAAAGGGCCAGTAGTCTGTTGTATAGCCTGTTTCTCCTCTGAGGCAAAACCTCTGAGCTGGGGCTCTGGAGCTGGGGATGGCAAGCTTCCCTCTGAAACCACCACCCTAGGAACTAAGCACTCACTGGAAAGGAGGTAGGAGCCAGAGATCTTCTTAGCTTGACTCTCCTGACATGGAACCACTGCCTCATGAACTGGAGCAAGAGCTGTCAGTTACTCAGTATTCTTATCAGGCCATGCTCAAGGTAAGCCTTTCTTGCACAAGTGTGAGTTGGGTAGAAGGGAGCCCCTACTTCTCAACTACAGCCAGGACTTAGCCTCAGCAATAGGCAACTGGGGTGGTATGAGAAATGGTGGAGTCCTCCTTTCCCTGGGAAGAAAGTTCTACAGTTAGGAGCTAGGGGAGAGGGAACTCTGGTTCTTTACTGCAGCTGTCTAGAGTGGGGGCAGGGAAGGGAGACGTGGTGGTCTTAGTTCAAATACCATAGACTCTTTTCTACTGGATTTTCATAAATTTTCTAGAATTGATGTTTGCTTCATTGTTCTTTTGCCCTTAGAAACATTTCCAGATGCTCTGAATAGTCTGGTTTTTTTTGTTTTTGTTTTTGTAATTCTGATCTGTTTTACCATAGAACAAAACAACAGAGCTACTTCCACTGTCAAGCTAGAAGTCAATCCCACCATTATGCTCTTGGCCAAGCAAAGCAGAGAGTGAGTGAGTTGTGGCTCAAAGCAGCAAAGCAGTCAGGTACTGAGAGTTATCATCTCTGAAGTTCTTGGTATGCCCTTGAACAAAAGAGAACAGTTGGGCAAGCCAGGAGGAAATATGGTATCACAATGAAGTTATTCATCCATTTTTTACTTTAATGTTTTCCATGTTCATTATTAGTTTTAAATAATTCAGTGCACATGTCCTAAATACTGGTCTGGTGAATGGTAATGGCTCTATCACCTACAAAATAAGGCCACTAACTACTGTTTTTGGCAGGCATAACAGTTTCTTAAACACTGTGATATGGTGAGCAAAACATGTGGAAATAGAATTACAACTGAAAGGATCCTTTTCAGGGCTGCTTTGGTTTGTTAGATTAAAGGAAAAGAACAGACTATTTTCTCCTGAGTAGGACAGAAACAAAATGACCTTCTCCCTGAGTATTTACAGTCCTGACCATTTTACTGAAGTAAATTCAACAACAGGGAGCATGCAGTTATACCAAATTGAAAAAAAGCCAAAAGTTATATCAAAGTCCTGAGTTCAGCATCTTCACAGGAAATCATTGAGACTCTAAACGAAGTAGTGCATCATCTGGGATGTGTAACTATAGGCAACACATCTTTATTGAACACTTAGAGTGTGTACAGCAATTCGTTGGGATATAAGAGCTAAGGATGATGCCCTGACATTTAGACCCTTTTAAGACAACTAAAGAGAATAGACATACACACATGCGTAGATACAGAGAAAGAGAACAAAGCTTTTCAAGTTAACATGTGTTAACATAAGTATAGAATGGGCAGAACAGTACCTAAGTCCTGCATAAGTTCTTTGAAAGAAGAGGTAACTGCATCAGGATAAACAGAGGATGAGGTACTTTCTAAAGTAAGACATGTGCTGGGTATAAAAATGATTTAAATACACAATAGTGAGAGAAAATGCATAGTAGCTAGAAAGAACACCTCCAGGTGTTCTTTGATGCTAGTCAGACAACATCAAATCAAATAAATAGTTTTTAGTCCTGAAGGAAACAATATTACCTCTGAATTATCAATTTTATTTCTAGAAATGTGCCAAGTATAGCATTTGGGTGGAGGTAAGGGAAGTTGAAGCATTTCTGCTCCAGATCTTTAAATTCAAGATAATCCAGCAAAAAATAATGCAGTTCTCTTAATAATTTGTAGAAATTTGGATATAAAGAACCAAAGTGTAGTTCAGAGAAATTTAGTGTGGTAGAGTAAATGACTTTAAAAATCTCTATGACTGAATGTAGAACAAATTATTAGACCTTACTCTAGTTTTCAATTGAGAAATACAAATGCATTTTAGCATAGAATTTGTATTCATTTATTTGTTTAAGTTGCCTGGATTAGGGACTGGCTAAGCTCACACTATGCCTAGAAGATCTTTGAGTCTGAAGCCACATGTTTCTGAAATAAAGAATTCCTTCAGAGAAACTTACTTAAACATTGGGTTAATTTAGTCTTTTACATAAAAGCAAATAGGCCTCAAATATAGATAACTTTTCTGAGAATTAATTTAAGTTTACCATTTTGTTTGTTGGTCTTCAACTCACCTTTTTTAAAGAAAGAAAAAAAAGGGGAATAAAAGAATGAGTATCAGAAAAAATAAGAAAATGTTTTAAATATCTTACTTTCACATTTATTGGATTTTTTCTAACTCTGCCTTTAAGGCGAGCAGTTGATAGCTACTGATCTGCAGCCCATCTAATTTTATTTTTGCATCACTCACTCTGTTAAGTTGCCTACCTTCCAATAATCATTATGGTGTAAGTGACACTCCAGGGGAAATCAATTCCTTTTGACTAAATAGAAAAGCCCATTCACTTCCCTGGAATTATAATTGGGTCTTTGTTTATTTTGCTGTAGTTTGAACTCTGTGATGACAGCCACCCTCTTGTTTTCACCTAAATTGAGTAGCTTGTCTGCTGCCGCCTCCGGGGAAGGTTTGCCAGCCTTTAAGAACTTCCCCCTGGAGTAGGGAATAATTAGAACCATTTAGACATCAAAAGTACATTTCCCAGCAACTGGCTAGATGTTGTTTTCCTCAAGATTGTTTAAAGGAAAAGCCCCTTAAACCCCTAAGGGGACAGAGTCTTTCTTACTTTCTCTCCACTAAGAAAGATGTGAAGCTACGGAAAGCATTCAGATTTGTAAGACCAGAGGTCTGCGAGTGTTGTGCATGTCTTAAACCTCAGGAGTTATTTTTGAATAAATGAAATTAATGACTTGTACTTAACTGAATTGATGAGTTGAATTGGATTGGATTGGATTGAACTAAATTAAATTGAGTTTCTTTGGCCTAACAAGGTGGCTATCATGAGAGCAGCAGGAAGGCCAGAGTGTTCTGTATTCACCAGATAATCAGGGCCAGAACTTGGAATGATCAGGCAGTCCAGGCCCTGCTGGCTGTTGAGGAAACTAAGATTAAGTGACTTCCCCAAGGACAGATAGCAAAATGAGGGCAGAGCTGAGGCTCCAGTCTTGATAACAATACAGACAAATAACTGGGCTCATACGTATCGAGTCTGTCCTGTGCGGCAGGCACAACTCTGAGTACTTCACGCTAACATCTCATTTACTCCCGCCAGCAACCTGTCAGGGCAGCCCCTCCATAATCCTCATTCTCAGATAAAACAACTGAGGCAGGAAGTGATTAAGTACCTTGCCTAAGTGGTACAGCCAGGATTTGAACCCAGAAAGCAAGACCTCAAGATGTTTCTCATAACCATTTCAAGATATCATGGTCAGATGAGGAAAAGAGTTCACAAATATAGCTTTAAAAAGAGTTTAAAACAAAATAATACAATTTTAAGGAAATGAAGAAATAGAAAAAAAAGTTTTTTTCCTCTTGAAAACTGGAAATTACAAACTGTTCCAATCTCCTGAATGTAAACATTTAAAAATATCTAGATTTTCTCTCTCTCAGTTTCCTGAAGTTTGGCCTTAGTACAGTCTGTCAGATCATGTTATAGAGAATTTAGAGGTATTTATGGGAATACCATAAGGGCTTTTTGAAATACTGTTATCTCATGTTTAAATTTATGTATCATGTATATGTGAAAACATAGTCCCACAACACTGAAAATGTTCAGTTAGTATCTTGAAACTCTGAGGTCCCAGTCAGTGCAGGATACTGTATTATGTCCTCACCTTCAGAATGACCAGTGCCATTTCTCTGCCTTGTGCACAGCAAGGTCCGTCTGTCTCTGGATTCAGAGCTCCCATCAGTGAGGACTGATTGCATGCCTCCACTGAGTCCTGCACGTAGAGGGTTCTGATCATGCTGTTGGAATCAGAAATACACAAGTCATTCTAATTATTGACTATTCTAGTCCTGAAGAGCAGAGTTCTTTAGAGTTCTGAGCACACAGAAGTCATTCCATAGGTAGGTTACTTAGTAGTCCCCCCTGACTAGGAACCACATAGAAATGAGGCTCTCTGGCCTGGCCGTGGGGGCAGGGTGACGAGGGACAGTTCAGGGTCAACATGTTAATAATGGATCAGTGTGAGGTAGGAGGAAGAGGCAAGTTGCAAGGATAACACCTATTCTGGCATGATCAATCAAAGGAAGGGCAATGTCATTTGCTGGATTGTATGAGGGGCAGGATTGGCAGGGGAGAAGGGAGAGTGAAAACAAAAGTACAGTTTAGGACATAAGTTTGAGATGAATTTGAAACAGAAAACTGGAAAGAACAAGGAAACAGATAAATGATCTAGATGCTTCAAATGCTTTAACCATCATCTGAGATGAGGATGCGAAATTAGGATTGTGAAGAAATTATTAATAGGATTGATGCTAAGTTGTCTGGTCTAAAGTTTCTAGAATCTGTTTTTCACCTTTCTGAAAAATTGGGCCATTCCGTATTACTCTTCAGTCTTCTGATGTCATTCCTATTCTACATAATTCTTCAAAGATTAAGGAGTTTCTATTCACTTAGCCAAGTTTTTCCAGAGCTTTGAGATGCCACTCATCTGTGTCTGAAGTAGATTCTCATTTAAAGCAGGTAGCTGTTTCCATCCTCATTGCTCCCATATATCAAACTTCGTCTTCAATATAATAAAGATTATCCAACACTTTCGTTGACAATTCTCATTGGTTAAAAGGTACAAGTCAAATAGAAGGCAGGTACTCCACTGTTTTCTTGTCATCTGTAATTGTTAAAGTAGCATGAGGCTGATCATCCCTTGTTTTTCTTCTTGACCTGAATGCACATGAAAAGTCTTTGTAAGCCTTACCATTGTTTCCCAAGCCCCACCGCACTCTAGAGTTTAGGTTCCCGTTACCCTTCTGTCTTTATCCTTGATATTGTGGTCCTTTATTTTGTATACAGTGTAACTTTCTTAGGTAATACAGTATTTTGCAAGCTATTTTCTCAGCATTGCTCTGTTTTATGTGTGTGTGCATGTAGTATTTACTAGAAATGCTCACAATTTTATCTTTATTTCCTTAAGACAATCTTCCCACTCATTCATTCATTCAACAATTGTCTATTGAGAGCACACACTGAGGTAAATCACTGTGAAGCACGGAAAGACTAACTAGACAGTGATCTGAGTTCAAGAATAAGACACGTACAAATCACAAGTTCCAAAAGAGATATACAAGTGTTGTGGGAATTCAGAAGGGGCAAGTACCAGATGCAGCACTGGAAAGATGACACTGTGTATCAAGGAAGGAAAGCTTCACAGTGTGGATGTCAGTAGGTCTGTGCCTTGAGTAATTTAGATAAGAGAAGATGAATAGGGGTGTGTGTGTGTGTGTGTATGTGTATTGTGGTTGTGGTCAATGAGAAACAAGCAGGGTATTCTAGAAGGAAGAAAGGAAGGATATTAGCAAATATCAGATTTTAATGAATACAGCAAATTTCCATGTATATACTTGTGCCCTTCCATTTCCTATTCCTCCTTCTCCATAGTGCACTCTTCTTGCTATTTCTTATCTCTACCCTTTCTATGCTCAGATATTCCAATTATTTTGCCACTCAGGACTCTTTTCTATCCAGGATCATTATTCTCTGCCTTTCCCAAATGCTTCCCCTTCCTTCTGCTGAGTTTTTCCAAACCCATCCTTGGTTGCCCACCCTTTCCCCACCAGCTTAATAGAAGTGGATAATCTTTCTGTTTGGTGATTCAGAGATATTGGAGAGATACTTCCTTGGAAGGAGGCCTGCAGGCCATCTCTGCAAGCTTCACACTCCTGAGAATGTGCCCAAGGGCAAGGAGTGAGCCCAGGATTTGGAATGAGAAGACCTGGGTTGTGGTTTCTAGTACCAAAAGCCTATTATTATACAACACCAAAAAATAATTTAACATCTTTGAGCCTCGGCTAACTTCCCTATAAAGTAACAGAGTTGAACACAATGATCCCCGGTCATCTCCATCCCCATGAAACAGAAGGAAAACTTGAGCCCTGGAAATGACTATGACTTAGGTCATTCAACCATTCAGTACTAGAACCAGCTTTCTGTCTTTTTCACTGTCCTTTTGCTATGGTCTGACTGTGTTCCCCAAAGTTCATGTGTTGGAAACTGAATCCCCAATGCAATAGTGTTGGGAGGTGAGGCCTAATGGGAGATGTTTAGGTCACGAGGGCTTTGCCCTCATGATAAATTAATGTTATAATGGTAATGCGTTCATTATTGCATTATTGCAGGAGTAGAGTTTTTTTTATCAAACTGTGTTCGAAATCTGCATGCTCACACACTCGTGCATGCTCGCTCACTCTCCTCTCTGTTGCATGCACTCACCTTTTCACCTTCCCCCACGAGAAGAGGAAGTATGAAGGCCCCCGCTAGATGTGGACCACTTAATTTTGGACTTTGTAGCCTCCAAAACTTTAAGAAATAAATTGCTGTTTTTTTTACAAATTACTCAATTCCAGGTATTCTGTTATAGCGGCACAAAACATACCTTCCCAGCTTACTACTTCCAGAGACCCTTTACAGCTTTGTCATTTGTGATTCTAGGAATCCCATGTTAGTCATGAAAATCCTACTTCTCTTGCCAGCCTCTGTCTTCTGGATCATTATAATTAAGTGGCAGCAGGAATAAGCTAGAGGACCCAGTGTCTATTTATTGACAGTTTGCCCTCTAGACCCTGCCCTAGAAGGAGGAAGAGCAGAGGTTAACTGAGCTCATTAGTCATCCACAGTTTCCTAGTCTTTAGGTCTGTTAGCAACTGACATTTCATTGGCACCACTACAGCTAGTGGCAAGACAGCAGAGTTAAGGTCACTTCAAATGTAAGTGTATGATCAGTCCTAGCTCTCCTTATCTAAGTCCAAATTTGGACCCTGCAAATTTGAGGCAGCAATTGACTTAAAATTCATCAGGTTACTGAATGTCATTGCCTGAGGAAAGAAGACAGCAAAGATTGGTTTTCAGTAATTCATTCATTTGTTCGTTCAACAAAGACTGATTGCCTACCATGTGCCAGATACTGCTCTCTATGCTGGAAATACATCAGAGAACAAAACAGACTACAGGAAGAGATGATAAGCTCTCACAGAACTCATATTCTACAGCAGATGACTGAAAATGAACATGAAAAATAGGTAAGACCTATGATATGCTAGATGGTAATGTATGCTACTAAAAAATAATAGAACAGTGAAAGAGAATAAGGAGGGTCAGACATGGTAAATACACTGACCAGGAAGCCCATCCAAGAAGGAACCAATTGAGTAAAGTCCCAAAGTTGGTGAAGGACTGAACCACATGCACTTCTTAGTATATGTGCTGCTGAAGTGAGCACAAACCACGTGCACTTCTAAGGGAAGAGTGTCCTAGGAGATGGAAGAGCAAGGGCAATGATTCAGAGGCAGGAACACATCTGCATGTATGAGGAGTAGCAAAGAACTTAAAGACTGGAATGAATGAGTGGAGATGGCAGAGTGTAAGGTTAGGTCAGAGAGTAACAGAGAAGGCTGCATGTAATGAAGGGCCAGTAGACCCTTCTTACATAAGGATACCAGCTTTTCTTCAGGGTGAGATGTGACACTATTGGAGGGAAGTGATTTAAGCTTTAACAAAATTTGTGCACTAAAGGAGGTCAAAACACAAGCAAGACCATTTAGGAGGCTATCAAAACAATGCATTAGAGAGGAGATGATGTAGCATATGTAGGTGATAAGAGTGAAGGTGATGAGAAAAGGGGTCAGATTCTGGGCATATTTTGGAGGTAGAGGCAACAATATTGCTGACAAACTGAACATATGGTGTGAGGGAAAATAGTGCCAAAGACGGCTATAGGGTTATAAATCCGAACAACTACAAAGATGGAGCTGCCATTTCCCAGGATGAGGAAGAATACAAGGGAAACAAAGTAGGAAGGATAAAGGTCATGAGATAGATTTATTAATCCTAGGGAAAACAGATCTTTATACTTTTAAAAATAATTCCATAGTCTAAAGATTATGATTTGAATATTTAATTACATTTCTGTTCTCTGATGCCACCCAGGTTAAACTTTTGCCCATCCCTTTCCCTTAGAATGTTCCATTAAAAACTTAAAAAAAATTTCAAGAGCTCCTGAATAATTATGTCATACCTCAGTAATAGCTTTAAAAAATACCTCCAAATAGCTAAACAAGATCCCTACAGCTACAGACTTAAGCCACATACCCTAGCATGTGTAGTGATGACACAGGGAGGACTGCCCCCTTCCCTGATGAAAATGGCTTGTTTTATCTTCAATATTCTGCACCCCTCTGCCTTGCTTTGTCCCAGCCTTTAGCACAGTCCCCGTGCTTCTACTGAGTCCTCTCTCTTCCTCCGCTGGGGAGCAACTCTGAATGGAAGTCTTTGATCTCTAAACCTTGCTTGGAGGGCATGATTCCTTTTTTTTTTTACGCTTTAATTTATTTTTAATTAACAAACAATAATTGTGTATATTTATGGGGAATAACGTGATGTTTCCATACATGTATACATTGTGGAATGATGAAATTAGGCTAATTAACCTATTCATCACCTCAAATACTTATCATGTCCTTGTGGTGAAAACATTTAAAATCTTCTCTTTTTGCTATTTTGAAATACACACTACATGATTCCTTTTAAAACAGAGTTTATAGACATATGGGAAGATAGACCGTATGTGACTCAAGTTTATAAGTCACTTAAATTCTTTAGGCCCTGGAAATTTTTTATCAAATCAAAACGTAAAGAAAAGGAAGGAATGGGGGATGAAATCAAGAAGGGAATGGAGGAGAGAGGAGAGTGAGGAGAAGGGAATACTACAGTTTGGGGAGAAGAGGATCATCATGGACTAGGTAGATAGACCACAATATATCTACTACGCCCTTAATTTTGTAAACATATTATAGAAGTTGTGTTTCAAAGAGGTAAAGTAAAATTCCCAAAGACACAGAGACAGGATTTGGCAAGGTTAAGAACAGACCCCGAGATTTTGGACTTTAATCTTTAGCAGAAGTGAGCCCTCTTTACCAGGAGAAACTTTAAAAGCAAGGCAGAGGATTACAGATTCAATACCATAGACAGTGGAAAGCCATTGTATACCCTGGAGCAAGAGTGTAAAGTCATGTTTTTGGAGTATTCTCTTGAAATGAAGTGTCCAACACAAATTAGAAAAGGGAAACACACACACTTTTCTAATTTGGTAAAACGGAGAAAGAGGGAAGCCATTCTAGTTATTCAGTCATGAGGTGACCAAGACTCTTGACCAGAATAAAACTTAGAAGTACAGAAAAAAGACTGGATCTAAGACACATTTCCAAAGAAGAAGTGATCAGACATTGGGGCAATGAGGATTGAGAGCAAGAGATAAGTCAAAGAATACCTTGTCCATCGTGACCATGGAAACTGACTCACTGTTTCACAAGCTTGTACTAACCTTGGGGATCCATTCCTAGAGAAAGCCAGAGCCTTCCCCCAGCCATGCATGAGAAGGATGACAGTTCTGTCAGCAATATCAGTAAGGCACCAGCTTGCTCCCATGTAAGCCAAGAACATGCCCATGTGGGTCTGTCAGTCTGTTTTCAGCTCGCTCTTTCCATCTTGAAGGTACAAAGGAAAACGCTCAGAGTGTGCTTTAGGCAAAGCGTATTTTATCCCAAAGCTGGGAAAGAAAAAGTTCACCTCTCTCGCCATCAATGCCAGGATTTTGAAAGCACTAAAAAGTGGATAAAAGAAAATAAGCTACAGCAAGGGCTCTGATTCTTCAGTTACGAGCAATTTGCAGTGCCATGCATGTCACCTGACTGAGCAGGCATCAGGGAGGGTAAATACAAAGGAGATTTGATTGAAGTGCTTTGGATGACAATTTTCTCAAATAAATAACTATGAAAACATCACGTTCAAGAGAAAGGGTGTTTATTTTTGTCCTGAAGACACAGATCAAAAAAAGATGTAGTAGAGAAGAGATGGATTTTTTTCTTAAGAAAAAAATATTTACTATTACAAATGAAAGACTTGGGGACTTTGATGTGATGGTCACCGGTTTTTCTATGACAGGCACCAAGGTTGGCGTTAAGACTGCTACACATGTAGCTAGCTCTTCCCTGGGTTGCTGTTTTCATGTGCACTAAGGCATCTACAACAACTTACAGGCAAAGGAACTTACAAAGTTTACAGAAGTCTGCCACGGAAACCCAGGACCTCAGCCAGCATGGGAAAGCCCCCGTAGGACATTTGGAACATATTATAGTAGATACCTAATAAATTACAAGCCCCTTCCCATACTGCTTTCAACTGTAGAGATGTACCAGACTAGAGGCTTATAGAGACATCAGTACAAGCCAGATTTCTGTTCCTGAGAGTTCTTTTAATTCACAACAATAGCTAACATTTATAGAGCACTTTACAGTTTACAAAGCACTTTGATGCTATCTTATTTGGTCCTCACAACAAGAACATGGATATTATTATTCTGCACTAATGAGAACACTGAAGGTCAGAGAGGTTAAATGATTTGCCCAAAGGCATACACTTTATAACTGATGAAACAGACTGTGAATCCAAAGTTGTTGTGAAGACCAAAGGTATAACTACAGAGATCGCTCAGTAGTGTCTGGCACATAGGAGCTTGTCAATAAATAGTATAGCACCTTATTCCCCAACATACAAGAATTTCACTGACCACATATTATCCAAAACAACTTGTCAAATACTTTAGCAATTCTTCCTTTAGAGGATGACCATGTTAAGTAGATAATTTGGTTCATTATCACTTGCTGTCTCAAAGTCTCCAAATGACTTCTAATTCCTGACAATTTATTAGGCTATGAAGAAAAATTCAAATTCACCAATGTCCTTCTAGTACATTACAATGTGTCTGCCTCCTGTATTCTAATACCTGATTGACTTACACTGGTAATACATTGGTTTAGAATTTAAAGTATGGAAGCAAAATGGAAAGGAAACCAAGACATGCACAGCACCTACTATAGTCAGCAACTGTGATAAGCCTTTTTAAAACACCTTTGCAAAGCAGCTGGCAATGTAGCCTCTTTGTATGGAAGAGAGTAAGGCTCAGGTTGTATAATATGTCTAAGGAATAATTGGTATGTCATTAAGCCAGGATTTGACTCCAGAAATTGTGTCTGGCTCCAGGTCGATCCTATTTCATCTATAGCACAGTATCTCTTGATTATAGAGATTGCTAGAATGCTAAGGAGTGAAATTTATGCTAACAAATTCTAGCTTGTTCAAGGACACAATATTACATCACTACATTGATATAATTCAAAGTGCTAGATCTTCCTCTGACTTATTTTAAAGCATTAGCTAACTATAAAAAGCCATCCTGTCCAACAACAGAAACCAGAACTCATCAGTATCATCTAAAGGAGAATATAATGCATTTCTATCCAAATTTTGATTCAATATGAATGTCACTACCATCCTGACTTAGGTGATGAAATTCTGTATTTAAAGCACAGGGTTGTAACTGTTTCCTTCCCCATTAACAAGCCATCACAGAGCCTCACTATGTGCTTGCTACTGTCTCTTGCTATAATTGCATCATCTCATTTAATCCTCACAGAGACCCTACAATGTAGAGACTATTATTAGCTCCAGTTTGTAAATGGTCAAACTGAGACTCAGAGAGGTTGTGCAACATGCTGGCTCACACAGGTGTAAGTGTGAAATGGGATACACACCCTAAGTCTGGGTTCCTTCGTTTTTGTACTTCTGTCCACTTGTTTTATGTTGAAAATTGCAGTCATAAAAAGGGAGAGTGTCCAAGGGCAATATATGTTACCTGGCATTTCAATGGCAATCTATTATAAATGTTTATATAATATTTGCACAAGACTCCTGTAAGATAATTCAGTGCTAACATATTTTGTCAGAGCAAAACAAAAACAGTGATTTAAAATGTGCCATTAAAAAAAGAATGAAATTGTGCAGGTGTAGGGAAAATTGAATTGATGGGTTTGAAAGGGAACTTAAGGGAATATTTAATATTTTAGGTTTCCAGCATGTAAGTTTCTAGAAAAGAGAAGATAATTGGGATGACAAAAGAAAAATGCTGCTTTTCTCCATGTTTGGTCTAACTGTGTGTTGTTTGCTTATGGAACACCACTTACCAATACATGTAACCTAAATTTCCTCACACTCCATAAGCACGGCAGTCACAGATCACTTGAAGTAACAGTAAATTATTAAGTCTCTGGATTCTTGCCCTACCTTCTCCTTCCCCAATAATGCCAGCCTTCACTTCACCCTTAAAGGGTCCCTGAGTTGCACTGGAAATTCCTGGGGGTGGATCACCTGTGCTTACAAGTAATCCTAATATACTCACTGATATACTATATACTAATCCTAATATACTAATATACTAATCCTAATATACTCACTCCACTGCCCGTGAAGCCATTTCATGTGACATCTCTCCAGCCCTGATGCTGCCACATGAGAGGCATGGGGGTGTAGGAGCCACTGTCTCTCAAGGCACAACTAGTGCTGTGTCCCCTTGGTGAGTGAGCTCATATTGGGCTGAGGAGTGGAAGAGAAAGCACCTTTTCCCCCACTTGGCCCCATTCAGCCAGCCACTCCGGAAGCCTCCTGCCTTGGCTATGTCACAGAAACATCCTCTCCGCCCTCCCCTCCTGCCCTCCCTCTCCCCTCCCCCCTCCCCCTTTCTTTAACCTTCTCTCTCCATGGAAATAGCTTCCTCAACTTCTTTTTGGGACCCCTCTCTGCAGGGTACTCAGACGCAAGCCCACAGCCTGGGCGTGAATAGACGTGGTCCTAGCTTTTCCCTTTGCCAAGGTTGCCTCCAGGCACCACCTCCACCCCACCCCACCCACACACACATACATGCAAATTTTGTTCCATCCAACCATCCATCAAATTTCAAAGAGAAACCTGGGGGCTACTGGCCACACCTACTCATCAGGTGTGCACACACACTTCTAAATCTCTAAATGTTAAAGTCATTTGAATCTCATACATTTGTTCATCACCCTAGCTCCTAGTCCAGTGCTCAGCAATGCTAAGTGAAGTTGTAATGTCACTTCATAGTTCCCTAAAATAGTTACAAAACTCTTCTCTGCGTTGCATTTTATACCTGTTTGCTACAATGGGTGAGCATCACTGTGATGAAAATGAAGGTACATGAAAATGATGACATCAGGTGAAAAATTTGAGAAAAAATAATTTACTTTCAAGAACAATCTAGTAAAATAAATACCAAAAGTAGATATAGGGGCACGTGTGGAAAGAAATTTGAGAAACAAAAAGAAAGTCAGGAGTAACAAGGTTATAATACTTCTCTTTGGTGCTTATACTCAACTAATCAGCCTACAATCCTTGGCCTTTTAACATCATTGAATATTTTTTCTTCCCTTTTAGCTTTGTTGCTCAGCATTTCCAGTAAGGACACTCCATTTATCTGGAATAAAACCCCACTCTTTGGAACTCTTACAGGTCCTCAACATAGATAAACAGGAGTGTTAGGTCTGCCTGCATTTTTCCTGGTCTCCCAGTTCCCAGTGTCAAGAATGAGTACTGACACCAAGCTGAGCCAATGACAAAGTGATCACAAACACAGAGCAATTTTATACAAACAGTTTATCACAGAAAAGAAAGAATGAAAGCAAGAAAGGAAGCTACACAAAGTTAAAATACATTCCAGAGAAAGAGAACAGGTCAGTATCCACAAGTGGAAAAAGACTCGGAAGTCTGAGCACATGCTACCTTTTATAAGCTCACTAGTTTGTCCTGGATTTCTCCTGGTAGGATTGATTGATGTTTCCCGCCTTTTGGGGTGATCGACAGGTTGTGGTTATATAACAGATCACATGACAGGTTATATAACAGGTTGGTTATGTAACTTTCCCTTTCTGCCCAGGCATCTTCCCCAGAATCCTATATGAAAATTCCACCAATGTTATGCTAATTAGATGGTAATAAGCCCCAGGTCAGTTAAAGGTCACTAAGAGCTCCTTACTGTGTATGTTTCCACCAGGGAACAGTTCCTAGCTGCAATTTGGTTCCTAGCTATAATTCAGTTCCCGCTCTCCACCCTTAGCCACTTCCTTGCCTGCCTTGCCACCCATTTGCCCTCCTCCAGACCTAAATGGAGCAGCTGCTAGTTTTTATGAGTCAGACTGAATTCCAGAGACGGAAAAGACAAAATGACTATCCACTTTAAGCTAACTTTTCTTTGTTCTCACCTTGTCATCAATAAACCATTATTATGCAGAAAGTAGAGCCAGAGCAAGCCGTGTCAGATTAAATATGTATGGTGTGTCCCATTCACAAGAGAGGTTTCTCCTAATGTCACTAATGACACACCAGAGATGCAAAGGTGTGTGTGCTTGGTGATGAAGGGGTTGCTTTGATTTGGAAAGAGCATCCTGGAAGCCTAAGAGGGTGAATATGGATATTCCATAGTTGCCCTCAGTGATTTTTTTTTTCAAATCTAAAACATAAGTAGATTTCTCCAGTGAACTATTTTTGTTGGCCTGCTTTTGGGCGGGCCGCCCACAAACTCTAACCACGCCAATCACAATTCCAGCTAACATTGATTTGTGCTCTTAAACTGCCAGGGCCTTGCCCCTCCCAAGCTCTCCTTTCTCATGTTCTTCTTCCTTTTAGAGCTTGCTGCATTGAAAATGTTTCCACTCTTATCAAAGTCTCAAACAGAAATAGAATAGTGTGGGCGGTGACTGCTCCCTTGTTTTCTTTTTGCCTATTTGAGCCAACAGAGCAGATATTGGGAAAGGTGGCCAGAAACTTGAAATAAGTGAGTTCCTCTAAGAACTCTGATTTGATCATTCTACAATGTATGCATGCATCAAAACATCACATTGTAACCCATAAATATATACAATTATTTTCAATTAAAAATAAAATTAAAATTTCTTAAATTTAAAAAAGAAGTATAGTAGCAAAATGTGGGTGTGTAAAAAGCTCTTGATGATATAATTGGAGGTCATGAAAAATTCCAGCTGGCTTTTTCAACTATCATTTCTCAACTACTTAACTATGTGTTAGGCACTGTGCTGAGAACTTTACATGCATTTCCATTATCTCATTTAATCCTCACAGCAGCCTTATGAGGAAGTACTATCTTTATCCTCATTTTACAGAGGAGAAAACTCAGGTTCAGAAGACACATAGCTTATAAGTAGCATAACAAAGACTGAAACCCGATCTACCTAAGGCTAAAGCCCACGTTCTCTACCTGGCCATATTGCTTCCAGGTAACATGAGTGTCAGATCCTTCACACCACTTGAATGCTGCTGTCTCATCACTCGATAAGGCACCCCATCTCCATAAGGGAGCAGAACAAACTTTCAAAACTCAAGTTTTATCATTTCACCCCCCTGTTTAAAACCACTCATGATTCCCTACTCTCCTCTGAGACAAAGTCCAGATTTCCCCATGTGGCTTAATGAAAGCCTTCCTGACTTAACTAGTGCTCACATATCAGACTCAGCTCTTGCAAACTCCTCATCCATCTGCTCTACCCATGATGATTCTGCTACCATTCCTGGAAAATGCCAAGATTCTCCTTACTTGCAGCTTTTGGTAGGAGATTCCCCCCTTACCAAAAAGTCTCCTTCGTCCTTTCCCAGCCCTCATGGCCTGTTTTCTTCTAATACAAACTCACCTTCCCCCATAAGTCTTCAAAGCCCCACTAGGCTGAGCTAGCTGACCTTTTTTCTGGGCTCCTATAGCCACACCTTCACGTGTGTCATTGCATATATCACACCACATTGAAGTTTCCTCTCTTACCCCTAGACTGAGGTCCTTGAGAGCAGTGATTGTATCGTAACCATGGTTTCAGCCCTGAATGGCCCTCCACAAATCAGTAAAGTGAATGAAGACAACTTGGCACTACAGCTGATTCTTACTAAAGATGCAACAAGGCCAGTAGATCATGAGAGCGTGATTTCTTTACCTTTTTCATGATATAGCACAGCATAATTTAAGAGGAATGTGTCTCTAGCAGCATATAGCCCCTAGGTTCAGCTCTGTCACTAAAAATTATCTAAAGCCACTTCCAGGATCTTTTCCTTGCCATTTTCTCATCTTCTCATCAACAGCCCCATATTTGTTTTCACCCTGGTTCTTAATCCAAATTACAACTATGGCTCTACCAGATTGCCCAGTCCCTATACTGCCCTGTTCTTCCCTCTTTCAACAAAGCTATAATAGTGTCTGGTACATAGAAGGTGCTCAATCAATATGTATTGAGAGACCTTGACCTTGGTGTAAGATAATAATAAGTATCACATGGAATTGTCATTTCATGTGTATAAGATGCTAGGTTCAGAGTTGGTGTTCATTTCTGGAGAGATTAAGGAAGTGTGTCCAGTTGCAATGATCTCTCTCTTCTCTCCTCCCTCCAGGCGGGATGGTTGGACCCTATGAAGGGTCATGCAGTGGCCAAGTCTTTCCATCTACCCTTCTTCCTACAAGCCAGGTTTTTCCCACACCTCACTCTAGGGTTTGAGGGAAACGGGTGCTTTCCATGCACAGCTTGTCCCCCAGAACTGGGCTTTCACTGGATCATCCTCTAAGGGCAGGAATGGTACATGAGAAAACTTTTCAACCAAATGACTTCAACCAAATTCTAGCCTTCTTTTTTTTAGCATTAGACAATGATGCTTTTTCTGTATGTCTTCTTACTTTGAAAGGATCCTCATTCCCTCATGTCACCTTGATTCTACCACAAAGGCTTGTATGATCATTGTAACGATGTCCATCTCTGAGCCTAATATGTTTTAAACACCCCAGCCCCCCTGCTATTTTGGCTTTTATTTGCATTCTTGGTGCCTCAGTTTCCCCAGGGCAGAGTGAGAAAGAAACCATCCCAACTTCTGACTTCTTCCATAGTATACAAGTATTATGATTGATGCTCTTGTCTTTATTATACTTTCCAAGTCTATTTTCATATGCAGTGTTCATTTTGAGTGCCAAGTAACTCTGTGAGGGTTCTTATTCTTCTTTTTATTTGTTACAGTTGTGGCAACTGAGACTCAGAAAGAGTAACTCACTTATCCAAGGTCATGCAGCTGTTAAGTATTAGAGCCAAAGTCTGAATATGGGACTCTAATTAATGTGTAAAGCTTCTCATTCATTCTTTTTTTCTCTGAAGCACTTCCTCAAGGCAAGACTGTGGTTTATGAAGAAAGGAAAACAGGGCAGGCTGGTACTGACACGTTATGTTAAAGCGGCACCTTAGGAGAATATTGTCTTGGCCTAGAATGAATGTATGAGTCCACAGAGGCTACCCAGGATGCATAATTGATTGTTCCCCAATTAGCATGGTTAACATTAGGTAATACCCAGCCCTATGATCTGAAAACCAGCAAAGCTTCTATAAGTGCGAGTGGCTGTGCTAGACTTGTGGTGACGCTGGGGTTCCAAAGTTGTGTATTTGCACAGTGGTCTCCATGTTATCCTCCAGGAACCAAGAAGGGGGAGTAAGAAGATGGATTTGTTGGGGAGCAAGTTAGCTGTGACAGAGGCACGAGGATATAACCACCCTGCCAGTGGAATAGCAGCATGCTCTGCTGGTGTGACCTGGCTGGAGAAATGAGCTCTTGACAGACTGCCATCTCTCTAAGTTTTAATTATTCCATCTTTTTAATGGGGGGTAATATGGATCACTCAAGACAACTCTGAGGTCACTTGAGGGTGATAGGAGATAATGGGCATGAGAACATTTAAGGCACTATCCTTGTGCCTTAACAGAGAAGCAGAGTTTACTGCCAACCTGTCTGGTATCTGTTGGGGCCTACGTACCTGGGTGCCAAGGCCCCCTTCAGAATGCCATGAGGCCTTTGCCTGCCCTATTTTAGTTCAGAAACCACCTCCTACAAAATGCAACTGTCAAAACAGGAAACCAGAAACTATGTCTTGAATGGGACTATTTAATTCAATTAAAAGTAGTTATTTTGGGGGGTGAGGGAACAAAAAATGAATAAAATCATGTTCTCACAGGTTAAAGGGAAAAAATGCATTTGGACAAAAGGAAAACAAACTCCCAAAAGGCTTGAATGGTTTTTGACTTAAATCTCAGCTCCACCTGCTGAGCTGACATCAGCTCTCTCCTTATCTGTGTAAATCCACAGGTGCCTAGAACATAAGGTGGAGAAATTGCTGGGCTGGATGAACTGTTTTCATAAATAATCATCCTTTTAAATTCCAGCACCAAAGAGACAAGAACTCATAGGAGCTTAGAATTTAGTTTTTTCTGGGCTCAGTCTCTCACTCCTAGTGCATGCCAGACGTGCACGGAGCCACATGTGGCCATCTGCACAGAGGTCTCCAACCTGTGTCTTGCCAGCAGGGTAAGCAAGGTATTAAAATGGCTTAGACTTGTCTGGCAGAACTTGCTCAGGGAGCTTGGAGCCTCACACGTCTAGAGGCACTGGCATCTGCTTGAGGTCACTGGTAGTCAAGGATGATGATGAAGGGCACCCTTCCCACAGTGTCCCCATCCTCACCTCTTTGGTCATAACCCGCACAGCCCTGCCCTGGATCCCATCCAGCCTGCTGCTCAAACACAGTCCACTAACTGGCCCCTTTTCTTTGCCTTTTACATTCCCAGAGGCTGTTCTTTTCCCTCCAATTGCATTCTCCAAACTTTGAGACTTGTCATTTGAGAATAAAAGTTCTCAGGATGGATGCCTAATGGCCTATTTTGCACTAATGCACTTTTCAAATATGTGGCATGACCAGTGCATCAAAATATCTTGGTGCAACTTACAAATTTAAATAAGCATTGTTCGCAACAAAAAAACTTACAGGCACAAGAAGGTTTTACCATCCCCTTTACTTAGTTAGGTATTGGGAAATTTCTCTCCCCAAAATAAAAATAATATGGCAGTCAGCATTTGGTTCTAGTGGTTGTGCAGGGATCCTCTCATTGGGTGCTCCCCTTAATTCTGTGGTCTCCAATACTGTGGTAACTAGTATTGGTCCATGGCCTGTTAGGAGCCAGGCCACACAGTAGGAGGTGAGTGGCAGGTGAGCCAGTGAAGCTTCATCTGCATTTATAGCCATTCCCCATCACTTGCATCACTGCCTGAGCTCCACCTCCTGCCAGATCAGCTTTGGCATTAGAGACTCATAGGAGCATAAACCCTACTGTAAACTGTTCATGTGAGAGAGCTAGGTTTCAAGCTCCTTATGAAAATCTGATGCCTGATGATCTGAGGTGGAGCTGAGGCAGTGATGTTAGCACTGGGGAGTGGCTGCAAATACAGATTATCATTAGTAGAGAGGTTTGACTGCACAGAGACCATAATAAATCAATTGCTTGCAGATTCGTATCAAGACACTATCAGTGAGTGGCAAGTGATAATTAAGCTGCATTTGGTGGCAGGTGTTATAGTGGCAAGTGAACATCTTCAATTGTAAAGCATCTGGTGGCAGGCTTTAAGTCAGAATCCAATACTTATTTTAGTACGTGCATTGCCCGCCCATTATTTTATTTACCACTTCCCTCTGCTTATCTTTCCTGCTCTGCACACTTGTCTTAGTCACAGTTTTGGTAAGCCCGCAAGCTAACCCTAGGAAAAAATGAGTAAAAAACAAACATTGCTGGAGAGTATCTTTGAAAAGGGGGAAAGACCTAATCATGAGAAACCAGAAGACTCTAAGACTGCAACAAAATGAAAGTTGCATTTAAAAGAAAATACCAAGAGTCCTACTTAAATTATGGGTTCATTTCAACATGATTCACATTCTCCCAGCCCACTTTATATCATATGTGGTGACCAGCTATCCATCAAAGCCATGAAACCTTCAAAACTGCTTTGCCACATGGACACCAAGCACCATGCATTAAAAGACAAGCCTTTGGACTTTTTCAAAAGAAAAAAACATAAACACAAAGACCAGAAGCAATCATTAAAGGCTATCACTTCATCAAATGTGTCTGCACCAAGAGCATCATTCTTAGTGGCTAACTGCATTACTAAAGCTAAGGAGCCCTTTACTATTGGTGAAGAGTTGATCCTGCTAAGAACATTTTCCATGAACTTTTAGGAGAGGCTGCAGTTCAGGTGGCATGTGTTCGTCTTTCAGCTAGCACCATAGCTAGATGACTTCATGAAATATCAGAGGATACTGAGGCACAATTGTTGGAGAGGATTAATGAGTTACCATGGCATGCAATGTTGACAACAAGGCAACAATGCTTGTTTTTGTGCAATATATTTTTCAGGAGGATGTGCATGAGGATATCTTATGTGCCTTTTTGTTGCTAACCAACACCACAGCTACAGAACTATTCAAGTCTTTGATTACAGATCAGGAAAACTGAATTGGTCATTTTGTGTTGTTATATGCACCGACAGTGTGGCTGCCATGACTGGACAGCTTTCTGGTTTCACTACTCGGGTCAAGGTCGCTTCTGAATGTGAGTCTATGCACTGTGTCATACATAGAGAAATGTTGGCTAGCAGAAAAATGTCAACTGAACCAAACAACATTTTGTCAGATGTGATTAAAATTATCAACCACATTAAAGTACATGCCCTTAACTCACGGCTGTTCATGTAGTTCAGTGAGGAGATGGGTACAGAGCACACACGTCTTCTCTTATACACAGAAGTGAGATGGCTTTCTAAAGGTAGACCACTGGCCAGAGGTTTTGAGTTATGAGAGACATTCCAGAGATTTCTTCTAGAAAAACAGTCACCATTGGCAGCACATTTCAGTCACAGAGTGGGTCAAAAAACTTGTTTACCTTGTGTGACATATTCAACCTGCTGAACAAACTCAATCTGTCACTTCAGGGGAGAACAACAATTGTGTTCAAGTTGGCAGATAAAGTGGCTGCATTCAAAGCCAAACTGGAATTATGGGGGCAATGAGTGAACATTGGGATTTTTGACATGTTTTAAACGTTAGCAAAGATTTTGACTGAGCCAGGGCCTTCTTTCTTCCAGCTGGTGCATGATCACCTATCTCGGCTTTTAAGAGTTTGAGCATTACTTCCCAACCACAAAAGACCCCTGAACTGGGAAGGAATGGATCTGTGACCCATTTGTGAATAAGCCAGGTGAATTGACTTTGTCCGTGCTAGAAGAGGATCAACTGCTTGAGATTGCAAATGACAGTGGCCTTAAAAGTATGTTTGAGATAACTTCAAATCTCCATACATTCTGGATTAAAGTCTAGGCAGAATATCCTGAGATTGCCATAAAAGCACTGAAAAGCCTGCTTCCATTTCCAATATCCTATCTTTGTGAAGCAGAATTTTCTGCAGGGACAGCAACCAAAACAAGATTACAGAGTAGACTGGATGTAAACAACACACTTTGGATGTCAGTGACTCCCATCAACCCCAGATGGAACTGTTTAGTTACAGGAAAACAAGCTCAAGGCTCCCACTGATTCTGTATTATGGTGAGTCATATAAATATTTTATTATATATTACACTGTAATAATGTTAATAAAAGAAATAAAGTACACAATAAATGTAATGCACTTGAATCATACCAAAACTATCTCCCCTCCCTGCCCTGGAAAAATTGCCTTCCATGAAACCAGACCCTGGTGCCAAAAATGTTGGGGACCACTGCTTTTATAATAGCAGACCAAGTGGTCTGATATTTCTGCTTGAAGATCAAAGACAGGGACTTCTCCACCTATCAATGCATCTCTACATGTTTAGCCTTTTGTTTTGAAAATTTTAGAATATTCAAAAATGTGCAGTAACATAATAGTAACATAATAACCCTAATGTAACACCTGACTTCAACAATTATCAATAAATGGCCAATATTGTTTCATCTATGTCTACCACCTTCTCCCAAATCCTTTCTACTGTATTATTTTAGAGCAAGTCCCAGACATTATTATTTCACCCATAAATATTTGTGTATGTATTCTATTAGGGAAAAATGGCATTTCCCTTACCCACCTTTGCCTTCTCATCATAATATATATATCTTATCCCAAAGCACTTTGAGCCTACCTAGTTGCAGTTTTGTGAATGGAAATGGAACGATTCGAATGGGATTTTTATCTTTGCTAAACTTGAGGACTCCAATTAAAGGAAGCTCATACTTATAACCAAAGCGTTTATCTCATTATCTATTATAAGTATTACCATGGAGTGAAAAGAATCTATAAGAGATTCTAGTTGCTACCCTGTCACTTGGAAGCTGTGTTACCTTGAGTAAATGACTTTATCTTTCCTCAGTTTCCTCTTTTACAAATTAGTGGTAATATTGTCTACCCTACTTGTTTCACCAAGATCTTGTGAAGAATACCACGGGGACAATCCATGTGGAATCACTTTGTAAAGACAGTGTACTGTTTGAATGTAAGAAATAAGTACTGAGGAAAAAAAAACAAAAAAGACACATAACAGAAGCAGAGCTCAGCAGGAGTGTGTAAAGAATATGGAGATTTTCCCTGCCAACTATGTGGTCATGGTTCCTGGAACCTTGTGTGGAAGCTCACAATGGACACTTGCTGAGGGGCCGTGGAGAGCCCCAGCTGCAGGGCTGTGTCAAGGAAGGCCTCCCCATCTGCGATCTCAGTCAGTAAACCCGCCATCCTGAGCAACGACTGCTTCTTCCTCCACTACGCAGGGTGTTCAGACACAAAAGCTACCAGAAAAAGTATATTTTTCACCTTCTTTTGAGACCTGAACAGAGGAACAAATCACTGCTCTTTCCCCTTAGAGATAAGAAAAATTGTCTAATAATAATACTTTCCTCAGCCAGCCGGAGAAACGAAGTGACCAGCTGAGCTGCAAGGAGGTGATTATTCTTTCAGCAAAAACTATGATCGGTCTGAATTCAAAGACCAAAAGCATTTTCAAGGCAAAAACACCTGGGGAGAAGAATGGACAGTGGATTAAAACAAAAATTTCCCTCCTCTGTTTCACTCACAGGGCTAGCCAAAAAAGAACAGGAGGCAGAATGGGCACCGGGAAGCAATAGAATAATGGCTGGTTATACAATGGCCCTTTGTCAGAGAAAAGTTCTGGGGTTGTCATTCTCTCCATCGTTTAGGACATGGGCTCTCACGTGTCCTAATGGCTTGATGAGATTGAGATGGTGACAACTGAACTAATCAGGACAAAGACAAGTCCCCAGGGGTTTTTGCCTCCAGTCAAGCTACATGGCCACAGGCCATATGGGAAGTAAGACTGCACTTTTTTACTTAAAGAAGTCACTGTGTATTTATAAGGGTAGGCTAACTGCTGTAACAAGAAACCTCCCCAGATTACAGTGGGTTTATACAACAAAAGTTTATTTTCTTTCTAGCCAAGTCTCCATTTGTCTGGGTGGCTTTCCACTCAATTCCATTGCCAGATTTCCAAACAGCACCCCCAGGACGCGACAGGGCTGGAAATGTCGTCCTTGGCTGTCCATGTTGTGGGAGTCACACAAGGAGCAGCTTGTTGACTCTGACAAAGCCTGGGTGTGTTAAGAAACTGGGCATAGGGTTGTTAAATTGTAGGAGACAGATATTGTAGGGAACTGACCGATAAGCATTTATGAGCACCTGCTTTATGCAAAGATCTATACCAACTGTTATAAGGGAGACAGAGGAAATAGGAGGCTTGATCTTTCAGAGGCTGAAAACCTAGTGAGGATGACAAATATGCAATCAACTAACAACTAACTAGATGTTGACCATCCATTCCATTTTCCCTGAATTGTGCCAGCTAATTTATTTTTATGGAATATTGATGAATGTTATATTCCTACCTAGAAATAAGTGATTTATAATACAAATATTCTTCACAGAAAGTTTGACTGAGGAATTGAATGTGCAGAGGCAGTATATTGAGTGGTTAACAGAGTTAGCCTTAGGGCCAGGCTGCGCTGCCTGTGTTCAAATCTTGAAACTGCCACTTCCCAGGATAGATCTGCTCTGGGCCTCAGTTCTCTCACCTATGCTATGAAGATGGAGGTTGTTCCTACCTCAGGGGTTATTGACAGGACTAAATAAGCTAATAAAGGTTAAAGAAAGCACTGAGAACCCTGCTTGGCCTAAAGCACTATGTTAATGTTGGCTTTCCTTACTGAGTAACAACATGTTGAATGTAAAGGGCATAAACAACATGTAAATGTGAGAAACCTTGCATGACCCAGTTTGCAAAATATCAACACGCACCCCTTGACCTCCAGTGCACTCTCCCTGCCCTGTCTTGCAACTGTTCTGACGCTGCCTCCCAGGTGCTCTCATCTGATCTGCCACCTACATGGCCATGCCCTCATCCTCAATGGCTTCTTTTTTTTTTTTTTTTTTAACTCTTTATCTCTGGTCACACCTAAATGGATTTTGCCTTGATTTCCTAGGATAAATGGAAAAGAAATTTTACTGAAGGATGTCTTATCCTTTTCCAGATTTGAAATTCTGTTTTCATTTTCCTAATGTGGCCAAGTTGCTTCCCATCTTCCTAGCATGGTGGTATGAAGGAGAAAGCAATTTCTGAGGGATTGAAGAGGGTTCTTAGAAGAAGTGATACTGAACTGCGCCGGATTGTGACAGGTGCAGGAGGCTTTTCATGGCAGATGGCTGTCTCTTTCTTTGACCAGCTCTTAGTATGTCTGGTCCACATAGCTGCCCTGTTTTACACAACTGTCACCCCAGTTCCCCCTTCCTATGAAGAGAACAATTCCCAGGTCCTCCATGTGCTTGCCCTCAGGAAATGCTCTCTCTCCAACCAGCTTCTGCCTACTCCAGTCTGTTCCTACACTTGTTCTCTCTCTGAACAAGCATAAATCTGGCCACAGTATCTCCCATGCCCTCTGCATAAAACCCTTAAATGAGACCTCATCTCTCACGGGATAATGTTCACATTTTCAGATGGGCACGAAGGTCCCTTCATACCATCTCTCCTCTCTGGCCTTTCTCCAACTCTGTCCCCCACCCACTCTGTTCCTGCAGCACCAAGCTGCTTACTCTCCCTGGCCTCATCAAAACTCTCAACTCTGCACTTTGGATAGGGAATTTCTATTCATACTTTGGTGCACAACCAAATATATTCACCTTTGTCTATGGAGCTTTCTAGGATATTCCCTGCACACCTTCTCCCAGCTTCCCCCCAGAATACAGGCAGATTTGCTTCCTCTGGCTTCCCCTCCATTGGTAAAGACATCCCCTCTGACATTTTAAACCCAGCAGGTGTGTTTAATGCCATCTGCTCTGCTGGTCCTGCTCTGCTGTCCCTGAGCATCACAAAGGCAGGAATTTGGTCCTAACTGTCCCTTTGTTCCCTCCTAACACTTAAGTTATGTATGTTTACAGAATAAATATAGGAAGAACTTTCCAATGCCCTGTATCTAATTAGGTATCTAAAACATTTGACTCTTTCAACTACCTCTGAAGTATATCTTCTCATGCCCATTCTTACATTGCAGTTACCATCACAGTTCACCCCTCTGTTTCTGCTCAGTGTTAGTGTTTTCAAAAGCACTAGCACAGGTCAGTTCACTCTCCCTTTACAGCATCCCTTGTTGTTTTGCTTCCATTTATGAGCACCCCCATGCTCAGCTTTTCCATGAGAGGTTCTGGGGAGGAGGATTATAGATGGGACATAGCTGACACTCAGTGAGCCCCCAGCCCTCTGCCTGCTGCACAGCCAGAGCCAAAGGTATTGAAGCTTTAAGCTAGGCTTGATTGGCCAGAGTAAGGCTAGAGCAAGGAGCAAGGGAGGCAAAGACACGTAAGACTCAGAGGGAAAATACACCCAGGTATGGATATACATTTGTTGTTAGAGTTCTCCAGAGGAACAGAACCAATAGAATATATATAGGAAGAGGTCTAGTATGAGGAATTGGCTCACATGATCATGGAGGCTGAGAAGTCCCACAGTTTGCTGTCTGAAAGCTGGACACGCAAGAAAGCCAGTGGTGTAATTTTGGTCTGAATCCAAAAACCTAAGAACTAGGAGAGCCGACGGTGTAAATCCCTGTCCAAGATTAAGAGAAGACCAATGTCCAGCGTAAGCAGGCAGGCAGGAAGCAAAAGCGGTGAATTTTTAATTCCTCTATATTTTTGTTCTGTTCAGGCCCTCAATGGATTGAATGATGCCCATTCACATTAGGAAGGGTGATCTACTTTACTGAGCCCACTGTTTCAAATGTCAACCCTATCCAGAAACACCCTACAGACATACCCAGAAATAATGTTTAAAGTGGGCACCACCTAGTATAGTCAAGCTGATACATAAAATTCACTATCACAGTATTGACATGCCCAGGTAAGAAATGTGTACTCAAAATATACCTAAATGTACATTTGAAAGCCATGGTAGGGGAGAATAAGAAGGTCCACACTAGAGTCAGAAATACTTTGGCTGAAACTCATTTCTGCTGTTCAGAAATTGTGTGAACTTGGGAAAGCCACTGGGCTCTCTCAATTTCATTTTCCTCACCTGTATAATTGGGGCGAGTGGCTCTTTGTGTAGGGTTATCAAAAGAACAAAAACTAGGCACATAAAGCCTCCCAAGAGCGCTTGCCACACAGTAATTCCCAATAAAAGGTAGTGATTATTAACAATGTAATTAACAATTGCCAATCAGTTTTCACTTTATAACCAAATAGTTTCTCTTTACCATCATAGATGGATCAATTATTCTCCAATAAGTACTTATTAAACACCTATAATTTTCAAGACACAAGATGAATGAAATACAGAGCCTGCTTCCCTAATTATAATAGACTAAAACAGCCAGTTCAGCAAATATTCACAGCAGTAAGATAAAGTGTGTAAGATGGATTTGTGTGAGCCAGCATGGTGCTCCAGGGGATAAAAGGTTTAGCAGAGCCAAAGAAGGCCACAGGCATTTGCCCAGAGGAAATGATATTGAAGATCAATTTTAAAGGAAAGGAGGAAATCCCTATGATGTTATAACTAGGATGGAAGGCCATTTCAAGTAGAAGGAACAGCATATGCAAAAAGCAGAGATAATAATAACATAGCACATTCAAGAAACAACAAACCACTTGAGGTGACCAGAACACAGGACCAAGGAGTATAATAAAGCAGGAGCCAAATCGTACAAGAATTGCTCCTAACTGAGGAGTCTGAACTTTCTTCTATGGGTAATAAGGTATCATTGAAAGGCAATGATGAGATAGGATTTGCACTTATAAAATTTTCTTTAGATATTGTAGAAAATGGATTGGAGACCAGGCATAGTGGCTCACACCTGTTATCCCAGCACTTTGGGAGGCCAAGGTGGGAGGATCACTTGAGGCCAGGAGTTTGAGACCAGCCTGGGCAAGATAGCAAGATCCCATCTCTACAAAAAGTTAGAAAAATTAGCCTGGGGTGGTGGTATACACCTGTAGTCCTTGCTACTCAGGAGGCTGAAGTAGAAGGATCACTTGAGCTCGGAAGTTTGAGGCTGCAGTGAGCTATGATAACGCCACTGCACTCCAGCTTGAGCAACAGAGTGAGACCTTGTCTCATTAAAAAAAATGGATTAGAATGATGCTTTCCAAATTTTTTCATGCTACGGCACATGCAGACTAGGATAATAAAAGTGTGGTCAGTGAGAGGACTCCATAAAATGAGAGGCTGCTCCAGGCCCCACAGAGTTGCCAGAGTTGAGGGTGTCACCATTTTGTACACATGTAGCCTCCACATAGCCCACCAGGGTGAGGGGGCACATGGGTTAGGAAGCTCTGGACTAGAGAGAGGCAAGGTCATCAGGCAAGAAACGTCCTTGAGAATTAACTACACGGAGGCTATTTGGGCAAGTTCTAATGAGAAAAATGTCAGCCAGTGACATAGATCTAGTGTCTAGACTGTTCCTCCATGCCCATGGGCCTGGGTTTATCAGAATTTAATAAGATATCTTTTTACATGGCATAAAACCACCTAAAGATAAGGATAGGGTAAAAATGTGTCTTTCTTCTTCCTTAAATGATTTTGATATATACCTCTGAAGAAAATCCCTGAATGACAGGATCAGTCTCCAAACTCTAAAGTTAGTGAAATTTATCTTGGGAATCCCATCTTTCCCATTGTCACTCTCTCCCGTGCACCCACAAACCCTATCTGTGGGCCAACTTCACGAGCTCTGTCTATCTCTCCCTCTCCCTAGCAAACCTGGCTCTGGGAGACATCTTCGACACAGTCACTCACCCCTATGTGTAAATCTGTCCTTCCATGTCTTCTCCCTGGAGTGTTTGTACTTCAGACGACATCTCATGGTTCAATATTGAGACCTGCCTCCTTTGAAAGGTGCTTCAGGCCTGAGGGCTCAGGCAGGAGAGGCGGGCAGGTAGAGGGCATTATCTTTACACTCCGGGCTTCACATGAGGAAGATGTCTCCAATAGCTACCAAATACTGCCTCCCTTGGACGTCCTACTGACCTGGTCAGAAGGGAGAGCAGATAATCATACAACCATTTTACAGAGGAGAAAACAGATCCAGAGGGATTAAGTGACTTGATGAAGGCCACACAGTTTGCTTTTGGAGTAAGGTCTAGCTTGCTGATTGGGAGGAAGGGGGAGAACCCTCAGCTTGCCATGAAACTCTTCTGAGTAGATGTTCCTCAACTTCCCTCTCCCTTGGAAGATACAGCCAAACCCATGTGGTGAAGAAAGATCAACACATCCAGTACCTCTGCCCAGTGCTTTGTTTGTCTGACTGGTGGCCTTGAGTCAGGCAGCTCCCAGCTGGCTGGCAGGGAGCAGCTGACAAGGACGGCAGTGCTTTGTCCTGAAAGACAGAATGTATCAGTGTTGAGACTGGGATGTGCCGTTTGGGCAATGGAAACCAAAGGGCACATTAATGAGAGTCAGCGTGCAGAGCCTGGCCTAAGAAAGCAGAAACTTCAGCTGTTTTTCTCATTTAAATCTTTCCCATTTATTTTTTTCTCTGCCTCCTGGTTCTTGAAGTTTAATTACCAACTGCTGTTTGTTGAGCACAACAGAGGAGGTGCTTGGCTTTCTGCTGTATGAAGTGACTTAAAGTGAGCTTTCTTGGAACCTTCACCTTTTCCTTGAACTTAAGAAACTGGGCTTCTAGTCCCAAGAGTAAGTGGGGAGGCAGCAGGTGGTGGAGAAAACTAAGGAGTGGAGTTTGCCAAAATGACATAATTGAGACATACCAATCAATACAAGCAGCACTCCCCTGACCACCAAGGCAAACAAGCGGAAACTGCCCTTGCTTTCAATATAGCCTGCCTTTTTTGCTTTTCAAGGCTATTCTTGATATTCAGATAAACTAGATTACAATGGTGAAAACACACTCAATCTCTGTGCTTTTGTTATGTTTCTTTGAAAAGTACAAAGTGTGATTGCTCCCAATACTCACCCGCTGCCTTCACCCTGTCCAGGATTGGTAGCTTCGGCCCCTTTCCCCAAAGCTTTTGCACCTATGGATTTCTCAACTCAAAACAGGTATTTCTGTTTTCTAGATTTTCTTACATTCTTGAATCTCTGCTGCTAAGCCCTTCTCTCTATATGCTAAAACTATATAGTTTTGAGAAAGTTGGTCTCCTCTCTGCCACAGGTGTGTTCTGTCCACCCACCACTCCACACCAGAGGGGGCATTTCTGGGCTCAGCAGAGCTAAGCAGAACTACCCAACCGGGGTGGGGTTGACTGATCCCTTCTATATATACGCCACTCTGTTGAGGATGTCAGTCAGAGGTAGACAGTAAAAACAACGAAAAAAGACCCAAATGAAGCCACTTTGGTCCTCCTTACACTCCTGGCATTGTCCAATCTTTCTCGTGCCATATTGCATGCCCTTTGCAGCACAATATCTTTCTACAAACCATTTTTCCTTATTAACTTCACAAATCAACCTGCTTCTGTTAAGATTACAGCTTGACTAGAATGCAAAGGAAAGACTGAACAGAAACATGTTCTGTTTCTTAAACTTTTTCTTTCTTCTATTTAAAAGAAAAGCCTTGATAGATGTGAAAGAGAAAGGAAGAGCAGAATGGCTCTCAGAATAACTTTCCATGGTTGTTCTAAACTCTGACCAAACAAAGGAAACTTTCCCTGCCTCACAAAGAGTTCTGGCTCAGGTGGCGTCTCTGTAGCACACCTGTTTCCGCCCAACACAGTAATGCTCTGCCTGTGCTGGAAGGAAATGGCAATGGCTGCCCAGAAAGTCCAGGTGTGCCTGTTAATCTGATCCGCCTGCAGGGACGCTGGAGAAAAAGCAACTTGCCCGCGTTAAGGACCACTCCTTTCTTCCGAGGGGCCGTTGGGCAAAGGGTCAGCATTTTGCAAAGATTAAATCTACTCTAGTCTTCTTCCAGGTAAGAGTTTGTTAGATAATAACCTTTTCTCTTCTCTGGCATGATTACTGATACTATCATCTCTCCAAGTTTTTACAAGCTGAAATTGCAATGATAATGGTGAGTTCTTTAATGTCTTTTTAGAGGATTAAAAAAAAAAACAAAAACTATAGTCCACCCAGTCACAATAATCTATGGCATTTGGGCTTTGGAGGAAACCAATGGGCACTAAGTCACACTAAAAGAAAGCAAGGCATCTCCTGTGTCCTACTCACTGTGCAATAAACTGACCTGTCTTTGTTCCAAATTTCATCCTAGGCATAGAGTCATGAGTGTGGGCTTTCTTATGCCTCGTCTGTAACATCATGAGAGGAAAACCCTGACGCTTATGTAGGTTATTGTATCAGTAAGTGCAGGAGAGTCAGATATACTCCTTAGAGACTTTGTTCCCCTCCCCCCACAACTTTCACACTCATTTAAAAAGAGGGCAGAGCCTCACTCTACTGATGAGCCAGCCATTAGAGGCAGGCATCGGTCCTCTGGGGACGCCATCTCAGGATGTGCCCTTTGTTCTGAAATGTCAGGTACTGGCTGGCCTCTGCCTCCAGGTCTGTGCTGAGGCTCACTTCTGTTCACAAGGGGCACCTCAAAGCAAATTGAGTCTTTGGCTTTGGAGAAGACAGATGAGCAGAGGGGAGCCAGTGTGGTTCTACCTGCAGCAGGCTTTAACCTTTGTTTCTGAATCTTGTCTTGTAACCCTGTTGTGAGAGATTTGCCAATGCTTCTTGATTTGAGCGTGAGTTTGTTTATGATCCTTTAATTTCAGCAGAAGAGAGGATCTGTCAAATTATTAGAGGAGCCACACCAACATTTCTCTATCCTTTCCTAGATATTCTCAGGTGCCCCTATTTCCTTCCAAGTAAAGTCCAAACTTATTTACCTACAGTATTTCTTCTCAATGTAGCAATATTAACCCTAAAGAGCCAAAAATTGTTTTGGGAAGGAGAGATGAGAGAGTTCTCCTTTCTTGTATAAAGAACAGATTTAAAGTCTCCGACTATTATGGTGTTGATGTTTATCCATTTGTTTAGGTCAAGTAGAGTTTGCTTTATGAATCTGGGTGCATCTAGGTTGGGTGCATATATA
>VBSM01002608.1:137025649-137061366 GCA_008086735.1 Cheirogaleus medius
TCTCAAGAATGGAAAAACAAAAACCACATGTACTCACCAGCAAATTGGTATTAATGGGTCAACACTTAAGTGGAAATATAGGAATAACATTTATCGGGTGTCAGGCAGGTGGGAGGGGGAAGGGAGGGATGGGCATATACAAACATAATGAGTGAGATGTGCAACGTTTGGGGGATGCTCACGCTTGAAGCTCTGCCTCGAGGAGGGAGGGGGGGCATGGGCAATATACGTAACCTTAATATTTGTACCCCCATAATATGCTGAAATAAAAAATGAATAAATAAAATATAAAAAGAAAAAAAAGATTTACAGTATATAAACAGATACACAGTATATCTGTGGTATTAAAATTTCATGAGGGCAGGGAGGGGGAAGATTAGAGGAAAAATGTCTATTTAAAAAGGCTCCTTAGGGAAGCAATAATGGGAAAAAAAGTTGAGAAACACTGACATAGAATAAAAGCTTTTACAATCTGATTTCAATGTGCCTTTCCATCCTCTCTCTCACTAACCTTTATGTCAGAGACTGTTTAGGTGGCAGAGATCCTGATAATCATAAGGATTTTTGTAGAAATATTTACATGTGGGAATTAAAGTAATCTATAACATTCTATTCACATACAACTCAGTATAATATTATGGGCTATACTAGATTATACATCATCCTTGGTTACAATGTCCACATAGCTAATCCATTCAACAACTGACCTTCTATTTACTGGAGTATAATAATTACATTAAAGACTTTCACTTTACTGAACTTTAGCACCCACTTTCAGGGCACATGTTTATTCTATGTATTGGCGAGTACTAGTCTACCATAGTGAACATTTAACCCCACTTGTTTATTCTGTGACCCACACCTTCTACCAGTGCTCACATCTTTGTTACCACCACACTTCTTGATTTTTGACCTGCTGGCCAAACTCCCATCCCATAGTCCCTTAATTTTCTTCCAGGCTGTCACATGCTTCTTGGCCTTCCTTCCTTTCATAGACTTAGATTTCGTTGTTGAACTCACCAGCATTCTTGATTCTTTGCACCTGTATGCTTCCCCCACAACTTCCCAGCAAAGGATAAAAAGGAGAAGATATCATAAAGAAAGATAATTATAAATCATTGCCACAATTCACCTTCTTTTCCCCTGTGCCCAAGTGACTATGCACTGCTGGTAGAAATGCACACACCTGGGCAAATAACCAGTAATATAAAAAAATACAGTCCTGGACTATAAGAGCCCCTCTGCACTGCCCATCACGCTTAGTTGTCCTTGATTAGCTTCTTTGTCCATTCCCTTTGCTATGATTTGAATGTTTGTTCCATCTAAAACTCATATTAAAATGTAATCCCAAATATGGCAGTACTGAGAGGTGGTACCTTTCAGAGATGATTGGGTCATAAGGGCTCTGCCTTCACGAATGAATTAATCCACTCATGGATTAATGGGATAATAGATTAATGAGTTATAGGAGTGGGACAGGTGGCTTTAGAAGAAAAGAAAGAGACATATGAGCTAGAATGCTCAGCCCTCTCACTATGTGATGTCCTATGCTACCTTAAGATTCTGCAGAGTCCCCAATAGCAAGAAAACCCTGACAAGATGCAGCCCCTTGACCTTAAACCTCTATAACTGTAAGAAACAAATTCCCTTTCTTTATACGTTACCCAGCTTCAGATATTGTTATGAGCAACAGAAAACAGACTAAGACAGAAAATTTGTGCCAGGAGTGGGGTGTTACTGATAATGAATACCTAAAAATGTGGAAGCAGCTTTAGAACTGGGTAGTAGGTAGAGGGTGGAAGAATTTGGGGAAGCAGGCTAGAAAAAGCCTAGATTCTGTTGAGAGCTTAGAATTCAAGAAGGCTACGGAAAGTTTGGAACTTCTTAGAGATTGTTTAAGTAGTTATGACCAGAATGCTGATGAAAATATGAACTGTAAAGTGCATTTTGATGAAGCTTCAGATGAAACTGAGGAACAAGGTATTGGAAACTGTAGTCAAGGTCATCCTTGTTATAAATTGGCAAGGAATTTGGCTTAACTGTGCCCATCCCTGAGGGCTTGTGGAAGGCTGAACTTGAGAGTGATGAACTAAGGTATCTGGCAGGAGAAATTTCTAAATAAAACAGAAGGAGCTGCATGGAGGCCTAGGAGGGCAGAATGGTTTCAGAGGACAGACCTGGGTGGTCTCCACAGGCTTTCTCCCCAGGACTGCCTTGGAACTCTGCTCTCTGTACCCTGGCACAGTGCTCCACAGCTGCCCCAGCTGTGGCTAAACTGTCCCCAGGTGTGGCTTGTGTTGCAGTTCCAGAAGGTGTAAGTCATAAACTTTGGCAGAATCCAGGTGGTGCTAATTTTGCAGGCTTATAGAAAGCCAGAGCTATGGAGGCTTAACAATCTCCACTCAGATTTTGAAGGATGTTGGCAAAAGCCTGGGGGCCCAGGCAGAGACTTGAGGAGGAGTTGCAGAGCAGGAACTACAACAGGCAGTGCCCACCAGAGCAATGCCAAGTGGAAATCTAGAGTCAGAGCTGCTGCAGAGAGTCCCCACCCGGGCAATGCCTAGTGGAGCCATGGGAGTGGGACTGTCACTGAGACCCTAGAAGTGTAGAGTCACAGCAGCATGCAATGCTGGCCTGGGAAAGCTTCAGACACCAGACTCCAACCCATAGGAGGAGCCACATGGGCTGCAACCAGCAAAGCCATTGGGGCAGAGCTACCAGAGGCCTTGGGGACCCAATCCCCTCACCCCCAGTGTAGGAGTTTCTATATGCAGGAGTTTGCATATAGAAATCAAAAGAGATTATTCTCCAAAAGCTTTAATGTCTGCCCTGCTGGGTTTCAGAATTGCTTGGGGCCTATTACTCCTTTTTTTTTTTTTTTTTTGCCTTTATATGAAAAAGAAAATACACTAGAATGCTCAGCCACTTCACTGTGTAATGCCCTGTGTCACCTCGAGATTCTGCAGAGAGTCCCCACCAGCAAGACGGCCTCACTAGATATGGTCCCTTGACCTTGGACTTCTCAGTCTCCATAAGTGTAAGAAATTTTTTGAAAATAAATTACCCAGTTTCAGGTGTATATTGTAAGCAACAGAAACTAGACTAAGACACCCTTCAAAAGTCCAAATCCCTACTACTCTCTTCATATGCCCTTCTTAACTCCACCTCCACACTTGAAGTAAATGGCCTCACCTCCCATATAATTCAGAAAATTGAGTGCATCTGATATCTTTCTCTCTTAATTTCCTGCTTTTTTAGAATTAACTACAATCTCACCCTTCTCCATCTAATATTCTCTATTCTCAGTAGACAAGAGTCCTTCAGTCTTGTTCATGATCAGAATCTCTTCTAATGTCCTTAGCCCTGTCTACTCCCAGTCCTGGAGGAACCCACTCCATTGTACTTCCTGCTATCCTAACTTGCTCATTCTCCTCTATCCTACAAACATGTTTGATTCACTCACTAAGAAGAGAAAAAAGCCCTTCTTTGACTTTCCGTCTAGCTACCCTCCAACATCTCTTCCCCTGATTCATCCAAAAATTTTAGGAGATTATTTTACACTTGCTGTATTTACTCCCTTAACTTTTCTACATCTTGCCTCAATTCAGTGCAATCTAAGTGTTATCCCTAACAGTTCACAGAAATTGTTCTTAATAATCTCCCAATGATCACATCCAATGTATACTTTTCAATTCTTATCTTACCACATCTCTTTGATGTACTTGCCATTTTTTATCACTCTTCTAAAAACTGTCTATTCCCTTTTCCTTCTTAACACTTTACCTTCCAGTTCTTCCTGAAATTCCCTACTCATTCTTTCTCAATCTCTTTCCCTGATTTCTTTCCCTGGTCCCCTCCTTCAGAGTTGGTTCTCTTCAGTGCTTCTCTATAAACACTCTGCCAATTTATCAATTGGAATTGCATTCTGGTGCAAATGACAGAGCTTGCCACAGAGTAAGCTCTATGAAAGTTAGCTACAACCTTTATTATTAGTGCTTACAAATATGCATTTTTAAGACATTACTTTCCCCTCGCTTTAGAGTGTCTCATTAGACATTGTATTAGATGTCTAGAACTTCTATAACAAAGTACCACGAACTGGGTAGATTAAACCAACAATTTATTCTTCACAGTTTTTGGAGGTTAGAACTCGACAATTAGGCTGTCAGCAGTATAGATTCCTCCTGAAGGCTCTCCTTCAGTTCTGTGCTCTTCCCTAGCTTTTCCTAATGGCCAGCAGTCTTGGACATTCCTTGGCTTATAGACACACCACTCTAATCTCTGCCTCCATCTTTCTATAGCCATCTTTTCCCTGTACGTTTGTGTCTTCACATCATGTTCTCCTCCCCAATGTCTCTAGTTTCTCTTCTTATGATAGTGTCAGTCATATAGGACTAGGACCCACCTCAATGACCTAATTATGACTTAATTTTATTACATCTGCAAAAACCCTGCTTTCAAATAAGATCACATTCACAGGTATGACATAGAACTTCAACATATCTTTTTGATAAGACACAATTCTTCTCTTTCCTCTCCCCTCTAGGATCTATTTTAAGCTTCAGAAATCAGCACCTCTCACAGGGAAGTGGTAAATGATCATATGCTTCTGGATTTTTTTTTCTGTCCTATCTTCATTCTATTCAACCCTTGCTCAGAGATACATTTTCCAAGTTGATTCTTGACTCATGCAATACACAGTCTTGCCTCGGAGGGACAGAAGGTTTAAAAACATTTACTTAGTTCCTTCTTAGCTCTCCTACATAGTAATTCATCCAAGGTAAACCATGTCTTCCTTTTATCCTTAGATGGGATAGTTCATTTCTTGGTCTCTGCTGTTGGAAACTTTCATATTGGCCTTATACTAAAAATATAATAACCAGAATTTTAAAATTCCTTGGTGTACTTAATAGAAGAATAAAGATGACAGAGAAATCTTTTCAGTGAGCTTGAAGATAGATTAATAGGAATTCTCCAGTTCTCAATTTTGGTTAAAGATATAAACCTGAAAATTAAAGAAATTTATAAAATCTCAAATGGAAAAATTCAAAGAAATCCATACCCAGAATAATATAATCAAACTGATGAAAACTAAAGACAAAGAAAATATACACTAGAAGCAGAAAAACAACACATTTCAAATAAGAAAACATTACTGCAAATGACTATAGATTTCTCATCAAAAGCCATAGATATAAGAAAGAAATGAAACATTTCAGTAGTGGTAGTTGTTGTTGTTATAATAGTAATGTTTTATTGGAGTGATATATTCACATACCGTGAAATTCACTCTTTTCAGGTAAATAATTTAGTGATTTTAGTACATTGACTAGATTTTACAATGATCTCTGCTATCTAATTTCAGAATATATTCATCACCCCCTAAAAGAAACTCCATACCCATTTGCAGCGAATCCCCATTTCCTTCTCCATCCCCAGCACCTGGCAACCACTAATCTTTTTGTCTCTATATATTTGCTCATTTGGGGCATTTCATGTAAATATAGTCATATATTATTAATATGTAGTCTGTTATGTCTGATTTCTTTCACTTAGCATAACGTTTTCAAGGTTTATCTATGTTGTAACATTTATCGGTACTTCATTTCTTTATATGGCCAAATAATAGTCCATTGTTTGAGTACATCACATTTGCTTATAAATTCATTCATTGATGAACATTTGAGTTTTTTTGACTTTTGAATGTTATGAATAATGCTGCTATGAATATCCAGATACACATTTTTCTGTGGACGTATTTCATTTTATTTCTTTTGGGTAAATACACAGGAGTGGAATTGCTGAGTTACATAGGAACTCAATATTTAGCTTTTTGAGGAACTGTAAAACTTTTCCAAAGCAGCTACATCATTTCACATTTCCACTAGTAATGTAAGAACATTTCTCCTTATACTCATCAACACTTGTTATTTTGTTTTTTATTATAGCCATCCCTGTGAATGAAAGTGGCATCTCATTGTGGTTTTGATTTGCATTTCCCTAATGACAAGTGATGTTAAGCATCTTTTCATATGCCTATTGGACATTTGTATACCTTCACTGGAGAAATATATTTTCAAATCCTTTGCATTACTATTGAAATCATAAAATAGTAATACTATAAGTGAATTCTAAAATTTTAAGTGTATATATTTTAATCCCTAGAGCAACCACTTAAAAATTTATACAAAGATATGTATTAAATACAACTTGAAAAGTTATATAATCTAAAAGAAGGAAGAAAAGAGAGAACACAACAATGAAAAATAGAAGAAACAAATAGAAGACAAATTAGAAAGTGGTAGACCTAAATCTAAACATATTATCAATTATACATGAATGATCTAAACATACCAACTAAAATAATATTTAACTGCGCTACTAAAATAAATCCATTTAAAATATGTTAAAGAAAGGTTGAAAATAAAAGGATGAAAAAGAAAATCATGCAAACACTACTCAAAATAAAGCTGGAGTGCCTTTATTAACATCAGATAAAATAGACTTGAGAGCAAGGAAAATTACCATGAATAAGGAGAGTCACTGCATAATGACAAGAGGGTCAAGAAGACCTAACAATTTTAAATAGGTATGCAGCTAACAATATTGCTTCAATATGCATAAAGCAAAAACTGATACAATTGCAATGAGGACTGGATAAATCTACATTTATATTTGGAGGTTTTAACATTCCTCAGCAATCAAAAGAATAAGTAAACAGAAAATCAGTAAGGATAAAGAAGAATGAACAATATGATCAGCCAACTAAATGTGATTGACATTTCCCAATTCATTATTTAAAGCCATCATTATTCTGATATCAAAACCAGGCAGGGATAATATAACAGAAGAAAAATATGGAGAAATAACATTGATGAACACAGATAAAAAATCATTGATATGATAGTAAATTGAATCCAGCAATATAAAATAAGAATCATACACAATGGTCAAGTGGAGTTGATTGCAAGAATGCGTGACTGCTTTAATATTCAAAAATCAGAGTGAAGATGGTGGGCTAGAAGCACCCCACACATGCTGCTCTCAAGGTGAGGATCAAAAGTGGCAAGTTGTTCGCCTACAGATGAACAGTCTTAGAGAGAGCATTGTCAATCATCAGAGAAGCAACCAGAGACACCCAAAATGAAAGAGAGGGAGGCAGGGTCGGAAGGTACCTGGGGGTAGCGTCTGCACCTGGGGAAGGGTCAGAGGAGGGAACCCCGGTGCTCCACACTCAGTCCATGGACACGGCAACCTGAGCTGCAAGGCAGCACCCCTACCCCCACACCATGGCAGACCTCCAAACTGATCAGGAAGTTGCTTGGAGACTGTGCAGTAACACTGCACTGGAAAGCAGACACAGCAAGGACCCATTGCATTCTGATCCTGGGTCACTGCAACTGACACCACTCTGACCTGTCGGGCCAAGAGTGCCTGATCACAGGAATTGGCTTTACTGTAGTTGCCTCCACATCACACCTGCTGTGCTGGGGAGGAAGCAAGGAGGGCAGATGCTCTTGTATGATGCTCCATGAGTGAGAGCCATGTACTCCCCACCCCATGTCACCAGTGAATTTAAAAAAGAGCACAAATAGCCAAAGTAATATTAAGCAAAAATAACAAATCTGGAGGCATCATATTACCTGACATCAAATTATGCTATAAGGATATAGTAAACAAAACAGCATGCTACTGGTATAAAAGTAGAGATATAGACCAATGGAACAGAATAGAGAACCTAGAAATAAGACCATATAGCTAACAATTGATTTTTGACAAAGCAGACAAAAACACACACTGGGGAAATGATGTCCTATTTAATAAACGATGCTGGGAAAATTGGATAGCCACATGCTGAAGAATGAAATAGGACACAATGTCTTGCCATATATAAAAATTAATTCAAGATGGTTTAAATACTTAAATGTAAAACATGAAACCATAAAAATTCTAGAATTAAATGTAGTAAAAACTCATCTGGACAGCAGGTAGGCAAAGAGTTTATGACTAAGACTCCAAGGCAAATACAGCAACAACAAAAATAAATACACCTTGATTAAATTAAAAAGCCACTGCACAGCAGAGAAAATAACAGATGAAACAGACAACCAAAAGAATGGGAGAATATATTCACAACTATATATCCAAAAAAGAACTAATATCCAGAATATATAAAGAACTCAACCCAGCAAGAAAAAAAAAACTCCTTCAAAAAGTAGGTCAAAGACATGAATATACTTTTTTGATGCCCAAAGAAACATGAAAAAGTGCTCACCATCACTAATCATTAGGGAAATGCAAATTAAAACAACAATGATATAAATTTGTCAGAATGGCCATTATTAAAAAGTCAAAAAACAATAGTTACTGGTGTGGATGCAGTGAAAAAGGAACATTGATAAACTCTTGTTGGGACTGCAAATCAGTACAATCTCTATGGAAAATAGTATGGTGATTCCTCAAATAATTAAAAGTAGATGTACCATATGATCTAGCAACCTTACTACTGGATACCTACCCAAAGGAAAGAAAGTCATTTCATTTAAAAAAGTTACCTCTACTCAAATGTTTATTGTAGCACAATTCACAATTGCAAATATATGGAATCAATGTAAGTGCCCATCAGTTGATGAGTGGATGAAGTAAATGTGAGCTAGATATATATATCATGGAGTACTATTCAGCCATAAAAAGGAATGAAATAATGACATTCGTAGCAACTTGGATGAAACTGGAGACCATTATCCTAAGTGAAATATCTTGGGAATGGAAAAACAAACATCACATATTCTCACTAATAAGTGGGAGCCAAATGGTGGGTATACATGGGCACAAAGGAGGTGTAAAGGACATTGGAAACCAAGAAAGGCTAGGGAAAAGGGGGGAAAGGATAAAAACTTACCTATGAGGTACAATAAACACTAATGACAGGCACACTGAAAGCCCTGACTTCAGCATTATACAATTCACCCATGTAACAAAAACACTTGTACCCCCTTAATATTTTGAAATTTAAAAAGTCAAACATTACAATCCACAGAATATAATTAAAAGGCTAAAGAAAAAATTATATTAATGCAAAAGAATGTCCACTTTCACCACTTCTATTCAGCATAGTACTGGAAGTCCTAGCTAGCGCAATAGAGCAAGAAAGAAAAATGGCATTCAGATTGGAAAAGAAGAAATAAAATTTTCTCTGTTCCTAAATACGATGACTGTCTACATAGAAAATCCATTCAGTCTCCAAAAAATGCTCCTGTAATTACAAAGTTGCAGGATGCAAAGTCAACACATAAAAATTCTTTTTATTTCTAGATTAGCAATGAATAATTAGAAACCAAAAATAAAATTCAATACCATTTACAACTGCTCAAAAAATTAAGTTAGGTATAAATCTAATAAAATAGATACTGCATCTGTACCCTGAAAGCCACAAAATGCTGATGAAAGAAATTGGACTAATAAATGGAGAGACACATTGTGTTGTGTTTATAATTGGAAAATTCACTACAGTTAAAATGTTAATTCTCTCAAAATCTATATGTAGGTTAACACAATTCCAGTCAAAATCCCAGCAGGATTTTTTTGGAGATACCAATCAGCAGATTCTAAAAGTTACATGGGAAGGCAGAGAGATTAAAATAGTCAAAACAATTTTGACATAGAAGAACAAAATCAGAGAACTCACATTGGCCAATTTTAAGACTTACTATCAAACTACAATAATCAAAATGTGGCATTGGCAAAGGGATAGACTCATAGATCAATGTAATTAGATAAGGAGGTTAGAAATAGACCCATACAATTATAGCTAATTGATTTTTGACAAAAGTGCAATGTAATTCAATGGCAAAAGGATAGTCTTTTTAAACAAATGGTATTGGAGCATATGTTTACAAAAAAAAAAAAAAAAAAAAAAAAAAAAAAACCACCCTTGAACACCTCATATACCTTATATAAAAATTAACCCAAAATAAATCATAAATCTAAATGTAAAACATAAAACTGTAAAACTTTAGAAGAAAACATTAGAGAAATTTTCCGTGACCTGGAGTTAGACAAAGAGTTTTTGGACATGACATCAAAAGCACAATTTGTAAAATAAAAAACTCATACATGGGACTTCATAAAAATTACTTTTTTTTCTGTATAAGCTAGTCTTAAGAGAGTGAAAGACAAACTACAAATTGGGAGAAAATATTTGTAAACTCCATATCTAAGAAAGGGCTTGTATCGAGAATACATAAAGAACTCTCAAACTTAACAGAAAACAAGGAATTTAAAAAAAAATCAGGGAAAACACTTGAACAAACACTCCACCAAAAATATGTAATAATGACAAACACATAAAAAGATGCTCAACTTTAGTAGCTATTAAGGAACTAATTAAAACCACAATGTGACAAAACTGCACAGGTATCAGGACGCCCAAATGAAACCAGAACAAGACTGATACTACCACACACTGGCAGGGATGTAGAGCACCTGGAACTCTCATAAACACCTACTGAGAACTCAATATGGTATAGCTGCTCCAGAAAACAATTTAGCAGCAGCTTATACTCTTAAACTTACATTTACTATGTGACCCAGTAATTTTATCCCTGGATATTTATCTTGAAAAATGAAAAGTTATATTCACACAAAAACCTGCAGGTGGGTATTTATAGCAGATCTATTTATAATCACTCCAAAACAGGGACAACCCAGATGTCCTTCAACAGGTGAATCAGTGAAGAAACTGTGGTGTACCCATATGATGGAATACTACTCAGCAACAAAAAAGGAACAAATTATCTATTGACCTACACAACAGAACAGATGTATCTCATATGAACTATACTGACTGAAAGAAGCCTGTCTCAAATGTTATATACTGCATAATACTATTTATATAACATTTTAGAAAAGGCAAAATTCTAGTGACAGAGAATAGATTGGTGGTTGCCAGTGGTTAAGGGGGGGGGTATAGTGTTTCTTCAAAAACGCAGCACAGGGGAGTTCTGTGCTGATGGGAGTTGTTCTGTATTCTGATTATGGTGGTTACATGAATATATGCGCATGTTCAAATTCATAGGACTGTACACATAATACTCTGCTGCATGTCATTTAAAAAAAAATTGTTGCACTGCAGTGAGAACTAAAAGCAAGATTATGTGGTTAATATCCCTGAATAATGACTGCCCCTAGTAGGTCCTCAATAAATGTTAGTTCATGTCTCCTGCTCTTTTCTGCCTCTTAGCCAAGGCTAATCCCCTTTCAAGCAGTCAGGTCAGTGTCCCCACTAGCTAGAATTCATGTGCTTTGCACAGTTCAGAATCGGAAAAGCCCGGCGGAGACTACACAGGTCTGCATCCCCACTAGAGGTGACTAAGCTCTTCACCCCCTGTTTCAGATTTACATGAGTGCAAAGATCTCTTTTAATAAGAATGTTGATTTCTTAGATCAAGGGCTGCTCTCAAATTAGGAAATGTCAAAAATCAAGATACAGATCTCATTTTTAGATTAACATGAAATACATCCCTATTTTCTGAAAACTGGAGACATGTTCTCTTTGTTAAATGCAAAGTATGGATACTATCATATCACCGTTGCACTATACCCTGGATGGGCTGTTGCTTTGTCACACACAATTACTGTAGAGATGACCATGTATAGATTTCAGTATTTTTAAATGAAGAATCCTCGTGTTTCTGTTGACTGTTGCTATTTATTTTTTTTACCAATAAAGTGTTATAAAAGACAAACATTGCTTTTCCTCTACTTTAATATATGTGCTATTTATGCAAGACCTGCTCTGCGCTAGTAGTATTTAGAGGACAGAATGTGTGTTTGATATTATTTTATGTTGCTCTGATGCAAAGAAGTTATTTATCATGATTTCTGCTAAAATCTCTTGTCCATACTAGAAAGAAACAACACTGAAAAAAAGAATGCTTTCTTTCCATTCCCACAGAAGAAATTAAAATTTTCAGAGAGTATTTTCCTCTGTCAAAATACATGTTGCTCTTGAAGATTAGGTGTAGATAGCATCAGGTTATCATCACAAAGTTTAAATAATTCAATAAGTTATTCTTCAAAATCCTATAATAAATAGCATATTTATTATCTTAGAAGTGAATTTGGATACAGGGTTGCATTCTGAGCACTGTCTTGTTCACTTTTCTCGGAATCTATTTAAAATAGTTTTATGCATTTGTTCTTGTCTCTAACAGAGTTCATTTGAACGTTCAACATTTGCATTTTACACAGTCAGTAAAAGATAATTATTCAATGCATATGCTTTCTGATTAAATGTGTGAAACTTTTAAATAGAAAACGGAAATTAGTTTTAAGTGCATTATGAAAGACCTAAATTTATCTTTGGTTCATGGAGCAGTGAGCAGCTTTCCTTGTGGTTTCACTTTCAGTGATTGTCAGTCAGCCAGGGTTCATAGATTCCAGAAGGAAGTTTATCCTAGGTTAATCCTCCTATATCTGAGCAGAAGGAGCCCCCAACTAACCTTTATGTGACAGTCGCCTTTCATTATTACATCTTAAGCTAAATATTGTCAATAAAAATCACAGTTAAATCAGGTTGACATTAACTGAGGGAACCAAAGAACTGCTTTAGTGGCATAATATATTTACCATTTTATCATGTGCTGTCTGAGACTATGGAGAGTCGTTAAAGTGGAATTCTGTTTATTCACTCTGACAGAGGAAAAGGAAGGGCAGCCCTGAATTCCATCCAGACCCAGGCACAGAATCTAGAGTAATAAAATGCAATTCTGAATTAATTTGATAACAGACTGTTGCTCAGAGGAATTTCTGGTAAAATTTCTCCTTTCACCTTCTTGAGGCATCTTTGTGTTTCCTCTAATTCCCAGCACAACCTCAGATGACTTCTATCTACCTTTTGAACTAGCTTACCTGGTCCTGCTTTTTAAAGAAATATCTAATCTCCAGACCTAGTTTGTTACCAACCATCCCACTTGCCCTCATTAAAACGTAACCAGCCTTGTGTCCCATTCTCCTCTCCCTCTGTACCATGTGTTTGTGTGTGTGAGAAAGAGAGAGAGAGAGGAGCATGGGCTTTCAGACTAGACTTGGGTTTGGGAACGAGACCTGCCACTTTCTAGCTGTGTCCTTGATCAAGTTACTAAACCATTCTTAACTCAATGCCCTCATCTGTAAGTGGACACAAGTGTAGTTACCTACTTCACAAGGTGATTTCAAGGGTTTTATTAGATGATGCAAGTGAAATATTTTGCACAGTGCCTGACACAGCAAGCACTAAATACCACCATTGTCATCATCACCACACTATAATTATTAGATTACATATATATCTCTCACAATAGAATTAAAATTGGTAGGGAAGGAAATGTGTCTTGCTCACCACTGTCTTTCCTAGAACCTTAGATAATGTGTGTTGTGCAGTTTATGTTCAATAAATAATTTGCTAGTGAGTAACTGCACGTTAGTCCCCCCACTTTCAGTCCCCTCCTTTCTCCCTCTCTCTCCATCCATCCATTTATCTATGCACATGTACATATGTAACATTTAAAGGGCTGTTTCTTCTTTATCTCTGTTACTTTATGCATGTTTATCCTCTTTTCATTTCAAGTAACTGCCCCATGACTGTACATGCTTTTTCCCCCAAACTATTTCTTACTGTTTATTTCCCTGGCTAGAACACAAACTCATTAGGGAAGATACTTTGTCTTTTGTGCCATTGTGTCCTCAGGGCCTAGAACAGTGTCAGACTTATCAGTAGGAACACAGTAAATATTTGTCAAAAAAAACAAGTGGATGCTCCCTCCCTGGCTCTTTTAATATCTGATTCAATTCTTTATCTTGTACTCCCCTCTCTGGCTTACTTGTCTCATTTCCATCCAAAGTTCTTCTTTACTATTATATACGCCACTCTTACTGCACTACACACCTGAGGTAGAAGAGTCCTCTCCACCCTGATCCAGCCGTTACCCTAAAAACCTAAGCTCCATTGATCAAAGAAGGGGGTCTCCAAGAAAATGTGTACATGTCTTATTTATTTGGGTTGTTATTCCAATTAATCATGGCAATGTGTTTAGGGTCCCCCTTACCCCCAGTATATAAGGAACTGCTTAGATTGTTCTTACCCACGTACAGAAAGGAGAGAGATCTAGGATAGGAGCAGCTTTGTAAAAACCTTTTCCGTCATGCCCACAGGTGGCTGCCAAGTCCCTAACTACTGATCCGAGCAGCTTGCTGCTGGTTCTTTTTCCCATCCCTCTGAAGCAGATGTTCTCAACCTTGACTATGCATGAAAATTACCTGGGGAGCTTTAAAAATAAGGATGTCTCATGGCATACCCACTTCCAGGGGAGAGGCTTAGGCATTTATAGTATATAAAAACTCTTTCAGATGATTATAAAATGCAGCCAGAGTTGAGAATCACCGGGTTTAAAGGATTCAATCCAATTCAGACCATAGCTTTTCAGTACCAGAAATCCCAAACTTAAGATATGAAGGCACAAGACAGAAAATCAGACCAGCAAGGACTCTGCCAATTGGCAGCTTAGCCAGTCTAAGGTGCCACCCATCACTCAACTGCAGCCAATTGTGACTATGTGAGAATGCAGCCCAGTTGGTAGGTCTTCCATGTCTTCAAGAGAAACCATACATCTGTGATTTTAGATGAACTGTCACATTTGAAATGCTGGCAACTAATTAAAATTTCTTTTTTAAAAATACTGTATGAGCTTGGAAAAAAATATGTCTTGGCCTGGATTATATTCATGGACCAATATTTTGAAATTTTTACCTTATACCAACTGCTCTCCCATATCCTAAGAAATCCTTTCTTTTTTTTCACTGAGTCTGTATTAAATTCTTAGCTAGATTCCTTTGTCATAATTCATATATGCTCTAGGTAGGTGTTATTTTGAACAAAACTGATTAATATGGTTGAAATAATTTTAAAGGGCCTAAAAATTTCTGTGGTTTAGAGTGTAAGATGCTCAAATGCCTTAAGCTTAGAGCAATTGCCAATATAAACACCATCCCCCTTCTACTAATGTTTATTAATACCTGAAATATGCAAAGCACTAACTAGGCCCTTTGGAGTCCAGACAAGTTCCTACTCTAAGGAACCATCCCATATACTTAGGGAGATAGGATCTAGACCCATCGGATTTTAGGACAAATATAACACCAGTCACTAAATAGTAGGAGCCTGGCTAGAATTGATTTTATGTTCAGAAAGTAGTAGAATTTTTAGCTAAAAAAAAAAAAAAAAAAAAGTAGAAGCAGATTGTAGAGTATCTCCAGTAAAGAACAAATGAGTTAAGATTTCTCGAGACAGTGGTGAACAATTGAAGGGGCTTTGTATGCTTTTAATTTTTGTTGGCTTTTGTTTTCTCTCTCTTTTGAATGGGATAGCATCACAGCAAATAAAGTCTAGGAGGAGCACTCTCACCATGGTAGATGAGACGGGTCGAACACTGGAAAACAAAGGAGGAGGACCCATAAGCAGGTCACAGCCAAGGCTACAGACACGAGGGGCGAAGGTCTGTCCTCAGTGGTGGCAGATGGATGGGAAGGAAGGAGCAGGCTCAAGAGATATTGACCTTGACTGGAGACAAAGCAGGGCTGGCTATTATTCAGTAATCCCCTAGGATGGGCTTCGTTCTGTGTTGAGCACTTAATATAAAATTATCTCTTTAAACAGAATAATGCTGAAACGGGAGAGCACTTGAGTATTTCACTATATAACCTCATTGTAATATTTATCTTTTAGGGCCTTAGAGATCTGGGCCAACCCCCACAGTTTAGAGATGGGACTTGGCTTTACCCAGTCTCTTACGTACCTTGTAGCAGAGCCAGAAAAGAGCTCAGCTTTCTAATATTTGACCCTAGGGATCTTTTCTCTTCACCATGTGGCTTCCTCATCCAGAGCGTTCATATGTAAATAGGTTATAAATCAGGTATCAGATTCAGGGAAGAAGACAAAAGTGAGCAGGTGATAAAACGGGGTGAAGAGAGCAATTCCATAACCAGTCAGTGCAAACAAGGGAGGAGGGAGTCAGGAAGAAAAGTCTCCACAACCTTGATGTAAAGGTTATGCAAAGGAGAAGATAAAGTCAGGAGTGATATACAGCAGCAGTCGTGCCTACATCCCTTTCATCAGCCTAGCACAGATGTTGAGATAAGGGGACATAAATGGAAATAAAAGGTAAGCAGATTCAAAACAGCCATTAGAAAAGCACTTGTTCACCAGGAGACGATAAAAGTGAAGAATCGCTGCTCCGGAAAGGTTGTTGAGGGGAAGTCATGGAGACTCAGGGGACAATGAGTGTGACTGGAGCTGGGTTTGGGGTGCTGCCTGCCTTGTGAGTTTCTATCTTGTACCCATAAACTTTCTCTCCTGAACAAAACATCCTGCATTGTGAGTTGAGTACACAAAGGACTATGGCAGCATTTACTTAAGACAGATTATCTGGAAGTTTGGCTAAATAAATGGTCTAATGGAGGCTGAACATCTCCACACTTGCATATCCCTCCTTCAGCCAAATTTGTAGACAATCTCTATAGCTGGAACCCTGACCTGCAAATGTTACTTGTTTACCATGCCTGGAAGCAAAGCCAAATTGCCTTCTCTGTCCTAAATTGCTCATCAACAGCCCATGGAATATGAACTAAATGAGAGGGATGGAAATAAGGAATAAGAATGTTTTCCATGTCTCTCCATTCCTTCTCCCATTTAAGTTCACAGTACTTTTCTCCCACAGATAAAGGATTACAAAGGATGATTTGGAACTGAACTCTATACATGATGTGCCTGGTTAGACTGTAAAAGCCTATGATTTCTGAGTTTCACCAACTCAGAAATCATAACATATTGACAAATATGAAGGCAAACCCACTCTGTTGACTCAGTTTTTAAGACCCCAGATGAAACCGTGGACAGGCACCATGGTGTTCCAGTATTACAAATGTAATAAAAGTCCAGTGCCCTCTAATATTAAAGCCCCACTCTTTCATCCTATTTTAAACTTCTCTAATCCACTGCATGGCTTACTTCGGGCTTAGAAACCCACAACTAGTGAAAAAGGAGGAGTTTCTTCTCCCTTCCCTATTCCACCTCCTCCTCCAGTTGCTGTTGTTTCTGGGCCCAGCTGTGTTGAACCCAGGAGGGACAAAGATTGGAGGGAAAGCTATATTTAACAATAATGGCACAGTGGCCATTGGGCTTTGAGACCCTTGGGAAGTGGCAGGTATCCAAAAGCTAATTCTTATTCTCATGGGGGTGCACACGCTGCAGACCTCCCTCCATCTGTAATTCCTGGTAAGAGCACTACCTCCTCACACTGGCTTCCAGTGGTCCACTCCACACAGCCTCTTTTTGGGGGTCAGTTTACTAGATAAGTCTAATTTTTCTCAGGATCAGCAGTACAGCTCCGTTTTGCTGGGTCCAGGTGTGGCTCTTGGGGAAATGAGGAAATCCCAAAACAGCTGGCTGCTTCTTATCTTTAGAGATCAGCACCAAGTCATGTCCCAGTACTGCCTCTCTCAAATTGCTGGAAATGCATGTCAACCCTTTTGATAAGTATTCCCAATACCTTCCACATTTTCTTAAGGTGAAGGACAAGCTCCCCTTACACGCCATGAAAGAGGGATGTAGAGAACACTGACAGTTCTCTTAAGAAATCCTCCTGGGGAGACTTTGCATTTATTTACACAGCCGGGAGGTGGGTGATGAGCTAATGCTAGCTGAACCAATTTCTCCATCTTTTACAGTGACCCAACACCTCCCATTAAGGTATGGGACACTTGTATCTATTTCATTGTTTTAGGCAGTTAGGACTCATGCCAAAATGTGAAAAAGTGGGGATTTTTATGTGTAAAGTCAAGTTATATGTGGAAGCTACCTTTTCCCACCTAAAAACTGCTCTTCCTTACCCTAGCTGGCTTCAAGACCCATGTGTAACAACATGAGAAATGCAACCAACTAGATACCCAAATGATTTTGAGAGTAAAGTAGTCATCTTCAGAGGCATGGTAAATAGCTAATCCTAGTTATTTATACATTTTTTTTCTGGATAATTCACTTTTTCAGTTCAATCCACCTCTTTGGATAGTTCTCCTAAACATATTCCCAGAAAGTTAATCAGAGTAAGAGTTTGACCTAAAGAGTGTGAAGCACAAAAACTCTTGGCATTTTGAGGTCAGGAAGTTGATCAATTTCTTTCCTGTATATCCTTTGCCAAGCTGTTCTCACTTTAATTTTTAAACTTGTGTAAAATTCAAAGAACACAGAACCCAGTGTCATTTACACTTGGGTCATCATGAAAAGGCAGCTTTCTCAAAAAGAATATTGGCTGTTTTCCAGTCTGCCAGAAAGCTTTTTATGGAATCTTTTAAAACATTCTCCTTTAAGCCAGAAAGGGAAATTAAATTTGGCCAACGGTGAACAGACTACCCAAGATATGAATTGCTTCTAACAGAGACAGAGTTCAAGGGAATCCTAAAGCTCCCAATTGCAGGGAAGAAAAAAGTAAATCCCACCCACTCAATTTATCATGGAAGAGACTTTAAGTAACTTGCCATACAGCGATGAAAATTTTCTTTTTAGACCCATCTCAGTGAATTGTGTCTTTACAGAAATCATTAGGGCACTTTATGCCCCTTACAGAGCAAGGTAAATGTGCCATCTGACAAGCATGGTGTGATGATACTTTTCAACAGCTCTGTTTAAAACAAATAATAAATGATACTTGAGATATGGCCTGGTGAGAATTTCAGTCTTTAAGAATTAATTATGAAGTATTTCAAGCATGAAGTATAGAGAATAATATAATAAACACCCATAAGACATCACTCTGCTTTGCCAAATCTTAACATTTGGTCACAATTATTCAGCTTTTAAAATATAGGATATTTTAGATAAATGTCTACCACTCCTTTTCCTATTACTACAGCAGTGACTATGCTGATTTTGGTGTTGGTCATTCCAAAAATTTATTTTCCTTTAAATAAAAATGTCTCTAAACATGTTTTAAAATATGGGCTTTATAATTATTCAGGTATGTTGAAGCCAATAGATCAGAAGACAACTGCCATTGAAAAGATAGTTTGTCATATTCACAGATCCCAAGAGAAGGTGTTCACACCATGGGTTGGAGGTGGGGGAGGGGGACACAGGGAAGCACCAAAGACAATTAGAAGGCAGAGGAAGCAAGGGGAAAATGTGGGCAAGAACCTTGATTGTGGTTTCCATAGGAACAGGCAAGAGACAAGGTAAACAGGTTAAGATTGGCTAGTTTGAATAACTTCCAGGGTATCAGGGCTGTTTCCAGTTGTTTGATACCTGGCCCTGTGGTGATTAGGGCAGGGGAATACTGGCCCCAAGTTTAAGAGCTCCATAAAGGAGGTAGCTCTGGGTATCGACTCTGGATTGGTTGGTTTGCACTGAAAACTTCACTCACAGACCAAGTGTTTGCTGTCTCTAGGAATTAGCAGGCCCTGGAAGGGGCAGTCCCTGTAGGATCAGCAAAGCCCCAAGATGTCAGAACATCAAAAATACAGAATAAAAAGACATGATTAATACAAAACAATATACTGTATTATTTTGCATGTTGTTAACCTTTATAAAAATCATATCATACTGTTCATGTTATACATATATATCACCAAATTTTTTTTTCTCTCTCAACGTTATGCTTTGGAGATTTTTCCAGATGGCTGCATGCAGCTGTACTCAGTTCACTCCTTTTCACTTTTTTATGATTTTGCATTGTGTCAATGTGCTATAGTGTATTAATATTTATTCATGTTCTTGTTTAGGGGCATTTAAGGTGTTTCCAGGTTTTTGCTACTAGTAATGATGCTGCAGTGATTAATCTTTTACCTCTCTCCAAGTTCACATGTGTCAGAGAGAGAGACTTGGAATAATTGTGTCTAAGGGCATTTATATCTTTGACTTTAGTACATATTGGCAAGTGACTCTTGAAAGCATCTATAGCAAATCACCCTTCCATCAAGAGTGTAGAAAATGTTACACTGCCTCACCAGCACCGATATAAGAGTTTTCTTTTAACATTTGCCAATATGCTAGTGTATAATGGTATCTTCTTATGGTTTAAATTTGCACTTTCTTGATTACTAGTGAAGTAGAGCATCTCTGTCTTCTACAAATTGTCTATTCATATCTTTTGCCAATTTTTCTGCTGAGTTGTTTGTATTTTCTTATTATCTTATGAAGTTCTTTATACATTTCATTTGTATGTGTCGCAAATATCTTTCCTCAGTCCAGTCTATAGTTTATCTTCTGAGCTTACGTATCTCTTCTTTACATAAATTTTAAGTTGCATGTCTTCTGAACAGCGTGTTATATTTTATTTAAAAGTTTTAAAGTCTTGACTTTTCCCATTTAGATCTTTAGTAAACTCAGAATTGAGATTTTAATATAGTTACAAGGAAAGGTCTTATGTTATTTTTCCAACTAAGATAATCAATAGTTTCAGCATCCCTTATTGATTAGTCCATATCTAGCTCCATTGATTTTTAATGATACCTCGTCATTTGTCATTTTCTTTTGTTTGTGGTCTATTTCAGTGCTCTTTATTCTTTTCCACTAATCTATTTTTTTAATCCCTAACAGTACCACAGCATTTTAATCACTATAACTTTATAAAAGTCATAGTCCCTGATATACAGCCTCCCCCAGTCTTGTTCTACCTCTTTACAATTACTTGAGCCATTCTTTGAAAGTTTCTCTTCCATATGAATATTAATCACCTCATCAGTTTCCACACACCCATACCAAAACAACCTATTGTGCTTTAGATAAGTCTTACATTGAATTTATATATTAATGTGGATTAAAACTGATATCTTCACAATATTGAAACTTCCCATTTATAAATGTGCTATTTCTGTTTGTTTGGGATTGTTTTAATATTTTCAATTAAGTATTTGATTATTCCACCTAAATCCTTGAGCCTTTTTAGTCTTAGATTAATTTCTCGATATTATAAAATTCTGTGGCCATCATAATTGATATACTTTAATATGAGGGGTATTATTTTTGTTTGCTAATCATATAGCAGCTACCTGACTAGATTCTCTATTACTAGTTGTAATAGTGATCTCTTAAACTGGTTACAGACTTGCAGAGGTGGGGAACTTGTGGCCTTCTGGATCCTTGAGTGTGGACTTTTGACTGAATCCAAATTTTACAGAACTGTGAAGTTTGGATTCAGTCGAGGGGCCGCACTTAGGGATCTGGAGGTACACATGGCCTTGAGGCCACAGATTCCTCACCTATGCCAGATTTTCTGTGAATAATGACAATTTTTCATTAGTAATCCAGACACATGTTTTTCTATTTCTTCTCTTACTGTGCAGGCTAGGGCTTCCAGCACAGTATCAAACGGAAGAGGTAATGGCAAGCCTTCTTGCTTCATTCTAGTTTTAAATGGAATGTGTCTAACATTTCACCATTGAGTATATTTATTTCAGTGTTGATGATTTTACCCCTCATCAGATTAAGAATATTTCTCCTTTTTCTTATTTGTCGAAAGGTTTTATTATGAATGGGTTTCAGTTTTGGTCATATATATTTTTTATGTCTAAAAAATTCATGTGGCTTTTCTCTTTTAATTTCTTTATATGGAAATTTTCTTTGATAGAGTGTTCTAATATTTAGCAAACCTTGAATTCTGGAACAAACCCAAATAATAATGATGTATTATTTGTTTAAGCTCTACTGGATACACATTATCACTATATTATTTTCATTCTTTTATTGTCTAAATGTTTCAATTCTTTTCTTGTCCCTGTCTCGTTTTGTTACGTATGTTACACTGGCCACATAAAATCCACTGGAGAGCATTCCCTCTTTTACTAGTCTCTGGAATAGTTTGTATAAGACTGAGATTTTTTTTATTCCTTTAAAGAGGTAGACTTTACTTTTAAAATCATATGATGCTGAAATTGATTTTTGTTGGATAGCTTTTAAATTACCAACCCCATTTGTTTATAGCTATAGATGTATTCAGATTTCTGTATCTTCATGAGTCAGTTTTTTGTAATTATACATTTCTATGAACATTATCCATATCTTATTTTTCAAATCTAATATTATAAAATTATTATAGTTCTCTAATTTAGCACCTGTTATATCTGTAGGTAGGTGCCATTTTTCATGCCTCTCATTGCCTGAGGGCTTTTTCCCCTCTCACTTTTTTTCTCTTGCTCAGTATGGACATACTTTCTTTCTATTCTATTAATCTTTCCAAAGAATTAGCTTTTGGTCTTGTCGATCTTCTTGCCATTTTTAATCCATTTCTACTCTTCTCTTACCTTTATTTCTTTCTCTGTACTTTCTTTAGGTTTACTTTTTCAAGGCAAATTTAAATTTTGCAATGTGTTTTAAAGTTCATCTGTTAGACTCTCATTTACTTTAGTTCTAAAATGAAAACTGATCAAGAATAATGCCTTTACCTATATTCCTGATTTAAAGGAAATCTGCACATACCTTTTGAATTAATTAGAACTAGATCAGCAAGGTCATAAGTATCAGAAGGTTGCTGGTTAAAATAAAACTTCTATAATAAGTAGAATTTACAACTTTAAACAGTAAATTTAGTTTTCTTCATTAAACATTTAAATAAGTGTAGCTTTCTATAATAATCATTTTAATGTTAAAGTTATAAGTCAAGAGCCCTCGAAATCATTATACTAAATCTTTCACTATTATGAGAAAGTCCTTGCTGATCTTAGTAATAAACTTATGAAGAAACTTAACCTTTTAATTGCAAAATAGCAAATTAGTGTATATTAAACTTAAACTTTAAATACAAAATTGTAATGTCTACGTGAGTGTTTATCTTCTCAAAACAGCTCTATCAATAGTCTCTCATTTTACCAATGCTTCTTATTAAACTGCTTTTGAGTTTTAAGTTCTAGCCAGAAAAAATTAAATATTGGCTTTACAATTTCCTGTTTCCACAATTCCATTGTTCTTTTACTAGTTTCTTGTATTTGAAGCTTAGCTCATTAATCTTTCATCTTTTTTCCAACTTGTATAATAATTTAAAGATATACATTTGTGCTATAATTAGCAGAGTAGTTATATCCTATAAGTTTGATATGTTGTATTTTCATTACAGTTCAATCCAAACAAATCCTAATTACTGTGATTTCTTCTGTGACCCATGTAGGACTTAAAAGGGTGTTTGGTTGATTTGCTTTGTTTGCTTAGCTTTTGGTTTTCCAGATGGGTATATGTGTGTATGTGTGGTGTAGGGATGGGGAGTTAATTATCTTTATTATGGATTTCTAGGTAATTTAATTGCATCATTGTCAAAGAACTGATATATATATATATATATATATGTATATACTATGTGCCTTGTAACTTCATTCTTGGTCAATTTTTTTTTCTTCTTCTTCTTTTTTTTTTGGTATTCTTTATTGATTTGGTGGGTTTTCCAGCCATCATGAAAACCCACCTCTTCAATAAGGAACACTAACTTCTTCTTTCACTATTCCTTTTGTGTGTGTGTGCCTTCCTACTGAATTAAATTTTCTTCTTCTCTAAAGGAATTCTTTTGCTAAAAGTTTACTAGTGGCTAATTAAATTTGTCCAGAAGTATCTTTATTTTACCCTCAGATTTGAATGATGATTTTCTAAGTTATAGCATTCTAAAGTGCCAGTTTTCTTTAATAATTTTGAAGATTTTTTATAATGGGTTGTAATTATTTTTTCTTTGAAGATAATCTGCCTTTTTCTCTCTGCTTACATTTAAAATATTTTCTCTATAGTTCTAATTCACAGGTATCTGGAAGTGGAATTATTTTTGTTTCCCTCCCTAGAATTTGTTGAGATTTCTGAATCTGAGGATTTGTATTTTTCATAAGTTAGGAAAATGTCTTGGTTTTATTTTATTGAAAATTGCCTGCCCTCTGTTTTCTGTACCTTTCTTTCTAGAATGCATGTGATTTATAGAAAGAAAGGGAAAGAGAGAAAAAGAGAAAGAAAAGAAGGAAGGAAAAAGAAAGGAAGGAAAGAAAGAAAGAATCTTTGCATTCCATCCTCTGTGTCTCATCTTACATACCAGTTTGGCATCAAAACATAAATCCCTTGGTTACCAAGTTCAGAAACTCCATCAGGTTACCTTAGCTTCAGTTTACTCTCTTAGAATTCTGGTTTGCATCTACCACTCAAGTTCCAATTGGTACTCAGTTGCTTTACTCTGGGCCCCTGAAGATTTATCATATTTTCTTGCAAATTCAGCTATGCATTTAAAATAATATTTGTTATGTTTTACAGAAGACTTCCATGTGCTTTTTAGTGAAAATATCTTCAAATTATCTAGTTTATAACATCCCAGAAAATTGAAATAAATGGATTTTTTTATCTTCAAAAGAGATTTAATTATGTTAATAAGTTTGAACAGCTTAATACAAGTATGGTCCTTGAAAATTTTAGAAAATTTTACTAGGGCTGAATCAAAAAATACTATCTAGCTGACTTGTTATTAAATAGAAGTCAACTATTCAAGACTCTACTCTCTGTATATATCATTAATTAATATCTTTAAATTTTCAATTTCCTTGAAACTTGTAGACTATTTTAAAGCAATTTTATTATCTGCTTTTTTAAGTTTTATTATCTGCTTTTTTCAGTTTTTTATCATTCTTCTGTCTTATAATAGGAACAAAAGAAACCTGTATATGTTAACTAAGGTTAAATGAGTAAAGATAATGTAAGCTAACCTTGATTTTTTCAGATGGAACATTCTGGAATTAGATACTCTTCTTTGATCCTAAATTAGATCATCTTTTATTTAAATGAATGTTTTATAGACTATGCTTTTAGTATGACCTAATAGTTTTGAGGCCCAGACTCAAAATTCAACTGCTCCTACTAATTTTTCTGTTATATATTTATGTACTTTGGGATCTTTCTCATTTTAATCCTTGTATAACATTTAGAGTTATCACATCAACTAGAGCCCACAATTGTTTTCTGGCAGTTCCAAGGTTTCTGGTTTTGCATTACAACAAGTATAGAAACCCCTCCAACGCAAGAACAGCACACAGGATTCTCTCTTATGATTCCTCATCATGGAGTTGTTGTAGCTGGTAGCCAAACACAAACAAGGTGAACAAAAGACCCGATTGCCTAAGTAACAATTCTGTCTGAAACAGGAATTTCAATAATACTAATAAATGATAAGATACTAAAGCAACAAAATGTTTATGAAACAATCCAAGTCCACAGTGTATCATTATAATTCCTACTCACAGATGGCCTTATGGAAGGAAGGGGTTGAAGTGGAAAGAAAAGCAAATCCCTATTAATGAGTTACAAAGCAAGAAAAAGCCAGAGAGAGAAAAGCCAGAGGAAAAGTGAAAGAGGAGTGTTCAAGACAGACAGAACTGCAAATGCAAAAACATTAGGCAAGAAGGAACCTGACATGCCCAAGGAATAGCAAGAGGGTGCTATGACAAGATCAGGATGAGCAAAGGGGAGTTGTCAAAAGAGAGGAGAGAGGCAATAGGGGATAGAGAGCAGATAGCTCCTGTTGGGTATTGAAGGCCATTGTAAACAATTTGGAGTTTTCCTGATTGAGATGAGGAGCCATTGAAAGGAATTCCAAGGCAGGTGTGAGACAATATTTCAAGCAGAAGAAAATGGCAAAGCTGGAGGCAGCTGAGGTTAAGAAAAGATCTTTTATAAGTGGGAGAAATCATGGCACATTTTATATTAATGGGCATTACCCAGTAGAGAAGGGAAAATAGGTGAGTGAAATGTATGAAAGAAAGGGGAAAATTGCTACAGTGGTTACTGGGATTAGAAGAGAAGAGAAAGAGACCTAGTGCACATCAGAGGGGCTGTTCCTAGACAGGACCCTGGACAGTTCACCCATGGTGACAGGAGGGAAGGCAGCAAGTATAAAGCACAAGTGCAGGTGGGTTGATCAGGCAGTGAGCCGCCTGAGAGCAGGAGGAAGTTTTCTTCTGTTGGTTTTATTTTCCCTTGGAATAGGAAGCAAGGTCAGCTGAGAATGACAATAAAGGAAGAGGTGTTTGGGGTTGGAGTAGAGAAAGAGAAGGGGCCTCATACAGGGCTACAGAAGACAACAGAGTAGTGGGGACAAACAAGGTACATTATCCCATCTCTGCCAAGTACCAGCCATGTGACCCTGTGTAAGTTTTTTATTCTCTATAAACTCCAGTTTCCTAGTGCAAAATGCTGAGAATAATAGTGCCAATATCACTGCTTCTTGGAGAGGATGAAGAAAGAGAATGCAAAAGCAATTTCAACCACCATTACTCTTGTAGTAAGCACTTAGTATATGTTAGCTGTTAGCTGATATTAGACATTAGGTACACAATTACTTATTTAATGTGATATTTTATGTCTACTCTCTTTTCAGGAGGTTTGTCCTCACCAAGCTTCGAGTCATCCCAAAAGGTGCATTTTCAGGATTTGAGGACCTGGAGAAAATGTATGTACCTGACACTGCTGTGAGTAAATACCTCAAGTGGGCTATAGGCAACAACCTCAGATCACTTAGAAGTGATGTGCTCTTGTACTTGAAAGCCAGACTGACACGGCCAAGCCAACTTTTTACGTCTCCTCCCATTTTATTTTCTTAACCATGGTTCCTAAGTGACAGTGTGGAATCTTTCAGTGTGGCTGTGGAAATGAGCAAAAGCAAATTCAAGAAATCCTCTCTTTCTTATTTATTTGTTTATTTATTTATAGCATTGCTCCCAAAGTACCTGTCAGTGGAATTTTCATAAACCAAAGCCTGTTTTTTTTCTGCTGACATCTATTCTCTTTCAGAGATACTTTCTACTATTTCTGATTAATTTTTTTTAATTGACAGTAGAGTCTAACGTTTGTGCTTTAGAGATTCTCTAGACTTTTTTGTTCCCAAGCTATGTATGCAGACAAGTGGTAATTGATATATAAACATTTATAAAAGTATTAGGAAAATTTACAATACTGACAGAGAAGACTCCTTTGTTACTGCAGACATTGACTTCTTAATGGGCTGGTTTAATTTAGGGTTTTCCCCAAATACAGTTTTCTCAAAGTAGGATACGGTAGTGAAAAACAGAACAAATCCTCCCACACTTAAAGTAACCTGCCCTCCTTTGAAAGTTCTTGATCCCACCTCCTGGGCCCTAGGGCCAGGGAGACGGGTTCTCTACAAGTGACACAGCCAGGAGTTAGGACTTAAATGTCAGTAAGTGAAGCATGGGTAAATGAAGTATACAACAGAGAATAATTTTTTTTTTTTTTTTTTTTTTTTTTGCTATAAGAAGAAAGCAACTCTCCAGTTCACATGTTTCTCCTTCTTGAAGTCATTCAGTTTTTCCTCTTGATTCTTTTACCCCCCCTTTAAAAATATTACTTGCTGAGGTCTGAGGAAATGAGAAAAAGGTATCCATTAACAAAAGGAATACAAAGTAGAGAGAGTAGCAATGTTTTTCAGCAATTCAGCCACTTGTTTAAAGGAGGGTGGTCAGAATTCTGGCTTTGGGTGTTAGTTTTAATATAAACTTACTGTGCAACCTTAATTAAAACACCTTGTCTTCCAGGGGCTTCGTTTCTTCATCTGTATTAACAGGGGCTTTAAAAGGGGACTTAAGTGATCTCTAATTTCTATCCCCATGTTAGATGAGAGCTCAGTTTAAGACCTGCAGTCTTCCAGGAATAGAGTTGAAGCATGTTGCCATTGCCCTGCCTGGAGCTAACATAGACTAGCAGACTATTGGATATAACTGTGCCTCCCAAACATTCCTATAATTGCATGGAAATATATCCTAAAGACAGGAATATCAGATTTCACAAATATCCACTTTAATCAACTTTAACCCAGCAGGTGTGACTGACCCCTCACTGGGGGCACTGCATCAGACGCGACCCTCCTGCGGTGGCATGAGGTGGTATGATGGTTGAGCTGAGCTGCCATAGCAATAATCCAAGAGACAGAGCAGCTGGCTCAGGAGCTCAGCTTGCTCAGACACAGCTTGTCCATTTCCACCTCATGTCTTCATTAATCAGCCTATACTGACACAGTGAGATGCCAAAGATAATATTAAATTAATCTTATTTTTTTAAGACTTTTTATACCCTAAGGCTTCAAAAGCAATCCCTAGCAGAGGGCCTGACACTAAATTGAACTATGGGGAAACTTTTGTACCCCTCAGTCTCTATCTTACCTCCGTCCATTGCCTCACCTTCTATTCTTGGTCGCTGACAAGTTCTCACCTCCTTCCCCCTTCACTTGTCTTCTACCTCTTGTTGTTGACCAGTTTCCTGAACTTAATAAATACTGGCTTTTTCTTCAATCTCTCCCTCTCAACAAATCGTAGAGCTCCTTTCTTTGTTCTGCACACATGACCAAGTTTCATCCATTCATTTTAAAAAGAAAAAGAAAAGCTTTCTCTATAACTTCCACCTTCCTACCATGCTCCATTTTTCTCTTTCCCATCATGACCACTCTTTTGAAAGAGAAGGCTGCATTTACTGCCTTTCTGTCCTCTTTTCAATCACTCCCCAGCCTGCCCACTTGCTATGTAGCCATAAATTCTTCAACAATATCAAGTTACTCTATCCAAGGTCCCAACAATACCATATCTGCCAGATCAAATGACATCTACTCTGTCCTCTTAGTACTAACTTTATATGTAGCCTTTGATTTCGTTGACCATTAGTGTCATTCTTCTCAACATCCTTTCCCCTTTTAACTTTTGGGACAACACACTCTCCTGCCTCCATGTTAATCTCTAAGACTGTCCCATATCCAGTTCTCATCATCTTTCATGTCCCCAATTACCCCTCAAAAGTTTAGATATTCCAGGGTTCCACTTTGGGGCATTTTCTTTTTTTTAATAGGTCTACCCCCCCAAAAAAAACCATTATCCATCGAAGAATATTTTACTACAAGGGTCCTAAACATTCATCTGCAACCTCTCCTCTGAGTCCATAATTCTTGTTTTGAAATGGAGAGATGCCTAAACATCTACATCTGACTGAACTGAAAATACCTGAAATTTAACATATGCAGAACTAGCTCATTATCCTTATCCTTAAATTTCTCATCTTTTCATATTGCCCAATAAATAACATCCTCATCTTCCCAGATTCCCGAGCAAGAAAATCCCAAGCCTCCCTGGACTCACATGACTTCTCTATCCCTTATGCCCAGGTATTCATTCCTCTAGTCCTATTGCCCACCCCTCAAATGTACTCTGCAATTCAGGCCCCTACTCACTCCTGCTGCTGAGAGGTCCAAAGTTTCATCAGCATTTACATAGCCTACTGCCCTGCCTATCCCAGCTCCAATCTTCTTGCTGCTCAGCTACCAGAACAATTCCCTTTCAGAAGAACTTCTGGGGACCATCATTACTACAGATTTAAGTCTTAAGTCCCTGGCACAGAAATCAAAACCCTTTATCTCCCACGCTTTCACCAAGTAGGACAATTTTCCATTCCACAAACACTAGCATACCAAGCATCATGTTGCTTATTTAGAATGTGACAGTTGGTTCTTGGGACAATGCTTAGTGCATAGAGGAATCAAAAAATATTAATAGTTGCAGGAGAATGAATGAAAGAGTAAACAGACGAACAAAATATACTTTCACACTGTTCTTCTGTAGATGCTGTCCCTCTGCCTAAAACTCTCCTTGGTAAACTCCTGCTTTTCATCCAGGGTCCAGATGAAATGTTGACTCCTCTATAGAGCCTTTTCAGAACTTTCTCAGTGCTTCCAGACTATAACCCTGTGTTCCTAGAATTTCCAGCATGTTTCTCAGATTGTATTCAGAATTTATGGGTTTTCCCAGATTCCTTGATTGTTCTTTAAGGGCAAAGTCAGAATGTAATGTAATTTTGTATTACAGTACACCACCAGCCCTGTTGTTTTTACCTCCTTGTTATATCTCCAACCTGTCCACTTATCTCCTCCAGCTACCATAAACTTTCCTTGATATCTTATTCTGTTTGTGTTGCTATAACAGAATACCACAGACTGGGTAATTTATAAAGAACAGAAATTTATTTTCTCACAGCTCTGGAGGCTGGGAAGTCCAAAATCAAGGCACTGGCATCTGGTGAGGGCCTTGATGTTGAGTCCTCGCATGACAGAAGGCAGAAGGCAAAAGGGGACAAATGTTGTTTCCTAGATGACAGAAAAGCAGAAGAGCATGAGCCCACCCACAAATGCCCTTCTTATAAAGATAATAATCAATTGGTGAGAGCAGCGCCCTCATGACCTAAACACCTCCCAAAGGCCACACTTCCCAATATTGTTGCATTATGAATTGAGTTTCAACATGAAATTTGGAGGGGACAAAAATGTTCAAACCAGAGCGCTTGGATAATAGCAGCAGCCTTATACTAGTGCTGTCCCCATCCACCAACATGCTCTCCCTACCCCTATTCATTTCTATCCATTTTCAACATAGAAACCAAAGTGATATTTTCAAATTCATATCGAATTATGTCACCTTCCACATCTGCCCCACCATAGAAACATACACACACACTCCATAGGTTACCACTGCTTTTTTCTTTTATTTTTTTTCTTGTTCTATGTGTTAAATAGATTTTTCTTTATTCTTTTGTTTTTGTTATTATTTTTGACACATAATTGTACATATTTATGGGGTACAGTGTGATATTTCAATAAATATATACATTGTGTAATGGTCATATCAGGGTAATTAACATACTCAGCATCTCAAACATTTATAATTTGTCTTGGGAATATTAAGCATTTGCTCTTCTAGCTATTTGAAAATATATAATATAATTGTTAATTCTAGTCACTCTATAGTGCTATAGAACAGAAGAACTGATTCCTCCTATCTAGCTGTACTTTTATATCTGTTAACCAACCTTTGGCTGTCCCTCCTCCCTCACACACTTCCCTGCCTCCAATAACTACTATTATATTCTCTCCTTCTTTGAGATCAACTGTTTTAGCTTCCACATATGAGTGAGAATATGCATTATGAACCTTTCTGAGCTTGGCTTATTTCACTTAACATAATATCCTCCAAGCTCATCCATGTTGCTATGAATGATAGGATTTTGTTTATTTTTATGGCTAAATAGTATTCCATTGTATTTATGTATATAAATATATATATTATATATATGCCACATTTTCTTTATTTCTCTGTTGATGGACACTTAGGTTGATTTCATATCTGGCTGTTGTGCATATCATTACAATAAACAAGGGAGTGCAGATATCTCTGTGACATGCTGATTTCTTTTCCTTTGGATCTATATCCACTAGTGGGTATGCTGGATCATATGGTAGTTCTATTTTTAGTTTTTTGAGGAAATGCCATGCTGTTTTTCATAATGGCTGTACTAATTTACATTCCTACCAATAGTATAAGAGTATCCTTTCTCCACAGCCCCCTGGCATTTATTTATTTATTTTGTCTTTGATAATGGCCATTCTAAATGGGGTGAGATGATATCTCATTGTGGTTTTGATTTACATTTCTCTGCTGATTACTGATGTTGAGCATTATTTCATATGCCTGTTGGCCATTTGTACATCTTTCGAGAGATGTCTATTGAGACTTTTTGCCCATTTTTAAATCTGATTATTTTTTCCTATTGAATTGATTTTCTTTTATATTCTGGATGTTAATCCCTTGTCAAATGAATAATTTGCAAATGTTTTCTTCCATTCTGTGGGCTGTCTCTTCACTCCGCTGATTGTTTCCATTGCTGTACAAAAGATTTTTAGTTTAATATAATTCCATTTTTCTTTTATTGATTTAGTTGCCTGTACTTTTGAGGTCTTCTCCATAAGATCTTTGACCAGAACAATTTCCTTAGGTATTTTCCCTATGTTTTCTTCTAGTAGTTTCATGGTTTCAGGTGTTACATTTTAGTCTTTAATCGATTTTGAGTTGATTTCTTTATATGGTGAGAGATGGGATCTAGTTTCATTTTTCTGTATATGGATATTTAGTTTTCTCAGCACCATTTATTAAAGAGACTGCCCTTTCCCCAGTGAAAGTTCTTGGCACCTTTGTCAAAAATCAGTTGGCTGTAAATAATACATGGATTTATTTCTGGGTTCTCTATTCTATCCCATTGATCCATGGGTTGGTTTTCATGCCAGTAGCATGATGTTTTGATTAACGTAGCTTTGTAGTACATTATGAAGGTAGTATGATGCCTCCAGCTTTATTCTTTTTTAAGAGTATTGCATTGGCTAATTGGGGTATTTTGTGATTTCATTTGAACTTTAGGATTACCTTTTTCTATTTCTGTGAAGAAAGTCATTGGTATTTCAATACGGATTACATTGAATCTATAGTCACTTTTAGTAGGATGATCATTTTCACAATATTCTTTCAATCCATAAACATAGGATATATTTCCATTTTCTGTGATTTTTTATCAGTGTTTTGTAGTTTTCAAGTTTTTTATAGTTTTTTTGTAGTTTTGTAGTTTTCCCTGTAGAGATTTTTCATCCTCATAGTCACACAAGCAATATGTACCATCATTAGTGCCATTTTACAGATGAGGAAACAGTCTTAAAGAAATTGAATTCCATGTCCAAGGTAACGCAGTGGGTAAACAACAGAAAAAGATTCCAGAATGGTATGTATTTCATCTGCATGGAACTAGACTAGCTGGTAGAGATTCTGAGTTCACACATCTTTATTTCCTTCTCCCTTCAGATCTGCCCCCATGTTGTACAAGTGTTTTAACCTCTCTGACTGTCATCTCTCTCACTGTAAAATGTCAATAATAAGGCATATTTAATAAGATTGTTAAGCCCTTAATACCCAATCTCAGTGTCTGTTACAACATGGGCATTTGATTTGTTTAGTTTTCTCCCTTCCATTAGAATGATTGAAAGTACACACCCCAATCGTTGCTTGATTCTTCCTCATTTCTTAACTCAGATTAACCCAGTTGCCTCTGCTTCTAAGGAACAGGAGGTTCTCTGTGAGAAATGAAATAGCCACTATTCACACCTTAGCTTTTATCAGCTTCACTACCTCAAACCTCCCCTATTTCCTTGCTTTGGGACTTGCTAGAGGGGGAAAGGAAATCATTAAACTCTCTGCAATGTGAAGTGGCTTTGCAAAGTGCACTGTAAACTGTTTACATTGTTTTTAATTACTTTGAAGCCATATGTCAGGTTGGTATAAAGTGTGAAGATTACACTGAATGGGGTGGGGGAAGTAAGTGACAATGTGGTGATTTATGGTAACCAGAAAAATTATATATGAAAATGAGTGCAATTTAAAAACACATCTATGTGTTATTATAATACTGGAGGGGGAAAAAGCCAGTTTATAACAAAATATCTTTGAAAATAGGAACATGATGAATATGTAAATGAGACCAATCAACATCAGCTGAGATATGGTATATGCAGATGAGGCGGCAATGAGCCAAAATGTGAAATAGCTCCCAAACCATAAATATGAACCATATAAAATTCATTTGAAATATTCATGATAACATAAAGACAAAAAATATAATCAAGTGATTTACTTGCATATAAAAAGGAGAACACTGGTGTGACACTAAAGCCTCCACTCCCAGATCACTGGGGAAAGAAAAGTTAATACAGGCACTTTTCAAGGAAGAAATTTATTGAATGGGAACCATTGCAAGCACATTTAAAAAATTTGAGGATCCTCCCAATTCTCGGTTCTTTTTTTAAACTTTTTAATTTTTAATTATTAATACATAAGAGTTGTATATCTGTAGAGGGTACCTGTGAAGTTTTGATACAGGCATACAATGTGAATTAATCAAATCAGGGTAATTGAGTTATCCATCATCTCAGGCATTTAACATTTTTTTGTGTTAGGAACATTCCAGTTCCACTATTTTAATTATTTTAAGTGTACCCTAGCTTATTGCTGATTATAGTTACTTTGTTGTGCTATCAAATATTGTTCATTCTATCTAAGTATCTCACTGTGGTTTTGCACCCATTAATCATTCCTACTTTATCTCCCACTCCCCACTACATTTCCTAGCCTATGGTAACCATCATTCTACTTTCTGTCTTCATGAGATCAATTGTTTTAAAATTTAGCTCCAACATATGAGTGAGAACACGTACAATTTTTCTTTCTATGCTTGGCTTATTTCACTTAACATAATGTTTTCCAGTTCTATGCATGTTGTTGCAAATGGCAGGATTTCATTCTTTTTGTGGCCATATAATATTCCATTGTGTATATGTACCGCAATTTCTTTATCCATTGATAAACACTTAGGTTGATTCCATATCTTGGCTATTGTGAATAGGGCTGCAATAAACATAGGAATGTATATATCTTTTCAATATATTGAATTCCCAACCTTTGGATATATACTCTGCAGTAGGATGAATGGATCATATGGTAGTTCTATTTTTAGTCTTTTGAGGAATGTTCATACATGTTAAATGATCTTTTTAATGCGTTGTTAAATTCAGTTTGCTAGTATTTTGTTGAGGATTTTTGCATATATGTACATCAGAGATATTGGCCTATAGTTTTCTATTTTTGTTGTGTCTTTATTTGGCTAAGTTATCATGGTGATACAGGCCTCATAGAATGAGTTTGGGAGTAGCCCCTCCTCCTCAGTTCTTGGGAATAGTTTAAGTAGGATTGCTATTCTGTTTTGAATGCTAGATAGAATTCAGCAGTGAAGACATCAGGTCCTGGGATTTCCTTTGATGGCAGACTTTTTATTGCTGCTTCTACCTCATTACTTATCATTGGTTTACTCAGGTTGTGGATTTCTTCCAAAATTTCTTCTACCAAGATTGGTCAATCTTGGTAGCTTGTATTTGCCTAGGAATTTCTTCCTGGTTTTCCAATTCATTGGCATACAGCTGCTCATAGTAGTTTATAATGATCCTTTGGATTTCTGAAGTTATCAGTTGTAATCTCTCCTTTTTCATCTTTGATTTTATTTATTTTGGTCTCCTCTCTGTTTTGTTTTAGTCTGTCTAAAGCTATGTCAATTTTATCTTTTTGAAAAACCACCTTTTTGTTTCATTGATCTTTTGTATTATTTTTTGTTTCAATTTCATTTATTTTTGATATGATCTTTATTTCTTCTAGTAATTTTAAGTTTGATTTGCTCTTGTTTTTCTTGTTTTTTGAGATGCATCATTGGGTTGTTTATTTAAAGCTCTTCTATTTTTTTGATGTAGACATTCATTGCTGTAAACATTCCTCTAATTATTGCTTTACTATGGAATGTACTGTTTCCCATAGGTTTCTAAATGTTGCATTTTCATTTTCATTTGTCTTGATAAATTTTTTAATTTGCTTCTTAATCTCTTCATTGAACCACCTGGTCATTCAGGAGCATATTGTTTAATTTCCATGTGTTTATATGTTGTCCAATGTTCCCCTTGTTATTGATCTCTACTTTTATTCTATTGTGGTCAGAGAAAATAGTTGGTATAATTTCAATTTTTTGAGACTATTTTGTGATCTAACATATGATCTATCCTTGAGAATGATCCACAAGCTGAGAGAAGAACATGAATTCTTCAGCTGTTGGATGAAACATTCTATAAATATCTATTAGGTCCATTTGGTCCATAGTGCAGATTAAGTCTAATGTTTCATTGTTGATTTATGTCTGGGTGAACTGTCCTATGCCAAAAGTGCAGTGTTGAGGTCTCCAATGATTATTGTATTGAGCCCCTCCCTCCCTCCCT
>VBSM01002608.1:137067774-137116467 GCA_008086735.1 Cheirogaleus medius
ATTTCTCAGTTTGTCAATTGAATTCTTAAGCTCTAGAATTTCTGCTTGATTTTTAAAATTATTTCAATCTCTTTGTTAAATTCTCTGATAGGCTTCTGAATTCCTTCTCTGTGTTGTCTTGAAGTTCACTGAGCCTCTTCAGGGCAGCTATTTTGAACTTTTTGTCTAAAAGATAACCTATCTCTATCAATCCAGGATTGGTCACTGATACCATATTTGGTTCCTTTCATGAGGTCATATCTTCCTGGATGTTCTTGATGCTTGTGGATGTTCATTGATGTCTGGGCATTCGAGAGTTAGGTATTTATTTTAGTCTTCACAGTCTGGGCTTGTTTGTTCCTGTCCTTCTTGAGAAGACTTTCCAGATACTCAAAGGGAATTGAGTGTTATGATCTTATTCTTTGGTCACTGCAGCCATATCAGCACTGGGGGTGCCCAAAGCCCAGTAATGCTGTGACTCTTGCAGACTCTTGGTGGGTACCACCTTGATGCACTTGAATAAGATACAAGAAAATTCCCTGAATTACCGGGCAAAGTCTTTCACTCTCTTTCCTCACTCTCAGTGCTAGAGACTGCTAAAGTTTGGGGAGGAGTGATATGGGTACTCCCTCACCACCAGCAGTAGTTCACACCTGAAGCCAGCCCAGTGTCACCCAAAGCCAGTGGTGACTGTTGCCTGGCTGCCTCTGATGTTTATTCAAAGCCCAAGGGCTCTTTAGTCAGCATGTGGTGAATCCTGCCAGGAATGGTCCTTTCCTTCAAGGCAGCATGTTTCCTTCTGGCCCACAGTGAGTCCAGAAATGCTGTCCAGGAACTAAGGCCTGGAATCAGGGGCCTCAGGAGTCTGCTGGGTACTTTATTTTACTGTGGCTGAGCTGGTACCCAAATTGCAAAACAAAATCCTCTGAACTCTTCCCTTTCCTTTCCTCAAGTGGAAGAAGACTTTCTCTGAGCTGTGGTGCCTATAGTTGGGGAGGGGTAACCCGATCACTGCCTTGGCCATAGCTGCTGGTATCTTACCGAGTCATGTGTACCTCAAGTCCACTGGCTCTGAGCCAGCACAGCAGCAGGAATTGCTCAAGGACTGCAGCCCTTGTGGCCCAACTGCCTCACAAATTTAGTCCAGGCCCTAAGCTGCTCTTTTTCTGCCGGTGGTGGGGCTAGTGGAAACTCAGACTTCTGGGCAGATTATTTCCCTCTGGCCATGCTGGTCAAAATGTTCCCCCCACAAGCATCGGTAGAATTCTTCCCTGTGCTGTGTTCCCCTTTGCCAGGGTGGCCCTGAGTTTCAATCCAAAGCCCCAAAGTCACTTCGCTTTCCCTCCCCTGGGCACACAGATTCTTTCTCCACTTGGCATGCTGGTGTGGCACTGCCGGGGGTGCGGGAGGGGTGGTGTAGGCAATGCAAGACTGTCTTTTTTGCCCTCTTCAGGACTTCTTTTAAAACAGGTAATACAATCACTCACTTGATTTTTGGTTCTTCAGAAGGTGTTTGTTTGCATGGATAGTTGCTGAATTAAGTGTTCTTATGGAAGGAAGATCACTGGAGGTTTCTATTCTGCTGTCTGGTTCCCCCCACCCCCTGCAATTCTCAGTTCTTTAGGCACACTCAGCACAGACAAAAGGAAAGGAAGCAAGTTGAGTAACTTAAACTGTAGCTGCAACAGTAGTAGAAAATTTGGGTTCCACTCAGCTTTGCCTCTCTGAGCACTTCCTTGTTAGATGACTTAAGTCCCTTGCCGTCCCATCTTTCTGTGATTCTGAGAGTTAATGGGCAAAGGAACCTTGAGTCCCACTTACTCAAATAAAGCAAGAAGGAGAGGATGATGATTCCATTGGCTCCTGGTAAAAAATGGGAGGCCAATGCTAGACTGGTTAGATCTCTGAATGGGGCAAGGGGATTTGAGTCCCTGAGAATAATGAAGAAATGAGGTTGAGTGGTTCTCATCTCAGGTTGCACTGTAGTATCCCCTAGAGAGCTTTTAAAATAATCTATATGCCTGAATACCATTTCTAGAGACTTTTATTGTCTAGGGGAGGGTCTAAGCATTAATTATTTTTTAAAACTCCCTTGATGATTCTAATGTATTAATACATTGAGAGTTGAAAGCCACTGAGGTAGCTGATAGTTAAGTTTAAATCCAGTTTGTAAAAAGAATATACATGAACATGTACAGCATGTATACATGGTGTGGCTAGAGCAGAATAAACAATGAGGAAGTTATTAAGACATAAAGTCAAAGAGGAAGCTGGGGGTGAGGTCATATATTACCTTATAGGCCGTGGGAACAAGTTTAGGTGTCATACTTAGTGTGATAGAAATTAAATGGGATGTTTTGAGAAACCAAGTGAAAATATCTGATTTACATTTGTTAAATATTGCTCACACACAAATGTAGATTTGCTAATATTTGTGTTAAAAATTTTGTTATTTGTAGGACTATTTGTCTATTTTTTGGGGGGGGTCATTTCTTTGGTTTTGTTCACTTGTGTTATAAAGTGAGTTAGGAAATGTTCCTTCATCTTCTATATCCTGAAAGAGTTTGTTCTATAGAATTCAATAGAGGAAGAATAGGTCTTTTTCCACAAATGGTACTGAATCAACTTCATATCCATATGGGAAAAAAAATAAATGCCAACCTTACCTCATGTTATACACAAAATTTAACTAAATAAATCATAGACTTAAATGCAAAAGCTAAAACTTTAAAACTTTTAAAAGAAAACATAGGAAAAAAGTTTTGCAATCTTGGTATAGGCAATATTTCTTAAAGAAGACATGATAAGCATGAAATAAAAATGTTATTTTGGAGTTCATCAAAAAATACTTCTGATCTTCAAAAACTACCATCCAAAAAAAATTAAAAATATATCATTCAAAAAAATTAAAAAATACCATCAAGAAAATGAAAAACCAAGCCACAGACTAAGAGAAAATATTTATAATACATATATCTGGAAAAGGACTTATATCAAGAATATATAAAGCACTCTTAGAAATAAAAAATAAGTAGACAATCTAAAAATGAGTGAAAGATCTGAACAGAAACTTCACAAAAGAAGATATACAAATGGGCAATAAGCACATGAACATACGCTAATCATTAGTCATTAGGGAAATGCAATTTAAAACCGTAGTGAAATACTATTACATATCCACTAAAAAGGCCAAAATTAAAAACAGATAATACTCAGTATTGATGAGGCTGTGGAGCCACTGGAACTCTCATACATTTCTGGTGAGAATGTAAAATGGTGCAATCCTTTTGGAAAACTGTCAGTTTTTAATAAAATATTAATATTTACCCAAGAAAAATAAAAACATATGTTTACTCAAAGTCTTTTCAAGAATGTTCACTCATTTCATTCATAATACACCCAAACTGAAAATTACTCAAATAGTCATCAGCGAATCAATGGGTAAACCAATTGTGTTATATCCATATAATACAATACCAAATAGTAATTTGAAAAGAATAAACTGCTAATACACACAACAGCATGGAAACATTTCTTAAAAAATTATACTAAGCAAAGAAGCCAGACACCAAAAAATATATGCCATATGATTCAATTTATATGAAACTCAAAAAAAGAAAATCTAATCTGTAATGAAAGAAAGATTGGTAGTTGCCTGGGCCCCAAGGTGATGATGAGGATTGTCTGGGAAGGAGCAAAAGGAAACTTTTCAGGGTGGAGGAGACATTTATATCTTGATTGTGGTGGTAGTTACAGAATGTATCAATTTGTAAAAACTTATGGAACAGTTAAAACGAGAGCATTTTATTATTTGTCAAATTACACTTCAACAAAGTTGATTTTTTAAAACCAATAATTATTGCACACTTAAGGGCCAGGTGTTCTAAATACTACATCTCAGTGAATCTACACTTCACAGAGAGAGATACTGATATTCAGAAAGGGTAAGCAATCAACCAACATCAGAGGGTCTTTATGTGGTGAAGCAAGGATTTGAACCTAAATCCAGTCCTTTCTGCTATAGAAGACCTCCCTTTGGTTAGCATCTAGCATTTTCCAGAATTATCCTACTAGAGTAAAAGAGGGACTAACTGGAAAATTAATGCTGTTAAAAACTTCCTTTGTTGTCATCTATAATTAGAGGAAAGGATTTCTGAGCCTGAGCACTTGGAAGTGTCATAGAATCTACAGTTTCTCCACTGAGACAGTCATAGAGGGAAGGAAACCTCTTCTTGGAGCTGTTTTTTCTTCAAGTTCCAGTGTGCCAGCTCATTCCTGGGTAAAGCTCCAACTGAGAGTAGCTTCAGCCCAAGGGTTTGCAAACAGCTAGCTGCCTGTTAAGTTGCAAATTAACTTAGTCAGCAGTTGGGAAATGGAAGAGTAGGACCAATTAAGTTGTCATTATTGACCAAGGTCAAACATGAGTTAGTGTCTAGAAGGTGAAAGTCCTTATCTAATTTCCTGTTCTCCATAAATATTCTGCAAATAAGTATCTTTGTTGTATTTATTGCTTCAACTAAGAACACAGAAGCTCTTGTCACTTTGGGGGGTGATGTGGTTTTAGTGTTCTCATTAAGTCTCTTTATTTTCATCTGTTTCTAGGTGGATCCTTAAAATAAACCCTATAATATTTAAGAGCTGCCCAGCTCAGAAAGAGAATAATTGATTACCTTTGTGTTTTTTGCTTGTTTTGGTTTTGCTTATATATATTGAAGTAGGGAGTGCATGAGTCTGACAGAGAAAGCAGAGTTCCTGAAATCTATAATTTTATAGATGCCCCTGACCCTGTATCATTATAAGCCTCCACACTTAACTCCTTTATGCTTCATCCATTAGGGTTGAGGGCAATCTCCTTGGCTGGAAGGAATTACAAGGAAGGGAATATAGGAAGAAGACAGGTGAGAGCCCCACTGTGAAGTAGCAAGCTTATAGTAACAAAGATGCTTCCTTGCTTGGGAAAGCACATTTACATCTTCCCTCTGTAAGATCCTTCATCCTCTTGGCTATTTGATGCTCCAAGGCTTCATGACCCCGGCGACCTGCTTGGTGCCTTTTATTCAGCAGCTAATACTTCCAGGTGGCAAGACCTGACAGAGGTTACTCAAGGCCTTTCTGGCTTGACATCAAACACAATCTCCTTCATTTTCTAATCAACAGCCAAGGGAGGTCACCATCTCTATATTTTAAGACTTCTGCTTCATCCATGCTTGCCTGATGACCTTTCTTGACAAGGCAAGCTGTGAGCAAGACCTTCCAATGTGTTATGTTTGTCAGCGCTCACAGATACAGCAGAAATGAACTGGCTTTTTTCCTTTCTTGCCGGTAACTCAATGTTTGTGTCTGCCCAGAGAAGATACAATTAAGAAAGAATAATACTCAAGTTAAAAATATCCTCATGGCTCTGCTCTAGGGAATCTTGCTAGATTTTTTTTTAATAGAATGGTATTGAAATGAAAAGATGCAGTCTAAAGGCAAGCTCCAATCGATGCACACACTATTTATTTTTTATTTCCTCATTTAGCCCATGCCCATCACAACCACATCCATCTGGGCTGTTTATGACTTAATAAGATGTTTTAAACAGTAAAAGACTCAAAGAGAATGTGGACCCATTCGCCCGCCCACCCCCCAACAAATAAATTACCTGAATCTTACACTTCATAAATCTCCCCTGCAGTGTTGAGATCCACCCTAGCCCGCCCACACAGAAATCAAATGGCCAGAGATGCATTTTTACGGTTCAGACCATTCCAGAAGTTAAACAGGCAGAGAAGAAAAGTATAAAAGTGAGGGATAAATGCCAGAGAAGCCTAATTGAATCAAGAGGAAATTAATCATTCTGGTGGGTCTGAGATTCTGAGAGAGTCTGGGCATAGAGATAGCAATTGTTGATGCCAAATGTTTTATAAACATGTAATTTGCACTTGGATGTGAGCATGCTTTGAAAAGTTAAAAGTGCATAGAAATGTAAGGTATGAATAATAAGGAAAGCATGTTTGCTGTTTCCCATTTATGGTGTCTCAGCTTAACCACACACTGGCCACTGATCTTGCCTTTCCCTCTTCTCACACGCCTCCAAAGCACCTAGCACAGGGCTGGGCACACGAAATGATCATGGCACGCAAAGTTTGTGAATTTGTCATCTATGCTTCTTGGTTTCTTTCCCAACCTTTTAGAACCCCCTCCCCTTTTTACTATAAGAAAATCACTTTTTTCCTATTATTATTATCCCAAACTTTTTCTTTCCAATCTTACTGAGGTGTGATTGACATATAAAAATCTTATATATACATGATGTTTTTATATACATGCACATTTGTTAAATGATTACCAAAATCAAGCTAATTAAAATATCCATTACCTCACCTTTCTTAAATCAGGCTCTCAATCTTTTAAAATCCTACTCTTAATTCTTTCCCAGTCAGGATAGCAGCATCTAAAGAACTTATTGACACTGAAAGTCTAAGGAGTTCTTGAACTGGCTCCTCCAAGACAGTTTGCCTTTTAAAAAAAAAGATGAAATGGGTAATGCCCAGTTTAAAGGATTGAATTACTAATGGTGGGATTTCAGTCAGTGTGGAACAGGTGCTTAAAGAGATTTGCTTTAAGAGATGAAAAACCATATCTTGAATAACTTATTTGTTTGGACTGCAAAGTCTATGTGAACATGAACTTAGATTTGAGAGGAAGATGATCTTCCTGTAATCACACTGACATTTGTGCTTCCGAAATCCCATCTACTGAGGTTGGGCTCCTCGCTGCCTGACGGACCAGGTGAAGAACTCAAGCTGGGTTTTTTTTCTTTACTGAATGTTAAAAATTGAGATGCCAGCCTTCACATATTTGTTTAAAATGTAGCCCCCTTATACCTTCCCTTAAATTTCTGCTTCTCTTCACATGTACATGTAAGTTCTCACTCAGTTCAATCAAGTTAAAACAGTTAAGAGGCAACTTTTCATTTAGTAAAGCAGATGTTTGTTTTTGGGGGGGGAATAATGGTGGTTTACTGAAGCATCAAGTCCCATAAAACAAAAAAAATTTCCTGCATAGAGGGTAGGTTTCACGCTAACTTTGAGTGAGGCCAAATCTGAGATCACTGACGATTTTTAAAAGGAGGAGATTTATAGATTTCAGTCAAATACGCAAGACAAGTGCAGGCTGCTGGATGACACCTGCTAATCCATCAAGTGATTTATCAGGGTTCACAGAGTAAATGATTGCAACTGCCATCGCTCCCTGTACATCTGGGAGGATGAGGCTTAGAACTAATGAGCTTCCTCAAGCGGGGTCCACGTCCTTCTGACGAGTATCTATGCTATTGTGTTCTTTCCATTCTACTGTGAGCAACTGTAAGGGAAACCAGGCAAACTCAGAGAAGCATCATCCATCCATCAATCAGTAATTCAACAGATTCTTCTTGAGCCACAAAATGTGTTAATTAGATGAAGGAATTACTTGATGAAGCTTATGTTTCACTCACTGCTAGATCTTCTGGGCAATAAAGATGAAGATACACAGTCCCTGCTCTCCAGGAGTTCCCATATTGCTAAACAACAATCACTGCTGCCATTTGTTGAGGGTTTATTTTGCCAGAAACTGAGATACACCATTTTACATGCATCATCCCAACTTTACAGTGAGGAATTTGAAGCCAAAGTGGTTATGTAACTTGCCCAACATTGCACAGTTGTTAAGTGGTGGAGCCAGCATTTGAACCAGGCATTTTTACTCTAAAGCTCATGCAGCGATCTATTCTGTGATATCTATGAATGCAACAAGTGTAGCCCAGATAATATATAGGAGGGTGATAACCTTGCTCTCTAATGGAGAGAGGTAGGACATACATACACACAAAGTTCTCATCCATTTTATTTGTAGTATTAGCTTGAATATCTTTGTATTGCTATTCTATTTTATGATTTTAAAATGTCTCATATACCTATTAGCTCATTAATCTCCCACAGCAAGCTTTTAGTGGCCGCTGGGGTATTTGTGCCCATTTCACAGGTGAGAAAATGAAGCTCAGAGAAGTTTGATTAACTGGCCTGAGATCAACAGTTAGGAAGTCATGGAAGTGGGTTTCCTCAGATACCACATCCTCTGAACTTTTTCCATATAATGCTTTGCTTTTCGCCATGCTGCCTCTCATCTATTAAGGAGAAATTAGATCTTGAAAGTCTTACAGTCATGTTAGTGCAGGATAGTAAGAGCATGTCCAAGTCAGAATAAAAAAGGAACCCTTATATTTCTGCCAAGTACATAACCTTCACATGCAGGTCTTTTTGCTCAGCATTTCTCATACTTCCCACTCAGCCTTAAGCACTTGGCAGTGAGGAAAAAAGGATGCCTTAGAAGTGGATTGGCATCTGATCCACTCGGTAAAAACCCGAGTGCAAAGCTAGCCTTTTCCACCCCAAAGGGGAAATGCTCCAATAGGGTGTATCCATTAATAAAAATTGGCCCAAGCTGTCTCAGCAAAACATTTTTAAAGGAAATTTTCTAAGTCAACTAGATTTATTGGCTTTCTTTGTTCTTGTTTTTGCCTACTTTTCTCTGTTTTCCCTTGAAATTAACATTCTAGGGACATGTAGATTCAACCAGAATCTCTGAGCAAAAATACAGGATTTTTCTTTTAGTTAAACTCAGCATTTCATGAGTTCCTGCTTAGTGTTTCCTACATCAAGCCATCTCAAATTTTAATGTGCATACAAATCACCTGGGGATCTCACTACCACTAAGAGTCTGACCGAGCATGTCTGGGTGGAACCACTAACCTGCCCCCAGGTGAAGCCAACACTGGCTGCTGCATGGTCCATACTGAATAATAAAATCTACAAAATACTAGTCCTGCGTTAGGAGCTGTGCAATAGAGGATGCAAGACAGGTGGCACACAACCTCTGCTCCAGTGTAGCTGCTGATAAAATACACATGAAACAATCAGAAAAGGGAAGAACAAACACATGCTTCATTGCTATTAGCCAAATGATAAGTCATAGGAAAAAGTTTTCTTATTCTCTTTGTCATTGTCAGATCACATTTAATAGTTAAAATGATCCTCAGTTTTTAGTATAACTCATCACTTATAAAAGTACTGTTGCAGTTTCTGAAAGCCCCTCTGTTGGTGCTCTGGAAACACAGACACTAAAAAAGGCAAGCAACATAAAACTGTTTTAGGAGCATACCCATTGGATGGTTCATCTGGGCAAATTGGCCAGAGCACGCCCTCTTGTGGCAGGAAATCTGAATCTTACGTAAGAAGCAGGAGACTGAGGTGCATAGAAGGAAGGAAAACTCCATGGAAATCAACTAGTGGGGAGGAGAGGGGAAGGGCAAAAACCTACCTAGTGGGTACAGTGAACACTATTTGGGTGATGGGCACACCTATAGCCAGGACTCAAGCATTACCAAAGAGGCCCACATAAATGAAAACATTTGTATCCCCTTAATATTTTGAAATAATAATTTTTTAAAAAGATGGAGAAAAGAAAAAAAAGAAGCAAGAGACTAAATATGGGCATTTATGTCCTGGCAGTGTGAGGTGGGTAAAGGTCAGAGGGCAAGTGCAGGTCAATGTAACATCAAGGTTCCTTCCAGACCAAACACAGCTAGAATTGTGAGTGAGGTGGGCTGGGGGAGGCGAGATGGAGGCAGGCAGTAGGAATGCTGGAAAAAGAAACGGAAAGACCTTCTTTGCTCCTTCCCTTCCCACCGAGCCCCAGTGACATTCCTGCACAACTGCTGGAGCCGACAGGAAACCTAGAGCAAAACGAAATCTATGCTGGTCTGCATGAGTTCCAAGGGAGGACTGCCACAGAGCTAATCACTGGGCTGAGATTGCCATTTAATGTCCTTCCTCCACAAGTCATTCATCAAGTTTATAGCAGCAAGAGTTCATTACCATGTTCCTGTTTTGCACATTCTCGAACAAGGTTATGCCTCCAATTTTAAGTGTGGTGTATAAAAGAAATGAGGGAGGGAGAAAGTGTTCCTGGAAGAGACAGTAATAAACAGCATAGGTGCTCCTCACCAACTGAAAATGTGAGTCGCCCCTAGCTGTTTATGACTTTGTATAATCAGAAAAAAACAGCACATCACTTACATTCTCATATTCATTCTTATTAGTAGCTCCTAAGCTGTTTTTATCAATCTATCCATTCATCTCTGCCGGTCTTCCATATTAGGAGCTAAAAGAAAAGATAGGATTTGGTTCTAACTTTATAATGTGGTTACAGAAAAAGGAATTCATGTGAAACTGGGTACAAACCAGAATATAAGTGACTTCTAAGTGTTGCTATCCAGACCTTGGGTGCTAAAACAGTTCGAAGAGGTGAGAGATCATTGTGAGGCAGAGAAGCAAGAGGTTTTGCGGAGACCGTAGGATTTCCATTATCAAAGGGGAGAGGGGAAAGTATTCTGAGTGGCAGATATTAATGAAAGAGATTCAAAGTCGTCATGGGGATCTGAGGTCTTCCTAAAGAGGTTGCAGGCTCCCAGGATCCTTGTCATTTGATCACCTTATGCACAATGGGCTCCCACTGAGCTCTGAAAGTTCAAACAGAAATAGAAGAAAAGAAGCTCCATGCACTGGGATAACTGTATCTGAATTTATCAGAATATTGACTCCTTTATGCCCCACCCATGATTCTCAAGATGCTAGGAACATGTCCATCAATGTCCTGATAGTGTGGTGGTCTATGTAGACTAGACAGACTCAAATTACATCTAAGACTGCTTAATGTCATTGACTTAGGGGAGCTGGTGTTAAGGAAGTTGGCTCTTCATATAGCGTAGATGTCCCTTAGGCTGGGCTCATACAAGGTAAATGGGAGATATATATGTGCCCACTTATCTCAGCCTAATTACATAGTCAAATCAGGGCACATGTAAAAGTCACTTCAGGGCCTTAACTATCCAATATCTCTGTTTTTGTTGATTGCAGTCATTGAGTAAATAATAAACATGCACGCCACGACCCCCGCCCCCCAACCCTGCCCACCCAAGTCAGAAGCACATATAGGAGAATTGGGAAACCATACCTGGGGTGGTTTGGTGCAACCAGAGCTCTTGGCTCTAAGAAGTACTGCTCCTTACTGGGCATAGAGTAAAATTCCTCAATCTTCTCCTAAACTTGGGCAGGAATGAAGCCAGAAAGGGAAATATTCTGCTTCTAATTGAAAGAGCAATAGTGGTTTCGTGATCTCCTCTGGAGAAAGTCAAATGAATGCTGGCTATTCTCAAGCCTCGTTTTCTCAGTTGTAGAAATCTCGGAAGGTCTTGGCATGGTTCTTCAAATGCTCTAGGTTATGCTATATTCCTTTTTCATAAACTGTTGTCAATGTCAGGCATGAAAACCAGGCTGTCTGGTCAGTAAGTTTATGGGAGACATAACACTATAGCTGGTGTCTGCCTCTAGGTAATCTTTTGAACAGTGAAAATGGCAAGATTTGACTAAACATGCCACATCCTTCGGTTTTCCTCATTAACTATGTCTCTTTGGCACTAACCTGCTCCTGGCCCTGGAGTCTAGGAATGACCAATCTTACAGATACATTTGTCTCTTTAGAGCTTATTACATCTCATTTGAAGCCATGAAAAAAGTAAATTGCTGCCCCAATGTTCACTAATGACTGATTAAAAGCAAAACGATGCCCTGTGAACGAATTGAAAGAATTCAAAAGATATGATAATATGAACACATGCAGCAGTTCTGCAACCATCATATGTACAGGAGAAAATGTTACTGGCAATTAATTTTTTAGCTTTTTATTGAGGGCATTGATGAACTTTGGTTCTCACCTTTGCCAACTTTTCCCTGCCCCTTAGGACACTTATCCCATTGCTCTGAAGATCCCATTTTCAGGTTGTTGTGTTTCTCTGCTCTAGTTCTACATTCCTTCTTCAACACTCCAAATCTCCTCATTCCCCCATTGACATCTACTCTGGTTTGGTTCTCATTACGAATAAATCTTAAAGACAGGGATGACTGACCTGCTTGAGCCACAGGTTAAATGCCCCAGAACAGGTCACTGGGCAAAAATTGGAAAGGTAAAATTTCAAAAGCACCAGTCCTGGACTCTGTAGTATAAAATATGGTATGGAAGACTTGCTTTGCCTATGACCATTTTGGAAATATTTGCAAAATGAATGGCTACGTACATAGTGGAAGGGTGGTTAAGGTACTTCAAGCTACTATCACTGCACCATTTCTCCAGTGTGTTTTCTTCCTCTTCACTTTCTAAAAGTAAATGTCCCAGGCTGAGACAGGAAGGAAGCTCCCTCTGAGACTGAGAGAGTCTATCCTTTTCCCTTCAGGGGGATAATCTCAAGGAAATAATGCATTGCCTTGCCTAGACTTCCTCAAACTCCCTTTCAGTTCTAGAATATTCCATTGTAATGTTTCCCAGTGACACCCATTTTGGGTCTTCCTCAGAATAGCCTGGAAATAGAAAAATTTCCAGGGCCATCAATCAAACAACATGAGCACTGAAATAATTCTTCATGCAGCTTGGAAATCACATAGCAGATACTCACATATCTGGAAAGAAGACAAGGTCTCAGTTCTGCCCATCCTAATTACGATTTCCATTTTCTAGTGTAATTCATGATTTCTGCATGGCAGGAGGAGCTCCCTGACATGTCACCCTCAGAAGCTGGGCTAAGCAAAAAGGCGTGCTGTCTCTTTTCAGAAACAGCAAAAGCGTGCCCATTGTAGCATGTAAACATTTTATACTGAGTGAGTTCCATTTCTATCCATACTCATCACAAATGAGCACTACCAAAATACTCAAATACATATTCACGGTTTGCCTCCCAAATGCACTGTGTGGAAAAAAATCAGAGCTAAGCACGAGGCACAGATCCATTTCATTTAATTAGAGTTTCAAAGAAGCCTAAAGAAAAAAGGTCTGTGTCTCCTTAAGTGTTCTGTTTCTGCATAAGTATAGCTGTCTTGCATTGTCAGGTGGTTTCAATTGAAAATAATTCCAAATGCAAAGCCTTTAAGCTCTGAATATTTGAATCAGGTAATAATATTATCACAGACAGACAATGAAAGTAACCAGCCAGCCCCTTCCTATTTCAAATCTATACCAGTGTCCACTTTTCCTTTAAAGTAAATCAAGTGAGAGATTCTCCCCCTCTGTTTCAATGCTTGAGCTCTAACCTAAGGCCATGTCAGGAAATCCTGCATTGCTCTGAGTGTGCTCACATTTTATTTTGATTCTCCTCTGCTTTATTTTCCAGTGCTTTTTATCATGTTTTCCCAGTCTAATCATCCAACTTCGTTTGTTACTACTCATCTTCAAGCATCCTCCCTGCCACCAGGTCAGACTCCTCATGGCCCCATACCCATGCTGTTGCCTTTCTTACCTTCTCATCTCTACTCATCCCATTCCCCTGCCTGCAGTGTACCACACTTCTCTCCACACAGACATAGTCATTTCATGTTTATTCCTTCCTTCGGCTCAGTATTTACCGAGCACTTACTGTGTGCAGGAATCAGCAGAGACAACATTGATCAAAACAGACAGAGATGCTTGCCCTTGAGGGGTTTAGATTCTTGGAGCAGGAGGCAGAAAGTGAATAATAAACTTTGTAAAAGATCAAGTAATTTATACAGAGAGTAAGATGGTAACTTTTGGGGTTGGTGGGGGAGAAAATTACAGCAGGGTAAGAAGGATAGGGAGTGCATCTTCTAAGAAGGCTTACTCCCTTGGTCTGAGGTACACAGTCCATAAGATACTCAAATTCCATCCTGGTCTTACCATGTCATAATACCTCCATGGCCACCTCTGCAGAAGTCCACTGGGCCTTTTTCTAAAACAAACCTAACTGCAATTGAATAGTAGGCAGTAGCTTTGTTTTTCAAGTAGTTCACCAAACTGCAGTGTATGTATTCCTTCACTAAGTAGTCTATATACGTACTGTGTGCCCACCTTTGACAATCTATAGACTCTCCAGGCTGTGGGGTCAGAAATGCTGTACCTGATAGAAATGCTTTAGGTTTTGTTTGTCACAAAAAAAAAAGATAGGACTTTTTTATGATTATAAAAGTGATACATGCTTGCCATAGAAAAAAACAGTGTAGAAAGTTATTTTTAAAAAATCAATAATTTTATATAATTCCATAGTAAGATATCTATGGTTAACAGTTTGATGAACAACCTTCCACAATTCACATTTTTTCAAAAAAATAAAAATGAGATTATATTATGCATGCCCTTTTGTACTCTACTTTTTTCACTTAACTGTATGCTGACAAAATATTTTAGAGAAAAGTGATGGCCATGACAATATTAAAAGAAACAGATAAGAATTCCTAGTTTAAGAAAACCAGAACTCACCCATGACTGTGACAAGTGGAAGGGATCAGATACCAGTTGGGGAAAAACTAGGATCCTGCAAAGAAAACATCACCTCTACTCTGAACCAAAAGCCTTGCAGAATAATGCAAACAAACAAAACAAAAAACCCAACAAGGAGATACTTTTATGAGGAAAGTAAATTTTGGTTAATCGTTTTGGAAAGACAATAAAAAAGTAGAGCATTGTTTTTCTTTTTGTGTTGCTCTATGTCCCCATCCATGAAGACTGAGAGTGGACTGTGCTGTGGCTAGAGGCCTCTCTGAAAGGGGCTCTGTGATACATCTTTATAGACAATGGATGTTGAATATCACTAGAGGGAGGGAAATCAATATAAAAGACATCAGATCTCCAGAATACAAGCCTGGCAACACAAAAAAAAAAAGACCTTGGGTTCCTTCAAAAACTCACCAGAAGGCAAAGATGTAAAAGGTCCCCTGGAGGCACCTGCAGCCTGGTTTCCCAGAGATAAAGAATCTGTTGACTGCAGCAACATGTACAATTGTACTTGCTGCAACAGAATAACCTGAAAAAAAATGCCATTCTAGGTCTATGGCTGTGTTAAAACTTTACTTTACATTTATAGTTAGGACATGTACAGGACCTTGTGGAAATAGTGTGGATTTATGTGCTCTCAGAAGACCTCTGGCATCCAGCACATACCCACAAACATGCACACATGTGATAATAAAACTTTTCCTGTTAGTGCTTGAAATGTTATCATTACAATTTCTTTAGTTCCCTTTTTTCCCTTTCTACTATTCTAGAAATTATATTTTCTATTCATATTATTTTATAGTTACTTTATAATTCTTAAAAATATATTAACCAAACCCCAAAATTAAACAGCCTCCCCTTGCTCTATCTGAACAACGCTAGAATCTTAGAATACTTTAACCCATTCTTCCCCTTGTAATTGTCCATGTTGTTTTTGTCCAGTACTTTAGTTCCATCTTATTTTTAAATTCTCGCAAATTAGTATTTTTAATTGAATAATTATTTATTATTATTGTCATTTGCCAGAGATTTTGCTTCTTAAACTCGTTTTTTCTAGGTCCACTTTTCTTATTGAAGAAGAATTATTTAATTGTCTTTTTAATTAAGATTTATGAGTGATAAGCTCTCTTCAGTCTTTGTCTGAAATGTAATCCTTGTCTCTTCTGACCTATTAATAATAGACTAGTGACTTTATAAACCCTGGTTGACCTTAATTTCTATTTAGCAGATAACTCTATTATCTTCTGGTAACTATTGTTGCTTATGTAAAATTGGCTGTCCATCTAATTTTTGATAATCTGTCTTTCCTCTCTAATAGGTTTTCAGATTTTTTTCTTCATCTATAGTTTCACAATTAAGTTTTTTTGTTAGTTTGTTGTTTTGTTTTGTTTTTAGTGCTTATGGCTTCCTTAAGGCAGTCTTTCCTCAATTCTGTAAAAGCTTTTATTATCTCTTCTTCTTCATTCTTTCTTCTTGCCCTCTGGGTCTCCTATTATACCTATGTTTGAATTTCTTATACTATCTTCTATGTCTCTTCACTTGTCTTTTCTATTTTCCATCTATTTGTCTGTGAGTTGTATTATGAGTGCCACATTTATTTTTTGATTCATTCATTTCATTTTTTATTATATCTATTCTATTATTCAATCTATTTATTGGGTTTTTAATTACCTTGACTTCATATTCTTGTATCAATATTGCCTATTCTTTTTTCAAATCTGTCCTTTTTTACACTTTCTTGTTTTTCTTGTATTTTATGTATCTTTATCTCTTTGAGCACTTAAAAATAATTTTTAAAATCCCCGCCAGTCTTATTTTAATCCTCACTTATTGAGAGTATAAATACTCTCTTCAGTATGGTATTTCCTTGTACAATCGGTAACATTTACTCTCCTTCCATCTCGGGAGAGATGAAGCATGTTCAGTAGGAGTCCCATGTTCTAAGTATAGAAATATCCATGGCTGGGTGCGGTGGCTCATGCTTGTAATCCTAGCACTGTGGGAGGCTGAGGCGGGAAGGTTGGTTGCTTGAGCTCAGGAGTTCAAGACTAGACTGAGCAAGTGTGAGACCCTATCTCTACTAAAAACAGAAAAATTTAGCCAGGCATGGTGACACGCACCTGTAATCCCAGCTACTCAGGAGGCTGAGGCAGGAGTTTGAGGTTGCTGTGAGCTAGGCTGATACCATGGCACTCTACCCCAGGAAACAGAGCAACACTCTGCCCGCCCCCCCCAAAAAAATCCTATTAGTTTCTCATTTGCTATCAAGCATTTTCATTTTCCACAGTTCTTGGCTTGAGGTTACTGTACCCAGTGGATGCTGTGAATCCTCACCCAACATAATCATGCATCACTGGTCTGATGTTATAAATACTTGCAGGTGACTATTTCCAGCAGGTTGACTGCTCCTTTGAGGTTTTCCCTGGTATGGAGTCCCCCCATTTCACTAATGGGAAGCTTTTCCTGACTCCTGATTTATGCAAGAACTTAAGTTCTAGCTCCTTTCATACAAAGGGTTCTGCAACTTGGGCTCATCTTCTCATGAGTTTCGGAGCTCTAAGACCTAGCCATTATGCTACTTTAAATTTTTCCTTGGTCCTTTGACTTCAGTGTACACTCACTATTCTGACTATATTGGGGATGGAGTAACTTTTATGGTTTCTAAATTGGCTGTGTGATTTTTAAATGTTTGACATATTTTATTCAGCATTTCTATGTGTCTGGAGGTAGAGAGGCCTTCATCTCAGACTTCCATATAGCCAGAACTCCCAATATCACTGTTTGATTCTTTGTGATAGTGTATCACCTTCTCCTCTCTCTCCTTTGCAGATAGGAAGATGTTAGAGAGAGGTAGCCAATACCTTAGTAGAAGAGATAGTTTAGATTACCTTCTACCTTGACAAACTGGACTGCCTGATGGTACTGAGCATCTAGATGTAGAAAGAATGACAGAAAAAGGGAGGAAGTTATAGAAATTGGATGCTGAGGACACCAAAGGCTCAATTTTCCAAAGTTCTAGCCATGACTGTATAATGTGCATTGAGATAGATATATAAATATAAATAGATATGAGGTATATAATTAATATAAATATATTTATATTCATATATAAATGGCATGTAAATATATTTTTATAGAAATATATCTATATATAAATGTATAGGTAGCTATATATATTATATATCTCTATATACTAATATAATATAATATATGCAATAACATATATCCATATACAATAATATATATCTATATATTCATGAAGGCAGAGCTCCCATATAAATATCTAAACATCAAAGGATGTCCCAGTAACAGAAACTGAACAAGCTAAATCCTGTCATTCATATGTGAGAATAGCTGAGGATCTAAACTACAGGACAGAAAAATATCTTCAAATTATGGGATGAGAAAGTAGGGTTGTGATAACACACCTGCAAACGAGAACTGAGTAAGTCTGATCACAAATGGAGCAATTCACCCCACCACAGCAGCTCCACAGCCGGGTAATAGCATTATGCCTGCATTAGTTGCAGAGTTAACTTTTCAAAGCACTTTCCTACTACTGTTCATTTCTCTATTCAGTACATGTTGCTAAGTTGATCCTCGCATCGTCCTAGAAGGGTGATGAGATAGGTATTATCATCTCTGCGTAAATCATGAAACTACTTGGATTCCATTTAATGTAGTATCCGATCGGCCAACAGCTAGCGTGTAGAAAAGGTAGGACTAGAATCTGATTCTCCTAACTCCTGATCCCTTTCTCTTTCTAGAATGTTGTGTTAAACTGTCTTTACCAGTTTGTAGATAGGCACCACTGAAGAGAAGTTGATTGAAAGATTAGACAGAGTTGTGTCTGGCATATGGTTACTCCTTTTCTAAGCTTGACCTGCAGATTGGTGCCATCCTTCCTCTACGTCAATCCTGTTCCAGATTTCCCCTCCCACTTGCTCCAAGTGTGTCACGTGTATGAGGCTTTTGTGTTTGGAGAAGACAAAGCAACAAGAATGATACTTTGGACTCCAAGAACCATGATAGAATTTGAAATTCCAGTGTTCAATAAGCTTTGAGAAACTGAGGTTTCAAAGTAAACTAAAGTTGAAATGATAGCCAGCAAGCAAGAATCCTTAGGAAGAGAGTCTATCCAAGCTTTTTATTATTATTATTAATTTAAAATTATATTTTGAGAAGTTTGTCAAAAATATCAAAAATTTAAAATATTTGATTAAAATAAAATCACAGGTCACTGTTAAATAACAGTCATTCATTTAACAAGAGTGATAATGAAAAGAATTCAAAAGCAAATGTAAAAAAGTTACATAGTTGTAGAAAAATCTTAACTCTTCAGTAGGTCTAGCAGGGAAGATACCATGATAGTGAAGACGGTTTTCCCAGAATGAGTCTTTTCCATTGCACTCCAAGCTTTTTTGAGTAAAGCTTTGAGGGACATTCAAAGCTTCAACATAGCACAATATTTAAGTGGAGAGTGGAGAGTAAATAAAAAAACATAGGCAAGGATGACTAGAGATGATGAAACAGAGATCAAAGACAGCAATTCTAATCCTTCTTTGATGATAATAAATTAATACATTTCAGACCCCCAAAGAGAAAGAAAATAATTTCCTTGAGCAGCAAAATATCAGCCACTGTTCCTCTCATCACAATTTCTAAACCTGGTTCTGGTGGAAGTGTCCATGTAGTATAAATAATCTTTGCTAAAGATGTTAGTTCATGTCCATATCAAAGAATCTAAAATATATGGTACATATGTCTACCTTTCTTTTTGTTAGATCTAGCACATATAGTATCTATATCTACCTATTCACATATTGATCATGGGATGGGGAGAGAGGGAAGGGAAAAAAGTGTTGCTCAACTTTTAAAATGAAATCTATATTCTTGAACTTGGTAGTGATGTTCATCTTAAGTAAAAGGTATCAAGTTCTACATCTTGTGATCTAAGAAATACATACCTAAAGCCCTCTTTGCTCAAAGATTTTTCTTCCTACTGGCCTGCCGGAGTGCTTGAAATTCTCATCTTACTCATAGCTTAAGGATTGCAGCCCCTTATTAAACTGCAAAGCCGTTGTCTGGAAATAGTTACATAGAAACCACCTGCACCTGTGAATGTCTTGAGCAGCTAGGGACCAGTCACCTCCTTGTGGCCTTAGATTCCTGAGAGAGTTGAAATAAATGATCTCTTGGTCTCTGGTCTCCTTAGGTATTATTCTGTAGGTCTGTAATTCTGTATCATGATGATCTCACAGGCAGATAAGTTTTGATAGAGCACGAGGAATCAGGGTGGATCCAGAGCCTTAAATGCTACTTGGAGTAGTTGGGGCAGAGAGGTGGTTAGAGACAAGATAGGCATAGCCACAAAGGCCTCTGGATCCAAAACACTTCCCTGGTGGGAGGCAGAGAAGAGGATGCCCCCAAGAAGCTGTACTCCATGCATTTGCTCCTTGGATGGGCATGATGTTAATGTATATAAAATGCTCACTGTCCTTGGTCCCTTCTGTCACTGGCAAAGACCCTTTCAAAATAAAAGGCAGTGTGAAATCAAATAAAACACTTGACAAAACCATGCCCACGGGGAGCAAGTTGCATAAATGGATCTCCTTAGGACATTGTTAGCATTTCTGTTCCCCTCCCTCTCCTATAATTCCCAGCGATTTGTCTTTTCAGCAGTATTAAAGAATACAGTTTATCTTTAACACAGTCATCCCAAGTTCTAAAAGAGCAATGCTTTGTGTAAAGTATAAAGCCTGTAAAGACCGGCCTCGATGCTTAAAGACATCGAAACATGTCAGATGTGGCAGTGGGTAGCCACCTGTGTGAGCAGAGGAGGCAGCCCCAGCCGCAGCACTGCGTGACGGGCACTGGAAGGGCTCATTGCCACAAAGCAGAATTTTAAAACAAAACACCTTCCCTGGCTTATCCCTCACACCTAGACTCCACCTGCCAACACCATCTTCTGTGGTAACTGTCACCCTCTAACTAACCCTTCCACCATCTACTTCTTCAGGGGTGAGAAATGCTGGGTCTACAGTAATAGCTCTGGGGGTGAATTTATCAAGTTGGTTATGGATTTCATCTCAAAAATGAGTGTCTAGAGGAAAAGCATAATGGAAAGAGGAAAGGTACAGCAGGATGGGGCAGGGGGTGGGGTGTCACCAAAGAAAACTAACGGCAGTGATAATAAGCATTCCAATCATTCCAAAAAGGTGTTTATGTGTTTAATGTTAGTTAACCAAATGCTTTCACAGGCATCATGTAATTTTTATGTTTATCATATGAAGTACACATTCACTTTACACATGAGATTTGGAGAACTAATGGGTCTTGTTCTAGGCCACACCACTAACAGGCAAGTGGAAAACTAAAACCAGATGCCAGCTGTTGACTCCTGCACATATTGCTTTGTTCTAAAGGTGTCTGGAGGGCTGCAGAGAATCTCTGTTAGAGGAGAGAGGGATCTGGGGAAGCTAACCACAAGCTTAGCAGATCAGACTTTTCTTAACTACTCAGGATCCTGTTAGGGGGTCAGTTGAGAATCTTATAACCCAAGGCCTTATCTCACGAGTTTCACGAGCTCCAGCTCTCATCCTCTCCCATGTTAGAACCGGCTTCCTCCCACTCAGTCCTCAGGTGGAGAATAATGGGAAGGGGAGGGGAGGGAGTGCCAGGCAGAATGTCAATCACTCTAAGTTCTTCTGCATAGTAACCACCTGAGCCCTCCAGACTCTGGGTCTTATCTGCTCAATACAAATGTTCCCAGACAGCGGGGCTTGTGTTTGCTTTCCAAGGTGTTGCATTGTGCCCAAGAGTGTCTACAAATTGGGCATTAGAACAATTAACCTCACTTCATTTGTGCCTTCAGTGGGTGAGGACCTGAATCTCATTGATATCCAGCCTGCTATGAAATCACAGTTGGTCACAGATGTGATATAAGGGGCTCCAGAAAGACCCAATAGCACCAAAAATATGTCCACAACCTGGTCCTTGAGCCCAATATTCATGATGATTATTTTATTAAAGCTTCGCTCCTTATTAAAATGTAATCTCTCTCCCCTCCAATCAGACTTTAATCAATTATCAGACACACTGAGTTAGGCTCCAGATTGCACAAGGTCCCCAGGGCAGGTGAGCCTGGTTGTGATCCAACCTTTTCCTCTCAAGTATCCTCCTTCCCTGCCTGAGCTGAAAACAGCTCTCCTGAGGTTGCCTCTCCATCACCCCACCTCCAGCTATTATTTATTCTCACATTCAAATTGGTGATTTTCCATCTTTAGTTTTGCAAAGTGTTTGGTGACTAGAAGAAAGAAAAAACAACCATAACCAAACAACTTTTAGCTCCCATTCCCAGGTTCTTGTTGGCAGGTTATAAACCGTTGCTACTGTAAGAAATATATTTAGGTTACATAAGCAGCAGGCAATGAAGGAGTCACACTCAATTCTGGGGAGAAATTGCCAGTGGTTTTCTCTTTCCTCCTTGTCTCTGCACATCCCTAGCTCTCTCTAAATACCGTGGGGCTTCCTCAGTCACTGACCTTGTCTAATCATATTGATTGTCAGCAATTGCAGTCTAATTGGAAAGCAAGTTGCTATGGTAATTCCTGTGTCTTATGTCTTACATTTAAAGACACAATGATCCTCAAAGGGGGAAAATTGCTTGTGGTTGGTGACAGAGGAAAACATAATTAGATATGCAAATTGTAGAACTAATGTATTCAAACAAATTCTGAAATCTAAATCAGGATTTGATGTAATAAGTTGGTCCTAGAATTTCTACCAAAGGCACATTTGGTCAGAATGTATTTTTCCCCCCTCCAAATACTTATATTTTTAGGAAAACAAAAGGAAAAGAAAACGTATCATGGACAAGCAAGAAGTAGGTGGTTATTTATAGCTGAAAATTAGGTACAGGATCCATAACATGGGCATGCTGCACTGTGTGCTTGAAGGAACACCAGCAGGAGGGGTGGCAGACCCAGATACTGCTCCCTCCTCCTCTCTTTAGCGTTGGGTGAATCCCCTAACCTTTCTGTGCTTTACCATTCTTCACGAGTAAATGAGATGACAGCTTTGGCTTTTTTCATTCACTTAGTTTATCAATAATCACTTAGTGAGCACCTACTATGTTCCAGGCTGATAGTAGGAAGCCTTGAAAATCAGTCTCTATTCTTCTCTATGTATTGCAGAGAAGACAGTGCAGTTTTCTATTAATACTAGATCGGAAGCTCCTTGAAGGCAAAAACTATGTTCTTTTGAATTATGTCTGAAGAAAAGGACTACAAAGGAATTTGAGATTTAGTGCCAAAAATACTACAGTATTGTTAATACCTGCTTCCTCTAACTCCATAAAAATTGAGAGCCTGCCAAGTGTGATTCGAGGGGCCTGGGACTATGGAGAATGTGACAACTGCTGCAACTCCAGCACCCAGGGGCCTACAAGCAGACGTACATACAGCTGGTGTGACCATCAGTCTATGACAGAATACTCTGGGGTAAAGGCACAAGCAATGTGCTAGGCAAGCTCAGAGAAAGAAAAGCGCATCTGTGAAATAGGTATAGGCCCTAAGGGATTTGCAGTCACTAGAAAATAACAGAATAATAAATACCATTTCTTTAGCACTTACTAAACGTCAGATATGTAACATGTAACTATTTCATAATCCTCACAAAGGCAAATGCCACTATACCCATTTCAAAGATGAGAAACTGAGAGTTGGAGAGGCTAAGTAACTTTGTCAGCTTCACACAGCTAGTAAGTACTTCTATGGGTCCACAATGCTACCTTTGCCACCTGGCTCACAACCTAGGTACCCCCTTCCTAGGAAGTAATAGCCTTGACCCATTGGTTCTACAGCCCCAGCAAGGAGACCCAAGTAGTAGAACTTGAGTGGATTAATGAAAATGCACTCCTATCATCATAGGTAAAGATCACTTTAACCTAGACCAGCTCAGTTATTAACTAGCTACATAACTATTGCTTCTTGTGCCTTTGTTACTTTATCTGTTTGAAAAAAAGGGAGCAGGAAATTGTAAGAAAATAAATCTAGAAGATAGCTGATAAACTCCCTTCCCTCCTTTGCTGATCACTCTGAAATTCTAATTTCAGAAGCATTGAAAAACAACAACAAAAAAAGTTTCCTAAAAGGTGTCTTTCTAACAGATCCCCATTACCTGAAATTATTTTAGTAAAGGACAAATGTGTATTTCACAATTAAATTACACAAATCCATGAGAGTAGGAAAGAGCCCCTGGAAGCTGCTAACAGGAGGAAGGGGTCTGGGTTCTCTTCTCCCACCCCCCACAGCCAGAGCCCTCAGTGCTCCAAAGAAACAATTCCACTGTTTGTGTTGCTCCTCTCTAAGCTTTCATTTAAACAAAGGGTTCCAAGGCACAAACAAGGCCTGAACATCTACTGAACTAGGTTGGGGATTCCCAACATCTTGGGTGGCCTTAACCAGCTGAATCTAAAGACTGGCATTTAAAGAGCATCCACTCTCCTCATTCCTCCCTGGCATGATGGCATTTTTCTCCAGGCAGTGGCAAAGTCTCATAAAATAGAAGCTTGTAAAAACCTTCATTCTTTCCTCCTGACCATGCAGGTCCTTTGTTGTAAAAATGTGGACACTCTTGGGACCTTCACAAGGCAAAGGAGATGCAAGAGTAGTACTTTTGACCACCTTTTGGGGGTGGCATGGGGAAAAACTGCTCAGAAGTGGATTCAAAAATCAATTAAATATGAAGTTAGAGAATATAGCACCCTGAATGTCTGAATGGTCGCAAAGGGCAAGATGGATAACAGCTCTGCAGGCCGGGCACTTGTAAGGGTGCTACACTCAAGCTTTCCAAGAAAGAAAATGAGACCATCAGTGTGACTCAAATTCAGAAAGTGGCCAAATGTGAGGTCCTTGTTGTTCCTTCACTGTGGCTCGTAAAGGAAGCTCTTTTATGCCAAGGATAAGAGTTAATGAGGTAGAAAATGGAGAGGCATAAAAAATAGAGTAATTATGAATTACAGAGTGAAAACAGAGGCTAGAAGGAGGAGGAAAGCCAGTTGGGGAAGGAGGGATTATGTTAGAGGTGTGGCAAGGGTAGCAAAAAGGCACAGTAGAACCCAGAGAGAATTATTGAGGAAGCTTTTAGGGTACTGTGGGGTGAGAGCAGTGGACAGGACAGCCTGCAATAACACACACACACACACACACTCTCTCTCTCTCTCTCTCTCTCTCTCACACACACACACTCACACACTTGCTATTTCTCCAGTAAAGAGGCTCGAGAGGAAATCAATACTGGCTTACAGGGAGTATCAATGGAGCCCTCTTTCAGCTGATGATAAAACATATACTGTCTTCAAGAGAAGAATAGCTCAGGCTAGGGGTTTTTCTCACCTGGTCCAGGACTTACAAAGAATGGCTCTTGCTGGCTCCCCTGCTGCTGCTCCCTCAAGGGTCACCCCTGGAGCCGCTCCCAGGGGAGCCCAGGCAGTGCCCAAGGAGGATGCTTCATGGAGCCCTGCCTTGCCCTAGCTTGTTAGAAATGAAAGCCGTTGTCATGGAGGACTGCCAATGATGTGGCTGACTGCATTTTAATAACAGAATCACAGAAAAAATTAAAAACACAGAATTCTAGGGCTAGAAGGGACCCTGGAGATAATTTGGATCAAGAGTGTTGTTTTATAGATGAGGAACAAAGGCCCAAAGAAGGTAATTGATTTGACTCGAGGAGAATGGTTAATTAGTGGCAGAGTCAGGACTAGAACCTAGGTCTCCTGACTCTATTGAAATAATAAAAATAATAGTAAGCAGCATGACCTTTGCATAACACGATGTGCCTGTTTCCTAGTGCATGGCATGCATTATTCATGTGATCTTCAACAGCCCAGCCAACTTCAAAGGATTGAGTATAAAATATACTGAGGGAGAGAGGACCTTAGCAACATCTTACAGAGGAAAATGGACCTCAGAGAGCTCCAGTGATTTGCCAAAGTGGTGAAGGGCTTCCTCTTGCCCACTCAAGAGACCTTGCCTTGTGCAGCTCTGCATTTCTGGAGCTTAGAAAGCTGGGGCTTCAGATTTCTTAACCTTAATACCCTCCCAGGTTATGTGTGCTAATGAATTTAGTAGTCCCCATGGTTAAAAAAATTGTTCTTTCTGGCATGCTGAGATTTTTTTTTTCACAAAATAATTGGAAAAGGGAGAAAAGAAGCCAAAGGCTCATCATTCAATAAGCAGCAGCCACCTGTGTGCTCACCACAAGAGGCCAGGCAATTCAATCCCAGGTAGTAAATACCGTGTCACTAAGGGAGAGTAGTCTCTGATAAAACAGGTCAAGTATAGATTTAGTTTTGAGAAGGATATTTTTGGTTATTTGTTTTCTTCTTATTAGCCAAGCAATACTCCTGCATGACTACTAATTAATCAGCCAGTAAAAATTTACTGAACATCTACTGTATGTATCTCTTCTCACCAGATGGTAGATGCCAAACTCTTACCCTGCTCTGATGGGAGGAGCATTTATTGAGCGAGTACTAGGTACCATGCAGGGTGCTAGACTCTTACTTTAGGTATTAGAGTAGGAAGATGACAACAACGAACTCCAAAATGTCAGGGACTTATGGAACAAGTTTCTTTCTTTCTTATCTAGTAGTCCAGGTGGTGCTCCTCACACATGGGGGTTTACAGGCCAAGCCTGGAGCAACGTACATCATTTCTGTTCACATTCCACGAGAAGAGCTTTCTTCTCACAATGCTGCAACTAACAGCAAGATGAGCTGGGAAATGTAGTCTAGCTGTGCACACAGGAATAAGAGGGGAGAAATAGATTTTGGAGGACAGCTAGAAATCTATTCCCTGCCACATATTACCTCCAATTCTCACAAAACCTCTAAAAGATACTTTTAACTATCCCCATTGAAATAAGCAAATGTCACACATGTTAATTGTCTTGCCCAAGGTCACACAATGATAAAGCCAGAATTTGAATTCAGGCCTGTCTGGCTTCCATCCAGGTTCATGCTGCCACTCACATATGTACGTGAACTAAGACAAAAACGAGCCAGCAAGGCCCTGAGAAGACAAGGCCATTAGTGAGATTACCCATGTAGAGCATTCACTGCTATGCCTGCCACACAGCAAATGTCTAATAAAGGTTAATTATTATTACCATCATCATTCTTGCAGCTGTGAGCTACACAGCTCAGACTTACAAGTGTCCTGAACCTAAGAAAAGTTTACCATTCCTGTCCCTTGTGTGTCAGAGGCGGCTCTAACTTCCCAACTCCCTTTCTTTGGCCTCTGCCAAAGATGGCAGGTCACATCAAAACCAAATGACCCAATCGACATGCCTTTCCTTTCGGCTTCATACACAATGTCCACTCCCTTACTACCTTCCAAAACAGTTGTCTTTCATCACTAAGAACTCAGTGAATTCCTGTTTAAGCAATTTGTGACAAGCATACACATAGTAAGAAAGGAATTGACTACCTTTTCTAGCTCCCAACTCTAATTCTTCTACCTCTAGAAAATCTCTTTGTCCCTCCTTCACTTTTTATCATTCTATTTTAATTCCATTTGCTTTCCCAAACAACTACCCTATGCATGGCTCCCAAGCACAAGTACTAGCTGCACTCCTGTGTCCAGGCAGAGATGGATAACTCATAGCCCACCAGCTTCTGCTCCCTCTTCTCTCTACTTGCTGCTGCATTCTTACTGTCTTGCATATTGTACACATAACCTTGAATCTACTCCAAAATTTTAAGTGACTCGTTGGGACACATAATTTGTTTGAAAACAGATGACCCATGACCAGCATCAAACCGCTTCTGAGTGGTGTGCCACAACTGTCAAGAACTGCTGGTCTGGCCCAGGCATGGTGGCTCATGCCTGTAATCCCAGCATAGTGGGAGGCCACGTTGGAAGGATCACTTGAAGCTAGGAGTTTGAGACCAGCCAGAGCAACAAAGCAAGACCCCATTTCTACAAAAGTAGCCAGGCATAGTGGCACACTCCAGGCCTGTAGACCCAAGATACTCGGGAGGTTGAGGCAGGAGGATCACTTGGGCCCAGGCGTTAAGGATGCAGTGAGCTATGGTCACACTACTGCACTCCAGCCTAGATGACAGAGTGAGACCTTGTCTCTAAAAAAAAAAAAAAAAAAAAAAAAAAAAAAAAAACTGCTGGTTTGGCAGAAATTGCAAAATGCCATAATTATGACAATAATTGTAGGAAATGAAAGGAGGTTTGCAAGAAATACTGAAAAAAGTAATTGAGACAATTTAGGATCTGTTTGGACATTAAATGATGAGAAGGAGTCAGAGATTACCCCCCACCCCAGGATCCAAAGGGCCAGTGGGGGATGTCAGACAGAACTGTTGGCTTGGGTTGTGATTAGGGAGGGGAAGAGAGCTGGGAGAGGAAAATAATTGGCCTGCTCTAGACTAGTCTGTGATGGGTTCACAGAATATGCAGTGGAATGTGCCTCAGGCAGTTGCAGATGGACGCTGGTCCAAGAGGGGAGCTTATATTGATAACATGTGATTATCAGCAGAGAGGTCCTAACTGAGGGGGAGTGGGGGTGAGGTGGTCCAAGGGAGCTTCAGTAGGGAAAGTTTGAAGGATGCCAAGACAGCCTTGAGAAATGCTGACATCCAGAGAGGGTGTGATGGAGGGAAATATAGTATATAAGGAAAAATAAAAAAACATATTGAAGCCTCATTGTTTACCCAGCTCCATGCTGGGCACTTGGCATCCTCCCACACTGCCTTCCACTTCTGTTCAGCTGACTTTGCATTCTCAATTTGTCATGCATATGACTTTTATCCAACCACATTGCAGATTTGTGTAAGGCAAGGGCAGTACATTTTATTGTTGTAAATGCTTTATACTTGCAAAGAAAATGTACTAAAAAGGCACTTATTATATGAGTTGCCACTTAGAACTTTGATTTCTTTGTGCCTCTTTTTCCTCTTCTGTTAAAGGGGCTAAGGATGGTACTTAACTCACAGGATTGCTGTGAGGATTAAGCAACGTAATTAATGAGAAGCACAAAAAACTTGCCTGACACTTGGGTGCTTAAAAAAGGTCAGCTCTTGTGACTGTGATTTTTAGTCCTTTTCCTCATCTGCTAAGGGAAGCAAAAGAAACATAACATACCAAAATGTAGGTTACGTAATATTTAAATTAAGATAAAACTAAAAAAGAACACAATAGTTTGCTGTTAATTTATTTGAAAGTGAGGGAGTTGACTTCAGATTTCTGAATTAGGCCAAGCCATTGAAAGTACTTTTATCTCTGTCTCATTTTGGGAGTTCTTCAGGACATCTGGTGCAAAGACTGTCCTTGCCTGTGAGAAAAGGAAGCAGATCTGGGAAGGTAGGACCATCTCAGACCTGTCAGGAAGGAAAGGCATCCACCTGCTGTTGCCACGTGAGGAGGTGAAAGGAGCCCTTGGGCAATGTCCTTACCACACCCTGACAACGTATCCCACCCTGAGTTGACCCTTTCCCCAAGGGAGCAGCTTGCTTTCTAGGATATGAGTTCAGGGGTGGAGACAGTTTGTGTTGCGGTACTATGTGCTCTGCCTGATTTTCTATGTGTGGCCAATGAATCAGATGGTGGTCTCAATGTAAGTAAGACTCAGAATGGGGCTAGAGTTTGGGACAGCGCCATCACCTCATTTAAAGAATTTAAATGATTCTGTAGATGAGGTTAATTGGATAACCTGGATTTCTCTATTTAAAGCTTAAAAAAGCATTCCTAGGGCCTGTGCTAGCAGAGTTTTCCCTCACCATGGTGCTTGACTAGCCCAGGATCTCCAGCTGCAGGTGAACTCAGCCCCACACTCCACAGAGAGAGGAAGGCAGACTGTCAGGCAGGCACGGTGATGCTGGAGTTGAGCATGTGACAGGCACTGTGCTTTCACACTGGCCATCTTGTGTAATCCCTTTGACAACCCTGCAGGGTAGTTACTATTCCCGTCTTACAGACAAGGAACTGATGCTCAGAGAGACTCTGTAAGTTGCCCACAGTTAATAGAGCTAGTAAGAAATGAAGGCAAGATTCAAACTCAGCTCTCTACCTTTTTGTAGTGTCTCTGAATCTAACCTTAAGGGAATTCTAAGTGAGGGTGAGAGTATGTATTTAGAGAGCTTTATGAACTTTTCTGAAAACCATTTTCTTCATGGGAATTTTCACCTGCCTTCTTCTATACTATATATTATAATTATAATTGCATTGTATGTATATTGCATTTCAATATAACAAGATATACATATGTTATATATCTAATTATATGTAATTCATACATTATACATATTATATATATATATATACACACACACACATACACAAACACACACATCTTGTTATATTGAAAAGCAATATACCAAAAATTTGTTTTATTATTTCTGGTAACTCAGTGTTACCATCAAATAAAGATAGCACCCAGGTAAGGAAAGCCTAGAACACTAGACTCGCTGACTTAGAGATGATTGATGAAACCCAGGACCCAGTTTTTTCACCTCCAGATTCCCAGCAATGATCCCAGTACCTGAAACACAGCAGCTGCTTAATCAAAATTTGTTGAACATTTGTTGAATTAGTTCTCCACTCGTTTAAAGATTCACTCCAATGTTCTGCTAAACAAGAAGCTCCCTCCTGTGCGAATACACGATTTGATTTGCAAATACTCTGTTTACTGCAAGTTTTCGGGAACACAGCTTTATTGTGCAAAAGCAAACGTGGAAAATCTTTTATAATCTTTCAAAGATAATTCATTCATTCCACAAACATTTCACTGGGAGCAGGAATACTAAGATAAAAGGCAATGTCACTGTCCTCCAGGAGTTCTTTGCCTAGCAAGGAAGACAAACCAGAATGCAAAGCCAATGAAGTGTGTGAGGGGTAATAACAGAGGGTCTGTGGGAATCTGAGACTACAGGGGACTCAGGGAAGGAAAATAGTCAACTCAATTTAGTTTGAGGCTACTAAAAACAAAAGGGAGAAATTTAATTCAGTGAGTATTACAAATATCTTAAGGCAATTGAATCCTCTAATTTACCTAGTTAGGGAGAAATTTATATTGGAGGAAAATGCTCTGTGACAAGAGTCACAAGGGAGGAGGGAGAAGATGGGGAAGACCCAGTTGGAGAAAATCTCTATCAGAAAGAAAGCAAAGAATAGACTTCTGTATTTGATTTCTTATTATATCCTATTCTCCAATTCATGTCACTGAAATGCTAGTGAGGTCATTAATCACTAGTCACAGCTCTTCAGCTCTTCTTCATCCTACAAACCATTAGCAACTCTGTTCGGAATGAAACAGTTCAAGCATCTGGCAAATGAGTGTCAGCTGTAATGGTGAACACAGTCATATTACTCTATAATAGGTTCTAACTTTATGGTGGACCTCATGGAATTCTAAATGCTCATTCACTCCCTAAAGTCCCACCCCACTCCTCCATCAAATGTACTTCTATGTGAATATCACTCCATTGACCAGAAGAATGCAAATCTGAAAGAGGAAAATTTTATGATGGCTCTGAAACCCACTCCAGAGGGAATGCACTGATAACCCCCAGCACCTCATGCAAGCACATTCCCCTTTCCTCATACAAACATGGGTTCTCATGTACAGAAGGGGCCTTAGAAGTCCTCTCTTCTCTAATCCCCAATCAGATACCTTATGAACCCCTACAGCTACCAGTCCTCTCCCTTGTTTTCTCTTCTATGGGTGTTTTGTCCATTGAGGGACCCCATCTGGTAGCCAGAGAAGGGCTGGGGAGAGCTGTGACCCAGAGAGGCAGGGAAAAAGGCATTCAGATGCTGTTTGTATTGCAGACCAAATACATGAATGTGCTCCTTGCATGTTGTATGCTGCATTAGTGAAAATCCCTGAAACAAAAGCCTAAGTCATGGACAAGCTAGGCTTGGTTGTCATTTGCTGGATTTGGGCATGTTGCCTACAGAAAAGGGGGTGAAAGAATACCACAGACATTTCATCTCATTTGCAGTGTAGCAGATGCCATTCCTAGGCCTGAAGACTTTTTTTCCTTCCTCTATTCATCCATGCATTCATCCACCTACTTAATCATTTACTGAGCACTAACTAAATACCAACTCACCATTAGATGCTGGAGATACAAAGACAGATCAATAAAATACCATCCAGGAACCCAAAGTCAGGCTTGAAAATTAAACAATGACCAAAAAAAAAAAAAAAAGAGAAAACATGGTGGTGATTGCTTTAACTGAGAAATGTAAAGAGTCTTGTGAGAACCTAGAGAAGAGAAAAACATCAATGAAAATTTCAGTGATGATAAAGGACGGCTTTTCAGAAGGGATGTACATTTTTTAAAATCAAGCACTTCATTCTCCTTGAACTGATGTAGTTGAATCCATCTGTCACACTTTTCATACCACCCATGTGTATGTGCATTGGAGGGAAAAGTCTGGTAGAGTATTATTACTGTTTCCCTAGAGAACCTTGCCATCTAAATCTTGGTCTTGTGACCAGCACCAGCACCTGAGCTATTAGAAATGCAGAACCTCAGGTCCCATGCAAGACCTTCCCAGTGAGAATCTGCATTTTAACACATCCCCAGTGACTTGTGTGTGTGTTAGCCTTTGAGAAGTGCTGTCCTACAAGATGAGGAGAGCCTTATCTCTGGATATAAGCCTTCTACATAGCTGCTGTGCTTGAGGATGGAGGCCTGTTGCACTGTTCTGGAAAGGACTTGACAAATCATCTGATCTACCCCCTCCTTTTGCAATGAAGAATCCAAGGTCCAGAGAGGGGCTCGATGTGGCCTGGGAGACAGGGAGTGTTGAAGGAAGCACCTGAGCCCTGCCGTCAGCCAGAGTTGGTTCTGCACACAGGGAGGGCCACTTATTAAAGCGGAGACCAGAGCACATCAGAAGGATTAGAGAGAACATAGGTAAAGTGGTTGGTAAATAGTAAACACCCAACAAACGATAATAGAAATAACTAGAGGCAGAACTTGGTTAGGCTGGAATGGGATGTCTGAGTTTCTCAGTGAAGTACTTTTCCAATGCTGTACCCCGTTCAACTTCCCCCAACTGTCACCTGGCCAAAGGCACCCCACATCCAACCCTAATGCCCTCTTCTGTCTTTGAAGTTGAGACCATAAAATATGGGGTACCTTCTGAAATAATTTAGAAGTATTTCTTGGCTTGTTTGTTCTAATAATTTCTTGACCAAAAAAATCCAGATAAGGGAACTCTCAAGCATGAATTCAGGTAAGGAGCCATGTCTCCATCATCAGGCTGAGATATTTATTACCTTGAGTGGTGACCAAACCTATCGCTATTAGTGAACCTGGAAATAGCAATTGGAGGATCTGGCCTCATTTGCAGTTAAGCCTTCCCTGTTTTCCACCCTTTTCCTCCACATCTCATTCTCCACCCATTCAGCTCTTGTAAGTGTTCAAATAAATGCCTTATTCTTCCATCCCTTACCCGCTCCTTCCTCATCCCTGTATTTCCCAGAACTCCCTTCACTTGCAAAAGGGTAAAATAAGTGGCCAATAGCCAGCATGTTCTATTAAAAATAATAATAAGACACACATGCCACCCTTATCCATATTCTGCTGTAAAAACCGTGAAGACCTGAATTTACTCAATTAATGATGAAAGATGTTGTTATGGAATAAGAGGAGCTGTTCTTTCACAAAATGTCTCCTCATTCATGGGGGCTTGTGAGAAATGGCCCTGCCACCACTGGGTTGACAAGCTCCAGACATCCCCAGCACCCCCTCACTGAGACAACCCGTGCTCACGATTACGCATCTCCTCCCCTACCCAGGCCTTTCCCTTGATCAAGAGCCTTTCTGGAACTCTTCTCTAAATCCCAGGCCAGCAGATAATGCTTCTGCCTCGGCCAATTTGCATGCATGCTGCCTGTGAGATTCCCTAAGACACTCCCAGCTGCCGCATTAAAACTGCATAAGAGCCTTCCTCAGGAGACCCAGTAATAGCACGTTTCATCTGTGAGCCACTTTATAAATATTAACCGATTAAGCCACCCTCTCTCCTCACAAGCTCTGGGTTTTGCATAATGGGCTTCATTCTCTACTGCCCTCAAATTACTCCTGGAGAAAAATAGCCTGAGACCCGAAGGATCTTTTCTGGATATTTTAGGCCAAGAAATCATTAATGCCAAAGGCCTTGCAATAGCAACCTCCACTTGGGTAATGGCATAGAGGGGAGGGGATTTAAATCCATGTTTATTATAAAGGAGACTGGACTGAGGTTCTCATCTCCCAAAGCCAGGTTAGCAGAAAGAAGAGCTTCACTCCATGGTCGAGGGCAGTGTCACTGAACGAAAGCCCCCGGGCCGAATACAGCCTGCCATCTGTTGTTATAAAGTTTTATTGGAACACAGTCAGGGTCATTCATTTATGTGTCATCTATGGCTATGTTGGCACAACAACCTCAGTCGAGTAGTTGTGACAGAGACCAAATTGCCAGCAAAGCCAAAATATATTTACTATCTGGATCTGTAGAAAAAGTGTGCTGACCCCCTGCTCTGAGAACTCAAATTTTTTTTCTCATCCTTTATATTTCCCAAATATCTTCAAATCAAGTCTCTTTCCCTCTCTGGGCCTCCCTTTCTACATCTATGGGCTAGATAATCTCTAAATTGAACTATTGCCTTGGGCTTATTCTCCCACATTCTGTAAATATTAGCATCTGATATGTTAGCCTTGTCTCATTACTACAGCTGATTTCTTTGAGGTAAGGAGTTTTGTGTGTCTCATGAATCCTCGTAAGCACAAGGCTCTATGTTGAGTGCTAAATATGTTTATGGAGTGTAACCGAACTGGCTTGAATGATATTTCTTTCTCTGCAGAGAGATCTCTCAGAATGACGTCTTGGAAGTGATAGAGGCAGACGTGTTCTCCAACCTTCCCAAGCTACATGAAATGTAAGCAAGAGACCTGGGGTGGGGAGGGGTGGTTGGTTGTTCATGGCTGTTCTTGGCAAAAGCACTAAAGTTCTCTTATATTCCTGAGAGGCCCTGGTTCTGCTCTGTCCTCAGATCCCTAGACTGTCATTATAAGATGTCAAAGTCAGCCTCAAAAGCACTGTTATGTGTCTCTGGCTGGTGATCCAGGCACCATCCCACAGACTAGTCTCATCCTATTCCCTGTCTCCCAGAGTGTTTTGCATCATAGACCCAAGAACTTTGTCCAGTGACTGTGAGCAAGTACCTCTATGCCATCTTCCCATTCAAAGTTATTCCACAGTCAAAGCCCCAAATAAGTCTCACATGATGTAGTTGAAGTTGGGTAGTCCTAGTCTGAACTCTAGCCTATACCATATACTCCCATGAAACCTTGGCCAAGATACAGAACCATCTGTGACTTAGTTTTCTCATCTGTAAAACTGAAATAATAAAATTATATCTGTCATAGGAGTACGGTAATGAATAAAGGAGATAAATATAAATTAGATCTAGTGTATCAGCTGACCTAGAGTAAGTATGTCATAACAATCTTTGGTTCCTCTACTTCAACTAAATTTACTTTCTCTTGATGTTCCAGTTTTACATTTGTCAGTACTCACACAGATCCACATCTGTTTTGTACCAGTCTATAATTATCATAAATTAATTCAGAGAATCATAGAATGTCAAAGCCAAGAGAGACTTTAGATACTGGTTGAAAATTTTCCAAAGTATATTCTGTGTTATCACTAAGAATACAGGAAATTATTAGGTGTTTAAAGAGAAAAAAAAAAAAGGAAAGATTCTATGGTCAAATAAGATTAGGAAACATTGGGCAAATATAGTTAGGTTTGCTTGCCATTGGAAAACTACTCAGAGCCTATAGTATGCTAATATAAGAATGTTTCTCAACTAATGCCACTGGAAAAGTTTCTTTTGTGGATCATTTATTAACATCTATAAAATTCCCATGGAGCACATTTGGAAAGCTAACCACCTCCTAATTTTACAGATAAGGAATGAAAGATATGGAGAAGTTGTGAGGCTTTTCTAAAGTCACTTAGCCTAATCCACAACAGGATAAGAACTTGAACATAAATCTCTTGACTCTTATGTATCTTTTTTAAAAGAATTTTGCTTTTAGCATTTGCCAAATATCAATGGGGGACTTATATTAGGGAATATATATTAATATTAGGGAATGTGTTTAGGAATGGGACTCAGTCTGTCCATTTTAGCAAACGCCCTCCTTTTTCCTTTCTTCCACCAACTCTGCCTCCCACCCTCATTCTTCCTCATTTTCTTTGCTTCCCAGATGCTTTCTCTGCCCCTACCCATTACCTTCATGCTCCTTCCTTCATTCTCTTTCTTGCTGGTCTCTTCAAACCCAAGTTGGGAAAAGAAATCTGACCAGGGTCTCAGAACCCACAGGGAATATCAGAGAAATGAACCAAAGGGGAGCCAGCCCTCTGGACAGGGTCAAGCAGGCATCCCTCGATGCAGTTCAACGGACAGTGGAGCTAATGGAATGGGTCTTTCATCTCCTCCTCGCATGAAGAGGTGCTCAGCCCTCATGCAGCATTAACTGTACTTAAAATGATTAATTGCCTAGTGCTTGGATCTGGGTAGCTACAGGTTACTACAACATAAAAACTAATGAAACAGGGAGGAAGTAATTAACAGAGAGCATCTCTGCAAATATACATTGATCCAGCAAGACGAGGAAAGGGCAGGCTGTCTGTGGGAATCCAAATGTGAACATGCTCGCCTCCAGACTATTGATCAGGACACAGCACAGGCCAACGTGGGGCAGAAGTCACCCCTTCCCATGAACTGTGAGGGAGCAGTCTCAGTCTATAGCACGAGGGGAACCACTGGCCATTCCCAGCTACTGTTTGCTGGGATTTCACAGCTAAAACCAGAGATGTTGATTGGTTTTCTCCCAACATTCAATTTTCTTTGTTATTTCACTCTCTTTTTCTACAATATCCTTTTGCCCCCTAACCCTTTTTCCTTCTTTCTCATCTTCTTTTCACCTTCTTTTGTTGTTTTTCATCTCTTCCTCTCATCTCCAGACCAGATAAGAGCTCATTTCCCCAGATTAGTCTCACCTGTGCCCTCTTAGCCTCCTCAAACCCTGGCAGATCCTTACTGGTAAAGACCCAGCTCTGTTCAGGGTGAAAATGACTCACCCAGCCAATGCTCTGTTTGCCTCTGATGGACAGGCCCCAGGTGATGAGGGTTAAATGGGACAGGGTTAATATTTAGTTTGCACAGTTAATTTAGTTTGCACACTGCATACATCCTCAATATTTGTTGAAATTGTGGATGGATGGATGAATAGTGAACAGATAGGATGAATGATTTATTAATGTATCTTGTGTACATGAAAGGTAATACAGCATTCCTTACTATTGAGATCACTTGCATGTTTTTTCTTCTTTTACAGTAGAATTGAAAAGGCCAACAACCTGCTCTACATCAACCCAGAGGCCTTCCAGCACCTTCCCAACCTCCGATATCTGTAAGAACTCATGTATTCTTGGAACCTTTTCTATAATCAATTTGTGCATGCTTATTTTAGTAAAATGCCCACTTGCTACTTTGAGGAGCAATTGCTTTTTATCAAGGATGATGTGAAGGAGGCAGAAGTGGAGGTAGGAGACACATGGTGGTAGAAATTAGTTTAGTTTAATGAGCAAATTCTAATATAATTGCATTTTGTTTCCATTTGCAAAAACAGATATAAGGAATGTCATTTGCATTAATAGGACTATCACACAGACCTCTTATAGAACTCAGTCATAATTTAGTGTATAAGATGCAGCCAAAATTTTGCTAGCATTTAGCTTGTGACCTTGACCTTGAAGGCATTGTCTCTTTTTCTGCATATATGCATTTTTCTTTTGATAGATTACAACACTTTATTTTGTAAGTTTTGGTTAATAGACATTGTATTTTATCAGTAGTGAGATTCCTGCTGCATGAGCTCTATCCTTTGGGCCTGCTCCTATCAGCAGAAACACTGCTTCCTCCAATCAAATAAATGGCTTTCAACTTTGCTGAGGGCCTGACAGAGCCCTGAGTGTTCTGATGGGGCCCAACAAAATAATGTAAGAATTTGGACCCTGAAGTTAAACTTTCTGGGTCCGCTTACTAGTTACTGATCCGGGGCAAGGCCTTAACCTCTCATAGTTTGTTTCCTTGTCAAGAGAATGGAAATAATAGTAATGCATGTGTATCCGTTATCTATTAGCATCATAATGCCACATAACCAACCACCACCTAAAGATAGAGGCTTAAAGCAATAACCATTTGTCATTTTTTGCCTGTGAGTTGGTCAGTGGAATGGTTCTGCTGATCTGGACTATGTTTGCCTAAGCTCAGCTAAGCTCACTCCTGCATCTATAGTTAGTTGGCAGGTCTGCTGGGGGTTCACTGCTCTGGGTGGTCTCAACTAGGATGACTCAACTCTCCTCCAAGTGGTGCTCATTTCTACCAGGCTAGTTTTCATGGGATTCCAGGAAAGATAGCTGAAGATTGCGAGCCTCTTAAGGCCTAGATCCTGAACAAGCACACCATCTCTTCTGATGTATTCTATTAGCCAAAGCAGTTCACAAAACTGCCCAAATTCAAGAGGTAGTTTTTGATGGGAAAAGCTGCAAAGGGGCATGGATAGAGGGAAGGATATAGAATTGAAGCCATTTTTGTAATCAGTTTAAAGTATGTAAAAAATTTTGCACAGTGCCTGCCATAGATGTTCAATAAACATTATCTATTAATGATATTATGATTCTGTCCCAAAATTTTGGTCCCTAGAGCTACAATTACCAGGTATAATAAGAAATGCTTGGTCATTGTGTGCCTTAGCTCTCTGAATGGAAACTGAAGGAATGAAAGACCTAAGGGAAGGGAATCCATATGACCCAGAACTTCTCTCTGATAGGTGCCCCAGAAAGGTCATCTGTTCCTGGGTCAATGTCAGAGACAGGCTGGCTTCATGGGCATGGAACCTGCGTAGTTTCACAGGGCCCTGTGCTCAGAAGAGCCCCACAGTAAGATGACCTCACACTATGTTTAATTCTCTGCTGTCACCACCTTGAAATGCTTAAATTTTTTTAACAGGAGGCCCTACATTTTACCTTGCACTCCACAAATTACATAGCCAGTCCTGCTCAGAGGTTAGGGTTATGATATCCTCTAGTTTCAGGCTGAGAGTCTTGACTCCCTAAGTCGACTTTGTTCCTTAGAGAAAAAGACTTTGTTATGATTGCTGGAGAGATTCACCTGGTTGGGCACATAACACCAGAGGAAATATGTGGTAACAGAAAAAGCATGAACCTCAGAATCAGAAAGCCTAGGGCTTCATCCTGACTCCACCATTCACTAGCTGGGAAATCTTGGGCCAGTCACTGGATTTCTGAGGTATACATGGCTTATATGAGCCTTAGGTGAGATTTATATATGAAAATATTTTGTGAACTACAAAGTGATCAAAAACATTAATAAATGTGTTTGTAAAATACTTATTTCTGGTCAACTAATCAAAATCTACCAGTCCATCAGGAAAATTCTAAATAAGTGTTGAATGGAGAGTTATGGTGACCACTAAGACCTTCAGAGTGTTTGGCATGGGTTGAAAAAGAGGAGGATGGACATGACTTTGTATGTAATTGGGCAGTATAGAAAAGAAAAAGAAAAACTATATTAAGTCAGAAGAACTGGAATCCAGATAGAACACTGATATTTATTAGCTAGATAGCTAATAGTTTCCTTACCTGTAAATAGGTGGTCGTAAAAACCAAATAAGATTATGCCTACTAAAAAAACTTTGCAAATTGTTTTCTAGTATAAAAATTATAAAGAACTATACAAATATAAAATAATTAGTGCCTGTACCCAGTTGACTTTCTTCATTCCTTCTTCTCTTCCTCTTTCCATCTGAACTGCCATCCCTCCCTTGTGGATCCTCCTTTCCTCTTTGTCTTAGAAAATCCCTAAGAGGGAATACGTAGGCCAAAGGCCTTCAGTAACAGAACAGAACAAAAGCTCCCTAGGACTGCAAGCCCCTAGCTGAGGCCCAGTACCAGTCTATGCCTGTTAGGAAATGGGCCACACATCACCGCCTGAGCTCCGCATCCCCCCACACACCCACCACACCACACCCCAACCCCCAGTCCATGGGAAAATTGTCTTCCATGAAACTGGTCCCTGGTGCCAAAAAGGCTGCTCTAGGACTTGGAAAAGAATCCCCAGAGGTGCTCCCATTCACAAACTATCACATATGCAACCCACCCAAGCCAGGGACAGGCCCAAGAAGGAAAACTAGCCCTTCGCACAGATATTCCACAGCAATGATAACAGTATGATTGAGAATGGTGGACTGGGGACAGGTAAATGAGGAACCATTCCAAAGTTTGAAACCAAAGGATCCAGAATTTGACCTCATTACAGGCCCACAACCTGTCCACTGCCATTCATTCTTCTTAAAAAAAAAAAATTCAAAATATTAAGGGGGTACAAATGTTTTTCTTACATGGATAGCTTTTATAAGGCTTAAGTCAGGGCTATTAGTGTACCCATCACCTGAATAGTGCTCACTGTACCTGTTAGGTAGATTTTTACTGCTCCCTCCTTCTTGACTTCCAATGGATTTTACTATTCTATGTGCCCATGTGTGCCCATTGATTAGTTCCAAATATTACAAAGTATATGTGATGTTTATTTTTCCAATCCTGAGATACTTAGGATAATGGTCTCTAGTTCCATCCAAATTCCTGCAAAAGACATAGTACTCCATGACAGAGGGCTGTTTTGCCAGTATGGGGACTGTGGATGCCAAGTTGTGTGGGCAGAGATCAGTTCCAGTGGCCCAGGGACTATGGAGATGGGCCCCAAGGCTATCTAGGTGGTGACTATGGTGCCTAAGGCACCTCTGCTGCTCAGCTCCCAGTCACAGGGAACAGCATAGGAGAGTATCTATAATGCAAAGGCTACTGCTGCAAAGCCAAGTCCAGAGCATACTTGGCACTGTGTGCATTTGAGAGCTCAGGATGGCATCAGCTGCAGAAACCTGGGATTGGTAGTCATCAGATCCCTGCTGTGTCTGCTCTCAGTGCAATGCCTCTGCACAGACTCTAAGCAGCTCCCCGATCATTCCAGAGGTCTGCAGTGGTAGAGGAAGCCCCTCCTAACTCGGACCACAGCATCTTCGGGGTGAGCATGGTACCCCTGGGCTCTATCCTCTTGACCTTCCCCATGGATGGATGCCCCCCACAGATCCCTTTGATCTGATCTTGGCAAATGAATTACCCCATCACCTTTGCTCTTTCATTCTGAATGTCCCACACATTGCTTCTTCAGGGTTTTACAATGTTTTTTCCAGGAATAACCATCTGTAGGTAGGCATTTGCCTTTGATCCTCTCCTTGAGAGTGGCGCATGCATGTACTGCTTCTAGTCTGCCCTCTTTCCCTTCATTGATTCTTATTAATAAGGACCCTTGGCCCTACCATTCAGGGATGAGAGCAAGGAAAAAACAGTAAGAATGTAGAAGCATAGTCCCAGACATTGAAAGAGAAAGTGGGAGATCTTTGGCAGAACAGGGGGAAAAGAGCTATGCCTTTGACCCTGGAAGGGGCTGAAATCTGTGTCATCTGTCATCTAGTCCAGCCTCTCCTTTGTGTCCTTCTCCCACTCTAGGTGTTGAGTAGTCCTCAGTCCCACCTGGCTCCTGTGTCAAATTCACACAATGCCAGAGGTGACAGATTGCAGCCATATCATTTTCTGAGAGAAAGTTATTGTTCTCAGAGCATTTTAAACTGGCTCTCCAACTGGGGAAAGAAATGAACAAGTTAAAGAGTTGGGAGCGATTGTCATTGTCAAGAGATTCTTCTTGATTGCTCTGAAAAGGAATACATTATTGTATTAGTTTGCTCTAACAGAATACCACAGCTTGAGTAACTCAAACAATAAACATTTATTTCTCACAGTTCTGGAGGCTGAAATCTCAGATCAGGGTGCCAGCGTGGTCGGTTCTTGCCATGTGCCCTCTTGCAGACAACCATCTTCCCACTGTATCATCACATGGCCCCACACTGGTACACATACATAGAAAGAGAGAGGTCTTGAGTCACCTCCTCTTTTTATAAGGGCATTCATCCTAACATGAAGGTCCTGCCCTCGTGACCTCATCTAACTCTAATTACCTCCCAAAGGCTCCTCTTCTAAATATCATCACATTGGGAATTAGGGTTTCAACATTATAAATTTGGAAGGCACAAAAGCATACAGTCTATAGCAGTTATATAGTTTACATCTACTTCCATGTAGATTCCCCCATTAGGAATTAAGACTAAGAGTTGCCTATCGTAAGCCTTTTGACTTCTTGGGCAGGGTGTACCTTTCCCAGCTGTATACACCTCTTCAGCATGTGTGATCTCCCTCCAAAGGCACTTCTGCCAGCAATACATCTATTCAGGGCTAAGACTGTAGCCCTTTGAAATATTTTCCAAATTGCTAAGAGGGATCACCTAAAGGCACAGTTGGTCCTTGAATCTGAAAGATTTTATCAGAGAAACAAAGCCCAGTTAAGTATATTAGTTAGCTTGGGCTGTCATAAAAAAAAAAAAAACCCATAGAGTAAATGGCCTAACCAACATAAATTTGTTTCTGACCATTCTGAAAGCAGGAAAGTCCAAGATCAAAGTACTCTCTGATTTGGTTCCCGGTGAGGGCTCTCTCCCTGGTTTTCAGACAGCCATCTTCTTCCTGTGTCATCAACTGGCACAGAGAGAGAAGGGGGGAGAGAGAGAGAGCAAAAGAGAGAGTACTTGAGTGAGCAAGAGCACATCTCTGGTGTCTTTTCTTATAAGGACACTAATCTTATCAGATTGGGGGCCCATACTATGACCTCATTAAAACTTAATTACCTCCTAAATGTCCTATCTCCAAATACAGTTACAGTGGGGATTAGGTCTTCAACATGAATTTAGTGTTCCCACAGTTCAGTCCATAGCATATCTCTTTCTGTGCTCATTTGTGTCTGAGCAGCAGTCATAACAGCTTTATGATCTAGCGACCAGGTAGAGGTAGAGAGCAATGATTTCAGATATTCTTGGGGATGATGAACTACTTGCTTCAAGGCAAAGAAAAAACAAAATAGATGAAGGAATCCAGTGGGGACCAGAGGATTGAGTTGTTAGATTTTATTTTTCTTAAGCCTGGATAAATGTTTATCATCACAGCCATTAAAGCAGGAATGAGTTGCTGTTTGATTTGAGCATACTAATTGCCACACACACATACTTATAAATGTTGTTCTGAAGTTCTCCCTGTTGATGTCATTCCGTGCTGCTCATTTGATGGCACAGAATTCAAGACAACTAGAAATCAGTACTCTTCATCAATGCTTTCATGCTTTACTGAGGAACCTCGAGTGGTTAGGAAAAAAATTCATGAATAAAGAAATGTTCTTTAACTAGAAGAATATGCATCAAAAGATTCATTTGGGTGGATTTTTTTAAGTCAATATTGTATTTATAGGCAGTATTTCTTTCTTTACTGCTCTGCCTTCCTGGAGCTGACCTTTTGTGTATGAAAGATTAGCTACTGATCTGTAAATAAGGTTTACACAATATTCTCTTGCTTTTGCATCCTGTCGATGTAATTCTCAGGCAGCTGCATGTTGCTCTTTACTACTCAATAAACCATAATTCCATTTTAGCAAAGCTTTCCCACAGTTGTGTGGGCCCTCCTCTACCCCCCACTGACACCCATCTTCCACTCAGATGTGGGCCTTTTAGTGGCTGTCATGCCATCTGCTTTCTCCAGTTGTGAACAATTCTAGGAGATTCTTCACTGGGACTCCACTCAGCAATCCAGGCTGTCTCTTTCCCAGCCCTTTGCTAAGTCTCCTCTCTTTCATTTGGTTTGGTGGGAGTAATAAAAGTAGCTTTTCTGATTATAAAAGCTGAACCCTGTGCTGGAGGTGGGACAGAAGCAGGTAGTCAAGAGACAGTCAGGGTTGCGAGAAAGCACAGACTCCACTGCTGCCTGCGTAGGCTCAGGTCCCAGCTCCTTGCCCTGTTAGCTGCCTGACCTGGCATAATTGGCTTAGCCTCTCCAAGTCTCAATTTTCCTTTCTGTAAAATAGGAATGTTAACATTGCCTGCATCATTGAATTTTACTAAATTAGATAAAACAAAGTGCTTTTGAAGAATGACTGACATATAGAAAATTCTCAATAAATGTAAGCAATTCTTATTAAATTCCTGACCCTGTCATTTACTAATTAAGGGTGCTCATGCAGAGGACTGCATCTCTTTGTACCTCAGTTTACTCCTCTGCTTAAAAAAAGAAAAATTATAATAATACCTACCCTTTTAGACTGGTGTAAGGATTAAATGAGATACTGATTGTAAAGTCTCTGGTATATCATTCAGGCACCATAAATGTTTCTGATTTGATGATGACAATTGTGGTGGTGGTGGTAGTGGCACAGTAGTGGCCTCTTCCCCCTTCCAATATTTCTAAGAAGACATCTTCAACTGCTTCTTTTGGACAGAATCCACTGAACGTATTCAAACATGGAAATGCATCATTTGTGTTTCTCAGAGGACAAAGGAATCTTACAGAACCCCTGACATATCCAGAAGAGTCTTTCTACACGCAAAGCTACATTATCCTGCAGAGTTCTAATAGTGAATTCTTAACCCTACCTTTTTAAGGTTTATTTTCAACACTAGTGGTCCACAATCTCCCTGCCATCTCCATTCGAATTAATAACTATTCTTCACAGAGACAGCCAGTTGGATAATGCTTGCCATTCTTATATTGATTTATAATGTCATACTTTTTATCATACTTTATTGTATTTGAACCTCACGGCAATCCATAGAGCAGGCAGGGCACTAAAAGTACATCCATTTTTTAGGAGAAGTATGCTCACTTGCCTGCAGTCCTTGGTTGCAGGGCTCTTCTGAAAGGAACATACAATGTCCCTGCAGAGCAGACCACTCTGATGCTTTTGGTTCTTATCCATGTTCACCTCTCTATGATGACTAGAAAAAGAGCCATACTAGGGTTCATTTTCAGAAGTTGTGGTAGCCACGTGCATGGTAGAAAGGACTGGCACCTCCCCATTTCTCCAGTATTTTGGAAGTGAATTGGCCAATTAGTAAGAACTCAGTCAGTCACTCAATCAATCGACAAAAATTATTGAGGACATACTACATCCCCATTTTGTTGGGCTGTTGAGTGTGCAAAATATGACAGGACAGACGAAGCTTCTGCCCTCAGAGAGCTTACATTCTAGTTGGGAAGATAAACAATGAAACGATGTTGGATAATGTCAGGTGGTAATAGTGCTAGGAAGAAAAATAAAGCAGCCAAAGTTGGGAGCAATATTTTAGAAATGATGATTGAGAAAGGATGGGGAGGGGAACACCTGTGTGTGACATTAGTGTGTTATCACACACAGACGTCAATGGACAGTTCTAACCTCAAGGAGCTCAGTCCTTTGGGAGAAAAGACTATCATCCACTAACCCCTGAAATTAACAACGTATCTTTAGAGTTGTGTGACATTGGTCATGAATAACAGGACTGACCCTTTGCCCTGGGCCACACTAGTCAGGGAAAGCTTCTTTGGGGCAATGTAGCTGGAACTTGAGGGATAAATGTGATTTGGAGAGACCAAAAAGAAAAAGCTCCTGTGAAAGAAAGAGGTGTGCAGTGTAAATACACAGGACCATGGAGCAGACAGAGGATGGGGAGAGACTGAGTCCCAGCTAAAAAGAGGGTGCACACTAGGAAGAAGTATGACTAGATTTGGGTGGATTGGGTGGGGTAAGATTGGGAGAAAAATTAAGGCAGGAGATTTAAGGCCTAACATAGTAGGAAAGAATAAGCCATAAGAGATTCTTGAGCAGCAGAGTGACATGATGAGAATGATCAGAGACACAATAACGATGACACGGAAGAACAGAAAGGCATGGCTCAATGGGGGACACATTTCAAAAAAAGAATCTCATGATTTACCTCTGAGTCAGATATGGAGCCAAGTGACTGCAATGAATTTTTGCCTACTCACCTCTAGTCACCCCCAAAGGCTCCCTTCCCCTAATGGCTCCCCTAAGCACCTCCCACACTCAGTCCTGCAGGCAGCACTCATCAAGAATCCAGTCATCTTACACAGGGGCTGTGATTACCGGGAAGAAATTATTAGCCATCTCCCTGGATGTCAGTGTTGTATGTATCTAAGGATGTTGTCATGACTACGAGGTATTTGGGCACAGTGTAGATTCGCAATTGCTGCTTTTATCAGTAAGCTGCCTGGCAGAGCCAACTCAACTTTGCTACTGTTGTCCACTCTAGGAAAATGGGGCTAGATTTTCTTTCTGGAACACTGTTGTTCAAGGTGAGAGTTCAGCCTAAGCATGTCATCTCCAGGAGGGCTAAGACCTCCTCTTTATCATAAAGACGGTGACTTTTTCACGTTGCTAACCTTTCCTCCCCATTTTCTTCCTTTAACCTGTTCTGTCTACTTTCCCCTGCCAGAAGCCCAAGTCAGTTCCATCAGCAAGGAAATCACTTGATCCAATTTATATCAATATTTCTGGGTCCTAATAGTCCTCTTTCCAGGGGAATTTGTGTTTTAAAAGAGGAACTTGGAAAAGGTAATGCTAAACCCAAGAGCTGATAATGATGGACTCCCAGACACTAGGACTTCCAAGAGAGAAATATAAGTTCTACAAGGCCCACTCAAATAGCACATGGGTAACCGTCTACTCTACCCACTTGCAGATTCTGTGCAGTTTTATTTTCACAAGATACACCTTCTTATGGATAGGTGTATCCTCACCTCATTAACTTTGAAATAAGAGCTGTTTCTCATCACCAGAAAGAGCTGTTTCTCATCACTTATAAAGACAAGTCTAGAGGGGGTTCAACGTGAAACAGATTAGCCGAGTAAAGCGCAGCCCCTGTTTCTTCCTCATCACTAGTATCACTGGCCCCACCCCATCAGACAGTGATGTACTAGTCCCTTCAGGTTTCAATTTCTTCATCTGAAAAATTGAAATAACAAAATATGCTTCAACAGGCTTGTCAAGTGAGGAAAATGGACTCTACGTCCTCTAAGATCTCTTCTGGACCTCAAGTGCTTGATTTCTGAACAGTGACCTTCATGAATCTGGGGCTCTCAGAGTCCTATGTGTCCTGAGTTCAGCATATTCAGGCTCTGCATGAAAGGCCTTATGCGAAAGGAGGAAGTCACTCTGCAAGATAAGAAAATCCAGCATCCTTCCCCAGGATTCGAGCAGACTCTTTAAATGCTGAGATCCTATAGGTTCAGTAAGAAACTTAAACCAGCTATAAATTACTCATAAATTGAGTACAGCTGAAACTCAACTCCTAGCACTAAAGGACAGTCATAGGCTGTGTCCCTGGCACTTCAGTCCCTCACAAATGAGCAGGACCACCTCAGCAGAGCCTGAGAGGCACTGGATGTGAAGATAAGGTTTAAGAGGCAAACAGTACCTAGCAGCCATTGCAGCTCACCTGTGGGTGGGGACAGATCCTTGGCAGGGCCTGCCTAGGGCACAAGAAGGATGACAGCCAGCTTGGAGAGTGGCATTGGAAAGGGCAGCAGGCAAAGCCCATGGACAATAAACTGCTGCCTCTCGTCCCACCACTGCAGACTCATGTTGGGAGGTTTCAAGGGCATTTTTATCCTCACAGGCACCTTTATATTTGCAATGAAACCTGGGAAAGGCCACACATTAAGAGCTATCATCTCCATGGGGAGGGGTCAGAGGAAGGCAGGGCAGGGCAGGGCAGTAGGCAGTGAGAGTAGGCAGGACATGGAACAGAGGGAGACTGCCCTCCAAGTGAGCCCAACCAGATGTTATACTACTCCAGGGTGAGGACCAGGTTTTCTCATTTCCAGCACATGACCCAGGAAGGGAGGAAGGAAGGCAAATTAGTCTTTTTTTTTCTTTTTTAGAGGAACCTGTCTATGGCCCAGACCTCTTACACCTCGTTCTCACTTCACTCTGTAATACTTGCTGAGGGCAACTCATGTTTTTCCCTTACATTCGTGCATCTCACGTATTTTATCTTTCATAGAATATGTTCTTAGGCTTTAAGCTCCTGGTGCAGCTTTGTTCTAGCAGAATGTCCCAGCTTCTCCCAAACTCTTGATTTGCCCTTATAGGGAAGGATGGTGTCTTCCCCAAGGCCATGGCTGCAGGAGGAATGCATCCAGCGAACTCACCAGTCAGCCAGATCAGGATCAGGACACAATGAAGTGGTGGGAGATGTCCCCAGCAGATCCTACTGCCCTCCGATCCAGAGCAAGGGCTGTGTTCAGTTTATCTCTAGATCTCCACAGAGTGCAGGGTCTGTACACAGTAGGCCCTTAATGAGAATATGGGTCTGAGTTGGAGCCTTTCTGTTTGGGTAGTAAGAGGGGAGCAGCTGCTGTTTTTAGAGAAATATCTTGGGGTGTCACAGAGTGTGAATATTGAAGTGACAAATGCTATAAAGGATATTTTCATCTTCAGCAGACATCACAAAAATGTTCTGCTGTGGTTTAATCATGAGCTCACCCACAGCAAACAACCCACAAATAATGTCTAGTTCAAGAGGCAGTGAGCTTTTGCCTCCTCCATTTGGAATGCAAAGATAGCAGTGCTAGGAAGAGAGAGGGTGCAGAAGGTTTTAAGGACTTGTGAAGCAACTAGGCAACCTCCCTCCCAGCGTTCATCCAGCACAGTCTCTCTAGACAAGGACCAAACTCTGGGGGCCACGTGGATACAGACTTAGTGAGACACCAAAGACAAGCTATTTTCTTTACAGGAAAGCCAAAGACCTAGGTTCCAGCCCTGGCCCTGCTCGTGAGAATTTGTAAGCAAGTAAGAAGACCTCCCTAGGCCTCAAGAAAAATGACTTGCCCATCTTTTACAAAAGGTTGTTGTAAAGAAGGGAAGGAGCAAGATGAGATTAGGTATGAGAGCACTTTGAAAGTTAAAGCAACAAGTGCAAGCGCTGCTAGTTGTATAAAGCATTGCTGGACGGTATGAGGGTGGGTAACAGGAGTTGTAATTCAGAAAGCACTTTCACCTTGTAATTCACTTAACCTCACAAAAGCCCTGCAAAATATTTACTGGTGGCTCCATTTTACAGATGAGAAGCTTGAGTTTCAGAGATGCTGACTGAATTGCTGAAGCTCACAAAATGGGATTAAGAAATTATCTTGGAAAAAATCAAACAACCCCATCAAGAAATGGACAACAGAAATGAACAGAAACTTCTCCAAAGATGACAGAATCATGGCCTGCAAACATATAAAAAAAAATGCTCAACATCTCTAATCATTAGAGAAA
>VBSM01002608.1:137116567-137169820 GCA_008086735.1 Cheirogaleus medius
AGGGGTGGCAAGGGCAATATATGTAACCTTAACAATATTTGTACCCCCATAATACCATGAAATAACAAAAAAAAAATTATCTTGGGGGAGAAGGCTCAGGAAAACTGATACTTATTGAGTATCTACTATGTGGCAGACTCTGAACTAAGCATTTTGTTCACATAACTTATCTTCCAATATTCCAAAACAGTGAAGTAGGCATTTTCCCCAATCTACAGATAAGGATTTTGAAACTCAGATTATACAGTTGATAGACATTCCTGGCTTCAGTTCTCAATGCTGACTACAACCCACTTCACCACTTTCTAGCACACGATAGGCAGAGAGGTATAGGATGTTGATGAAGCCAACGTGAATGTGCCCAGTGTTCTGAGCACAACATTGACATCTTATTAATATGTTTGCCAGTGGGGATTTGTTATCTACTCGGGCTGAGTTGAAGTGTACCTTAAGAAATAGCTTTCTAAATAATTAATATTAGAAATGAGTTATGGAGAAGGGTGTGCAAACTGTTTAAAATATCAACTCTTTTGTGACTCCCATATGTAACTGTAAAGTATATGCTTGCAAATTGGTAGCTTGATTAAAGTTATTCTTACATCGGCATCCAAGAAGGTCCCAAAAGGTTGCCACTTGGCAACACTGTTAGCTCTAAATCTAACCTGGAGAAATCTTTAGGTTTTTAAAGTTCTTATATAGCCAATGTAGTATAATAAAACCAAGAGGCATGGGAATTAGAGTACCTGGGTTCAGATTCCATTTCTTTCACTTTTTATCACACACATTAACTTAAACTCTCTAAGCCTCCATTTCCTTATCTATAAAATGGAGCTAACAAATAATACACCTTCCTCATGGGATTGTGGGCAGGATTAAGTGACTTTAATACAGGTAAGGCATTTACAATGGTACCTAGCTTGTGGCAATGTAACAGACAAGTAGTAACTGTTATCCTTTCTGGTTCAAGTCTAGAAATTTGGGCAAGTCATTTACTCCTATGAGCCTTGCCTCTTTTGTCAGTAAAATGGTAGTCCCAATTGTGCTCGCCTTAGAAGCGCACTGTAAAGTCAGATGAGATAATACAAAATAACTTTGTCAGTCATATGTGTCACACAAATAATAAGGCAAGGTTATTTCCAAGTCTTTTCTTCTTAGGAGAGAAATCCAGGTCAGAACTGTGATGTGCGTAACCAGTTCCTAGTTCAATTAATTCCCAATTAACAGTCTTCCGGTCTATTGTCACTTTAGCCAGCCTAAGTCAGACACTGGTTACTGTGTCCCCCAAACTGGAGGGGGCAGCTATGAAACTTGCTACATGGTCTTTTCAAAGTTCCTCTTTCAACCTAAATGAAGCAGCAAGAAATCCCCATCCTCTCCATGGTGGGGGAATAGGAAGGGAAAAGTCAGAGCAGTCTCCAGAAACCCTTCTTGCAATGTCTCGCCCCAAACTTAACTCTCCATACCGTTTTCATGCCCAGTGTATATGAGAGGTTAAGAATTGTGTAACCAGTTTCCAGAAAACTAGAACGTAGCATCTCGCATAGCTTAGCATCATAGGGAAAACTGAACGTGACATCCTGTTACACCCTGCTCTGCCCTAGCCACGAAAGTATCCTATAGCATGCTCTAAAATAAAAGGACAAATAACTTTATTTTTTTAGATTCAGGTCAGGCCCACTTTTTCAAAGACTTCTTCTCAATTCCCTTTTAATTCAGGTTGCCATGATTTCTTTTTACCCCAACCCAGTTATATCAAATCTAATTGTTGGACTAAGAGTAGGAATCTTATCTTGTGATTGATATCCTATACAACTCTAGGTGAATTATGTAGTCTCCTGCCTTATCTCTCCTGGTCGAAATCTAGGGAAGTCCATCCTAAAATGTCCAACAGAGAATGCTGACTAATAGAATACCCTGCTTAAGAGAGAGTTTTCCAACCATGTCCTAATAGTATAATAATAGCATTTGTAGAGAATTCATCTACAGTAAAGAAAAAAACTTGGCATAAATGCTTTAGATTCTACTAGGGCTTCCAAGGTTGAACTGGGAAACACCAAACTCAGGAGATACTCTACAGTAAAGGGGGAGTCCTAGGTCATTATGTTTGGGAAAAGCCAGTATTGCTTATTTCCTTCTCTTGGACATTTATAATGAATAATAGCATCGTAAAGGCTCTGAAAATCCTGCAGGAAAGAAACTGCTTATTAACCCAGAACTTCCCAAAATTATTAGACCATTCTAGCCTTTAATTTGTAAACAAAGCATTTATACCCTCTGGAAATAGAAACTGAGCATTTCTCTAGAAATCCTAAATTGGAAGGTATCTTAGAGGTCACAGAGTCCATGTCCTTCATCAGCAATAAACTCTTCTTTCTGTACAGTTTCTTGGATACATTTCCAGAGGTAGGGAGCCAAGTGTGTAGCAGTACAATCTGTTGGGCAACTCTTAGACTCTGTCATTAAGGTAAGCCAGATAATGGTACAAGCATAAGCTTTATATTCAGAAAGATCTGGATTCAACCTCTAGCTCTGCCTCTCTTTATGTGGCTTTGACAAAGTTACTGGACCTCTCTCCACTAAGCATCCTCAACTCGAATATGAGTATGCTAATGATACCTGTCTCCTAAGGCAGTGGAGAGGAATAAATAAAATAATCAATGATAAGTGCTTGGTGTGGTACCTGGTACATAGGAAGTGTTCAATAAATGTTGGCCATTATTATTAAGAATCCTATATCTACTTTCCAGAACAGAACAGCACAAATCTATTACCATTTCCACCTGGCAGCACTTCAAAATCACAAGCTTCTCTTCCAAGCCAAATATCCTATGCATTAGATAGTGCAGTCTTAATTCCTAACCCCATCAACCAAAAAAAAATATTTAATCATATATCCCAAAATAAGGTAATTTATGAAGTAGATACATATATGACTATAGCATTTTGTACACTGCAAAACATACACAAAAATATTTTAGAAGAGGAAATAAAGATAAATAATATGCTTCTATATTTTCATCTTCTCTGATATACCATTTACATGGCACAAAAAGCCTGTTTTGCTCTCACTAAATATAATAACTATTTTAGAGAAATAAATATTATAGGATATGCTTTATTTTTTTAATCCTGTGTTTAATTCACAGGTCATATCAATACGAGATTTTAATGGTTGTCAAAGCTGTCAAAACTTCACTGAAATAGGCAGGTCCAATGGAAGAAAAACTTCATAAATACATGCCCTGGGTCATCATTCTTAGTGTTCAATTCTATATTCCTTTTATGCAAATATTTGTATGAAATTCAGCCAGTAAATTTCCTTCTCTGATGTCAGTCAGATGTTCTTACAAACTACCTGGAAGATGTTGCATTCTTATATTTTTAATGAAAACATTCAAAACCCTATGAAAAACTGGTTAGAAAATTATATTTTCTTATTTTTGAAATATGTGAATGAGTTTTCATACATGATAACATACATCATTTTCAGCAATAAATTAACTACACGCATTTTTCCCAAATGCTCTCTCCATTGCATAGATTTCTTTTAAATGCTGTTGCCTTCTTCCTCATTGTTAATATATCACCTTTCCCTTTAAGGGACAAATCAAATGTGTCTAATTTGGAAATATCTGCTTTATAGCATTATTCCTGACAGCCATTTGTCATCATAGGAAAAAATGTGTAAGTCATATTTGTCAACTCTGTAGTCATTTTCCCTGACTTCAGCAAATCTCTAAGTGATAGTATGATCCCGACCAGAAAAAGCCAGGGTCTACCCTAGAGACTAAGAATCAGAGGTGAGAAGGTTAATCTAGGCAAGTTTATCAGGAGGAAGCAGGGGGCAATTAGTGAACAGGGGCAGGAGGAATCTGGGGACTCCACTGTGGCTTCCAGTGTTTGTAGCAGAGCTCTAGGCCTCAAGCAGCAGATAACAGACCAGCTTACTCAGGTGTCATGGAAGTCCCACAGGGACTCAGACATGGAAGCAGCATTTCAGCACCCAAGAGAACTGGAGAAATGCCAGACATGATCCAGGTCCTAGTAGAACCAAGCAATCAGACAGGATCTCAGACATGGCAACTTGAATATAGGCTGGAGCATGGCCACAGCAGTAACAGTGCCTGGACATGGTGCTAAGTTTTCCCAGAAAGTAAATCTTTTCATTTCCCTGTGTAAAAGATGAAGGATCTGAGTCCTAGAGACTTCAACTAACGCCTAAGGCCACATATCTTAAAAAAGTGTTCAAGCCAGAGTTTGAACCCAGATCATCTGGCACCGGAGTCACTGCCTTTGAAGCTATGCTACATTCCCTCCTCAAAAACAGAGGCTGATTGCTGAACTGAGATACTAAGTCCAAATAGAATCTGCAGCCATGCCCATAGGACTGACCTCTTGGAAATACTGCTCTTGTGGCTCCTTAAATTTCCCCCGATTACTAAGGAGTCTGGTTTCCGTGGAGACTGAGACAAACAGTCCCAGTTAAATGAGAGTTGATCCAGTTTTGAAGATATGATTATTGGGAAGGCAGGAAACCAGCATCTCCTACCGTCACACATAATTCCTTACACAAAATCATTTTACAGGGAGAGAAACTGAGACTCTGAAAAGGAAAGTGAACTGCTCAGTGCCATCCAGCTACCTAGAGGGGCAGCCCTCCAATCCATTCTCTAACGTAAAGTCTAAGGCCCTTCTCATTGTACCACAGCTTCTTACACACTCTGCCATCTAACCCCAAGATTCTGTGATACTATACTTAGCCAGATTTTTATTTAATGATTCAGAAAACATGTGTTAGTATTGTTTATCATGTTGTATACATATATGCCAATTCCCAGTTAATAAGGATCAGTAGTTAATAGAAATCTCAACATCATTAAGCCTCATAAAGGAGTCTTTTCATATACATTTGATCCTCAGTATTCCATATTTTTTAATTCACCTACTGGCTAAATTTATACCCCAAACACTTTTGCATTATTCTTAGACATGCACATGTGCAGAGACGCAAAAAATGTATCTGACACACATTCCCAACTGAGGTCGGACAAGTCAATAGTCTGCCTTGTTTCAGCTCTCACAATGTAAACAAGTGTCCTTTGCACAGTCTACTTAGTACCAGATTTTTTCGTGTTTGTGCTTTTTGTTGGTGATTTCACTATTTAAAATGGCCCCCAAGAGTAGAGCTGATGTGCTGTCTAGTATTATTAGCCTCAAGAAGGACTGATGTCTGTATTAGATTAGCTTCCTTCAGACATGAGTTATAGTGCTGCAGGCCATGAGTGCCATGTTAATAACTCAATATATATGAAATAAGGTGTCTTTAAACAGAAGCACCATTAAAACAGGTTACATATTGATCAAACCATGACAAGAATGCTGTGACCAAAGGCTCATCGGAATCTAACCTTGCACTTCCCTAGGGGCAATGATTCACCAATGCAGTGTTTATGTCCTATGACTTCAGAGAACATAACTGCTGTGAGTAACGGGAATCAACTATTCTTACCCATCACTGGCCTAACTTCTTCCAGAATGGTCAGGAGGAAGGAGTCAACTTCAGTTTTATGTAGGAGACTTTAAAAATGTAAAAAATAAAATTAAAAAAATAAAAGATTCAAAAGGCTTAAAAGCAAATAAATTCTATTATAGGAAACCAATTAGAAGGTAGAGAAAGGAGTTCAGCTTCAAACCCTCAGCCTTGGCTACTGGGAAACATTCTTTGGCAAAAACGATAAGCTGAGCACATGTACCCTGCTGGCAGCATCCCCTCCCTAAATCAAATTTGCCTAAAGCATCAATGGTCTGTTCAAGCCACAGCACGAATTGTGGCTGCCTCAGGTCCTGGATTAAGAGAGAGCTAGTTCAGATTGATCATTCTGTGCCCCTGGTGGAGTTTGGGTGGAATAAAGAATTGTATTCTGGGTTGGCATGTGTGATAAGGGATATCTTGTCTTTTTTCCTGACTTACTTTTCTCAGTCCAGTAGGTTAAGTATTTACCTCTGCAGGAGGTTCTTGATAACCACAGATGGTTTGGCTTATTGATACTGTGAAGTTCTGAGGTGATAATAGGCTGGTGAGAACACGGGCCCCCTCTGCTCAGGGAACTCCCAAGTCTTCTCGTTTTCCTTTTCAGCACCCTAAAGCACCTTCTAATGCTAGCCCATCAAGCCCACACTTCTCTACCTAGCTTTAAAGAGATTCTTGAGATCATGCCTCCTCCCCTCCCTTTTATTTTCCTCTGTTTCCTACCCTCCCACCCACCTCCTATGGTCCAGCTATGCACATTTACTACTCAATTTAGGCCAAAAGGCTCTATACTCTCTAAGATATCTGGTTTTTTCTTCCTACTGTAAGCAGTCCTTCTCACTTACTCCAGCCCACATTGCTCTCCCCTTCTCTGAATTCTTAAGGCACTCACAATCAGCACACAGTTTAGCCCTAGACCATTCTGAGTGTCTCTTCTGTGCTAGGCTTCTTAATTCATCTGCCAGCTCCCTAAAACAAGCAACACAAGCAAACACAGACTCTGTTAACTTAAGAAAAAAGAAGAACCCACCAACATCACTGGTGATTAATGAAAGTATTAATACTGTTTAGGGTAATGAGCATCAGACCCACAGGGTCAGCTGTTCATGAAAGGCAAGTATATTATCCTGCGGCAGGATAGGTGAGAATGAGGTTCCCAGCAATCACGGGGACCCCAAAAAGTTCATCCTGACAGGAGAGGTGTTCATTTTCCTTATTGCAACCTAAACATTAGGGACAATGAGGCAAGCATGAAAAGTGCTAACACCAGCTTAGAATGTGAAACTGGCCGTTGAGAGGGAAAACTCTGAGCCAGTTACCTTTCTTTAAAAGACCCATTTTCAGATATTAAATTTGCTGACATTTTACCCTCAGGCCTTAAACTGTTTTTTTGAAGGAAAACCATGGTTGAGTGAATCAAAATAATTTTGCAGCAAACAGTCATTTGACCAAAGCAAACCCATTGAGACATAGAGTTCATAGCTGATTACTCACTTCCAGTCTCCATCAGACATGAATTTATTGATCAGAGGGGAAAAATGAATTGAAAACTAAGTGTTCATCCCAACTCTATTTCCTGTGTTATCTTGGGGTTATAGGGAGTCTCAGCTACAGAGTTATCACCAATAATCCATCTCACTAGATGGTCACTAGATCTTTTTAAGTGTCTTAAACTCAGCACTACTGGAATAATTTTAGCCATTTTTGCAATGTGTTTTCTTTCCTATAAAGACCAACAATTTCAATGTGCATCTACAGATATATATATATTCCATAAGTATAGTGGCTATGGAAGCTCATGCTATTGATGTTAAATGATGTATCTGTTCCATTCTTATTGAGCGATCATGAATTTTTCATTTCTTCAATTATATAAAACTCTTATTCACTAAGAAAGATGAGCAAGTTGTTACCCATATAATGTCAAATCGGTTAGGTGTAATGAACATAGGTAATGAATAATTCCTTGTGAGCTCATCTCTTGACAGCACATAGCACATTACCTGGCATAAAGAGCTTGGTAAACACCAAGTACGTTATATGTGCCAACCACTGTGCCAACAGTGGATTTTCAGGGAAAACATGAATCCTACCCTCATAGGACTCACAATCTGGTTGAGGAGACAGATATTGGAAAAATAAACACAAAATAATATATATCTCAGAATTTTGATGAATGCTAAAAAGCCCTAAAAAGGATACAGCTATATCAGGAATAAATCAGGGGGCCTAATTTCGATTGGCAGATAGGGAGTTCCTCTCTGAAGAAGTGACATTTGTGAACTCTGAAAAATGAGTTAAATTTGGCCAGGTGGGAGCCTTCCAGATAATCACATGCACTTACCTAGAGACAGGGAAGAACTTAATGTATCTGAGAAACTGAGAGAAAGGCGCTGGGGCCTAAGTGCATTGGGGAAATAGCATGAGATAAAGGTGCAAGAGTAGACAGTAAGGAATATAAATTGTATGCTAAGTGTTATGGAAAAGAACGAAAGCCTTAGCAGCAAAAAACTACAGCAATCTGATTTACATTATTTAAAAGCATGTTCTGTGTGCTGAATGGAGAATGGGTTGGAAAGGAAAAGATTAAATGTGTGGAAAGCACGAGACTATTGCAAAAGTCCAGAGGCAGGAGGATGGTAGCTTATTTTTTAGTGTTGTCAGTGTAAATGGAATCAAGATATATTTTGGAATTTAAAGGACTTTGAGATGGACTAGATATTAGAGAGTGAGGAGGAAGAAGCTGACTTTAACTGTCATTCTTCTAACAAATAATTGATGGATGCCAATACTATCTACGGAGAGGAACTGAAGAGGAGCAGTTTGGTGGAGGTGACAGTAGGGGGAAGAAGTCTAGTTGGCTACATCAGTGAGACATTCGGGGGGATATGTGAAGTAGCTTTAATTAGCGATAGACTACAGAGATCAGATGGCACGTTTGAATCTAGGAGTCCCAATATTGACACTACTTAAAACCTTGGGAAATGAGATCTACCTAGTGAGACTACAGGGAAGAAAAGCAAGGCCCAGAGTACAAATAAAGGAAGAGGAATAAACAAAGAATGCTAAAAAGGAGTAACAGAGGAAAAGGAGGAATAACGGAAGAGTGCAAAATGACAGAAACCAATAGAAGAGAGAGACTGGCAAAGAATACTGAATGATCCAGAAAGGTCTAATAAATTACCAAATCTATTGAACACTTTAAATTCTTAGTTAGTGGATTGGTGGATTTTTGGCATGACAATTGTAGTTTCAGTGAAGTGGGAGCAGATGGAAAATGAATGGGATATGAGAAAATGAAGACAGAGTTTATAAGACAACTCTTTCTAGAAACTTTGCTGTGAAAGAAGGAAGAGAAATAGGGCATGGAGCTAAGTGAAAGCCGCCAGATTCAAAGGTTACATTCTAGAAAATTCCCCTGATATGACATTTTAGAAAAGATTCCATTACAGGAACAGAAAACTGATCAGTGGTTGCTAGGGATAGAAAGTACATGGAGAGGTTAATTACAAAGGAAAACACAAGGGAATTTGGAGAGTGATGGCACCGTTCTATATCTGGATTGTGCTAGTGGTTACACAGCTATATGCATTTGTCTTAACTCAGAGACCTCTACACCAAAGAGTTCATTTTTCTGTATGTAAAGTTTTTAAAGTGAATTAGCAACATAAAAAATTCTCCAAAAAGCATATTAATAACCTCTTTCCCCAAATAAAAAGGAAAGGGAGATCCATCCAAAGGGCTGTTGAAATAATCAAAAGAAGAGTGGACCAAGATGGGTTCTATGTGGATCGTTGGGAACCAAGAGGGAATGAAACATCTGAGAACCATTACAGAGAACCCATAGACAGGATCCACCAACTCTCTCAATATAGAGGCAGAGAATAAGATACCAAATCTACTTTAAAGTGATAAACTCAAAAAGACTTTTAGTCCTTCACAAAGATAAGTACATTAGTGAAGTTTCTTTATGTTGCAAGCAAGCAAGATCAACTCCAGCTTAGGTAAACCACACACAGAAAAGGGAAATGGGAGTGGAGAGGTATTAGAAGGATTTCAAATAACTCACAGGACTGAGGGAAGTGCTAAAGAACAATGTGTCAGATGATTCTCTTGTGCCTCTTAAAAACCTTCACCACTGCTGAGGCAGCCAGTTCCACCCAAATTTCACCCAGCTTAATGAAGGTATAACTGAACATCAGCCAGCCCTGTCTTGGATACCTTTCTTTTCCGGCCCCAGGGCTTCTTGTGCACCATTGTAAGAGATGCTCATTAGGAACTCGCTGGCTACTCACAAATGTGCAAGCCAGAAGTGGGGAGTTAACATCATGGGGTCACCTTTGACCAAAAATAAAAGTCTCTGGGTAAACACTTCCCCTCACTACTCTCCCCTACTTGGATCAATAGTTCTAAGATCCATTTTGAAAATCTCCTAAGTCAAGTCCTTGGGATTTAGGACCAATCACCAGTAGTGATGGCCAACTCAATAATTCATCCTTCTATTGATTAGCTTTCTTCCCTCCCTGTTTTACTCCCCTGCCCTGAATGCTCTGAACTTATATTATCAAATATATTACCCACAGACAGATTTCATCACAGGTCCTGCTTCTTGGGGAAGGCAGACTAAGGCAACCAGGGAAGGATCCAGGGTAGGTCTGGAATTTCAGCAGCAGGAATTTATGACCATCCCTTAAGGGTGGTAGCCTCAGAAAACTCACCTCTAACCTACCTCCAACCACTTTCCAGGAGAGAGTCTGATTGGCCCCGCTCAGGTCACATGCACACCCTGGGGTCAAAGGACATGGACTTGCATGCTCTAATCCCAAGAGAATCACTTGGTGTGGGGAAGGGATAGTTCTCCAAAGAGTATGACAAGGTTGGATGTAAGGGACAAATTAGGAAAATTTAGTTATCTAGTTAGAAGTTCCTTTTGGGATCATATTAATTTATCAATTTTTTTTAATAATGTATTATACAATGTGGCATCCTAGTCCCCTTGTGCCTGAAGCGTAAGTTTCTTTTCTCTAAGGAATCAGTGACTTACTAGACCCTGCAGAGAATCTTAAAACAGAAAACATAAGCATAATTTAGGTACATTATGGGCCTTTTTTTATAGATTTTTCTGATGGTTCAAAATTGATATGTTGATTTTGAGAAGTTCATACTCTAAAAATTGTTTAAATAGCCAGCTTCCTTTTTACTTACTCTCATCTTGTCTCTCTCTAGGTTAATATCCAACACAGGTATTAAGCACTTGCCAGCTGTTCACAAGATTCAATCCCTCCAAAAGGTTTTACTGTAAGTTTTTCCTTAAGCACTTACCAACACTTTACTCAGTAGCTGTCTTGCCCAGCAGTGTCCTGGGCCTCTAATATGCATTGTGTAGTCTGCATCCTCCAAAAGCGTTATTCTGGTTAGGCCGAGATAGGAAGGCAAGCAGTAAGGTTCTTGGTTTTACTTGCAGGCCAGTGAGTCCCAGTTTGGAGGAAGTCACAGACTCCTCAGTTAGAGTGTTGTCCACAGAGCCAGGTTATAGTAAAATCTGCAAGTCAAACTTTTTTCATTTTAAAAAGAAACTATCTGACAAACAAGTCCAAACCAACGTATTAACTACAGGATATGTTTGCCTTTTCCCGAAGCATCTTGGTTATGTTGAAAGATGAGGAGAAAAGGCAATGTAGAATGGCGACTATTTCCAATAGTGAAATTACAAGAGCATAGACAGACCCAAAAGAAAGAGGCAGGGAAGGGGGTGTAAGGAGCTAGGGAGGGAGGTGTGGGGAGAAAGAGAAAGAGAGAGAATCTTTCAGAATTTCTCAAATTGTTCCAAGCTGTTACTACATTACTTCTACAGTTCCTTCTACATTTGTATATTAGATCAGACCTAACAGGGAAGTTTGATAGGAACATGAGGAATACAAATAGAAAAATGACAATTTCCCCATACTTTCATCCAGAGAAATAAAAATCAATGATAAGATTGTTCTGTGACCCAACGAGAACAGAAGGAAAGAACCTAGCTGTAAGAAGGGGGATTGAGATGGGAGGAAGAAGGCTGCTCAACTAAGGCGAATAGAGAAATTTGGTATGGATGTGAAAGGTCAGCTTAGGTGTTCTACATTGAGCCAAGACCAACTATGGAGGCAAGGCTAATAAATGAGTATGTTAGAGAGAACTTTAACACAGTGGAATTAGCTAAGAAAATCTTCAAAGAGAAAAGATATTGTATGTCTACAAATCCATTTTTAAGAAGAATGGGCATACTAAAGATAAATTAGAGGCTATCTATTTCCCAGACTTTGAGATTATTATCCTCTGAACAATAACTAACTGTATTAAATCATGACCTCAGCTAAAGACCACATCATGCCAAGTAAACTAGATGTGGGAAGGTTACATGAGTGGAATTAATATGAATATCTTATTTGTTCTTTCTTCTAGAGACATTCAAGATAACATAAACATCCATACAGTTGAAAGAAATTCTTTCATGGGGCTGAGTTTTGAAAGCGTGATTCTGTAAGTAAGGAAAAAAATCCGATGGAATAACATTTTGATTTTTCACTTAATGATCTCTTATAATGGGATGCTCCTTTTTTGTTTGGGTAACTTTGGCATTTCACCATTTAAATCTGTGTTTTTCTCTCATCTTTACATTTCAGAATCACAACATGAAGTCATGTTAATAATTTATGATTCTGTGGTGCAATTCAAGTATTTAAAATTGCTCTTTGAATGATGGTCTCCTGTGATGCAACATCTGTTCCAAAGGACAGAATAACACATGCATCAATAAAGCTAGTTATTGCCTGGCAAGTCTTTTGTTGCCTAAAAAAAAGATCAGGAAGGAGGCAGAACAAGGAAGATATGACTATTTCCTCATAACCATGTTAAACAGCTCCTGTTCAGGCCCATGCTGAGCATAAGATGACTTCTCATTTTCTTGGAATAATCACATTTTTTAATGAGCTTGAATTATTCTCTCTGACTTTTGGGAAAGTTTTTAAATGCATTTTGTATCATTAATGAACCACCTTCTAATCTTGTGTGCTGGTGGCCAGTGTGGCAGTTTACCGACTCCCGGATGGTAAAGAGATGTGGCACTGTGGGCTATCACATATTCATGGGATCCATACAAGTGAGATGCACAGAATGACATTTTGGGAACCAGTAATTGCAAATTACATCTGTAAGATAAGAAAAGTATTTTATCTTTCTATTTTACAAATTATTGCATTTTTTTTAAAAATACACCAGTATGAGTTTTTAAAATATGTACAAAAGGTAGTTCCAGTTCAAAAAGAATTTTAGTCCTTTTCAAAGCAAGTATTTAATTCAGAGACCCAGCTGTTAAGAGAGAGAGAAATAGTAGACAGAGATGATACATTGATGAGTAAAGCCAAGCGCGATATTTGACGTTAATTACTTACAGAGAACAAAGGAAAAGGTTTGAAAACAGATTAGCATAGAAATGGAATGTGTGAAGCGAAAAATAAAATTAAATCAAAGGCATGTATTCAGAGTACCTAGTATTAGGACCAAAAAAAAATAGGTAAGTAATATGAAATCCTTTCACTTAAGCTCACGGTATTTGTGGTAAATGGGGGGAGTGTTGAGATGAGGTGATGGGGGCCTGGGAAGTGTGAGAAAGAGAAAGGAAAAGAAACAAACTAATTAAAATACAAGAAGAATGAACAGTGTGCAATATAAAAAGAATAAGCAATTGTCCTAAGAGTAAAGAAGGAACAATTTATTCTGACTACCCTGTGATATGAGGGTTAAAAGAGGAGTTAAATAAGGGAAAGAAAGCTGAGGAAAAGAGGTTGTGTTTGAAATGGGCTTTAAAACATGACGGGTAGTTAGCTCGTGAGTTGGCAAAGGGCAAGCAAAGGAAATAGAATAATCAAGGACATGAAGGTTAAAAACAAAAATAATAATACAAAGAGCTTTTAGAAAATGGTGAGTACCGTGAGTGAGGAATGCTGGCCTGCTGGATTGTAAAACAAACAACAGTAAAAGGATTCCTGAGCTACAGCCTAGATGGAGATTGTGATAAATGGCATCAGTTGTTCCTGGATGTTTATATTTCATTGAATCTTACTCAAAACATGTCATTTTTTAAATATAAGGACTTAAAATTAATCTTATAATGTGGCAAATAAAATATTTTCATATAAAATATGCAATTAGTAGGAGTCTCACAGTTTTGTACATTGACATGCATATTTTTTTTCCAAACCATAAGACATTTTAAGCTACCTAGTCTCAACTCTCCCCAGCTGGGGGCAAAGAACCTGAGGAGATAACTTCTGAGGTAGCCTTGCAAACCCAATGCTATAAAAGAAACATATAGATCCTGTCCACTGTTCACTAACTCCTATTTGTGGATACTGTGATACCCCAGAATTTAGGAATACACTTTTCAAGAGAGGATAATTTTCTTTTAACAGTCAATGCTTCTCAGACATGTCCCTAAAGGATAAATTCCCATTTGTGAGAACAACATCTATATTTTCTACCTTGGCTGTCCCTTAATCCATAGACAATAGAATCAGAAGATTCCTACTCAACATAGATAGCTTAAGTCTCCAGTTGATCTTAGTTTGGGTGCGTTATCTGATGCAGGGGTACTGTTGTCCAGCAGGGACATCCAAGTGCACTCAAGGAAAAAAGCATGGCTAAAATGGCACTGATGATTGACAAAGCTTTCTATCAATAGCATTTTTCAAAATTCTGAGGCCTCAGAGACCTTCCCCACTCCCACTCTGCCCTGGCAAGCAGATTGCCTGGATGGGGGAAGCACCTGGCTATAGCCAGCCAGGAGCATGGCCTAATTCAGGAGAAATAAAATAAGGAGAGCTCCCAGCACACTCTGAGGCTTGTTTCACATGTCGGCTTCCACCTCCCTTGCCTGCCTCTCAATGAGTTTTAATTGGTCAGGTCCCCCAGCACCTTCACTCTTTAGAATGAAGGCAGAGTGCTTCTGCAGCCTCCTGAGCCTCTGCTGAGTAAGCACACTGGTCAGGAAACAAGATTAAGGTAAGCTCCTGCTGCACTTCTTAGCTGATGCTTTGCCCAGGTTGATAGCATCATCATCATCTGCTTTTAAAATAGGTACTACATCTCTTAAGAGACTAGAAGTGCACTTACTAAATGTTAGCTTCCCTTTGTTAGTAGTTTGAGATTCCTATATAGCCTAACATAAACCCAAGGGCATCAGTTCTGGACATGATTTATTTTTTATCTTTTTTTATTATTTCAAAGTATTAAGGGGGTACAAATATTTTTGGTTTCATGGATCACTTTTGTGATGCTTGAGTCAGGGCTTTAATTGTGCCCATCACCAAAACAGCATTCACTATTCACTGTACCCATTAGATAGATTTTTGCCCATCCCCTCTCCTCTCCCCTACTTGATTTCCAGTGAGTTTTATTTCCATCTGTGCACATGTGTACTCATCACATAGTTCTAATTTAATAGTGAGTACATGTGGTGTTTATTTTTCCATTCTTTGGATACTTCACTTAGGATAATGGCCTAAAGTTCTATCCAGATTGTTGCAAAAGGCATTAATTTATCCTTTTTATGGCTGAGTAGTATTCCATATATACATGTACCACATTTTGTTAATTTACTCATGAACTAATAAACACTTGAGTTTATTACACATCTTTGCAATTGTGAATTGTGCTGTAATAAACATTCTAGTGCAGGTGTCTTTTGGATAAAATGACTTCTTTTCCTTTGGTAAATACCCAGTAGTGGGATTGCTGGATCGAATGGAAGTTCTACTTTTAGTTCTTTGAGGAATCTCCATACTGTTTGCCACAGAGGTTACACTAGTTTGCAGTCCCACCAAAAGTGTAAAAGTGTTCCTTTCTCTCTGCATCCATACCAGTATCTATTGTTCTGGACTTTTTAATAAAAGCTATTCTAACTAGGGTAAGATGATATTTCATTGTGGTTTTAATTTGCATTTCCCTGATGATTAGTGACGTTGAGCATTTCTTCATACATTTGTTGGCAATTTGTCTATCTTCTTTTGAAAAATTTCTATTCATGTTTTTGCCCACTTTTTAATGGGATTGTTTGATGTTTTCTTGCTAATTTGCTTGATTCCTTTGTAGATTCTGATAACTAGCCCTCTATAAGATGTATAGCTCGTGAAAATTTTCTCCCATTCTGTAGGTTGTCTATTTGCTCCATTTGCTTAGTTGGTCAGAAACTTTTTAATTTAATCAAGCCCCATTTATTTATTTTTGTTGTTGCTGTGATTGCCATTGGGGTCCTCTTCATAAATTCTTTGCGTAGGCTGATATCTAGAAGAACTTTTCCTACATTTTATTCTACAATTCTTACAGTTTCATGCCTTACATTTAAGTCTTTTATTCATCTTGATATAATTTTTGTGAGTGGTGAGAAATATTGATCCTGTTTCATTCTTCTGCATGTGCCTATCCAATTTTCCCAGAACCATATGTTGAATAGGGCTTTTTCCCTCAGTGTATATTGTTGTCTGCTTTGTCAAAGATCAGTTAGCTGTATGTGGATGTTTTATATCTGGGTTGTCTGTTCTGTTCAATTGGTTTATGTCTCTGTTTTTGTGCCAAAACCATGCTGTTTGGGTTATTATAGCCTCATAACAAAGTTCTAAGTCTGGTAATGTGATAACTCCAGATTTGTTCTTTTTGCTTAAGATTGTTTTAGCTATATGGGCTCTTTTCTGGTTCCAAATGAAGTATAGAATTATTTTTTCTAGATCTGTGAAATATGAAATTGGCATTTTGATGGGGATTGCATTGAATCTATAAATCACTTTGGGTAGTCTGTACATTTTAACAATGTTGATTCTACTGATCCATGAGCATATGTTTTTCCACTTGTTTGTGTCATCTGTGATATCTTCCCTCGGTGTTTCATAGTTATCCTTGTAGAGATGTTTCACCTAATTTAAATATATTCCTAGGTATTTTATTTTCGTTGTTGCTGTTGTGAAAGCTATTAGGTCTTTGATTTGATTCTCAGCTTCACTATTGTTGGTATATAGCAATGCTGCTGATTTGAGTACATTCATTTTGTAACCTAAGACTGGCTGAATTTATTTATTAATTCCAGGAGTCTCTTGGCAGAATCTTTGGTGTTTTGTAGATATAAAATCGTATCATCAGCAAAGAGTGATAGTTTGACCTCCTTTTTCCCCATTTGGATGCCCTTGATTTCCTTCTCTTGCCTCATTTCTACGGCTAGGACTTCTAGTATTATGTTGAATAGATGTGGTGACAGTGGGCATCCTTGTCTTGTTTCAGTTCTGAGTGGGAATGATTTCGGCTCTTCCCCATTTAGTATAATGTTGGTTATGGGTTTGTCATATATGGCTTTTACAATTTTTAGATATGTTCCTTCCATGCCTCATTTGTTGAGGGTTTTTATCATGAAAGCATGCTGGATTTTATTGAATGCTTTTTCTGCATCTATTAACATGATCATATGGTCTTTGTTTTTGCTTCTGTTTATGTAGTTAATAACATTTTTTATTTATGTCCCTAGGATGAAGCCGAGTTGGTCATGGTGGATTATTTTTTTGATGTGCTGTTAAATTTGATTTGCAAGAATTTTATTGAGGATTTTTGCATGTGTAGTCATAAGAGATATTGGTCTGTAGTTTTCTTTTCTTTGTTGTGTGCTTTTCTGGCTTTGATATCAAGGTGATACTGGCTTTGTAGAATGAGTTGAGGAGGATTCCCTCCTTCCTTCTCAATGTTATGGAATAATTTCTACAGTATGGGTACCAGCTCCTCTTTGTAGGTCTGGTGAAATTCAGCTGTGAATACATCTGGTCAGGGGCTTTTTTTGGTTGGAAGATTTTTTATTAATGCATTAATCCCACTGCTCATTATTGGTCTGTTCAGGAGTTTTATTTCTTCCTGTCTGAGCCTTGGGACATTGTGTGTTTCCAGGAATTTGTCCATTTCCTGAACATTTTTGAGTTTATGTACATAGGAATTTTCATAGTATTGAGAAATTACATTTTGTATTTCTATGGTATCAGTTGTAGCATCTCCTTTTCAATTTCTGATTGAGCTTATTTGGATCCTTTCTCTTCTATTCTTGGTTAATCTAGCAAGAAGTCTATCAATTTTGTTTATCTTCTCAAAGAACCAACTTTTTGTTTCATTGGTCCTTTGTAATTTTTGTTGTTGTTTTCCATTTCATTTTGTTCTGCTCTGATCTTAGTTATTTCTTTTCTTCTGCTGGCTTTGGCTTGCTCTGTCTTTTCTAGTTCCTTGAGCTGCGTCATTAGATTGTTAATTTGCCATGTTTCTGTCTTTTTGATGTAGGCATTTAGGGCTATGAATTTTCCCCTTAGGACTTTTACTGAATCCCATAGATTTTGGTAGCTTTTGTCCCCTTTGTCATTCAATTTGAAGAATCTTTTGCTTTCCGTCTTAATTTCATTATTGACCCAATAATTGTTCAGCAGCAGGTTGTTTAATTCCCATGACTTTGTGTAGAATTGAGTGTTTCTCTTGGAGTTGATTTCTAGTTTTATTCTACTGTGGTCTGAGAAGATACATAGTATAATTTCTATTTTTTTTTAATTTGTTGAGATATGTTTTGTGGTCTAAGATATGCTCAGTCTTGGAGAATGTTCCATGTACTGATGAGAAGAGTGTATATTCATTGGTTTTTGGATAAAATCTTCTATAAATGTCTGTTAGGTCCATTTGTTCTAGTGTCCTGTTGAAGTCCAGTGTTTCTTTATTCATTTTCTGCTTGGATGATCTGTCTAATTCTATCAGTGGGGTGTTGAAATCCCTGGAAATTATGATGCTGCTGTGTATCTCTTTGCTTAGATCTAGTAGAATTTGCTTGATGAATCTTGGTATTCCTGTGTTAGGTAAATATTTAGGATTGTTATGTCTTCTTATTGAATTGCTTCTGGACATTGTTTTTTATGTACTGATCTATTTTTGACATAAAAAAACAAACCATCCCCTCCCCATATGATAGTATGTGTTGAGAAAAATCTATAAAGAGAAAGGGCTACTTTGAACACAATAGTCTATATTTTATTTACTCATAGCAACATCTATTTGTAGGACATATATGTGCAGGAAATATCAATTATCTAGTCTATAGAAAAATAGGTGGAACATATCTAGATTTGCGCACTCCTTCTGTCAAATTAAGGGTCAGCCAGCTATACACAACCCACAGGCCAAATCCAGCTCATGAGCTAAAATAGGAACAACATTGAACCTAAATTAAACAAAATGTTACCCCCCCAAAAAATATAATTTTGTCATTTTTAATATTCAACCTATGTTACCAAAAAGTTATACTCAATTACTATTATATTTTAAATTTGGTCAATAAAAAATTTGTGGAAATTGTTTCCTAAGTACCTAGATAATATCCTTGATTTTGCCTCTTAGCCCATAAATAGTAACTTTACTATCTGGCCCTTTACAGAAAAAGTCTGCTGAACCCCGTGTTTGACCCAAAACCCCCAGGGATCCTCATCCCACAGGTTAGGGGCACCTATCCCAGTAACTCACTAACCTGGAACAGGCTGACAAATAAGTCAGGAGAGTGGGCATGATGGGGGTACATAGCCACTTCCTTCCCATCACAACTTACCAATTGGTTGCAAATGTTTTAAAAGATTTAGCTTGCTCCTTTCTGAATTTTTGAGCTAACTAGCTTTCAAGAGGAGGAAAAAGACATATTTTCTCCTGTGATTTTAAGTGTTTTCTTGCTACCCATTGCAGCCCAGGAAATAGAGTCCTGAACACATAGGAGCTTCTCTGGGTCCGCTTTTTGAACAGTGTTGTTTATAAACCCACTGATCCTGAAAGGGAAAAGAACCCGACAGCAAAACAAGAGCAGGTGGTCAGAGGCTCTTCGGGCTAAGCACTCCTGACCTTGGATATCTGTTTGTATTTTCAGACCCACTCAGAAGCAGAGCAACACAGAGCTGTGGGCCCAAGGTGTCCTTGGGGTCCCTGTCCAGGCAACCCTGCTCACTGACCTACTTAGCACAATCAGGGTGACTGTTCTACTCCCACCCACCACCTCCCTCGGAGCTTCCTCCCTCGCCCATTCACACCACCTCGCCCTGCCACAGCCCACAGTCTCTGTAATTGATTTCTCTTCCTTTCTGGCTTAACCCAGAGCCACCTCCACAAACCTCCAATAACCAGGTCCCCACGGGTCACAGCAGATGTTCAGGTTGTCTGACAACTTAATTAGATCACTTTTTGATGACAGCCAGGCCTGCTGCTGTGAGTGAGCATGGGTGAAAGGCTTAAAGCCTTAGAGAAAGGTGACACAAAATGTTCTTTCTCCGTCTTATAAACACTTGTTCAATAATTGTATGATTTCTGTTCCTTCAGGATGGGTAATATCTGTCTCTTCCCACCATGACATCTACTCATGTGTGCAAAAACTTTACAGTTATAGGATTCGGGCTACTCTGCCAGTGTGCCTTTTCAAAATTAAATTTAATCTACTCCTTTGAATAGGTAATACATGCACATAATACAAACTTTAAAAGTTACAAAAGGTTATACAGTGATAAATCAGTCTCCCTCACAACCCTGTCCGTGAGCTTTAAGGGTGGCACTTTCTTTATGCCACTAACTTGCACTGTCTGACCTTGCCCCGTGCTTCCAATTATGAAATCTATGTATTGTTTGCATGTGACATTATTGTTTTTTTAATGGGCCTTTTATTTCAGATGGCTGAATAAGAATGGGATTCAAGAAATACACAGCTGTGCATTCAATGGAACCCAACTAGATGAGCTGTAAGTAGCCCTGACTATTCTTCCAGGCCATTTAGAAGGAAATGGCTCTTACAACAGCAATATTTATATGGCTTTGTGTTTTGCTTCTTCTTTCCTCATCTCCATCCCCAGGAATCTAAGTGATAACAATAATTTGGAAGAACTGCCTAATGATGTTTTCCAGGGAGCCTCTGGACCAGTCATTCTGTGAGTAGCATCCCCCGTTTCTGTAAGAGCTCAGTTTGTGTAAATTAGAAGTCAACTCTCTCCACTCAAGAAGCTTCCAAGATAGGGCTGGCAGTCAAGGTAGATTTTTATTCATATCATCTACAAAGATTTATAGGGATAATTTAAGGCCAATCCACAGTCTTTCAATAAAATAGCAACAGTAATAACAACATGTAATGAGCCCTTAACAAGTGGTCAGTGTTTTAAGAAGTTAAGATGCATTTTTCTCATTTAATCCTTTTCTGTGGTAGGAGCTATTATTCTCATTTTAGAGAAAACTACTTTCTCTGGAGGGGTTAATTAACTCACTCAAGGTCATGCAAGTGTTATGGCGGAGATTCAAAGCTGAACTGGTTTGACCCATGGTACACACTCATAACCACTCTGCCATATGTCTCTTTCCTGGAAACGAAAATGCAGTTCTCCTTCCTCACCCTCAACATTTGGGAATTTCCTTCGACCCACAGGCACATTATTTTGGGATCCTCTTTCCAACTAGCTACCTTGGGTTGTATCCAGTGCCTCATAGCCCTGCATCCACACCTCTCCTATTGTCACTTCTTCACTTCACCCCCATCTTTCCCTCGACAAGTGACTTTGCCCCTCTTCTCTCCTTATCTACTCTGCCCCCTCCCATCAAGGATCATTCTAAGTCTCACCTCCTCAGGCCTCTCTCTGACAACCTCAGCCACCAGTGACTTCTTCCTATGGCTCCCATAGCCATTGTGGCTTCTTGGAGGGAGGGGGTAATCTGCATCACAGTTGCCAAAACACTTTTTTAAAAAATGTATTCTTCTGGGTTCTGAGCAAGACCTACTAAGTTTGCTAGAGAATGTATTTCAGGAAGAAGAAAGGAATCCAGAAGGCAGGCATGAGATGCAAGAAGGAATGGTGAGCAAAGAAATGGATAAACTTGTGAATAAATCTAAAGCTTTACTAGAAGAACATTAGGAAGCCTGCCTAAAGTCAATTCAGGCATTTGGAACCACTCACCTGAACCTCTTATTTGGCAATCAGCATAGGTATATGTGGTTACCTACATACCTACCTACTAAACATCTATCAACATCACTTTTCTTTTCAACAAATAGCTTATATTCTCCTTCAGGCTGGAACCTATGTACCTCTAGAATTAGACCCTGCATGGTAGAATGAGAACTCCAAAAATGTTTATTGTTGATAAAGGGTATATTGTGACCCATAGATGGGGCTCTGGCCCTTTGAAGAAATAAATATGTGCTTTAAGACAGATTTGTCATCCTGACCAAATTTAAAGATTATTCCAGAATGCTTGGCTTGACATGGGCAACCTCTGCAAAAGGAGGTAGTATTGGCACGATTCAAGCAGGAGTGCCAGACCCAGGTTGCCCTGGTTTAAAACTAGTTCCTTTGCCTCTCTAAGACCTCTGTTTCCTTGCCTAAGAAATGGCAAAAACAGTAATACCTATTTCCTAATATTGTTTGAAGTTAAAAAGAAACATATGTCAATATGTTTTTTTCACTCAGTGAATAGATTTTAAGCACCAGCTCTATGTCATGCTCTATATATCCTACAGGGAACAAAAGAAAGTCCTTCTACACAGAAAGCTTATATTTTCGTGGTGGGGGAGGGCAGAGGAGAGTCAGACAGTAATCCACAACTTAATATATGAGGTCATGTAGGTGCTATGAAGTACAAAGCAGGACACAGGCCTAACAGATGAAGGGTGCTGTGCATATTGTCTACATGCTAGTAGTATACAAAGTATACAAAGTACCTAAAACTTCTGATGCTTAGTTAATGGCCCCTGTTCTTTGACTACGGGGGAGACAAATGACCTTTACAAAGTACCTTTGATACCTTTGACCCCCACAATAGCAGTTTGTCAATTTCATTTGGCTAAAAGGCCTAAGAGTTTTGAATGTTCTTAAATAGGCACCTCTATCTGCTCATGGCAGGATGTACCAGTGAAAGGGTATGTTTTCATGTGTGACCTGTACCAGGTACAGCATTGAATCCATAGCACATTAACCCACTGTCTGCTTCTGAGAATGTTTAAGACAGACAAGATCCCCAAGTCATTCATTACCCAGCTGGGGAACCAGGGTCCAGGGAGGAAAGTGACCTATTAAAGATCACACTACGGCTGCAGGTGGCAGAGCTGGGGCCAGAAACTAGGTCTTCTGCCTCATATTCCATGTGTTCTCACCATATCATGTTGCCATAAGTAAGTTTAATCAAACATCTAAAAGTTATTCAGTAAGGCCCTTGCAACGGGCTGTGAACTGAAATAGAGGGGAAATTAATTAACAGCAGCCTCTCAGCCTAAGAACACAAGTCAATGATATATAAACATGGCACAGAAGAACATCTCCTGAGGTTGCATAAGCAGGTTCCAGGCCAAGACACTGCATGTGTCGCATAAGAATGTTTAACAGAACACAAAGCTCAAATCCCCCAGCCAGCCCTGCTGTGAACACATCAGATGCAGTTCTGCAGAGCCCTCAAGTTACAGGCCTGTTGTTTTATCCCTTTTACCACAGGAATATCTCTGGCCAGAATTAAGTGAATAAAATTTACAGAAAATCCAATGGAATTATGAAGCACTTCCCACGACTTAAAAGAGAAGAGAACGATAGTACGGTCCCACATCTTTTCATCTCAATGCAAGATACTGGCTGAAAGCCCAGCCTATAATTACTAGTTTCCTTCTCCTCCCATTAGTGGCATAAGAATTGATCACCTTACATCAAGCCTCCCTTTCTGGGGCTTTCAGGTTAGTCCATAGATGTCCTTCAAGCCTCTCCACCTGCTAACTTAAGATGCAAGAAGATGAATGGCCTATCTTGTTTCCCACTTCTGCAACCTGAAGCACCAAACACATTGGTGCTAAGCCCTGGCCTGAGAGGCTATGAGTTAGGAGTGAGAATATATGCAGACTGCTCACCCTACAGCATGTGCTGTTCATGCCAAGGATATGACTCTGCCTTGGGTCAGATTGCCTGTCCCTCCATACCAAAAAAATAAGACTGTGATATATTTGCATGCTGGAGGCTTACTAGAGAGTGCTCTCAGAGTACATGGAGAATGCTTGATGGAAGCAGAATCAGGCTTAGAGGGAAGTTGAACTGCAATGCACTTGCAACAGAAGGTTCAGAGGATCCCACAGGGAGCTCTGGAGGGAGTATGGTCCTTCAATGTTGTACTGAATTAAGGCAAGGGGTCAGTCCTCTACATCAACAGTCATTGGGTGCAGGCTGTCTCTGGGGAAAAGCCAAATCTTTGTTAAGTCAGCCAAAGGCAATTCCCAGAGTAGAACCTGGCTATGAACTACCTCTACTCTAAGTGGTTCTCAACTGCCCTGCAGAAGTGGTTTTAAAATTGTGCATCAAAATCACCTGGAGGGATCACAAAACCTTAGAATGCTGATCCCCACCTTCAGAGTTGGTTCATCAGGCCAGGGCTGGGACCTGAGAAATTGCATTCCTAATAACTTCCCCAGTAAAGCTGCTGCTGCTGCTGCTGGTCCAGAGAGCATTTTGAGAATCACTTCCCAGCCTCCAAAATATTTCCTCCAACTGTGGTGGATCTTCTTCCCCCACAGGTTTAGTCCTTTGCCCCAAGTAGATATGTGAAAAGGATTCTAAAGGAATGTACCCAAGCTCTTTTCTAGTTGAGTGAAGAACAAGGAGCCTCTGATCACCTCACAGTGCAATGGCAAGCTGCTCCGCTGCAAAGAGAAATAGATGCAGAGAAAGCCAGGGACACAAAAACAAGCTTCATCAGGCTTCAGAGTAGCAGCCCAGAATCCTCATTTCCCTTCATGAGTCTTGACCTTGAACATCAGCAGTCACCTGAGTTTTCACCTGATATTCTGAACGCACTCAAGTTTTTTTTTGTTTTTTTTTTTTAAGCAATCGAGCAATTGCTGTCTTCTTGGGCAACAGTTTCCTGTGGGGAAAATTTAATGCATTGCCTTTGCAGGCTGGAGCCAGTACAATCATATTCTGATGGTTTATCAAATTGATTTGGCTATAGCTCAGATTCATTTGATAGTTCAGATTCAAACACTGAGTTATTTGTATAAGAATGATTCTTTTCCATTACCAGTGTACCCACAGTCCTATAGATAGTAAATTGCCTTTTTATCCCGCCTGGGATCATGAAAGAGAGGTCTTCTAGCCATCTGTCAGTGTAGTATACACCAGAAATGTGCTCTCACTTATGGAAATGATTGACCTGTAATAACATCTTTGCTGGGAAAAATAGAAATTGTTCAAATCAAATTTGTGGCACCGGCTATAACACACTTTATTAAATGGGGCACAGAGTGCTATTTAACTCCTGCCTCTCCTGACTCAGCATGATATTACCAACTGCTGTCACTCTTGCCACTCTGTCTCTCAAATCCAAGAATCCTAGCAATGTTGAAGCAATTCAAGATTACTAAATCTCTTCAGTGCTAACCATCATCCCATGGTGTCTCTGTTAATACTTTTGGGGATTTAAATTCTCAAAACCACTCACTGCCAGAATATAACATGTGTTGAAATGTTAACCACAGTGATATTTTAAAAAGAAAGACCACAGTCTTCAGACCAGACAACCCAGAAAGACAAGGATTAAAGATACTGCCCCTTACCCCACCTACCAGCTCCAGTAACAAAGGCAAAACTTCTCAACTACTTATGGAGAGTATCAAGTCTTAGATGGCACACATTTAGTAGATGTGGACTGAATACCTACTATGTATCTGGCATCGACTAAGTAGAGAGATATGAAAACCAAAAACAGTAGCTGCCCTAATGAATCTCTGGTAGAGGGATAAATTTTACTTCCCAGGACAATAAGCACTGCAGAAATTTTCACAGAAGACTGTAGTAACACAGAGCAGATGCCCAATAAATCCTTGTCATCATGTGACATGACATGTGACACAATGACTTTTAACAGGCGAAGTAACTACATGGGAGGAGATAGTCTATCATCCTAGGCCTGAATTTCTGCAATGGCCTCTTTGTCCCCTTCCTACCTTCAATCCTCTCTCCGATTCATTAACAAGTATTTTTTATTGAGCACCTACTGCATGCCAGTCTCAGGGCTCTTAAGAATAGCCTTACAAAAATATAGATTTCAATAAGTCATTCTTTTGCTCATGTAAATTCTAAACTCTTCTGCCTGGATTTCAAGGCTCAAAGATTTCATCCCACCCCATGGTTACCTTTATTCCTCAAAATAAGGTTGTCCAGAATGACTATTCTACATACCCCTCACTGTGCCATGATTTGTGTTCTGGCCTCTTTCTCTCAGCCCATTTTTAGCCAATAGTCATTGTGTTGGTCAGGGTTCTCCAGAGACAGAACCAATAGGATATATATAGAGAGAGAGAGAGAGGAAAGGGGATTTATTAGGGAAGTTGGCTCATGCAACTAGGGAGGTTGAGAAGTCCTGTGACAGGCTGTCTGCAAGCTGGGAAACCAGGGGAGCCATAGCATGGCTCAGTCCAAGTGCAAAGGCCTCAGAGCCTGGAAACTACTGATGTAACTCTCAGTCCATAGCCGAAGGCCTGAGAACCAGGGGAGCCGATGGTGTAACTCTCAGTCTGAGGTTGAAGGCCTGCGAGTCTGGGGGCCACTGCAAGTCCCTAAGTCCACGGCCAGAAGACATAGTTCTGATGTCTAAAGGCAGAAGAAGAAAGGTGTCCTAGCCTTAGAGAGTCTACTTTTTTGTTCTGTCCAGGACTCAGCCAATTGGATGATACACATAGGGTAAAGGCAGATCTTCCCTACTCAGTCCACTGACTCAGATGCCAGTCTCTTCTGGAAACACTCTTAGACACCCCAAACTAATACTTAACTAGATATCTGGGTATCACTTACTCCAGTCAAGTTGACACCCAAAATTAACCGTCACAGTCACAGTAACCTAATTCCATGAAGATGTGAATAACTGATAATGTCTTCTTGTTATTTCCCCCTATGGATATTTACAACCTAAAAGTGGAGAGTGTTTTAATAAAGGGATTAAGATCAAACATCACATTTTCAGGCCATGTGGAAAGATCATAGCCAGGAAATAGACTGTGTGTGTGTGTGTGCATATTTCATGGGAACAAAGAGAAAATCAGAATACTAATGTAGTTAAATCTCAAACCACACTGAATAAGATCTACTTATCTTTGTCCCTGCTTATATAAATTTCTGTGGATTTTTCTTAATCCATGGAGATACCAAACATTTTTCTCTCAGTCCAAAATTTGGAAGTCTTGACAGGTTCTATATTTGGTCACTCTAGCCAGTAAGCTTTAAGTAAACACATTTACAAAGATTTTTATTTCCCTATCATCCAGGAACCACTTTTGCTAAAGAATTTGCTTTACTGAAATTTAAGTGACTTTTCCTCTTTCTCCTACTAACCACTTCCTCATTCAACATCCACCAACAGAAGATCTGGAGCCCAGGACACTGTCAAGATGCTTTAGTCTCACAGCAGCAAAGCCACCTCGTGCAAATGGCAGCAGCACAAATATTTTGTAGCTGTGATAAGAAGGGTCCAAGATAACAAGCTTGCTCCAGAACACTGGGCAGACAGAAAGGCACTGAAGTTTCCCAAGGAAGCTTCCCAATCTAACATCTAAACACTGAATTGCATTCAGGCCAATCCACACAACAAATTCTGCTTATTCCCTAACGCACCTCTATCTCCTTGTAAACTTTGCACAAGGTTGCTCCCTTCCTTGGTAACTCTGATACTCTCAGTCACATGATTTCCTGCTGCACAAGCACCGTTTTGCTGAGCCCACCTTAAACCTGATTTCTGGATTTCTCAGTCTGCCTTTCATCCCTCTCCTGTTAGAATCAGCTCTCCTGTAATATTTCTGGAACTTCTGATTTTTTGACAATATGAAGGCATCTCTGCTAATCAGACAACTACTAATTGAATAGATTTGAGCCCAGCCCTGTGACAAATATGATACAGAACACAAAAGTGTCTTAATAATCCCTGATTTCAGTGCATCTGAAAGACGCACTAAGACGACAAACATACATACATGAAAAAAAAACAATATGAAACAATAGAAGAGCCAACACAAGGTACAAGACTCAGGAGGTCAGAGGATATCACAGTTGGCTGGGGTGATCTCTCTATTCCCTTTCCCAATCCTCCTCCAATGTCATTCCCCAGTGTATCTTCAAACAAAGCAATAATTTTCTGGGTCCTTACAACAATAAAGTCAGTGCTATCTTTAAGGAGAGATAAAATATAAATACAAATAGCTCGCACATAAAGCAAAACACAGTAAGTGGTAAGAGGCAGAAAGTATGCAGAATATAATGCTATTGCAGTCTTAGAGGCTTTCAAGGAAAAATTACCTCTATAACCATTAAAAATTATGGAGGTGATGAAGTCATAGAGACCTCAGTGGAGTCTGTTTTGGTTCTCTATTGCTGCATTAAAACTTAGTGGCTTAAAACGACCATGCCATTTTCTCACAGTTTTGTATGACAGAAATTTGGATGGCTTGTCTCTAATCCCTGCAATGTCAGCTCAGGTGGCTGGGTGTGAGGGATCCACTTCCAAGCTGTTCCCTTCACTCATATGCCTGCTGCATCTGTGGCCAGATTCAAGGGTAGAGCAAATAGACTGTTGATGAGTAGAGTGTCAAAGCAATTGCAGTCATCTTTAATCTACCACACAGTATATGAGATAATAGGATGGGTATTCCATAGAATATAAAAATTTGTTTCTTTGGAAATTTTCAATTAATGTGATTTTTTAAAATATTCTAAACTCAAGGAGGCATAATTAAGAAAAAGGAGTCTTCTGTTTTGTATTGCTTGCTTTGAAAAATATGAAAAATGTTCATAATAGGTAAAAGTTTAACAGTTTAAATTGTTCCTGAAGGACTTTTTATATTCTTTTATCTCTATCCTTGGAGGAAGCCTTGAACTGTTTAGAAAAAACAGGGAATTGGGTCTCAATTTTTGCTTTCTTCTACATTTGAGAAAAAAAGAAGAGCCCAAATGCCAGATGAAACCAGAACTTTGATCACAGAGAACAGAACAAGTGTTGCTAGGAGAACTGGTCATAAGAGGGATTGCCTAGAGAGAGAAACCAGAAACATCTCCTGTGGCAGAAAAGAAAGTTGGGAAGCTCTGGAATAATGGCAAGTATAAATGGAGAACAGGCTGGGACAGCTGGGTCATTTGGCAACAGAGAGCGAAGTCTCATTACTAAGTGACAAAGACAAGGGTTCATGGACCAGACTCTTATCTCCAGAGACCCCAAATCTGAAGAATTATAATACAAGGGAGGGAACTAGAAGATACTTTAGAACACCAGAACTTTTACCCTGCAGTGGCAGCAATGGATATTGTAAGAAGTAGTCAGATTCCAGATAAAGTGATATATAAAGCCAAGAAGTTTTTCTGAGAGTGTGGATATGGGGTGTGAGAAAAAAAGAGGAATCAAGGATGACTTCAAAATCTTTGCACAAACAACTGGAAAGACTGCAGGTTTTCAGAAAAGATCAGGAACTCAATTTTTAATATCTAGAGCTTGACCTGTCTATTAGACATCTAAGTGGAAATTACCAGGAGATAGTTGAAGATAGTCTGGAGTTCAAGAGAAAGAACCTACCTAGAAATAAAAATTTTAGATACATCAGGATATAAATGGTATTTAAATCATAAGGCTAAATGAGCTCACCTACACAGTAGGTGAAGGTAGAAAAAAGAGTACCCATGAACTCAGTGCCTAGACTTCTTAACAGTTAGAAGTCAAGGAGGAACCAGCAAATAGTAAGAAACTTCTGAAGAGTTAGGAGAGAAGTACTACTACATATAAAAAAAAAAAAAAAGTTACCAAGAAGTTCAAACATTCTAAATTTCTGTGGGCCCAAAAGAAGTCATCAAAAATATGTAAGGCAAAAATTGACAAAACTAGAAGCGTACAGATCCAAAATCATAGTGATTTTAATGCACTTCTCTCAGTGATAGAACAAGCAAAACATTGATAAGTATACAAAAAATTTGAATAGTATTAACAAAATTGATCAAGTTGGCATCTAACAAAGAAGAGAGTAACTATAATATACATATATGTACTATATACAGGTGATCGTTAGTTCTGAAAATGTAAATATTCCTAAATATCAAACAGGGGATCAACAATCCAGAGATTAGCAATGACAGATAACCACTCACCCTAAGACTTGAGCAAGTGAGAAAGTGGGTCTACTGATGCCCAGGAACTGGGCCAACTGGTAGAAGCTGGATTCTCAGCAGATCTATCCAATGACAGCTGAAGATTCAGCTGCAGCCCGAGACAGAGAACGGATGAGAAATGCCTTAATTTTTACCTACCCTCAAATCTCCCAGCAGTGTTATTTGCTAAACCCAACTGGAAGCTGATTGACAAGGTAGTACGTGGTAAATGGAACCCACAGGGATCATGCCTCCTGCAATACAGAGCCGAGTACAGAGAAGGGCACAAAATGGATGCAACAGACACCAAGCAAATCACCAGGACACTGTATCCAGTGATTTGTCCTTCATCTAAGAGCAATGGGAAATCACTGAAGAGTTAAGTGGGAAATCATGATCTGATTGGCATTTTTAAAATCTGCAGTGTAGAGATTGCACTAAAGAAAGAAATAGATGGTCATAGGAAGAACACTTTGAGACTATTGCATTTGTCTAGGCAGAGATTATGGTGACTGAGACAAAAGTAACAGGAAAAGAAGGAAGTAGACTGATTTGAAATGGATTTAAAAGGTAGGCTTAAGAGGACAGGAGACTGATGTCCGAGTGAGAAAATGAAGGGAGTCAAGGATGGTACCCAGGTTTCTGTTTTGGATGACAGGGGGAAAGGAGATGGAAAAAACAAGGAGGAATATAAGAAAGATGGTAAGTTCAGTTTTGATGCCCACAAGTCATCAAAATGGTGAGGGGTCCAGTAGACAAGTGATTATCTGGGCCTGAGGTTCAGGAGTAGGATCTGAATGGGGATACACATTTGGAAGCCCAGCATATGCCTAGTATCCAAAACTAAGGGAGTAGGTGAGATCAACAAAAGATTGTATACAGGCAGAAGGGATCTAATTTTGGAGAAATGACAATATTTAAAGAACAGATAGAAGAGAAGTAAAACCAAAAAAAATCAGAAGTCAAAGGAGATGTCAGAAGAAATCAAAGAGAATAGGATGCTGAGAAAAAGCATCTCAGAAAGCAAGAGTGTTTTCCCTATGCAACATAATTGATAAATCAAGATTAGAACCAAGACCTGGCCTTAGTATTATTTCTCTAGAGGTTGGGGAGAAGCTCTGGATCATGAAATGAGGAAATAGTGACATCAAGTACAAACCACTAGTGTTAGTTTGGTTGGGAAAGGGAAGTGACAAGCAGGGCAGCAGTCAGGGTGGGTTTCACTGGACAATAGGAAGCCATTACAAATTTTTAAGAGAATGACACAATGAAAACAAGACTTTGAGAATGTAATTTTCACCAGATTGTGAGAACATATGGGGTAGCAAATATATATTCACACCCCCAAGTTTCATTGCTATGAGTGATTACTGCTCTGACTTACATGGAATGCCAGCACTAAAAGATTCTTCTTCCTCAAGTATATCCAAGGGTCCCCAAGGGTACTAAAATGAGCTCATCCCGATCATCACTTGCTACCAACCCCATCGGAAGCACCCACTCATGACCACACTGCTGGCCCCAACACGTCAAGCTGGTGCCATTTAAATCTCCTCATTCTCACCAGCTGGTCTTGGTTTTGAGGGTTTCAGCTGCCAGTGGTGCTGCCAGAAAAGCACCCACATCTCCAGTGTTGCTGCCAGAAAGGATGGGACTTGGAGCCTCCAGGGACAGGGACTTGGTTAAACTGGCCTTTGTGCTGGTTCCCGTTAGACCTCTGCTGGTTCACCTGGGCAGAGACTGTCCTACAAAGCAAGAACAACTGCCTCTATGTGTGTAATGTTTACCAATTATAGTTGCCAACCATTACATGCTGTCAGTTGGCCATGAAATTCTTTATGTATTTTTAAAAAAATTTTTTTATTTCATCATATTATGGGGGTACAAATATAGTTAAGGTTACATATATTGCCCTTGCCACCCCTCCCCACCCCAAGTCAGAGCTTCAAGCATGTCTATCCTCTAGGTGGTGCGCATGGCACTCATTATGTAAGTATATACCCAACCCCTCCTCCCCCCTCCCCACCTGCCTGATACCCGATAAATATTTGGGTTTTTTTGACAATTTGGTTACATTTTATATCTTTGCCTCTCCCTAGGAAGGGTTAGAGGTATGCCCTTCCTCTCCACAATGCTCTCCACATCTCTAAGATGTGGGTCTACCCCCCCAAATCCCTGGTGAACACTACCACCATCTGAGCACCATAGTTTTAATCAGTCAGTACCAATTTGATGGCGAGTACATGTGGAGCCCATTTTCCTGAACTTGTGTCGCCTCACTTTGGATAATGGGCTTAAGCTTAATCCAGGATAGAAGTGGTGCTAGCTCACTGTCGTTTCTTATACCAAATTTTAATTATCCACTCATGAATTGATGGGCACTTGGGTTGTTTCCATGTCCTTGCAATAGTGAATTGTGCTGCCATAAACATTTGGGTGCAGATGTCTTTATAATAGAATGTCTTATGCTCTTTTGGGTAGATGCCTAAAAATGCTATTGCTGGGTCGAACGGTATTTCTATCTCTAGCTGTTTGAGGTATCTCCAAATTCTTTTCCACAAAGGTTGCACTAATTTTCAGTCCCACCAGCAGTGTAAGAGTGTTCCTGTCTCTCCACATCCTCGCCAGCATTTGTTTTGGGATTTCGTGATACAGGCCATTCTCACGGGGGTTAGGTGGTATCTCATTGTGACCCACAGAATGGGAGAAAATATTTGCTCTCTACACTTCTGATAAAGGTCTAATAAAAAGAATCTATCTAGAACTCAAAAGAATTAACAAGAAAAAAAATCAAATAACCCCATCAAGAAATGGGCAACGGAAATGAACAGAAACTTCTCCAAAGAAGACAGAATAATGGCCTGCAAACATATAAAAAAATGCTCAACATCTCCTTATGTATTTTAATTCACTTAATTTTCACAGCCACTGCTTGAGGTAGATATGATTTTTATCTTCCTATTTTATAGCTAAAGAAACCGAAACAGACGTACTTGACCAAAGTCATAATTCTGATCGTAGGGCCAGGGCACATAGGCAGACAAGTCTGCTGCGGATGCCAAGTTCATGACCACTACTCTATATTGCCACTTGGACTTTGTGCTGAGGCTGCCTCCACTGACTCCCAGAGACTTCTTCCCCTTATGGTGTGTTTTCTTCTCACCCTTTTCTGAAATTTGGCCACAGATTCCACCTCAGCACATTAGAAATATTTTTGTAGCCAGTTTTATGGTAAAGGCAAATGGTCTCAACCTCTTAAGTCCTATGCAAATAAATGAGTACAAATAGATGGGCTGTAACTGGGACAGATGGCTAATTCTACTCACCAGCAACAGTTAAGCCCCAAATCAGCCAGAATGTAAGTACATCTAGGAATCAGGATGACCTGTTACCTAACTTCTCCTACCAGGAACACAAGGGCCAGGACTCCTACCAAACCAAAGGTTCTGTTAGCCGAATACTCATCTAACCAAGGTGTGTTGGATGAACTGTAGGTTCCCTCCTCATCCATGTAAGAATATCTGCTATTTTGGCTGTTAACTGAATAGCAGACACCAGAATGTCTGCTATTTTGGCTGTTAACTGAGAGCAGAAAATTTTAGGCCCATAGTAATTATGTTATATTTACTTTTTCTCTTTATAGAGATATTTCGAGAACAAGAATCCATTCTCTGCCTACCTATGGCTTAGAAAATCTTAAGAAGCTGAGGGCCAGGTCAACTTACAACTTAAAAAAGCTTCCTAGTCTGGAAAAGCTTGTTGCCCTCATGGAGGCCAGCCTCACCTACCCCAGCCACTGCTGTGCCTTTGCAAACTGGAGACGGCAAATGTGAGTCTTCCTATGTCTTGAGCCCTGCTTGGTCAATTCCCCAATGTAGAACTGAGTCCATGACTTCTACCTATCTGTGACATGAAGAGAAGCTACTTGTAGAGGGATCTCCCTGACCGAAGTCCTTAGGCACATTCTGAGTCAAAATTCAGTTTTGTGGAGGTTGAGGGATGGTTAGACCCTCTAATTCAGAGGTCCTCAAACTTTTTAAACAGGGGGGCCAGTTCACTGTCCCTCAGACCGTTGGAGGGCCAGACTATAGTTTAAAAAAAACTATGAACAAATTCTTATGCACACTGCACATATCTTATTTTGAAGTAAAAAAACAAACGGGCAAAAACACCCGCTTGTGGCCCGCGGGCCGTAGTTTGAGGACGCCTGCTCTAATTTCTTTGAAAATGGCCTCATAGGGTAGAGCTACCCACATGATGAAACACCTACCAAATATTAAATGAGAAAACATGAAAAACACCAAGCATAGTGTTTGACTCATAGTTGGTGCTTAATATCCATTCCCTCTCTCCTTCAAAACAATATGGGTTTATCCTTCAAGTCCCAAACTCTGCCCTAGCCTACTACCATCCGTGTCACCTTTGGAGGGGAAAAGCACAAATGCCATGCCAGAGATTGAAGTGCATATCTGCAGCATGTCCCAACCATGTCTCTAATCCACCTTCAGATCTTACCACCTCTCAGGGAGGACAAAGATTGAGGCAACTCTTTACTTTGGCTCTCAAGGAAGGCCAGGTTCAAGGAGGCCCTGACTTAAAGAGGACAATCTAAACAGACCTAAGTCCCAGTAGGTAACTGGTTAACAAGTGAGGTAATCAGACAGGATCTGGAGAGAATGAAGAGGGAATTGCCATGGAGATTGCACATGTTGCAGACATTTAAAGGATTCACTGGAGATAAGAACTTAACAAACATCAGAAGTTCTCAAAGCTCTAACTCTCCCTTGAGCTCACCTATACAATCCATATCATGTAGTTGCACTCAACCAAATGATGCCTTTTCACTACTCTTGAGTGGTAGCCTAGAACTAATATAGCTTTCCTATGGTACTATTTTACCATTTAACAGTCTCCTCTATTATTCTGCCTTTAGCATACATTGACCTGCCCATACATACCTCTTGCTCAAAAGCAAAACAAGAAAAGCAACAAAACAGTACACATCCTAAAATGTTTTCAAAGTAATTGGGAATCTATACTAAGACCCATTTGAAGGATTTGTAGGAAAAAAGGCTGTTTTTCAGAATTAGCACACATCATTGGGAAACTGTCCAGAATTGGGCACTCCTCACAGATTAAGCTTGAAAGCCAGGAAATTTCTTCCTAACAACCAGAATTTCTTAAGGTCCTATGCTGCCTCTTTTATATTCCAGACAAGAATTATTCTAGAGTGAAAAAGATACCAGTTCACTACCAAGTCCCTGGAACTGAATACCCCTAAGGAGAAATCTCAAAGGATGTTAAGATCACTGTAAGAGCAGCTTGCTTGTGCTGTTTGGCCCAATGCCAGCACGCCACAGAAATTTATTATCTCATTGTGTTGCTCAGATTCCTGTGGTCTCGTCACCTCCTGATAATGTAGACATAGTCTCAGGGTTCTCCCAACCAGAAATCTCCAGGTCTGCCTTATGTTGTACCATGACACAAGGCCTTCCCTACAGACTACCCAGCTTTCATCCATGCCCCTGTTGTATAGTAACTTACCATCTGGGCCTTTCAGGGTACAGCAAGGGAAAGGCACACACTTCTTCCACGATATGCCACAATGGAGTAACAAAAATTGCAATGGGTGTTGTGTTTTCTTTTGAAATGGGTGCTTGATTTTTACATGTAACAAATTCACACAAACAATACAAAATAATTGTGCTATTTGGAAGATACTCAGAATGTATTCCTCAAATAGTGTCATTCATCGTATACCATAGTAGGTGTAGTTTGATAATAGTTATATGATGAAATCGTTCTTCTGGTCTTCATTGGGAAATAATGCCCAACGTGTAAATGTGAGCCCCTTGTGACTAAGGTTTTGGCCAATGGTCCTCCTGGACTTTTGCCAAAGGCTGTGTCAATCACACTCCTCATTTGTCATTGAACCAGATGTTTCCTTGTCATAGTTCTGTACTCAGCTCATGTTATTTGCTCTCATTTTATTCTTTAATGTTTCTTGCATTTAGGCCATTTCCTCACAACTAGATTTTGAATTGATGCTCTGTGGCAGATACTGCTAAATACCCACACAGGGCCTGAGCCCCAACAAGAACTCAATAAGTAGTCACTATCATTTGTCTTCGTATTGCTGACATTTGCTGAGTACTCGCTGCTAAGCACTGTAATACTATGCACCTTTATCTAATTCCCCCAAAGGAAACTTATTATTCCCTTCTCACAGAGGCAGATGCTGAGACTCAGAGTTACTAAACAAACTGACCAACACTGACCAAAGTCAAATCCAAACCCTCTGGCCTGCCTGTCTCTAAAGCTCAGGCTCTGGGACACTCTGCTATGTCACCTCCTAAGCATCTGTTCATTCATTGACTGATCAGAGTCCAAGAATGTCACTTTTTAAACTGACCCTAAACTGAATTTCCAGCTCCTTATGATACTTGGGATTTGCCAAGGTACTGCAGAGGCAAAGCTGTGTTTCCCTCAGTTTCCACTTTGTGTCTGTTCTTATCTCAGGCGTACATTATTTACCTTTCTCGCCACCTCATGTCCATGGGTCACTTCTGTTTCAGAAAGGGGAAGCACAATATTTGAAATATGTTGGTAGCAGTATCAACAATAAGAATCTTCACAGAAGCCAACCATAAGCCCCAGGAAGTGAAAACTCTCTCTAGATGGTTAAGTCAGATCTCAGGCTAATGGACCAAATTGCAGTCAGCAAGTACCATGTTACTTTCTGTTCCTAGAATTGGGCTGCAGCTAACTCAATGATAGGATTTATTAATAGAAGTCAGGAGTTAGACTAAAGCCCACAGTATGACCTTCTGTCCCCTCCCTGCCCATTAAAGAGCTTGCCTCACATTTCTTGAAATATTGCTGACTGAACCAAGAGACTTTCTAAGCTCTGGTTCCATTCCCTTTCAATTATACTCGTTAATCATTTAGCCCCCTTTGTGGAACCTGTGACTAATTTGAAAAGTTCTAACGGTCTCTAAAACAAAAGATGACACATTCTCCAACAACAGCAAAAGAATCCCTTGGGCCAAGAGAAAATGACTTCCTGGCAACTCAATTTACTTCCCCAAGGTGAGAGAAGGAAGGAGAGGGTTCTCACCAACAGCCGATTCTCACTGAGGTTGATGGGAAAGGTTCAGTCTGTGTATGTTGGAACATTTGGCAAGACTCGTCCTTTAACATCAAACAGAGTCTTTACCTCTCCACTTCCCCAGCCACCTCTCTTCTTATGAGGGCTTTTGAAAGGTTTGATACTCGCCTCCCCACTCATATCTAAGATAATGTTAAGGTTTGAGAATGATAGGCACTTAATATTGCTGTGAATTTGCCCCATGGGAAGGGAGGGAGAGGTAGAGGTGTGTATGTGTAATTTTTTTCCATCCAAAAAGAGTCCCAATGTAAACTGTTCCCATTCTGTAAGCCTTTGCTTGAAAACAGAAGTGCTACCTTCTGTGTCTCTATATGCAATGTATTAGAATACTCTGAGGTAGAATATTTATAAATATACTCATGGATTGAATATTTATCATCTGGATTTCATTCAAATCCTTCTGTAAGTGCCTCTATCCTGTCACCAAGGCCTCTTGTGCATTTAGGTTTAAAGGGAAAAGCAAGACAGGAAAGTGAGCCCAAGAAGAACCAGGCTTCCCAGGGGATAAGTTGCAATCTTGGAATAAATTAGGCCCTTTTGCAACCTGCATTTGCTCTTTTGGGCACCCACTAGGAAACTATGTAATATGAGAGAGCCAGGCTTGCCTTGCAGACAAACACATGCCAAGGACTACTGTGGCCCCTGGGGAATGATATAATAAAGAACAGGACCCTGGTAACATTTCAGGCAAATTAGCTGGCTTCCTGCTAACCTGAGTACCAAAGAGCCAGGGAATCGGGGCTGGCTGGGAACTAACTACAGATCTGATCCTCTAGTTTATGTAGCTAGAAGCAGCAAATAACTTCTCATTTGAGTCAGAACAGTCCAAATCTTCCAGTGACTGGAGTATAGAGTAGAGGGGAATAGGGCATGTGCTACTCGGGCATATTCAGAGATAGATGACTGGGGATGGGGGAAGGAAAAGGGTAAAGCTGATACCAGGTCTGTAAATTATTTGCACTTAACAGCAAGGCTTAGCTAGTCCCAGGCGCCTTCCTCCCCACATTCAGGTTGTGGCCAGGTGGTTTCCCCAGTGGGCCATCCAACTCTAGGAATATATACACAAGTTGTTATGCTCATTTACAGTAAGCAGCATTAACCCTTGAGCTTAGCCACAAGGGCAGACAAGATGTTAAAGAAAAAATAATAATCTCAGGAAGAAACCCCATCATTTCTACCATGTACAAAGAGTGATATATTTGCCATTTTGGATCCAGGATGTTGATTCTTTTCTTTTTTTGTATTTGTCTAGCTCTGAGTTTCATCCAGTTTGCAACAAATCTATCTTAAGGCAAGAATTTGATGATATGACTCAGGCTAGGGGTCAGAGAGTCTCTCTGGCAGAAGATGATGAATCCAGTTATGGCAGAGGATTTGACGTGATGTACGGTGAATTTGACTATGACTTATGCAATGAAGTGGTTGATGTGACCTGCTCCCCTAAGCCAGATGCATTCAACCCATGTGAAGATATCATGGGGTACAACATCCTCAGAGTCTTGATATGGTTTATCAGCATCCTGGCCATCACTGGGAACATCATAGTGCTGGTGATCCTCATTACCAGCCAATACAAACTCACGGTTCCCCGGTTCCTTATGTGTAACCTGGCCTTTGCTGACCTCTGCATTGGAATCTACCTGCTGCTCATAGCATCAGTTGATATCCATACCAAGAGCCAATACCACAACTATGCCATTGACTGGCAAACTGGAGCAGGCTGTGGAGCTGCTGGCTTTTTCACAGTCTTTGCCAGTGAGCTTTCAGTCTACACTCTGACAGCCATCACGCTGGAAAGATGGCACACCATCACCCACGCCATGCAGCTGGACTGCAAAGTGCAGCTCCGCCATGCTTCCAGCGTCATGGTGATGGGCTGGATCTTTGCTTTTGTGGCTGCCCTCTTTCCCATCTTTGGCATCAGCAGCTACATGAAGGTGAGCATCTGCCTTCCCATGGATATTGACAGCCCTTTGTCACAGCTGTATGTCATGTGCCTCCTTGTGCTCAATGTCCTGGCCTTTGTAGTCATCTGTGGCTGCTACACCCACATCTACCTCACAGTGAGGAACCCCAACATCGTATCCTCCTCTAGCGACACCAAGATTGCCAAGCGCATGGCCATGCTCATCTTCACCGACTTCCTCTGCATGGCACCCATTTCTTTCTTTGCCATTTCTGCCTCCCTCAAGGTGCCCCTCATCACTGTGTCCAAGGCAAAGATCCTCCTGGTCTTGTTCTACCCTATCAACTCCTGTGCCAACCCCTTCCTCTATGCCATCTTTACCAAAAACTTCCGCAGAGATTTCTTCATTCTGCTGAGCAAGTTTGGCTGCTATGAAATGCAAGCCCAAATTTATAGGACAGAAACCTCATCCACTGTCCACAACTCCCATCCAAGGAATGGCCACTGCTCTTCAGCTCCCAGAATCACCAATGGCTCCAGTTACATACTTGTTCCTCTAAGCCATTTAGCCCAGAACTAAAACACAATGTGAAAATGTATCTGAGTGTTGAATGATAATTAACTCTTGCCTTTAAAGAGTATGCCACTGGAGAGCTGACAGAGTGCTTCTACATATTTTAGCTAGTTTAATCTTCCTGGCATACCTATAAGGTAAATTGGTCAGAAACTATTAATTCCATGTGATACATTAGAAAGCTGAATTATTAATAATTAAAATAATACAATACTGTTATATTTTATGCTTTTATATGTTGATTTTGAACCCTTATAATGTTTACAGTGCTTTTATTCAGATAATCTAAACTGATCCCAACAAAAGTCCATTAAATATAATAGGACAGGGATTATTCTTGGAGTTTTACAAATGAGGAAACCAAGACTCAAAGTTAAGTGACTTGTCCAAAATTGATTTTTAAGAGGCAGAGCCATGATTAGGTGTTCTGGCTTCCAGAAAATTTCCAAGAGAAGCACCACAGTATTCATTCATTCATTCAACAAATATTTTTTAAGCACCCATGTGATGGCTTTGTAATGTGTCAAATGGATAGGCTGAACTACATTTCCCAGAATTCCTTTGTTTCCAGTTAGGGTGGGCCACAGGGAAGATTCTCCAAACATAGGAGGGAGGAGGGAAACAGCACCCATTCTGTAGCTCAACACAATTTGTTGCTGATGCTAATTCATCCCATTGCTGTGAAGCAGCAGCTGGGTCTACAATTCCTCCACTTTCCCCTGGATCCTCCTTCCAGGTTCTCTGACTCCTGGGCCAGGTGTATGTGTTTAGCTCCATGATGAAGGGCCCAACTTCTGCAGGATACTTTCATCACCAAGGTCAGAGGCAACAAGAACAAGAATGTAAACGGGGTTCAGTTTGTGCTTATGGAGTTCCATCTCGTGCGATTGATTCCAGCATGCTCTTGATCTTTCCATTATGAACACCTGCCCTGAGGACTTGAGGCTCTCGCATCAGATACAAAGGCATCCTTACAAAGACTTTAACCAGCCCCCAATTGTGTAAGCCAATTCCCTGCAACAAATATTTACATACATACATACATGTGACTGGTTCTGCTTCTCTGGTTGAACACTAATTAGAAGATATACTTATTATATGATATGTGTATAGATTATAATGTTAAGAACACAGCAGCTTTGCTGTCAGACAGCACTAAGTTCTTTAAAAAAAAAAAAAAAGAAGAAGAGAGAGACACAAGGTCTTGCACTGTCACCCAGGCAAAAGTGCAGTGGCACAATCACAGCTCATTGTAGCCTTGAACCCTTGGGATCCAGTGATCCTCCTGCCTTAGCCTCCTGAGTAGCTAGGACTATAGGTGCATGCCATCATGCCCAGCTGATTTTTTAAAAATGTTTTTTCTAGAGGCAGAATCTCACTGTGTTGCCCACACTGGTCTTGAACTCCTGGCCTCAAGCGATGCTCCCACCTCAGCCTCCCAAAGTGCTGGGATTACAGGCATTAGCCACCACGCCCGTCCAGTATCGAGATTTTATTTGGACTCCATAATAAACCAGGACTCAACCTCTCTAGGTTCAATGTCTTCTGTAAACAAAAGTTGGTTATATACATATTTAACTTTTGAACTTATTATAAGGAATAGATAAGAAAATGGTTGTAAAGTGCCTGGTGTTGTAACTAGCTGGTTACATGTTAGTTTATTTCTCTCCTCCCAGGCCAGTGCTTGGACTAGTGCCCTCTCCTGACTCTCAGTCTAAAACCCATTCCATTACAGAATATTGCTCTTGATAAATAATCACACTACCCACATCTATTTTCATAAATGACCCCATCTGAATAATCTGGGTCATAAGTATCAACCTTAAATTCCACCCAGCTCTGTGCCTTGGCCAAGTTCTCCTCTCAGTCTCAGTGTTGAAGCCAATCCTTCTTCCTCTTGCACTTCGGCAAACACTTCAAATGTTGATCCCAAAATGCATTAACAAAGAAGTCCTTATAGAACCAGAAGAAAAAGCAATCATTCCTGCCCATCTGACCTGGCATCATCTCAATATATTGTGAGCATCCAATGAAAAATAATTAGCCTTATAAATAGTCTAGAGCTTCACTGTTTAGTATAGTATCCACTAGCCACATGTGGCTATTGTGCACTCAATGTGGCTAGCCTGAATTGAGATGTGCTATACATAAAATACATGCTGGATTTCAAATACTTAGTACAAGGAAAACAATGTAAAATATCTCAATTCTTTTATTGATTACATATTCAGAACAATACTATTTTGAACATGCAAGACAAATATAATACATTTAAAAATTAGTTTCACCTATTCCTCTACATTTTTTAATGTGGCTGTTAGAAAATTTAAAATTACCTATGTGGCTTGTATCTGTGGTTTGCATTATATTTCTATTGGAGAGCACTGATCTACAGCTATGCAAAAATAAAAGGTTTCCCTTATGGCATTTTCCTTACCAGCCCCCATGCACCTGTTTGCTGCACTATTGGGCTGTCCCAGCTCCATCTGTAGTCATTTATCTTTCTTATTTGTGGTCAGAGGCAATGTATCTCTGAATTTGGATTCAAAAGCAAGTAGCAGCTAAATTAAAAATATGATAGAGTATTAATTATCTCACAATATGGCTTCTGATGACACATTGCTTTAAGAAATGGTGGCTCTGCAAGGGAAGAGTATGTTCAGAGACAAACACATACCAAGAGAAGCTCAGAAGGTATTCCTTCTATCACTCTGTCGTTACATCCTGGGAAGAGATGAGACTTTTCTCAAATAAGCAAGCATATTTATGGGCAGCTAAATTCAGTGCTTCTAAACCCTCTAGACAAGGGAAGGAAACATTTCCTACACTTCCTGTATTGGAATAAAAGCAATTGAAATCTAGTGTATCAATCACTCTTCTCTCTAAATAGTGATTTTACCAGTAACACATCTAAAGTTGTGCCTCCTACAGTGGAGGTTCAGTCCAAGTGGTGACCCAAATGAAAAACACATACACACACACTCAAAAGAAGTTTCAAAATAATACAAGAAGTTTGTTTTTTACTAGTTTTTTAAAGCTTTTATTTCAAATCTCAAAAACCATAAAGAGGACTAATAGCTCCCAGAGATTTCTTAAAGTGCCCACATCTCCAGGGGTGCTATTCAAAATATTAACTGGTACAGCCCAGGTACTGATCTCCAAGAATGGATGCCGGCTGTGAACACTTCATTTGGCTATCCTGGTATAAACTGGATGAATTCCAGCCCTGCATGGTTCCCTCCTAACCCTCACCTCACCCAAGAGCTGCCCCCATGTCTCTTTCCTCAAACATCCACCCATCATAAACTCCTTCAGCCCCATCCTGGCTAGCCTCTCATATTGCCTTCCTCCCTCCCTCCCTTTCCTCCAAAGAAACAGTCTGACAAGGTAGGATCTTCCTTGAAGGGGTCAGAGCAAAGAGACTGAATGGGTCAATCCAGAAGCTTTTAAGGGGTAGAGTGAAGAGATGAACTGAGTAAACACTGAGACAATTTTTGTCTTGCCATATACAGAAGCAGTGATTTTGGTGAAGGGAATTGGGTGGGGCACTGGAAAGTATCATTTCACTGCAGGGCTCCATGTGCTAAACATGGGATGTACTCACCAGCAAATTGGTATTAATGGATCAACACCTAAGTGGACATATAGGAATAACATTTGTCGGGTGTCGGGCGGGTGGGAGGGAGGAGGAGGGGATGGGTATATACAAACATAATGAGATGTGCAACATTTGGGGGATGGTCATGCTTGAGGCTCTGCCTCGAGGCGGGGGGCATGGGCAATATACGTAACTATAATATTTGTACCCCCATAATATGCTGAAATAAAAAAAATGTTAAAAAAATAAAAATAAAATAAAATACAAATTTAAAAATAATAAATAAATAAATAATAAACATGGGAACCCATCAGACCTTATTTCTGGGAGGGATAAATGGAGGGAAGGAGAAAGAGGGAAAGGCTCCTCTTCACTCATATCACCAAGATGCTACAACTCTCACCATAAGTGGCACTATGCCTTATTTAGGCCAGCATCGCATGGCATTTATTAAGAAATCAGAAAAAGATCACTGAAATTTATGGCCACAACTTTGGGGTTCATAAAGTATTTTATTTTATTAGGAAAGGCACAAGCAAGGAAGAAAAACTTGGCTACTGCATAGTAAGGGACATTGGAGAAAGAAGACATATATATAGGATGTTTTGTTTAAAATAAAATTGATTCCGTTATGGGAACTAAATAAAAGTCAGCACAAAATAAAGCTCAACCATAAGGTTGTGCTTGCTGGTTCTCATCAAAATGCTGTCATCTGTAAGAAGCAGAAACTGTAAAAATGTAATAAACAATAAGGCCAGTTACATAAGATGCTCCAGGCTTTGATTGGCAGCTTGATGATCTCAAGAACCCAGGATCTTTCCATCTTTTTGCTCTGCCATCCTTGGAGTATTCAGCCATGTCTTCCTTCATCATAGCTAGGTTGCTATCACAGTTCCCAATGCCACATGCAGGCATGACCAAATCCAGAAACAAAGAAGAGAGCTTTCTCCCCTTCATGCATCTCACTTCAAAAGGAAGAACATTTCTCCCCAAAGACCCCAAGAAAGCATTCCTTCCTACTCATTCTCCAAGACTGCTGCCCTGGCTGCAACAGAGGTAGCAAAATGAGCCTCTACTATGTTCAGCCTCTATAGTGGAAGACAGGATCTGCCATTCAGGAAGTAGACAAAGGTGCTAGAATAGGGGGAATGATTGGGTAAGCAACCTTGTCCTCCAACCTGAGTCAACCCAATTCCTCTCCCATGGGATGAAGCCAATGGGGTTCAAGGTACATGTGGCACCTTCACACCTCACATTCACGTCATCACTCCCTCCACCTTGTAACCTGCAGTGCAGCTCCTTCTCCCCATGTTGGTCTATTCCATCCCTCCCTGAAACAAACCCCCGAGCCTGCTCAGATCTTAAGGCAACCACTAGAGTCAGACACTGGCCAAGAAATCCCCTGCTCGAGGCAAAATGTGGAAAAAGAGAAGGAGAAAGAAAAGACACAAAAGAAATAGTAGTAACAAATAAAAATGGACTAGGATAGCAAGGAGGAGATATGAGGAGAAAAGAGAGAAGGTCAAGACAAAGAAAGAAAGAGGCAGTGTGGAAGAAAGCCAGGCCATTGCTGTGTCCCTTTGGGCTGGTACCTGCTCATCTTTGTCTTAAGAAAACTTTTTAAATTTGTTACAAAGATTTCAACTCAAAACACTGAATGAGCTCAGTCTTAGATCCTAGTAGAAAGGCCCAATGGTCATATCATGTTCTAGGTTTCCCAGGGCTCCCCATACAATGATCTGGGGGACCCCAGATCTAGTTCAAAGGATGAGTAATGGAAAAATATTTCTGAAGATCTCAAAACCTCCTCAGCTCAGACATCAGACAACGTAAAGACAGCTGGATCCATTTCATGACCCAAGGTCTTCGTCCTATTTCTCCAACAGCGTCAGCCACAGCCTCTGAGCATTCTGATCTGGGATAGATGATCTTCAAAAATGCACTAAATCCCAAAGTTTGTAAGAGCAATCTATTCCTCATGTTCTTTCTCCCTTTTCTTCTACTTATAACAAGATTTCTTGAATCTAGAGACACTCCTTATAAACACATACACAAAGAGAATATTAAAAAAATCATCTTATTTTTAGTGATATTCTCCACATGATAAAATGCAAAGAATAATTTTGGCTTTGCATTTAGAGAACTTTCAGGCAATTTTTCCTCCATGTATCATTAGCTAGGGTCACTTACACTGCCAGGTATTAGCAAGTTGCATAGAGATGTAGTTGGGCCAGGGAAGGTTTTGTTGTTTCACAAACAGCAAAAGCTGTACCATAGGGTTCCTGCCTCTAAAGTATGAATCTATCTAACAGCTTTTTGTTCCTATTATATTATGGAAATCAGGCATCCAGTGGAGGGTAAAAGTGAAGGATACCCAGGGCACCTGGTGAGACTTGGCCACCCAAATAACTTCTTGCTTCCTGCAATTGACCAAGTTAGAAGGCACTGTGGCCAGGAGTTGAAAGAATTATTCAGGTTGGAGGATGAGCCTAGGAAGTATGAGAACTGTGCCCAGCACCAGCCACTACCCAGGACAGACTGGTTTAATTCTCCATTACACAGAGTCAATGAATTTCAAGACTGAAGGAAACCAGTGTCTTATTTATCCAAGGTCCTCATTCAAAGATGAGTAAATGAGGGCAGAGAAGAAATGACTTGTCCAAGGTAATATGACTAAATAGTGATCAAGGAAGGACTGTAATTCAGTTATGACTTGCAGCCAGAGCTCTTCTTTATAATTCCCTCCTCAAATCAAGGGGCTTAGCAGCACAAACATGTGCATGCACAGACACGTGCATAGACAGACACACGCACACCCTACACTTAAACAGAGCCAGCCTCCCTGAATTGAGGACTCAGCCTAAAAAAACACCTATTCTGGGTAATTAAATACCAGGGGTGTTTGTTTTTTAAGACTTTAAAAGAGCTGTGAGAATTCACATTCTTACCCTTCAGTTTATATTAATTTCTAATCTCTGTTCTCTCAAAATGTTCCACTGGGAGACAAAAAGTTGTGTGCACCGACTCCTGGTGACCACCATAGGAGGCACAGAGCTCCTGGCCTTTATCGCCACCCTTGGTTGGATGCTTCCCTAAGTCTCCTTGACACAATTGCAAATGCTCTACCTCCAAAATAGATTTAGGTCAACCCCTCTGCACAGAAAGAAAAGGGAAGGGAAGAGAGAAAGAAGAAGGGGAGGCAGGGAGGGGAGACAGAAAACATGAAAAATACCATAAAGAATAGATTGCCTCTGTCTATGAAGTGATGGGAACCCTTCATAGACCACAGACACCCTGAAAAACTCCCCTCCGCATCTGTTCCCTATGCAGTAGGAGCTGCTTCCAGCCCAGGCTCCCCCAATGCCACAAGCCCAGGCAACGCCTCTTCAGGAAATGGCCCCGGGAAGATCTCCATCCACCTTAAGCTGTTGGAGCCTTGGCTGAGGATCAATCAGGCTGGTGTGCCAAGACTCCTTCCTAGGAAGTCTGGAATGCTTAAGGCAGCTTGGTTTTCTATGTGCTTCAGCAAAATTCAAGAAACTTATTTATGAGAGGAAGTCTAATTAAAAGATATAAAAATTAGCATTTGGAATTGTGCAAATATTTGCTGTTGGGATAAATTATATCCACTGGTGGCCCCCTAGAGAAATCAAAAACTAACTCTGAACAAGCCCACACAGTTCTGTTTTCCATTCATTCATTCACTCGTTCAACAAATATACATTGAGTGCCTACTTTAAACCAAGCACTCTTCCAGTCATGGGAAATACAGCAATAAACATATTTCAATGACACACAAGCTAAATAAGGAAAACGTATTGATGCTAGACAGTGACAAGTGCTGATGACAAAAAATAGATCAGGGAAGAGGGATATGATATGAAACATTGGAGGGGATGGTCATTAAAGGCCTCCCTGAGAAGGTGACTTTTGAATAGACTGGAAGGAAGTAGAAAGTGAGACATGAGGATATTGAGGGAAGGGTGTTCCAAGCAAAGGGAACAACAAGTGCAAAAGCCCTCAGGGTGGAGTGAGCCTGGTATGTTCCAGAAAAACAAGATTAGTGTGGCTGGAGCAGAGAAAAGAAGGTGAGGGAGAGTAGTAAGAGATGAAGACAGAAAAGTATAGGAAGCCAGATCATTTCAATTTCTAAAAAGGTAGAAGCAGAGTAGTAAAAAAAAGAAATGCCTGAAAGATTATAGTAAATATTAATTGAGCTTGTGTGCGTAGATTGCCTAGCCTAGTATTTAGCACTAGGAGGTCCTGAATTCCAGTCACTTTTCATTTCCTTTAACAGCTTGCTCTACCTCATCCTCCCCTGCTCCATCCTCCCAGTTTCCCAGCCCCTACACTAATCCTCTCCCATTGTCATCTCTCCACCCTCCCCACAGCAAAGCCAGGCTCCTGTGGGGCTGTCACTTTGGAAAGGATATGATAAATGGTTCATGCACAGTGATAATAATCTCTTACATTTCAATGAGCATTACACATTCCAGAAGACTTTGGCTTGCACTGGCTCATTAGATTCTCAAAACATTCCTGTGAGTTAGGAAGGAAGATGGGGTTCTCTTGTTATAAAAGAAGAAATCACCATTCAGAGGTTAAGTGATCTATCTAGGCCATGCAGCTAATGGCAGAATAAGAGGATTCAAGTCCCTTGGTTCTAGTCCCTTTAATAACTGCCACAACTAAATATGTCCACTTCCTAGAGTTACATAAAAGTAGATCTATTGGAAACACCAGTCTTGGCATGAATAAAGGGCAGTGACCTAGATCAAACACCTCTGGTAGCAAGACTGGGCCAGCAGCTGACCAGGTACTGCGTTCTCAAGCAGCTGATGGCCAATGGCCACCCTGAAACCTTGGTGGTACAAATTTAATTAGGTGAACAAGGAAAATGGAGTTATAAAGCAAAGCCCAGCGCTCCAGTGAGCAGAGTTTTTCCTAATTCCCTGTAACATCATTTTTCCTCCTGAACCTAAGCACAGGCTGCCCCCCGACTGGCATGCAGCTGAGCTCAGCAAAAGCCAGGGAGAGAGAAAAATAGAGTCCATTAAATGTACTCGGGCCCAGGAGAGCCCTAACTCATGGGCCAAATTTGGCTGTGGTCTGATGTGGTTAATAAGGAGTTTGAAAACTCTAAGGTGTTTCCTCAAACGGAGAATAACCTTTAAGTGTATCTTTGTTCATCCCTAAAAGAGCCCATTTGCTGGAAGAAAATAAGACCATTGCATGGCCTTGGCTATTTTCTCTGCTACAATCAGTCATTTCACAATTGGGTGCTAGTTGATAATGAAGCAAAATAAGGGCAGAAGTGTGGCCCCTGCCCTGGACACCGAGCTTTAGAGGACCTTACTCTGGCCCTCCTCTGGCCATGCTCCACCCACAGGAAAGGAGTCTGGTGCTCACAAGGCCAAAATGACATAACCACTCAAGTCTGCACTAAACATACTTTTGATATTTTGGACCTCGAAATTTCCCACCTAAATATTCAGGGCCTGCCTTGTCCTCCTGAGGATGGATTGAGCCCCCAGTGTACACACACAGGCCTGAAGATGCCTTTTAGAGAGCACTAATGGAGCTCACAGGGGGAGGCTGGGGTGGCCCAATGCATGCCGGATGGAATTGGGGTACAGAGAGAAAGGGAGCTCTGCAGGCCAGGACTTCTGTTTGCACCCTTGCCTGAGTCCCGCGGATGCTAGTTTGGTCTTCATGAAGGAGTAGAGAGGAATCCATACACTCCCATCCTGACTGCTGAGAAAACCACGCAAGGCACAGCTGGCAGGCCAGTGTTGTCACCTTCACTTGGGATACATGCATGTTGACCCTGCTCTGCCCGTCAGATCATTCCATCATATTTATCAGAACTCTTGACCCCTAACTCAGTCTCCATCTCCTTTCTCACTCATGCACTTTCCTGGAGACATTAGCACCTGCATAGGCCTGGACCTATGCCTCAAAAATGCTTTGATTCACCCAATCCCAGTGCCTTTTACTTTCATGAAGTTTGGCAACTTGTAGCCACAGTCCTGATCTTGAAATTTCCAGAAATAACCTCCTTCCCCAATGAAACCCTCTCCTTGATTCCCTCACTATTCTACCAACGTTCTCAAGCCTTTCCTCCTGAAGCATGCCTAGTCTTTCAGGCTGTCATGGCTTTGCACACACCACGCCCCTGCCTAGAAGGCCCTCCCTGCTCCTGTGTGCCGGACATGCATCCTCGTCTATAAAAACTCAGCTCAACACCACTTTTCACTCAATGTACATTGATTAAGCACCTTCTACTAGGAAGCAGGCATTGTGTAAAGCAGCAGGATTATAAAAATTAGTAGAATGACTTCCTTCCCCCACAGAGGCTAGTCCAGAAAATAGACAAGTAAACATATAATTCCATCCATGTGGTCATTTAAACAAGTTACCCTGAGAGCACAGAGGATTTTTACCAGATTCAATTTTACCAGGCAGGACACTGTGCCCAGTGAGAAAGAAGGATATTTTGCCTGGAGTTTTACATATTCAGGTACCTTCTTGGAAAAAATATATATATACATTGTAGGCAAAATGGAAACATCCTATCTGATTTCTTCTGTTGTTATCCACTTGAACAGAGGCTCATCTTAGGAAATAAAGGAGCTAATATTAGTTCAGTTCTTACTACATTCCTGTAAAGGAGAAAAAGTTTCCTCCACCCTCCTAGGGTTCCTGGCTAGGTCTGAAATAAAACTGACAAAGACAGATTAACAGAAAATAACATACAAATGTGTTTAAAGTTTTACATGACATAGGAGCCTTCAGAAATGAAGACCCAAAGACCCAGGAAAAGCTGTTCATTTGTGCGCTTAGATTTGATGAAGACTAAACAGCTGTGCAGAGAAAGGTCTAATGGTAACAGACTTTGGGAGGAAACTAGCAAGGCCTGTCTGTTCAGATTCTTCTTGAGCCCTCTATGTGGCATTTCTTCCTCCCAAGTATAGGGCAGGACTCTTTCTGGAATGAGGGTCTTGTGACCTACTTTTGGACATGGTATTAATAGATCAGAGAATTTCTTTATGGCCAGCTCCCACACAGAAAGGAGTGGGAAGGATAGAGTAATATTTCTAGGTTTTATGGCTTGCTTCCTAAAGAGGAGTTCTAGTTTCTATGACTCACTTTAGGGAAGAGGCATCCTAGTTGTTTGGACTGCCTTGGAGAAGGAAGGAGAGAAGGAGAAAGGAGGGTGGGAGAAGGTCAGAAATACCTTGCTTCTGAGGCCCCTTTGGTCTCCCTTCAGTTCAAAGTACTCAGCACTTCAAGGCACCATACTGTGGGGTATCATGTTCTGAGTCCCAACATGCCCAATGTCATGCTATGACTTTACACCATGATGCCAAGTACTTATTCCAACAATGCTGCAAGGTATTTACATGTTATGCAATTTTACAAATACAAAAACTAAAGTTAAATTATCCAGCATTACGTGGCCGGTAAGTGGCCAAACAGGATGCTCTCATTCATTCATTCAGTGGTGTTTTTTTTGTTGCTGTTGTTTTGTTGCTGTTCAGTCTCCATAGAGACTGTCAAAAATTGCCAATGCTAACTATTTCAAGTTGTTATGGCAGGGTATTGGGGAAAGATTTCAATTAGCAATAATCACTCCTCAGATAAACTTCATTGGCTATGATACTGCCACTGCGCAAAGCTAAATTCAGTGGTTACTGAGTTCATATTATATGCTTAGACACGTACAGAGCAGACAAGGTGGTCACTACCCAGATGGAGCATGCATTCTGGTGGGGAAGACAGATAATAAATAACTAAGTCAAGAAACAAGCAATATAACAGATTGGGACAATGCTATAAATAAATGGAAAGATGTAATGAGGAGGATTTGGGAAAAGGTGGATGCTTTCTGTAACAGAATGGTCAAGGATCTAGTTGCAAAGTACAGTTTTTTTCACAATGCCTTTTGTCCTTCCCATGCACCCCTGTGGTATATATGGCAATCAATTTTGGTTCCATGTATTCTACCACTAATTCCAAGTCTAGCAAACATTTTCAAAGCTTGCCATTGCCTACTACTCTCAGATTCTTTCCCTAAGATGCTGCAGAATTCATACAATGCTTCTCTATCTCAACAGAATAAAAGGGAGATCTATCGATGCATGACCAAAGAGCAAGGATCAAAAGTAAATCCATGATTAATGTACACTTTGCTGACTGTGGATGAATTAGTTAGGTCACTGTGATCTGCAGGCCGCATGTCTGTTCATGAGCATCTCCCACTTGATGTGATTTGAAGGAGGTTGAAGCTCATTACCTTCCCAACCACCACCACCACTCACCTCCTCTTTCCCTCACCCCTTTCTCACACCAAATACAGAATATCCTCCTTATCGGTGTCCTACAACACCTGAAATCCTCATCCTATCAATCAACTGTATCATGGTGAAAAGAACATGAAACAACATATTCAAAGACCTAATTTGAAAGTTTGAACTTCACCCTTCACTGGTCTTGTGACCTTGAAGCAATCACAATTATCTAGGATTCTCAATTTTTGCAACTGTAAATTGAGGGAAATACCCTGTTTTGGAAAGGATATGAGTTAAAATATATGAAAGAATGTCAAAAACTGACCAAACATTATGAGTAACAGTCCACTATCATGAATAGTGGTCCTTAAATACAAAGGCTGCTTGGGAAAGGTACCCAATTAACGTTATTTAATCAACTGAGCTCCTCCCTCTGCCCCCATCGCTTTACCCTTAGGCATGCGTGGTGCGCACAGGGCTTGTGTGATGGAGGAAGGAGAGTCAGGGTGCTGGGCAGCCAGGATGGACCATGTGGCATTAGAGCTTCCTGGGCAGCTAGATGGGCAGCGCTAGAGCTCTGGGGACCTGGGTACTTGAGGAGAAGAAACAGCCAAAAGGAAATGAAGGAACACTAAAGAGCAGCCCGGCCATGTCACAGGACTCAGATTCTTCCTCCAGGGCCAGAGTATGGCCCAGAAGAAAGCCAGAGCCAAGTGTGGGCCCCTGACCCAGTCAGTCACAGAGAACCCAGCAGCAAGGCAAGATTATCAGCAGAAATCCACTGAGCAAGACTCAGCTGTAACCGCAGAATGCTCAACTGTGGACCCTTTCTGCCAACGTTGTGCAAGTGTGAGGACAGAGTGGACTTTCCAGAATACAGTGACTGTGAAAGCTGTCCAGCCCTGACCTGGGAAGAGAAGTAAATCCATAGGGAAATGGGGGAAGGAAGAGACAATGGTAAACACAGGAGCAATAGCATGGATGAGTAAATGTAATCAATGAGAAACTCTTTTAGAAACAATTATTTTTAATTGCTTAACGAACAATACCAAGATGGTTAAACTGTATAGAGTATTAAGTCCTTGTGATGTTTTGGATAAGAAAAGAGATAAAAATAAATTTACATGTAGAAAAAAATGTTTAGTTAGGATTATATGCTAAAAATTAAAGGGCAATCACCGAATGGAAACACAACAAAATAAAGATAGAAATATAACTTTTAGCTTCTAAAAGCTAAAACTATCGAACTTCTAGGTAAAACCTAATAGAAAATTATCTTCATGATTTTATGATAGACCAAGATTCCTAGTCAGAATCCAAAAAACACTAATCATAAAAGAATTAATAAATTGGACTTGATCAAAATTAAACATTTCTAGTCAAAAGACACATTTTGAAAATCAAAAGGCAAGGCAAAGCCTGAGAAAAAAATATTCTCAAGACATAGATATAAAAAAGGACTCATATCCAGGATACATAAATGAAATTGTTCCTGTAAATGAACAATAAAAAGATAAATAATCCAACAAATAAAAAAGGGGAGGGCAAACACATCTACCATATGACCCAGCAACTCCACTTCTAGTTATTGACATGAGAGAAATTTTTAAAATACATACATCACAAAAAGATATGTATATAGCACCCTTAATCATAAGACCCAAAAAACTAGAAATGACTCAAATGTCCATCAAAAGCTGAACAGAGTTGATGGGCACACTTTTAACCCTGACTCGAGCATTACAAAAGCAATCCATGTAACCAAAAATATTTGTACCCCCATAATACTTTAAATTTTTTTAAAAGTTGAATAGGTAAATAAACTGTAGTATATTTATACTATGGAATAGTACTCAGCCATAAAAATGAATAAATCACAGGTATACCTTGTATACCACAACAATGATGAATGAATCTCAAAAACAATACATTAGGGGGAGGGGGGCGTGGGCAATATACATAACCGTAATATTTGTACCCCCA
>VBSM01002608.1:137169841-137251832 GCA_008086735.1 Cheirogaleus medius
AAAAAAAAAAAACAATACATTAAGTGAATGAAGCCAGACACAAAGAGTAAATACTGTATGATTCCATTTATATAAAATTCAAGAACTGAAAAAAACTGTATAGTAAGTCCAAAAGTGGTTGTCTCATGGATAGAGGGTTAACTGAAAAGGGGAACTTTCTACAGTAATAGAAATAGTCTATGTTGTGTGAAGCAGTTACATAGACTTAAACAACTACCAAACCTAACAAACATTGAAGATCTATGCATTTTATTGTATGCAAATTTACTTCAATTTTTTTAAAATCCACAAAAGAAGTCTAATTGTGTTCCTTTAGTAGCAATTATAAAATATAGTAGAGGAGGGTGAAAAAACCCTCACAATAGTAATGAAAACCATACAGTACACAGGAGTAAATATAACAAAAACAGCACAAGACTTTCACCAAAAAACGACAAAACTTATTAATATCTAAGTATATGAAGAGAAATTATTTTCATCAATGGGAAATTTCAGTATTATAAAGATATCAATTCACTCCTAAATGAATGTATAAATTCAACGCAATACCAATGGAATTCCCAACTTTACTGCGGGAAGTAAAGGATTCATGGAACTTAAAAAATCAATTTGGCTATATCAAGTAAAGATGCACATAACATAAGGCTTAGAATTTTCACTTCTAGGAATGTGCCCCCAGGAAAAGTCTTACTCTTATGCACAAGACATGTATAATAATGACCATTGCACCTATTCTTTAAGAAACACCAATAAATATGTATGGTGCTTTAACTATTATTTCTTTGTAGTTGGAGAACTGGTCTGTATAGGGTTGATTATTTAGAATTTAATAATAAATACTTTGTGAGAGGCTAATTTCATTGTCAATTTTAAAAAGTATTTTTGTGTCCTCAAAATAATATGTATTCTACATTTGTTATTTATTCACCTTTCTTCCTGGAGTCATCGCATCCCCTTGGATTTCATTCCTTTCTCTCAAATTTGTTTTACTTTCGAGCTGGAATACATCCTCCAGGAGTTCTTTCAAAATGAATCCATGATATTAATTACTCTGAGACATGGTATGCCCAAAATTATCTGTATTTCAACCTGAAATTTATGTAATAATTTTGCCCATTATAAAATTCTAATAGTACTGTCTTTTCTTCTTCAGCACTTGGAGGATATTAATTCATTGCCTTCCCATATCTACTGTGGCTATTGAAAAGTATGATTATAATCTAATTTTCTTATTCCTTTGGGGTAATATGCTTTTTCTCTATGAAAGCTTTTAGAATTTTCTATTTTTCTTTTATATCCTTTAATGTTACTATGGAATGTCTCTGTGTGGGGTCACCTCTCTTATTCAGCACTCTGTGTCCTTTCAATTTGAAGTCTTTGTTCTTCTTTCATGATCCTCTTAGAGAGATATTTACAATTCACCTTCAATCCTCCATATCTATTAATTTCCATTCTTTGTATCTCTTTATCCTTTTCTGATGCCTTCTGAGAAAGTTTCTTGTTCTAATATTTCAGTCTAATATGTTCTTTGGTTGTATTCATTCTGGTATGTGGCCCATCCACTGAGTTATTTATCTCAGCAATTATATGTAGGCACCCAATATCCAACTGGTTCTTCATATTTGCTTCTCACTGCTTCGTTTCAATATTCTCTTTTATCTAAGGATAATTACTATATTTTTTAAATTATTGTTCATTCTGTTCCCTTTGTTTTAGCTTATTTAATATTTGGTTAAATTTCTTTCATAGAATTTTTACTCCTCACATCTCTTACCATTTTTTCTTGTAAGCTTATCTTTAATTCCCTTAGGACTATCAACTGCTTTTGCAAATGATGTCTACTTAGGAAAGGGGTGAAAACGTAGGTCTTGCTTGTTATCCAGGTGAGTTAAAGGAGGATAGTCTTTAAGGTAGAAAGTCTCAAAGGCTGCAATCTGAATTCAACCGTTACCCAGCCCCCACCACCATCACTACCACCAAGCATCACCCTGGCCTCTCCTCACCACATCCCCCAGGCACGTTCTCACGAGAACAGAAAGCCTTTCTTACGAGTGCCGAGCCCACGGGACAGAAGGAGAAAGCAGGACGAGAGAATGCTCAGTGGGCATCGAGGTGTTGTCACTACTGACTTCTCATCTTGGCTTCAGAGCTGCCCTGACACTACGCCACGCCGCCACTTCTGCCAGGTACCGCTGCTTTCCTGCCCGCAGATCACAGGCAACAATCACCCACAGTAATGGGAGGAAAAGAAAGGACACACTAGAAAGCTCTCTGCCAGCCAGTCCCATGTATGTCCCTGGCTTTCTTCCACTCCAGGCTGTCATTTCTCCTAGCCTGGCAGCCAAACACATTCATCTTCCTACGAGCTCTCACATTTTTGTGTTAGCTGATGAAACCGACTGAGATCCGCCAATCTGATTTTCCCCCATTGTTCTCTATTGTTGAGTTCAGAGAAGAAAACCAACGACAGGCAAAGACTGAGCCATACAGGACTCTAGAAATACTAAGGCTACAGAATAAAAACTTTGCCAAGAGAAATTTTTTTAAATAAGCTGTAAGAGAGCAGGTATTGACGACTGAGTGCCAGAGCTAGATTATGTGCGAGCTGAACTTGGGCTACACAGCTTGCCGGACCATCCTCAAACCAGAGAGAATTTTAGAATCAATTTAGTTTGATCAAAGTTCACTAGGGGTACTAGACAGAGAATATTTGACTACTTTTAACAATTTCTCAATACTCCTAAGGGGTATGAACTGACAGTCACAGAAATATATCCTATAGGGTGCAGTCTCTTCCCTCATCCAATCCATCTTTTCTCTTAGCATATCTTTTTTAAACTTCCATAGCTATCTGTTCTTTCCTTCCCAGAAATAACAAGTCTTCATCTACTCTAATTTTATATATTCTGTTCTAGTAAGAAAATATAGACAATAGGATAGAGTCTTGCATAGGTTCTCATATCAGAAAGGTTACTATCTAGTTCTGTCAGTGAATTCTGGATGATCTCCAATCACTCTGAGACTGAGCAAGACACTCCTATTGATAATCAAAATCCTTTTCTCTGCCAAAGGTAACTCAGCATTTGCATAGCATCCTCTGAAAAACTGAGAAAGAGAGCCATGACTTGAGCCTCCTGGAAATTTACCTTGCTAGAGACATTATTTTCTCCTAGTGAAATAGTATCAATTTATAATTCAAATGATTTCTGGATAAATGGCTAAGGATCCCTCATACAAGGCTGTTTGATTAAACATGAAATGAAAGCACTGGCATTAATAATTGTATTGATTATGAGGTTGAAAATAAGGCCTCAACATTGAATAAAGATATATCACAAGACCACCTCAAGTCCCTCTACTGTAGACTTGGACCACAAGACTGTCATTATGAGTTGCTACAAGGATTCAGTGACAACTAAGGGGTTGTAATCAATCAATATCAGTAAGAACAATGTAATTCCCAATAATAATGAGCATTCCTTATTTCTCCACCTTTCTATGGTTCTAGATGTAAATAGACATACATGCAGACATACACATATAACCATAATACCTTCACAGAACTTTTCCCTCTCAGTTTTCACCTCTATCCCCTTCTCTACTCTTGATCTGTAGCACAGACTCATACTGCTGGTTACCCCAATGAGAGAAATGCCTTCTAAGACTCCATCCACCTGACTAGGGAAGTCAAAATTAGAAAAAAGTAGACAATGACCAACCAAGATTCTTTAGTGTCTTCCCTCTTATCCTTCTAAAGAAACATTAAACCTTCAACTTTTCTTCCCTCAACACCAGTAGAACAGGAAAAGGTCTTGGGGAAGACCTGCCCAGCCCCTGATAAGTTAAATATCATTATCTCCCATTTTACAGATGAAGTAACCGGAACCCTTATAAGTTAAAAGACTTGCCAAGTATCCCACAAGTGAGTGGCAGTAGGTAAACTAGAACGCAGGTTTTACACTACTTAAAACAGGATTATCCCCTTTTCCCACGATGTAGGTTTTAACCAAATACTCAAGTATTCTCAATTCATCATAGTCTTGCAAAGAGAGTCAGAAGGACACTGACATTCCTCAATTTTTATTGCTTCAAATCTCATCAGCCATTTTATTTCACAGCATCAAAAAAGCTTATCTCATTGTAGTAGGTTCCAACCACCCATGGTTGACGTCACCCATGGTTGACTTTATGCCACTTTTGTTAGTGGGCAGCTCACCAGGCCAGTACAAGCTCACCATCTAGTGGTGAAAGGCAGTAGCTGCAGGCTACACAGCACATCGTAGTTTCTTCTTGGCACCCCCGTTTTTACCCCAAGCCCACTACCTCCACCAAGTTATTATCAGCAAACTTCTAGAAATAATTTACAAAAGAATTCATTAATTTCCCATTATGAAAGCAAAGTAACTTTAAAATTATTCTGAGATTTAGGCATCTACTAAGCCAATAGACTTAGACTCATATATATATAAATTTTCTACCTGCCAGCAGACTGCTCTGAGCAGCCTAACGCTTGACATCTAAAGAGGCTCCAAATGAACACTAGGTACAAACCACACCACAAGTAATTGTAGATAATCACAATTGGAGTTAAGTGCTAGACTCCATTTTCATTAAAGTTGCTCTAGAGTCAATCTCAGCAACTTCCTGGAAATCAAGCAAGTACTTCTTAAGCAAAAACAGCTGCTTCTAAGAAGAGTATGAATCCTGACTCTGCTTTCAAACAAGCAGCATGTATTGAACACTTGTAGACATACAACCATGAGGGTTCCTCTCTGATCTGTCCTCTCCAGCCCATACCTCCAAAGGTATGTATCGTCCAAAGGTCTAGCTTGCTTGGAGCTCCTTTTCTTTCCATTCTTTTCTTGCTCTACTTTGACAATCTATCACATTTGTGGCTTCAACTATCATAATATACACGTACTATGTCTCTCCACCCATGACTTCTAAGCTCTAGTTTCATATTTTTAACCTCCTATTGGCTATCTCCCACTGGAACCTCAAACTCCACATGCCTGTATCAGAGACCAGCAACTTTGTCCCCACTCCACTTCTCTTTGTTCACCATTTCCTGCCAGCAGGTTCCATACTTTGCTCTTCTTTAACTCCTTCCTTTCTCAATGCCTTCTATCTAAATGAGTTCCAAGGGCAGTCAGCTCTGCGTCTGCAGTGATCTCTCATCATCCCCACTTTCCATCTCTCTCTAGGGTCGTGACCTTGATTCAGGTTCTCATTTTCTCCTACTCTCACCACATCTTTCAGCAAATACTTGTTTTAAGTATATTTTTGGAGAATATGTCATGTACCAGGCACCAAGTAGGCACTAGGAACATAGCAGGGATCAAACAAGACAGCAGCCTTGCTCTGACAGGGCATGTGTGTTATTGTAGGGAAAGAAAAAAAAACACAAATATGAGTGAAGAAAGGCATAAAGAAAAACTTCTCAACATTCTCACCCTTTTCTCCTTTATTCAACAGAACAAGATGCTCTATCACCATCTCACACCTTATTCCAGGCTACCCATTAAGTGAACTGTAATGAAACTCAGAGGATTTGAGAGACATTTTACATAGTTGATAGTAAAAAGAAGAAAAGAAAATGCCTAAATTGTATTCCAAAACCTTAACTCTTGCTTTATAAAATTATTTTCACAAATTAAAAAACAACTTCTAAACTTTGAGGGTAGATGGAATTAATTAGGCGAAAAATTGTACACATGCCTTGCCATAGCTAAAACTATGAAACCACCAGCTTTTGTTACTAGGAGGCAAATTAGTAGTGTGTGCCTGTTTTGATCATTTCGTTGGAAACCTAATCTAAATTATGCTTATTATACTTGGAAAGATTGGCTCATCAAATGGATGCTTATTGAAACTAAAAAGCAATCAACAAGACTTGCATTTGTTCATAGTCCCAGTATGAATTGCTGATTTTTAAAGACTTACATACCTGAGTGATTGGTTTATCCATTCTTTCATTCATTCACTGAGTAAACATTTATAGAATGTCTACTATGTACCAGGCAAGGAGCTGGTTTCTGGGTAGAGAAATATGATGTTGTAATTATCCTTAAGAAATTTGCTTTTTTAGGCCGGGCATGGTGGCCTATAATCCTAGCACTCTGGGAGGCCAAGGCAGGCAGATAGTTTGAGCTCAGGAGTTTGAGACCAGCCTGAGCAAGAGCGAGACCCCGTTTTACTAAAACAAAAATAAAAGGAAATTAGCTGGACAACTAAAAATACGTCTCTACTAAAAAAAATAAAAAGAAATTAGATGGACAACTAAAAATATATATATATATATAGAGAGAGAGAGAGAGAGAGAGAGAGAAAATTAGCTGAGCATGGTGACGCATGCTTGTAGTCCCAGCTACTTGGGAGGCTGAAGCAGGAGGATCACCTAAGCCCAGGAGTTTGAGGTTGCTGTGAGCTAGGCTGACACCATGGCACTCTAGCTTGGGCAACAGAGTGAGACTCTGTCTCAAAAAAAAAAGGAAAAAGAAAAAGAAATTTGCCTTCTAGCATAACAAGGAATTATAAAACAGTAAGAGAGATATGAGCTATAAATACAAACTCACACAAGGTTCTACATGGAAGGTTCTGTGGAATAGGGCAGGTAGGAGTCTGGCAAAGCTTCACCAAAAAGACACTTAGGTTGGGTCTTGAAGGATGAGTGTTTTTTTGCAGTCAAGATGAAGAAGGATATTGCAGACAAAAAAAGATGTGCTCAGAGCATGACACAGCAGGACATTATCCACTGGGACTACTGCCAATACAGGACATGATAAGAGCCCCTACTTCAGATAACACAGGGAGAACGAACCAGTTATCAAACTTAAACAGAAATATCAATACAGTGTCATACTTGCACCAAATTTGTAAACATCGGCCAGTTTCTGACGTTAGCTTGTTTGACACGTACTCAAATGACCAATGACCACACAATATGGACAGACATATGCATGAATCTACTCCAAAAGCATAACTCACTGGTGAACTTTCAGACTGACTCTGCCTTTAACCATTGCACAACTCCTCCGAGACCTTAATTTAACATACCACAATGTGCAGAGTTTTTCTAAGGCAGCCTTGAATTTATCAAAAGGAATTTTTGTTCTGCCTGCCAGTTTGTGTTAACTAGTATTTGGCTGTTTGTGTTGTTGCCACAGCAACATTTGGACAGATAAATTTGGCACAGAACATGTGGTACTGCTAAAATATTGCTTTATGAAGTACTTTCTGGTACTATTTCCACCAGAACAGTTAAAGATAATGTAATGGAGCCATTGTCTGAGCAGGAAACAAGATGGAGGAAGGAGTAAAAATAAGGGTCTGGGTTAGATAAGGGCTTCACAGAAGATGTCCTGTGGCAAGTAATCAATAGCTCTTACTGGAAAAGTCTCTGAGTCAAACAGTGGGTTAAACGCTACTGATAACGCCAGTGTGAACTTGACTCTCCCAAAGGGGGACAGGGTAGTCAGGTTTTCCAAACTAATTGACCATGGATCACTTTTTCACCTAGAGGCGCAGAGACCTTCTGTGAAATATACATTTAAGAAATGCTGGGTTAGGTAATCTTATAGCTTTAAAAAAATTATATTAACAGAAGAAACTTAAATGCAAATTACTAAGTGAAAGAAGCTAATCTTAAAAGGCTACATACTACATGATTCCAACTATATGACATTCTAGAAAAGGCAAAACTGTAGAGATGGTAAAAAGATCAGTGGTTGCTAGGGGTTGGAGGAGCGTGGGATGAATAAGCAGAGCACAGAGGATTTTTAGGGCGGTGAAACTATTCTGTATGTTAGTACAGTGGTGGACATGTGTCATTGTACATGTGTCCAAACCCACCGAATGCACAACACTAAGAGTGAGCCCTAAGTAACCTGTGGACTTAGGGTAATGAAGTGTCAATGTAGGCTCACCTATTGTAACAAATACACCACTCTGGTGGGGGATACGGGTAGTGGGGGAGGCTGTGGTTGTGTTGGGGCAAAGGGTTTATGGGAACACACTGGTTCTTTTGGCTTAATTTTGCTATGAACCTAAAACTGCTCTAAAACAGTATATATTTGTTAAACTATTATATTTTGCATAGGAAAACCTCAAAATTAGAGGAACATCTTCACACTGAGCTGCAATCCCCAAGGTCCCTTCTCTACATAGTGAAAATAATACTCCAGGTGAACAATTATTAAATAAGCTGTGTACTGAGCACTGTAATAGAAACATAAGAAGTAGAAATCCTGGTCCCAGCCAGGCATGGTGGCTCATACCTGTAATCCCAGCACTTTGGGAAGCTGAAGCAGGAGGATAGCTTGAGCCCAGGCATTTGAGGTTACAGTGAACTATAATGATATCACTACACTATAGCCTGGGCAACAGGGTGAGACCCTGTCTAAAGAGGGAAGGGGAGGGGAGGAGAGGAGAGAAGAGGGAAGAGGGAAAGAGATAAAGGAAGAGAGAAAGAGAGAAAAGGAGAGGGGGGAGAGGGGAGGAGAGGGAGAAGGAGGGAGAGAGAGAAAGAAATAAAGAAATCCTGGACCCTAAATGCAAAAAGTTTGCAAACTGGAAAAGAGAGAAGAGCGAGAGAGGGAGGGAGAGAGGGAAGGAGAGAGGGAAGGAGAGAGGGAGGGAGGGAGAGAGGGAGGAGAGAGGGAAGGAGAGAGGGAGGGAGGGAGAGAGGGAGGAGAGAGTGAAGGAGAGAGGAAGGGAGGGAGGGAGGAAAGGAGAGGGTGGAGGGAGGCATGAGATAATTATAAAAATATATTAAGGTAAATATTTATTGGGTACGTCCATATGCCAGGCATAACAGTAGGCTTAGGTATTTAATAATTGTGGTCCTTCTCTTCATGAAGCTGACAATCTAGGTGGGGAGAAAGATGTTAAATCAGCAAAAACACAAATGTAAGTGATAAGTGCCACAGAAGAGAACATGTGTTAAGTAGCCGAACTAAAGCAGCTTAATTTTGGATCTGGTATAGAAGGCTTTTCTGAGGAAGTGGCATTAGTTCATTGAAAAGTCATGGAATAGTGTTCAAGGCAGAGGAACAGTATGTACAAAGTCCCCGAGGCAGGAAACTGCTTTCGGTTCCTGGAAAGAGGCATTGCACATGGGAGCAAGTATGAGAGGAGAATGGAGAAGCCTGCAGGGCCCTGAGCACAGGTGAAGGAGTTTGCCTTTTATTCCAGTGGAAATGCAAAGCTTTGAAGGGTTTTAAGCCAAGAAGTATCATAACCTACTTAATGTTTTAACAGTATCTGACAGTGGGAATCACTCACTCATCAAATTTACTGATTCGGTCACAGATCCATTCTCTGACAAAATGGAAATCCAGTGGAAGAGGAAGCCCCTTGGGATGAAGTTTAAATGTGACATCAGCCATTCAAATCTGACTCCAGCTATTGGACATTCATTAGGAAACTGAGCTTATCCTACAGTTACAAGCAGCTTTCCAGCCTATCCTTGGGGCAGAATCTGTGTTTATATGTGGTGGGGGAGATAGCAGAGGTTTTTCTATTCAAACAGTTTGGTTTGAGCCAGCAGGAGATAAAGATACTGCAAAAAGGAAGGACAAACTGAAAGCCCTCACTCATTGCTTAGCATCAGCGTATCGTTCTTATGCCCAAGCCTCTGCAATCATAACATGATTTTCCCTGAGAAATGTAACACCACCAGCTCTGTTTGAGTTGGTGACTTGCTCTAGCCGGGAATTAGTTAATAGTCAATTGAAAGCAAGATAGGTCAGCAGGGCCCAAGCGAGTAGAACCCAGACAGGAAAGAAATAGCTGGTAATTTGGTACATGACTCCTCTACTCTTCATCCTTTTTCTTGCCAATGCCGAGCTACGAATCAGGAGACTCAGTCCCAGACCCAGCTCTGTCACAATCTAACTATGTGGCCTTGAGCAAATCACTCATTTCTGAGCCCTTTTCTTCATTGCCTGTAAATTGTGACAGTTGAACTTATATGCTCCTGAAAGCCCTTTTCCATTCTGTCTTTAATTCTGATTCAAGAAAGCTGGTCCTTAAGACCTCTCACAGCAAAAGTAGGGGGAGGTGTGTGCAAAGGAAAGGAGAAGGGGGGGTGCTTCTGAGCAGCAGCTGAGTTCACAGCAGCCTTGTCATCTGCCTGTGTCACTCCCTGGAGACAAGGGTTGGGCTTGTTAAAGAATAGCCCAGGGGCTGCAGGAACACAAAGCAGCAGCTTTCTGGTGTATGCTCCACACAGCCCAGTTCATTGTTAATATTCCAAGCAAACTCATGATGTGCAGTTCTACCTCACACTACCCAAGTGAGGACAGCCACCAGCCTTGGGAAGCAGAGATGCTTTTAGATTGTGGGTTTGGAATGCCTGGTTCCCAGTAGTCACAGATGATAATCAAATAGAAGATAAGTTTGCTTTCGAAAATATCCAGAGTTTGTCTTGTATAGATTAAGTGATCTCCTATTTTATTCAATGATTTTTGAGTTTTTGATTGCATTTTTACATATAATGTTCTCATACATTTAAAAAAATGTATAATGGTGGAGGGGGTCGAAATAAGATTCATCTTGTATTGATAACTGCTGAAACTGGGTGATAAGTATACGTGAATTCACTATACTATTTACTTTTGTGTCTGTTTGAACTTTTGCACACTGAATTCTTAAGAACAGAATGAATTTAGGTGCTCTAAAATGTACTCAAGTTTGGATTTTCCAAATATATTTCTAAGTTCCAAAAATTGTATGGCTGTATAGTCAGGGATTGGCAAACTATGGCCCGTGGGGCAAATCTGGCCTATGATCTGTTTTTGTAAACAAAGTTTTATTATTGAAACACGGATATGTTCATTATTAAATGTATTATCTGTGGGTGTTTTTGTTCTACAATAGAGCTGAACAGTTGCAACACAGACTAAATGGCCCCCATAGCCAAAAATGGCCTATAAAATGGCCACCTGGCCTTTACAAAAAAGGTTTGCCTACCCTTAATCTACAGGTTGTGGTTTAAGCTACCTATGGCATGTGTGTATTGTGGGGACTACAAATACCCGAGTCTAACCCTAATGCCTCAGCTGGACCATGATACCAAATGCACAACAGAAACAAAACAGGGCTGGTCCAACAGAACCATCTGCGACAATGGAAGCGCCCTACATCTGTGCCTACACAGTAGCCACTAGCCACATGTCATTATTAAGCATTTAAAATGTGGGAAACTGAAGAACTCAATTTTTATTCAATTTTAATTAATTTGAATGTAAATAGCCACTTACAGCTAGTGACTACCACATTGAATGGTACACAACTAGAACGTTGATGCCTTGGCCAGTGGTGTACTGGTAGATGTTTAACGAGGCAGGCATATGCACACAAACACACACACCCCTTGATTTGTAGCATTTGCCAAGCTTGATAATGCCGTGGTGTAAATAATCCCACCATGGTAGATTTCAAACTGCTGATGTGATGTCACCAAATGCAAAGTTAAGAGATCCACAGGATTGGCTCTAGTGGGCCAGTGCCAGGTGGCTCCAGCACCCCAACCTCTAGCCTTCAGTTTCTAGAAGACAGGCTCCCTCACAGCCACACATGACAAAGCACACGAGGTGGCAGAGCAGCTCAGATAAGCCAGAAGAGAACAGTGATACGGGATTCATTTATATCTCTGAATAAAGGCAGGAAAAGAGAGCAAATACCAAAGGCAAAACTGCCCAAAACGTAGGGAGGACTACTAAGGCAGAAAGTGGAGTCCAAAGGGGCAGCACAGGGGAAAAAAAGTTCAATTTCTACAGAATAGCCCTCTTGCAACTGAGCCTCATGTTGCAGGGGGAATATCTATGACAAGCAAGATAACTTTCTCTAGGTTAGGATCATTGGTGCCAAGAAGATCAAGAACAAACAATGTTACCTACTTCTCAAACCTGGAATGCTTGAAGATTCAAAAGAAATTCAGTATTAATAATAGAAGGCATCCCAGCAGCCATCCCGCTTCAAACCTACAGCCATGAAAAGGACCAAACTGCAAAGGGAGAATAGCAGAGGTAAAGACTTACAAACATGCCCACCCGCCAAAAGGGATTTGTCACCAACTCAAAATAGAAGCAGAGATCATGTAGGCTGGTAAGCCTTGGACTCCCACTTTTCTTATTTCAAAGCCATGTAGCACAGACACTTTTCCTCTTGGGGTATGTTTTTACAGAAGGGGCCAGCCACTTACCTTAGGCACTGTTTTATTAATAAGATGGGGAAAGAGTGGGAAGAGCTGTCTAGCACAGGACACAGTGGAAACAGAGAGGAGAAGAGAGGAGGATGAGCTTGATGGAAGCACAAAGGGGGAGGAGGAAAACCAAGGCACAGAGAACCTAGAAGTAAGAAGCCAAAACTAAACTAAATACAGGCAAATGCCATAGAAGACACTAAAAACTTAAGGCACCAGAAGAGAAAGGAGGGAGGGAGGGAAATCAGTGTAGCCTTCAATAAGTATTTACTGAACTGCCATCGCCAAGCTAGGTGCCGTGCTGCAGAGACAAGGTGAACAGTGCCTAGTCCCTGGGCCCTATGTTCACACTCATGAGAGACAGCGAGCCATCAACAGGAAACTACGATGCAGTGTGATGGCCTTGAGGGAGAAAAGGAGGTCTTGGAAGCAAAGCATCTAACCCAGCCTTAGGGAGTCACGGAAGTCTTCCTAGAAGAAATTTCATCATAGAGACCAAAACCTAAAGAATAAGTGAATAGGAACTAGCCAGGGTAAGAGAGAAGAAGAACACTCCAGACAGCCAGAATGACATACACAAAGGCCTAGAGCCAAAGAACGCCTAGTCCATTGGTGTGGGGGCCGTACGTTCCTGTTAGCCTGGGATGGTCCTGGTTTGTTTCTTGTGGTCCATGTGTAATTGCCAACACCTAATTATCAATAGACACTCTCAAAGAATGTCCCCATTTTGGATAAGCTAGGTGGGCTCTCCATTCTCTGGCAAACTTGAAAGAAAAAGGAACCTAAAGAGACCAAGACAGTGACCATCTCCCCCAACTACGTTTTCTGTGGCAAAATGAACCTGAGCTGAGTCCCCGGAGCCTGGTAATGGTACAGTGTGTTCTGGAAGGGTAGACTGGCCACTACAAAGAATGGCAAGTTGAATTAAGGGCAGGTCCTGCCAGAATGGGGAAAGAAACAGGAAAACACAGACTAAAGAGCGAGGCAGTATTTCTGAAAGCCTGAACCAAGTGGAACAGCTAAACCCCGATTCTCCCAGAAAGTGATTTAAAAGTGCCTCCAGACAAAACCAGAGAGAAACCTTACTACTATCGACCAGTTAGCACATGATTTTGACCCTTCATCTAGATTATCTGGAGCAAGCTTACAGGGGAATTTAATTTTAGAAAACAGAAAAAGAGTCAGATCCAGAATCCCTCTCCCAACAAACAAACGTTGCAAGTAGAGAGGCCAGAGGGGAGCTGAAATTCCTAAAATGTTCTGTTGCCATCACAACGGAAGAGAATATAACCTCTTTATTACTGGAGCAGGCAATTATACGAGTGTTCTTCAAAACCTAAGCCCTTTTGTGAGTTGGAGTTGATGGAACAATAATGAAAGAAAGACAATTCTTTCATCACCAGAAAATAAGTGTTAGTTTTCAAGCAACATGTACACATTCCAATGCCTGGGTGATATTTGTCAGTGACCACGACAGGGCTTAGGAAGAGAGCTTGTGTCAGTCTGTTCAAGGTGACCAAGAGCTAGTCTTGTCCCAGGTTTCACGTGGGAGGAGCTGACCTGAAGAGACTGTGACAGTATACATGAGGTGACCAGCATTGTCCTGGATTATTGTTCAGGTTCACACTGTCCCTCAGCAAGACAGGAAGCCAGAGACACCTGCCTTTAGCACCTCTGTTTGCTTTCTTGATGAACTTTCTCCGTGGCATCTCTTCTCCCATCCCAGATTCCCAATGCCAAAGTGTTCTATTATTTTGATTCTGTAAAGTTTCCAAATAACCCCCAGAATCACTGGGAAAGTGACCAGTGTTAACCTGCACCCACGGCTGCCACCAGTTGGCATCATTTGATTTGATTCCACCAATTTTGACCTGTTCTGTCTATGTGAGCTCTCACATTGCCATTCAGGGCCCAGGAGTGATTTGGCAGTTGAGTGTCCTTACAGAGAAATATTAATTAGCCAAAATGTTCAAGGAGGGAGAACAGTTCACTCCAGTTAATTTGATTCTCTATTAAACAGTAGATTCAACACCAAGGCCAGAATTGTAGCAGGCTGTGACATAATAGAAAAATGAGAGGGAGACCTTTATTGCCTATTGTTTACGCTTGAAACTTAGACTTTTAGAATATTAAGCTCAAAAATAATTTGGAAGTCATTTAGTCTAGCGCTTTCATTTTACAGATAAAGAAACTGAGTCTAGGGAGATTAAGTTACACCAATTACATATTTTATTATAACAAAAAGATGTTTATTACAATAGGCATGCCATATATGACAGGCAGAAGTAGGTCCCACCTTGAGCTGCTTCTGATAACTGTCTTACCTTTGATGCACAGTTATTTATCAAAAGTCTCACATGTGGTCCCCAATGTGCAGTCAAGAAGGGAGGCACAGAGGCTGGTGCTCAGATGGAAAGGTGACCTGTGGATATTGGGTCACTCATCCCAGCATCTTTTAGAAATTTTTCTATCTGGGTAAAGGTCATATGTTCTGCAGGACTGGAAGACTTGTGGGGGAAAATTGGCCCTGGTCACTTATTCTTGGTCAGTCTAAGAAAAGGACAAAATTGTTCCTCATATCCTAACAGGTAATATATGGCCAGTAAAATCAGCAATTTGAGGAAATTTAAACAACAGCAAACATTTCTAATTTGCTACTACATTGTAACATCAACTAGCATCACTATTAGAAATGAGAGGAAAATGGGAAATGACGAATAGAAAACTAAAAAGGAAAAACAACAGGGCCTATTTTCAGCATTTTGCTGAGACTTCATACCCATAACTCTTTGAACTAAGAACGAGGCCTGCTTTCTTGGTTTAAAATGCCTACTTATACCAAAGTGCCTCTGGATATACCCTTAAGAATTATCATGGCCAATAACGAGTTCATTGGTATAAAAACTATAAAACCATGACCAACCCAGCAGACACCTCAGAGAGAAGTCACAGTTGAAGAGACAGACCAGAAAATCAAAATGTGTTTTCAAAATAACTTTGCTTGTACTTATCAAACACTGAATGGGGACATAACTAATAAAGTTCTCTTTCCTTCCCCATCTCCTTTCCTCATACCTGCAGTTCACAGAATGCCTCTTTAAACCAAACCTTTCAAAAACTCTTCTCTTAGCTCCATCACAAGCATCTTATTTCTCTTATCACTTTTTGATGGTCTTGACAATACAACTTCACCCAGTCTTTATTTTTAGGTATCATCCTGTCCAATAATCCTACGATTCCTAACATCCACGTATCATTCCACGGGGACTGAACCAGAGGATTGCCTGAGTGTCTGCCACTAGCTATACTCAAATCAGTCCTCTATTTCAGCTGGGAGACTCTGATTCTGGCAAACAGGACTTAATTCCCTTCCTTTCACTGTGAAGCTGTTCATTCCCAGGTGCTCTCCAGTCCCTATGCACACAGATTATAGCAAGCACAACCCACCATTCCTTGGGTCTCATCTGATCCTAGGGTAAAAACAGTTTCACCTCAAGCCAAGATCCTTCTACTTAGAATGTCTCCCTAGAGAAGCCGTGCAATGCTGTGGAGAGTTCTGCCTTCAGCCTCAGAAAGACCAGGATTTTAATCCCAGATCTGTCATTATCTATAAAATCAGAATAATATTGAACTTTTGGAGTTGTTGTGAGAATAAAAATGAAATAGTGTATGTGAAACACTCAGCAAGGGTATCTGTTATTTTTCACTATCTTGCCCACTCTAGGAGCTGGTAGCTACCCTGGCTCTGCTTCCATCAATATCATTTATCAATTGCACTCTGTATCTCATCTCCATAAATGGTCTCTCACCACCCCCCCCCCAAGTGTCTCATGTATGTGTTTTCCATCTCCCCTTGCTCCGGGGCTCAGTGTCTCCCATTTCCATTGCTGACGAATATGGTGCATGGTCAAGATGATCTGCCCACTATACCTGCACTGACACTAACCCCTGGCAGTTATACATCCATAAAAAGAAAGCTGGCCCCATCTCTTTTGCCCAAAGCCTGCAGCATCTGCTGTCTGAGCCATTGGTTTAGAATGGAGGTTTGTCAAAATCCTCATGAAGGGCTTATATGCAATCCCATTATCAAGAGGCTTGTCTAGAAATGACAATGGTAATGAAAAATATTGACTAGAATATCAAACCTTGATTTTTTTAGCAGTCAAAATTATACCTTTTCATTAAATTGAGGCCCCAGAGAACAAAAAAAAAGATAATTAAACAGACTTATAATGAAAAACTACAGATAACATGTTCCTGTTCAAAGTAACTAGAAGTTTAGACATTCAGAGGGAAAAAAAGTATAATGTGCAGACATCTGAGGGAGCTGCCCCCTGGGGCACTTAAATTGTCATCTCTTCCCGCAACAGCAGCCTCCTCCTCACCGCTCCTTAGAGTCAACCTCTGAATCAGCATCAGGCAACAAGCGATGTCTCTGACCTCCACCGGAGGTGCAGGGAGTTCAACAGCAACAAAGAGAACCCCACGAGAGAAGCTCCAGAAGGCAGCATCCTGGCTTGCAGGGCATGTCACTCATTCCTCTGCTCAGAACCTGCGACAGGTTGCTGCCACCTCTTGTATCAAGCCCTAACCATTCAAGCTTGGCATCCAAAACCCTCCCCAGCCCAGCACAGGCCTGCCTTCCCCATCTGTGCTTCCCTGCTCTCCACCTCCTGCCTCCCTAAGGCTAAACCAATTTCTTCCCTACACTATGCTCCTTCCCACAGCTTCCTCTGTCCATGCTGTGCCCACAACCACCTTTGCCAACCCTCACTGATACCTCATTTCTCCAAACTCTTAATGTGCTGATGTCTTCTTTTATTCAAGGTCACTTACTACCCTCTCCTTAATTAGACCACGCATCTGCTGAAACCAGGGAATGTGTATATTTCTGTATACCTCACAGTTCCTTCCACAAGGCTGGATTCATAATAAGTGCTCAATAAATGCCATTGAGCAGCTAACTCTCTTCTGGGTAAACAGATTTGAATGTCAATGAGTATGCTTCTTGGCAAAAAGGAAAAGAACTAATATTTGATAAATACTGACTAGGAACTATGCTGTGCTTTTCATATTATCATATGGAATTATTTGCAACAATGCTGAGATTGTGCTATCCCATTTTACAGATTTAAAAAAAGGTACAAGGAGTTTAAGCAACTCTACCAAGGGTCCACAATTTTTGTTAACAAGAGAGCTTAATTCAAACTTAAGTCAATCTGACTCCAAGGCATGTGCTCATTCCATAAGTATTTTTATCATCACCATCATTGTCACCACAGCCATGCTCATCTGCAGTAGCATTGAGCCATTCAGCTGCAGAGATACTCTCTGTATCTTTGTAGGTCACAGACCTAAAGGTAGAGAACAGGACATAAAAATCTATGACAAGGCGCAAGCCTTCATATTTTTGTTGACCCCTCTCCTGAAGGGTCCAAACAGGCGAAGAGTACCAATTCCAACAGGCCCCCTCCCACATGTTGATTCTTCTCTTACATTTGACCAACTCAATGCTTGGGGTAATGGTGGAGAAAGACTTGGGTCATTCAAATACACAAATAACTAAAAGGTAGTATGAAAAATGGAAAGAGTCTTTGCTCTACCCTGTCCTAGCCAAGATTTATCCCTGGATAAGTCTCTTCACTTCCTTGAGCTTTAATTGTCACATCAGTAATTTAGGATCCTTTGAGACTCCACAAGATGGTGTGACACTGTTATATAAATGTTGAAAAATCAAGATTCTAAATTTTCACATTAAAGAGCAGATTCAATTTTACCTCTTTTGGAGAAGTTATTTAACCAAATACACAAAGTTCTTTTTAAAGGACAGTTTTTTTTTAAAAAAGAGGGCAAAATTATAACTTGCACAAATATAAGAAATAAAAGGTACCTGTGTCAACTATTTTGTATAACCTATTACTGAGAGAGCCAGTAATATGTTACAATCAGTTCAAAGAACACATATACATATAGACAATCAAGAATGCTAAAATGAATTTACAAATGGAGGTGGTCAATATCCACATGGCAATAATCAATTTGCATTTCATGAAACAAGAAACATTTGCATTATACTTAGAGTTCTACAACTAAAAGAGATTAAGAAACAGCTCATAGACAATGAGAGGAACAGACCACTATAGCGTCAGATAATCCAGATAGGTATGCTAGACAACACCTAGAATTCCGTAGGATACCCAGTAATTTTTTTTTTTTTTTTTTGGCCATGGCAAAGTCTTCCATAAATATGTTACATTATTAACACATATCCCATCTTACCAAGATACTGTTTCCCTGCTTCTGTGGGACACTAAAAGTCAACAATGAAAGAACAAAATTACCTGAACAGTCAGAGCCTGTTAAACCAGACCTAGCCTCTCCGACCTTACAAACTATCCTCTATCGAGTAAGCACACCTCAGCACACCCCAGCGAGAACCCACACTGAGTGAGGGCCTCTAAGCATTCTTCCCACACCTTAATACAGAATCCTCTCTGAAGGAGGTTCTCAGGGATGGTTTAGGACTAGATCCTTGCTACCTAGTTTAAATAATAAATCACAGTGTTTGCTGCCCAGAGAACAGAAGCATCAATCACATGGGAGCATGTTAGAAATGAGGACTCTCAGGCCATGTCTCTAACCTCCTAAATTGGAATCTGCATTTTTAACATGATCATCATGTGATTTGTACAAAAATAAATGTTTGAGAAGCGGTAGTTTAAATAACCATATTACAGCTCTCTCACTAATCAAGTAACTATCACCTTGAACAAGTTAGTTCACTTCCCTAGGCCTCAGTTTCCTCAGCTGTGAAATACAAATGCTGGGTCACTGGCCTTGGAGGTCCCTCTGCTGGTCTCTGAACCTGTTTCATAAAGGTTCTCTCTCTGATGTGAAGCTCCAAAGCCAAGGTCGTGCCACCAACTTCTGAAGCTTGGGTCACGTAGAGGGTAAGCTAAGCCTTATTTTCCTCTTGTGTCCTTTTCTGGGAAAAATAAATTTACACAGTGACACTAATGGTATTATCCCTCTTTCTGGAGTGCCAGGATTCCCTAATAGCCAAATGAATAAGAAATCTCACTATCTGCTTTAAAGTTAGGAATTTCTACAGTTTTACTCTGATTGAGTGTATTGCCTTTAAAATCCCAAAGTAAATCAGTTCTGACAAGGAAAAGTCAGATATGTTTTTCAAATTATGAAAACACACAGAAAACTCACAAATGCCCTGACAACCTGATAAAATGAGAAAGTGAATTACCAGCTTGTTATTTTTAACTTATTTGTTTTCTTCAAGCAAGCCTGCTTGTGCTGCAGTGAACCTGTGACTCCAGTGCTACAAAGAAGGGCACAGAACTTTCCAAAGCCCTATCCCTCACCATGGCAACCTAGAGCCCGCTCTGTAGTGAGCCAGAGCAACACTCAGTCCATGTTTGCGGGGAGGCACGGGGATGGGGCAAAAGAATCATGTAAGGAGACTTCTACGTTTGGATGCAAATAGTGCTACGTACATGCAGATATGTTCTCACCATTGTCCTTTATTACATGCACATTGCTGCTATCCCAGAATTTGTTCCCAACTAAACTCAATGTCTGCTTGAAATCTATGTAGGGCACAAAGATTCTGGACCAATGGGTTCCACAGCAATATTCAAGCCCTCACTGCACCTACAGGCATCGCTGCACTAATTAAGAGAAACTAGCGGGCTACCATTCCCCATCTTTGTTCATTCAGCCTCCCAACTCCATACCAGAAGCCTCCTACTGCCAGATTGATCTCCTCTCTCTCCTTAGGTTATTCAACCATTTAATGAGAATTTGTGAAACACCTATCTCTGCCAAGTCCTATGCTTAGAGCTCAGCCTTTGGTGGTAAGCAAGACAGTCCCAGATGTCTCACGAAGCTCAGAGTTTGGTGGGACACAGGGACCTTACACTGAGGCAAAAGTCACTTGACGTAATTTCAGACTGAAACAGTGGAACTTGATCTGTTCCTGACATTGAAGAAGTCTTCTGTGGTGGATTAATTTCCTGAACAATCAAAGTACTTCTCTCCATATCCCATAATTTTCTTGTTGTGACTCTTCTCTACACTGTCAGAGACATCCCATGCTCTAAAAAAGGAATAGAATTTTTATAGTAAGAATACAAAGGAACAGTCCATTCGCAGCTTTTGAATTTCAAAATAGACGTTTAAATCTGCTATAAGAGCAAACTGGCTTGAAAGCCAAAGATTTCATTGGCAAGAGCTGGGCTTCTTGAGAAATAAGAGCTTTTTGAGTTGTCAAAGCCTACACTTGAGTATCAATCACACAATGTTGAAAGAATCAGAGTAGCAGATTATTCCCATAATGCTTCAAAATGAGAATAAGTGAAGAGTGAATTTTCATATTTACATGACCCCCAGGGTTAGATGTAAAGGAGAAAGTCAGCATACTCCATGGATGTCTTATGACCTGGAAAAGTAGGGGGCGGGTGTTAGGAGGGGCTGGGTGGTAGACTGCCCTGCCATGGATGATTTGAGTACATACTTAGTTCTCTCTCAATAATGACCACCCCCTCATGGCTGGACAAGATGGCACACCTTGACAGAAGCCAGGACAGAAACTATGACCAGAGATGAGCCAAAAAGCAGTAATAGCAACAGACATTGTATGTCTAGAGATCAAGGACTTGATATCCTCCCAAATGTCTTGATGACTTGCAAGCACCTTCCAAAATTAAACACAGCCTCTTGGAGGCCCAAAGGTGGGGTAAATATTCAAATTGACTAAATTTAATTCTGGAATTACAGAGAAAATCCAAGAAGCGATTGGATTTAATGGATTAACAAAGTTGTAGGGGTTTTTCCTGCCATTAGACAAACAGGACTTAGTTTAGATACAGAATGTCTGATACACACCTGAGTTTTGTGGGTTAAATAGAGTATACCTGCTATACTTCTCTAAAGAGTTTAAGTGAGGACATATTGGAGAAGTAGGTATTTGCCAGGTGAGTCAAACATTCTGAGAGGGAACAGCATCTATGATGCGGAGGCCTTGAATCAATGTGGGATTTGCTTAGCCTAAGGAATTATATGTCAGTATGCTTGGAACAGGGTGAGGTATGACATGACATGAGATAAGGTCCACATCAGGCGGCAGTTTCTTGTTAAAGAGTTTGAACTTCATCATTGAGCAAGCAGTGGGGAAGCACTAGAGTTGCAAACAAGATAGTTATGCAATCAGATTTATGTTTTCACAAGATCATTCCCTGATTTTAAAAACTCCAGTGTCTGCTGTCACCAACTCCCTCACCCACATCCTCACACACATTCACCTGCCCCAAAGACTCTCCTAGTCAACTGTTTCAGAATTTCTTCCTCTCTCAACTGGTGGGCTTTCCTCCCATGCCTATGGGGTATTTCTTGATCCTGGTCTTTACAACATCCCAGTGAGGTTACTTTAGACGATTAGAGTGTCAGGTGCTATTACGATAGTATTTTGGTCAAGAACCAGAGAATGACTTAATCTTGACCTGTTAATTACCCCATCTCCTCCCAGAAAAGTTCCAGGGAGGTATTCACAGAGAACAGATTCAGAATGGAAATCAGAGTACTATTTTATCCCTAGCCGCACAAGCATGCTTTACACCTGTACACAGTTTTGATTAAAAGCTGAGGTGGATAAAGGTTCAAGGTCAGAGTGGGGTCCCCTATTTATTCCCTCCCTCTTCTAAATGTTACAGCAAAGATATTCATGATTGTCAACTGAGGATGAGAGAAATTACTGAGCGCATAAAAGGTAAAGACTGAGTGCTGTTCTTTTTAGGCATAATTAATCCTACCCTACCCCCTCTGAGACTAATTAAAGACTCAGGCTTTGACCAGTCACCTTACCAGGTGGGAAAAGTACTCCCAGGCCTGACAAGCAGGGAGATGCAGAAGAATCCAACTCCACCTTCATTGCCATATTGTACATTATAGCTTAATACATTGGCTTGATTACTTAGCCTATTATCAATCACAAATGTAACTGTCATCCTTTGTGAAAGAGCTAGAAAATTCTCAGGGAGGTGTAGCTCAAAAACTGCTGTGAGAATCAAATAAGAAGGATGGCTCATACCTTAGTAGTGGTTAAAAGATGTCCTTGGTGTACTGCCTCATCTATGGAAATCGGCATTTTGGAAGAGGACTTCAGGAGCAGGTTCAAAGGAGTTCATTTCTCTCCTTGCAAAGTTAAGCAGGAAGAAAAGCCCATGGAGGACACATTTTTGGCCAAGGGGGCTTCCAAAAGCCTCTGAAAAAAAAAATCACATTCCAGAGATTACTTTCCTCTTTCTCTTTATCTCTTCATCTTTCTTGTAATGCCAGATCTGAGATGATTTCATAAGTTGATTCAAGACAAAAAATTATAAAATACAGAAATTCATTTTAAAATAACAGTAAATAAATAAAAAGCAATGGAACTGACTATCTTCATTAGCTGAAGAAAAATCTAAATGAACTTATACAAAATCTTGGATCATAGAAAGAATTTCAACTAATCTGAATAGTCTTGGCTCTTCCTCTTACACATTTAGTGGGTCAAGACATATTTACCTCTTTTAAAGTTGAGTAATTGTCTTAGTCCATTTGTGTTGCTATAAAGGAATATCTGAGGTTGAGTAATTTATAAAGAAAAGAGGTTTATTTGGCTCATGGTTCTGCAGGCTGCACAAAAAGCATAGCACCAACATCTGCTTCTGGTGAAGGCTTTAGGAAGCTTCCAATCATGGTGGAAGGTGAAGGAGAGCAGGAGTATGCAGATCACATGGTGAGAGAGGAAGCAAGGGAAGGGTGGAGGTACCAGGCTCTTTTTAACAAACAGTTCTTGCAGGAAATAAGAGTGAGAACTCCCTCACTCTCCCAAAAATGGCACCAAGCTATTCATGAGTTATCTGCCTCCATAATCCAAACACCTCCCACCAGACCCCACCCTCCAACATTTGGGATCAAATTTCAATATGAGACTTGGTGAAGTCAAACCATATCCAAAACATAGCAATAATTTAGAAAAATAAAAGCATAGGATTTACACAAAGATAATGTAATGAGAAAAAGATCAAGAAAAGCAGATGGCAATGAATAACATAGAACATTGTTCCCATGGAGAAAATGAAAATTATGATGGAATTTTAAAATACCTAATAAAACAATTTCCTCTATTAAACACAAGGACAAAACACATGTACAGGAGCTCAAAGAAGAAACAGAAAAACAAGAAAAGATTAAATATGGACTGGAAGCCCTCAAAAAAAAAAAAAAAAAAAAAAAAGAAAAGAAAAGAAAAGAAAAAAAGAAAGCCATCACAGAAATAAAGGCAAAATCACAAGAAACAAAAATAAACACCAGTGAACACACACAATATGAGATATAAAAAGAGAGAAATGAAGGAAAAAAGTGGCAAAAAATCTTTCAAGTTTAAAGACTTAAGATAATTGATATAGAAGAAAGTTAAACAATAGCCAGAATAAACATAATTAGGATGTCCAAGGAAGAAAACTTAAAGGGAAAAATAAAAATTGAGAAACTAAATATACAAATGGACAATATTCAGACCATATATAAAAAACACAACTATTACCCACACTCTGCAGTGACCAGTCCAGGAAACCAAATAACCATCACCGTAGCAACCATCCCCAAACAGACAAGACTTGATCAATAACTGCCGGCTTTCATAATTTTTGCCCCGACTACCACTTAGTAACAACCTGAAAAAGCCAAAAATGCTCCCTACACCAATCACAGAAGAAGCCCCACTGCTAGTTAGCCTACTGTCTTAGTCCATTCAGGTTGCTATAATAAAGATACCATAAACTGAATGTATTATAAACAACAGAAATTTCTTATAATTCTAGAAGCTGGGAAGTCTAAGATCAAGGCGCTAGCAGATTTAGTATCTGGGAAGAACTTGTTCTCTACTTCATAAATGGTGCTTTCCTGCTGTGTCCCTACATGGTGGAAGGGGCCAACGAGCTCCCTCAGGCCTTTTTATAAGGGCACTAATCCCACTCAAGAGGGTTCTGCCCTTGTCATCTAACGACCTCCCAAAGGCCCCACCTCTTAACACTATCATGCTGGGGATTAGGTTTCAACATATGAATTTTGGGAAGACACAAACATTCAGACCATAGTACCCACCTACAGCCTCCCCATGCCTGAAGATTCTTCCATTCAGAGCTTATGTGAAGCCTTTTTTCCCCCCACTATAAAACTTTCCCACTCCTCTGCCTGCCTTTGAATCTCTACCAAACACAAATGATGGTTGTTGACCCCCCTGTATAGCAAGCTCTGAAAAATAGCCCTTGCTTATTCTCATTTAGGTAATCTTAGATTATTTCCACAATATCATAAAATAAAATTCAAAATAACTTAAATCTATCTATTGAAAGGGAACATCATATATTAGAGATAAGACTCTGAAGAGCCAAATGCTAAGACGTATACTAATAAAAATTCCAGACTTCAAAGATGAAGAAGGAACCCTTTAGGCAGGTAGACAAAAAATTAGAGTCAAAAATTCAAGAGGGAAAACGGCCTGGCCTCACACTTCTTCGTAGCAATGTTCAGTGGTAGAAGAGAGTGACACAACCATTAAATCCTCAAAAAAGAAGGGGGACTCAAGAATTTTTAAATTCATCAAAACTGTGATTTAAGCTTAAATAAAACAAAGTGGATCATTTGAATGAGCCATTTTAAGGAACCTACTAGAAGCAAAACTTCATCCAACCAAGAGATTACCAGAAAAATTATGACAAAAAGTAGAATACAGCCTTCTCTGCTTAACTTGATTACTAACACCAAAACAAATGTGAGTCTATGGTGACAGAACAAAATGAAAATGTCATATGTTCTGACAATGTGGAATTACTATAATTAATAAAAAAAAATTGTCAGCAAGGAAGAAAGAAGATGAAAGGTAGATAAAGTGATTTTGCTGAGGATAAAGGACAAATTTTTTAAAAATCAAGTAATAAAGACCTAATTATATGGAACCATACAAAGGCAAACAGTAAGAACAATAACATAATTGTATTGTATTGCTTCAGGAGGTGAAGCAGGAGACAGAGGAAAAGACACACACTAATTCTGTCCATTGACCATAGGAAGAAATTAACAGACACTATATAAAGAAATAGGGGATTGAGATATTATATATTCATCACACCAATAAATGTGAAAGGGCTAAACTCACCTATTTAAATAACAACATGTTCAGATTGAATCACAACATAAAATTCAAGTCTATGCTGAATATATTAATAGATTCTCAGAAGTTAAAAAATAGAATGAACAAAATATATTAGGTAAATGCATACAAAAAGAAAAATATCACAATATGAATATTATACAAAGTTGAATTCAGGCTAAAAAGTGTTTAACAAGAAAGGGTGTTTTATAATACCAAAGAGTACAAACTTCAATGTAGATAAAACAATGAATATCTATGAGCTCTAGAGTAATATTCACAAAACAAAAATCTTTAGGACATTCGAGGCAAAGTAGAGAAACATGAGTCCTTTAAGACTAATCTCAATCTATGACAAAAAAGGCAATGAAAAATAAGGTTATAGAAGATTTAAATAACATAATAAAGTAAATCTGAAAAAATATATTTGTTCCCTGAATATATCTTCTTTTCAAGTGCTTATGAAACCACCATAAAATTATCATTATTAGGTCACAAAGAAAATGTCATTAAATTTCCAAAAGTATTACAAATAATGCCTTCTGATCCCAATGCAATACAAGAGAAATTAACAAAAGAAAAATCTTTTTCCTAAACTGAAAATCCAAATAAAACTGAAGACTACACAAAAATAATGGTGGTAAAACCACAACATATCACAACCTAGGAAAAGCTAACACAGTGTTCAGAGGAACAATCACTGCCTTAATAATTTTATTTTTAAAAAATGCAGTTATTAAAAATAAAATAAGCTTCCAATGCAAAAAGTTAATATAAGCAAATAAACTGAAGAAAACTAGAGAGAGAATTAATAGAAAATTAACTAGAGAGAGAGAAAAGGAAAAAATAGAAATTAGAAAATAGAAGTCAATATAGTGGCAAAGTGCTGACAAAGAACTCATATCCAGAATAGATAAGGAACTCCTACAAATCAATAAATAGTAGATAATTCAAAATAAGAATATGTAAGGAACTTAAACCATTAACAAAAAATATCCAAATGGCTTACAAACATATGAAAAGTTGCTTAGCCTCATGAGCTCTTAGGGAAATGCAAGTTAAAAACACAATGAGATTGTCACTTCATTCCCACCAAAATAGTTAAAATTTAAAAAAAGATTAACAATACAAAGTGTTGGTGAGAATGAGGAAAAACAGCAACATTCAGACCTTTCTGGCAAAAGCATAAACTTGTACAACCACTTTGAAAACTGTTTTTCAACAATGCAATTCCTAGATATATACCAATTGACATGGATATACATATGTATCAAAAAGAATATATATAAGAATGTTCTTAGCAGCATTATTCATAATAATCCAAAGATCAAAGGATGGATAAATTTTGGTGTATTTACATAATAGAATACTACAGTGGTGTGGATGCAGATAGAAAAGAACACTTATACACTGTTGGTGGGACTGCAAACTACATACAACCTCTATGGAAAGCAGTATGGAGATAACTCAAAGAAGTAAAAGTAGATCTACCATTTGATCCAGCAATCCTACTATTGGGCATTTATTCAAAGGAAAAAAATTATTTTATAAAAAAGACACTTGCACTAGAATGTTTATTACAGTGCAATTCACAATCACAAAGATATGGAATCAACCCAAGTGCCCATCAATACATGAGTTGATTAATAAAATGTGGTATATGTATACCATGGAGTACTACTCAGCCATAAAAACATGGGGAACTAATACCTTTTGTAACAACCTGGATGGAACTGGATATCATTTTTCTAAGTGAAGTATTGCAAGAATGAAAAAAACAAACACCACATTACTCACTATTAAACTGGAACTAATTGATCAACACTTATATGCACATATGGAAGGAAAACTCAAAGAAAATCAAGCAGGTGGGAGGGGGGAGGAGGGGGTTGGTAAATTTATACCTAACAAGTACAATGCACACTATCTGGGTGATAGGCACACTTATTACATTGACTCAAACTGTACAAAAGCAATACATGTAACAAAAACATTTGTACCTCGTAGCATTCTGAAATTTTAAAAAATACCATGAAGCAATAGAAATTAGTGGATTGCTGCTACATGCAACAATATGTATGAATCTTACAATTTTCTCTCTCTCAGAGAAGCCAAATACAAAAGTATATGTACTTTATGCACATCATATACCCACTGTATGATTCCATTTATATAACGTATGAAAACAAGCAAAACTAAGTTCTGGTTTTAGAAGTCAGAATGGTGGTTGTTTTGAGGAACTTGGAGGGAGAAGTGATGGGAGAGCTATGAAAGGTGTTCCTGGGTGTTGGTTACCAGGGTATTCACTTTCCTATAACTTAATTGAGCTACAAGCTTTTGATTTGTGTATTTTTCAGCATGCATGCTACACTTCAATTTTAAAAGTTCTTTCAAAAAAAGAAAAAAACTTCAACAGCCAAAAGTGTTATTATTTTAAGGTTATTTCTATTGTGCTAAGCCACTGGAATTGTGGAGTTAGTTAAAACAGCTAAGATTATTCTAACTATTACAGAATTTCAGAGGTCATCAACATTTACTTTCCAGATAAGGAAAATATAGCCTAGAGAATTAAGGGGAATACCCAATTTCTCATAGCTAGTAAACCCTGGTCTGTTAGGCTCCTAATCCAGCACATTATTTTTTTTCTTTTTCACCGTGTTTCACTGCCTCAACTTATGTAAACACCACTTAACACACTCGTCCCACTTGGCTCCCGATAAACAAACCATAATAATAGGAAGTAATATCTACCCACTCAGGAGACAATTTCATATGATAGTACCTACCCTGAAATTGCTCCTGCAATTACCCAAATGTCTTCCTGCAAACCTTGGCAATACAGTCTGTCATACAACACATTTTGAAAAAGAAATAATACTTTTCCCAAGACAAAAATGTCATTAGCTAATTACAAGTTCTTTGCTACCCCAAAACCATATGTATAGTTTGTAATTTTTTATTATATTGAAATGGACTATTTTGTTGTGATTAAGCCAAATGATGCCCTATAATGTCCCTAAAAAGTGGTATGAATGAAAAAATTCTTTAAAATAAACACGTCTGGACAAAAATCAAACGTATAAATAAAGACAAACATGTTTTAGTCACTCAAAAGAACAAACCAGGCCAGGCACAGTAGCTCACACCTGTAATCCCAGCATTTTGGGAGGCTGAGATGGAAGGATCACTTGAGGCTAGGAGTTCGAGACCAGCCTGGGCAACATAGTGAGACCCTGTCTCTATAAAATATTAAAAAAATATTTAAAATAAAGCAAACCACAGAATCTCATGACTGTTTCTAAAGAGCCTGGTAGTGTTTCTGGGTGTTTCACTCCCAGTGAAAATTTCAGCCAGTTCCAGGCAGCTGGTCTTGTGTTTTTAGCTTAAGTGAGACACTCACTGGAAGCTGAGAGAGTGGCAGAAGGACACACAATCCCACCCATCATCTTCCCCAGCTAAGGCTGACTGGTGTTCTGGGATAGAGGAGTCAGGCGCAGAGGTGTCCAGGAGAGAGCTGTCCTGATGTCACCACAAAGAAAACTCAACAGAATAAGTTTGTGGGGGTGAAGCCAGCCTTTCCAGTTTCTACTCTTGGTCACTTTCTATCATATACCTTGCTATATAGACTGAATTGTGTCCCCCACAAAAAATTCACATGTTGAAATGCTAACCCTGATGTTACCGTATTTGGATACAGAGCCTTTAGGGAGATAATTAAGGTTGAATGAAGTCATAAGGGTGGGGCCCCAAAACCTGATAGGACTGATGTCCTGACAAGAAGGGGAAGAGACATCAGAAACCTCTCCCTCCTCCACACGCACAGAGAACGGGCTATATGAGAACACAGCAAGAAGATGGCTATATGCAAACTAGCAGGAGAGCCAGCACCAGAAACCAAATCAGCCAGCACCTTGGTCATGGACTGCCCAGACTCCAGAACTGTGAGAAAAATAAACGTGTGTTGCTTAAGCTACCCAACCTGTGGCATTTTGTTATGGCAGCCCGAGCAGACTAACACACTGGCTAACCTGGACAACTGTGTTGCTGCCAGATCATTTCTCGGGAAAATCCTCCCTTGGTGGCATTTGCATTTTCAGAGGGAACACTTAAAGATCCAAAATGCTTCAATATCAAAAAAGATTAGTCCCTAATGGTAAAATTCCAGGCATAATGACAGACCTTGCAGGAAGTTATGTGTAGAAGATAGACTGGCAAGTTTTGTTTTGTTTTGTTTTGTTTTGTTTTGTTTTGAGACAGAGTCTCACTCTGTTGCCCGGGCTACAGTGCCATGGCGTCAGCTTAGCTCACAGCAACCTCAAACGATCCTGCTGCCTCAGCCTCCCGAGTAGCTGGGACTACAGGCATGCGCCACCATGCCCAGCTAATTTCTTTCTATTTATGGTAGAGACGGAGTCTCGCTCTTGCTCAGGCTGGTCTGGAACTCCTGAGCTCAAACTATCCGCCCACTTTGGCCTCCCAGAGTGTTAGGATTACAGGCGTGAGCCACCACGCCCAGTCTAGACTAGCAAGTTTTGATAGGGACAGAACAGAGAACCTGAAATGTCTAGCTAAGAAGTGTTGAACTTATTTCAGAAACAAAGAGTCACTGAAAGTTTGAGAAGAAGGTATCATGACCAAAGCTTTACTTCAGAGAGGTAACTGTTAGCAATACAGATTTTTTATTACTATTATATAAATGATTTTTATAATAGCATTTATGGAACACTTAATCTCTGCCAAGCACTCTGCATGCATTGTCTCCATTTAATTGAGGGAAAATTGTAAGAAAGACTAAAATGGACCAAAAAGATTACTGGGTGTCATGAATGGAAAACATGGCATGATCCAAGTTATGATTTTTTAAGCTATTCTACAACACTGTAAGATGTAGGAAACTGATAACAATGAAAATAACTTTCATCCATTGAAATGCAAATGAAATGTACCCAGTGGAATGCTATTGATTATTGCCTTTTAAATAAACCCAGTTTGCAACTACTTGTAAATCCATCTCATAATTCCGTATTGCCTATATTATGTGTGATTCTTTGAAGACAGTTACACCAAGCCAGTTACACCATCTCACTGGTTCCCTCATTAATTAATGAGTTATATATTTGACACATGTTCATTTATATTTATATGTAATGATTTTACTCTTTAAAAAAGATTCTTAAACAATTCTAACAACCCTATAAAATTGGTATCATTATCTCAAGTTTACAGATAAGGAAACTGAGGCTTTGAGAAGGAAAATAAACTGTACCAACGTCACTGGGATCAGAACGAAAGACTATTTGACTTTTCTGGCTACCAGCTTGCCGCCCACGTGCCCTATTCCTGAAGCTTGTCTCTGAAGTCCTCCTCGTCGGTTCTGCAGAGTGAGAAGTCTCCCTGCTGTATCATATTGCCCACCATTTATAGCCCTCCCACTATCGTCTAATCCATCTGACCAAGTAATCACTAAACCCGCCATGGAAAAGTAGTAGCGACAATTGCTGTTCTGTAACTGGGATTTAGAGAGACACAGCCTCCATCTTCTTGTATATTCTATCAGCCACCACCTTTTGTGTAAGCAGGTGGGTATCTGTGAGGCAGAGGGAATGGACAGCATAGGTGACCATTTACTCACCTGATAATAGGCTAACACTGCCCACCACCATAAACAGAGGTGCTACTTCTCTGCCTCTAATAATGGCATTGGAAATATTAAAGATATTGTTCAGGATAGTCATTCCTCATCACTTTCACATACTCCTAGAACTATGGATTTAGGAAAGAAGTTACTGTCAGGCTTCCTAAATGAAATCATGACATGGCAATGATAATTCCTTAAATATGTATAATGCTATATGTTTTAAGTTATGAAATAGCCTTGGGAAGTAGGCCAAATTTATATTATCATCATCTCCATTTTACAGATGAAGAAATTAAGTCCCATATAGGTGAAGTGACTTACCCAAAGTCGGCCAGTAAGATATTACAAAAACTAGATTTTTCTCCTCAATCCAGATCAAGTCTTTCTTAACTATCCCAAACTGCCCCTACCCCATCCTGTCTTTCATCCCCCTACACACACATGCACAACACATATGCACACGTGCACACAGCACAAACCCTGACTCGTGTCTGCAGGTCAGTACACATAGCCTCTCGGCCAGCCCCTCTACTTCCCACACTCCCACCCTCAGCCCATAGCTCTAGGTAATTCCTCCTCCTCCTGTGGGTCTTAATTTACATGTCCATCCTTTCCAGCATCTCAGACTAGACTAACTGCCTCTCCCACTTGCTCTCATGGTGCCCTACACTTCCCCCATGAGAACATTTGTCACACTCCAATGTAATTACTCCTTTACTTGTCTGTGTCACCTAATAAACTGTGAGCTCTGTACAGGCAGAAACATGGCACATTGAAGATTTGATAAATGCATACCAAGTGTTAAGAAGAATCCAGGTGTTGCCTTAAGAACAGATGCAACCTCAGGTTAGTACCAAATCTTCCCTGGAACTCTCATATGTAAACCAGTAACTGGGCTTAGGTATGGCTTTTAGTGAAGCAGGCAAGTCTTCTGAATTTCCCACAAGCCTTGTTCTCCAAAAGAAACAAAAATGTCCCTCTTGGGGCCAGCATTTCCCCAAGCCCAAATATATTCCCAAAGAGCGAACTAAGCTCTTTAGAAAACTGTGTACCAGATTGCAGCCACCCAGGGAGTCACTCACTTATGTCTTCAGGGATGTCAGTGGGAAAACATTTTGCCCTTGCTGTGTCCACTAGTGAATAGAATAAGTCAGGCCTCCTGCCGTGGCTGGGAGGCAGCATAAATTTGACCTGAATTCTCTTTCCTGTCTCTGAGATCTGGCTTCTTCTCTTAGACTACCCAAATCTCCTCAGTCTTAATAAAAAGAGCTAATATTTATTGAGCTTCTGCTAGGTTATAGGCACTGTTCTCCGTACTTTGAGAAGTACCTACCCACTTAATCCTCACAACAACCCTATGAGGTAGGTACTATTATTATCCCTACTTTATAAATGAGGAAACTGAGGCAAAAAATGATGAAGAAACCTATAAGTTCATATACCTAATAAGTAGTGGAGCTGAGATTCAAAGCTAAGCAGTCCGGCTTTTATCTGCCTTGAGAACTATTTGGGCCCCACCAGTTCAAGGTCAAGTCCTCCAAGAAGCCTACCTGACCACCCCAATCCAGGTATAAATTCTATCCCTTCTCTGAAGGACTCTAGCAATTATTTTCAGCACAATTTATATGGTAATCAACTGCCCATCTGGTGCTCTTGCACGGAAGTTAAGGCCAAAAGATCCTGTCTACTCATCTTCCCTTAGGCCCAATGGGGACTTTACCATGCATAGTATTTTGTCTTCACAAAAGGCACAGAGGAGTTGATCAGGGGAACATGGACTTGGGATGTGCAAAAGGAGAACTAGTTACTGGCTAAGAGAACACTCATCACACAGCAGAAGAAAAGGCCGGGTATATCCCTAAAGAAAACCTCCGCAAGATCATTCAGCAAGTTATCTTAATCTAGGAGAGGAACCTCTAATGTTTTTCATTGCCTAAAAAAAAAAACCTAGAAACTAAACACACCTTGACCTTGCCCTCTACTACATAGGACCAGAGCCCTGTGGGACCATTAGGAGTCAGTAGAACAGGGAGCTAAGCCCTGGTTTGTAGAGCCTGTTTCCTCATCTTCATTTTATAAGTGCTTCATAATTAATGATGCTGAGATGACAATCTTTATCCTATTAGGCTGATTGTTTTGCTGCAGAAATCAATACCCTGTCAGACGAAATCCTTCTGGGCAGAGATTGTTTAATCATCTTCATTATCATCATCATCATCATGATAGATAACATTTATTGAATTCTTATTATGTACAAGTCACTCCATATGAATTACTATTTCTCCTCCTCCTCCTAGCCTTGGAAAACATTTAAAGTATCAGAGAGCACAAGGCACTGATTCCTTACCTTAAACCAAGCCAGTGACTGTCCTCAGATGATTTTATTTCAGGCAGCCTGACAAAGGACCCACAAAGCAGAACAGCAAAACCTCTATCATGCACGTTGTTGAAAAGCAAAGTTTCTACATAAATGGAGATGTGATTTGCAATGGCCCAACCAAGAAGTGAGTTCAAATCCTTCCTCAGCTACTATGGGACTACAGACAAATTGCCTAATCTCACTGAGCCTCAGTTTCATCGAAGGAAAAGTACAATAAAATTCCTCATCAGAAGTTGTGATGATCAAATGCTACAATGGCTGAGAGCACCTAACAGAGCAAGCGCTTGGGAGAGGCCTGCTCCCTTCTCCCCCACGGGGACATCCACAACTTCCCCTTAGACATGTCAACACTGTTGACCAACTTTTACAGAAATCTTCTTAAAGTTCTTCCCTGACTTATAAAACAGAACAAAATGTACATCTTTTAACCTTCTCTTGATATCCCAGGGCGGCAAATGAGATGCAAGACTGTCTGCTTCTACACTGAGCGGCTCCAGATCGTTGATTCTACCATCTTCTTCCTCTTTTGAGGAACTTTTCGGAGTGTCAGCTACAAGCTGCACTCCCCCCCACTCCCTCCCTCCCCCCCTGCCTGGGCTTTGCCACATCAGCAACCTCAATTTTCACCAAACTGTAATTCAAAATAGATTCTGGCCGGAAGATGCCCCTGCTGTTGTTTCCCACAGAGTGATACTCACAGGCTCTGTGGCAGCTCTCCTCCTTCACGCTCAGAGGTCTTTGGATCCAACTTCCGTATTTATGGATGTTTTCTGGAGGTTGAAGTACCCCTCCAAAAATTTAAGGAATACCGGAAGTGAATGTTACTAAATACATAACTTGCAACTTTTATTTTCCCTTGAGTCTGTATTAGTTACTTGGTTCTTAAGCCTTAGGTGGGAAGGTAAAAAGTAGGAAGCACTAGAGACAGTTTTCTGATCATTCCTTTTTCCGTATGTTCCCAAATATTTGGTGTGGGCACATGCAGCTAAAGCTGAGCATAGCTCCGAAAGCTGTTAACAGTTTCTGCTTTCAATGGCAGACAAGTTCTGCCTGAAATGCAAAGCAAATGGAGATCTTTTTAGTAGCGCACACTGGAAGTGTTTCCCCTTCCCTCATTGCCTGTCTAAATAAAACCCATGCTAGCAGGCCCAGTTTAAACCCTGTCTCTTTATGGCACGAAGCCTTTCCTGACCAACCCAGTGCACACTGACCTGTCCTTCTCTGCATTCAATTCAGTTACTCATTTGGGCCCTCCAGACTGCTTTAGCAAGGTTGTCTCCCATTGGTATTTAATTCTTCAAGTGTGGCCTTTCCTCATTACTCCATCCTCCCTCTGACCACATGCAGAAGTTACATGACTGTGTAATTTTACTGTAAATCATCCTGGGCAATGGATCTGTAGAAGTGTCTGTCCCAAACCCAAAATCTATTTCAAGTGGTTAAAACTTAAGACTTTCTGGCTCAGCCTGTATGAATAGGCACACCCATATGGCTACACCGTGAGGGATGAAGCACCCATCCCCACCCAGAATACACACACACACACACACACACACACACACGTGACCTTAAGCCAAAGGGGAAGTTGCTGGCAGCTGAAAAACTCTTGCCTCCAACTGGCCTGCTGTCTCAAGGGTAGAATTATTCAGCCTGTTTAGGTACACAACTATCTGACTCAAAATAAAACTCCAGGCTTCCAGACTGTGAAGAGCTAATAAATCCTTAGCGAATAAGACTTTCTAAATTGAGTTTCTTTTATGAGGCAATTCGTGAGCACTTCTGGCTTTTTCTACTGGAACAGCAAACTGCAACTGTAAATATTAACAAGATGGCAGATGGACTTGTGAGATTCGGGGTAAAAACATTGGGAATTAGACATGGTTTCCAAACAGGATTGCCCAGGTAAGTGAGGTTCCTTGTCACTGACCCTTGCTTACTAATGCAGGCTACTTTGCATTTAGGAAAATGCAATTTCAAGAAAGACAGAACCATCCCTACTCCAATGGAGGGGACAGCATTTCATTGTGTTAAAACCCTGTGAGCATGAATATTATTAGTTCTGTGGTTGTCAAATTAAGGGTCTGTCCCCAAGATAGATTCTCCCACACTACCTGGGTCACTTGTGGATGGTTTTGTGTATATGTGTTTGGCTGTTGCCATTTTGTTGGTTTGTTCTAGAGAAACAGAGATAATTATGGCTTACCTTATGGTTTACATGGATTACCTCAATCATGTTGCCATTACTCCCATGTTACAGATGGGAAAACTAAGGCCGGGGAAAAAATGTTATACAACTTAAAATTTAAATAGTAAAAATACAAACCTAAGTCCCCTCACTCCAGAAACAGGGTTCCCAACCCCGACTTGGTGCTACATCCCACTGCAAGGAGCCAACACACCAAAGCTCTGAAATTCTGAAGGAGTTTTGAGCCTTGTTGGAGCTCTGCGCTGAGGCCCTCACTCTAAGTAGAGAATGCAGCTCTCTGCTAGGCCCAATACCTTCAATATAGGAAGCATTTCTTGGCAATGGAAACATCCTCTGGGATTTCCAGCCCCAGCTGTTGAGCAACCTGCACTCTTCCCTGTGCCCAGCTCTTGAGAGCTGCGTAAGCCTGGGCAGCTCGGCCCATCTTTATATTTGATTTCAACAGGACACAGTGCTATAATAACTCAGCAAGGAGCTGAGAGAAGGCTGAACCAGGGCCAGGGAGAAGGATGGGTTTGGGAGGTCTGCAGTGTGAGCCAAAGTGGTAGCATCACAGAAAACTGCCTCCTGTTCCTTCTAGGTGGGCAGCTTGTCCTTGCCAAATGCCTGTGGGTTCGGGATCTGGGCTGCTATGGATTCAAGGATCATACAGCTTCCCCAGGAGAGTGCAGTCTGCTCGCATAGGGGTCAAAGTCTCATCAGAGGATTCTACCACCACAGGGGACATGAGGTGCCCCTTCCTCCATCCACTTAGTACCCCATCTCACCCTGCTCTCCTTTGCCCTTTTCTGCTGCACCAGTCCTGAGCCCCACTGCTTTGTGGTGGTGTAAGTACCCTCACATCACTCGCTGTCAAGTCTCCTGTGTCTCCACTCAGCGGGAGAGTCTATTTGAAGAATGACGGCCCATGTCAGATGGATCATGCACAAGATATAAGAACAGAACTCTGTATGCCTCAGTTTTGATGGAGGCACCACAACAATAGACCCCTTACCCAGATCAAGGATACAAAACTGGGTCAGAGGAGGATCTTAAGATAAGTTGATGGAGAAATTTCTTTGGAGAGAGTGGTCGTGGGCTGTGATTCCCCACTTCACTCTCTTTTAAGGGATAGAGATGGGCTACTTCTAACAACTCACCTAAAGAGGGGCTCCAAGACAACCACCCAGAATGCTCTGCAGTGTGACTTCTCGAAAAAGGGATACTGAGGACTTGTGCCTGGCTCGCATCTGAGGAAGGGCACAGGACTGTAGACTAAGGTCTGATTCCTGTACAAGAAATGTAGAAGTCAAGAAAAGAGCAACTGCTTAGTGGTAGAGAGGCTGCTGAATAGGGCTGAGCCAGTATTCCCAAAGAACATGGACACTCTCCCCATGAGCTACATGTGAGCCACCCAGGAAAGAAAACAGGCATAGGTCTTTGTGGGCCCTAAGAGGAGTGTCTGTAAGAGGCTAAAGCTATACCCAGTGTCCAGAGGCTGAGGAAGGAATCTCAAAGGGACACCTGGAACAGAAGGACAGGTAGAAGAGCCCAGCAGGGAAGCCCTTACAAGCCTATAAAAGCACTCAGAGAAAGACTTTTCTTTAACCACTTTCTAGACCCAGAAAGCACCAAGCCACCCAGCCAATAAAAAATGTCCTATTCTCTTTTTCTCACACCAATCCATGGATTCAAAACAGCAGCAAACCAAGCAGGGGTAGGGAGAAGAGGAGAAGCATAGGGCAAGGTCTTCACTCCCACCAAAGACTTCCAGGGTGAGGCAGATGGGCTTGGGAGTGGTACAATCTTGGGGGTGGAGCAGGGAAATGTTTTGTGTTTGTCCAGTTCAGAATTTTGATGTGTATTTTGGACTGGCTATTCTAATTCCTCAATTGAGTCTGTGTAATTGATAGGGTCCACCATACTATGACCTAAGGATGAGCATTAAGGCCATGGAACCTTCCAGAATTTTCCTCCAAGGGCAGAGAAAGATCTCCCCACTGAGCTAATCTAAACATAGAGAAAGCAATGTTCTCTTCCCTCCCTAGTCCTACTTCTTCCACATACTGGTTGTGATCAAAATGACTATATCCACAATCAAGTCCTCCCAGACAGTAAGAACAAAAGTGGTCCAAAGGGTTTTCTCTCTACTCCAAACAACAGCTCTGTCCATCACACCCCTTGTACCTCCACCACAAACACTGGCCAGAGGGCAGCTTCCTGAGGAGTCAGTTACCACTTGGAGGGTGAGGAAGGGCACAAAGGACTTGAATCTCCCCAGTGTACCTTCAAACCCTTCACTGGGCTCCACGGAGTATGATTTAGGGGTGCTGACAAGTAACCCTCCTGCTCCTAAAATTTCCCCTTCCCATTTCTCTCATTGGCTTTGCCCTGTTATAGAAATACCATCATTCCTTTGTCACAGCCACACGTTAAAATTAGCATATTCTGAGAAAGGTGAGACATTTTATGTTGACTTTTCATATCTTACTGTAAATTACTATATTTCCCAAAATTTTAACCTATGTTCCTTTTTGATAAATGGATATTTTATTATTTATTTTATTATTTAATATTATCACCATAATTTAAGTATCATGACTAAAACAAATCAAAGAAATTATAGTACTAAATATGCTTTTTAGAAAAACACACATGCTCTCCAGAAATTCTGATCCTTCCATCTCAGAGCTCATGTACTTCCCAGCCCATCCTCTTGTTTGATTACCACCTCAGAACTGGCTGAGAGCATTGTTTAGAAAACAAAAAAAGTAAAACTGCCTGGTATTGGTTGGGCAGAGGGAGGGGGGAAAGGGAAACAGGATTGCTGACGACTGTACCAAAACAACAGGGTGTCATCTTAGGCCAAGGAGACACAGTGGGCATGTTGGGATCTTAGGGTTTAATTTTGTAACTACTGACACAGAACGATAATTTTTTCCAAAAGGATAGAAGATGATGTGTTTGGATTCAACTGCAAAACTCTGTCTCATAAAATAGCATCTTGTCTCTTATATATAATAATTCACTGTTCATCTACAAAGATGTTTTAGGAAACCAGCTGGGAATCAGAGCATACAGGAGGCAACTTTGAAACCAGACAGTTTCCTACCTCTTAACAAGCCGCATGACCCTGGGCACATTCCTTCCCTTCTCTGAGACTACTTTCCTCCATGGTAAAAATGGGATAAAAATAGATACCCTGAACATCTGCTGTGAAGCTTCAGCCATCACTAGAATATATGTCAAGCATAGTGCACTGCGCACAGTAGGTGTTTGATATCATTTCAGCAATTCATATAACAGAAGCTTTCCATGCAGACTCTTGAATACCAAGAGAAACAAAAAGATGAGGGCTTAAGGGCTCCCAAAAGATAAACTGTAAAGTGAGCAGGATTTCTCCCAAACGGTATTGATACCATCTGCCTAGAGTGTCACACAGACCCACAGCATCAGTTGGCAAACAGTGGCCCCTGAGCAGATGCTGCTTCAGTTTTGCTGCCTTGGGATCTTAGGAGATGATCTAGCCCCGCCTCACTGCAGGTTAATGAAGGGAAGGGGTTATGGAGGCATCCAAAGGTGCCGGTAGCTGAAGAGAAAAGAGGTATGGAGAGAGGAAATGGAAAAGCCCCAAAAAGCTATCTTTGTCAGTTTCCCAGTCCTGCCTCAGCCTCTCCCTCCTGCCATTGCTACTGCTCCACCCCCTTCCAGACACACGTAGAATTAATTTGAGCCACACAAAGCCAGTCTTGTCACACTCCAGGCTGGGAACTGACAGGCTGCATTATCTGTGCCCAGTTATTCTTTTGCTGGCACTAACAGGAAGGCTTCCTACTATCTCTGCCATCTCCCTTATCTACAGCCCCAGGTGACAGCCTCAGCAACCACAGAGGGTGCCTCCAGCCAGGCCAGGATGGGCCCCTGCCCTGTTCAGACATTTCTGTTCCTGGAAAAGGGGTCTGTCACCAAGCTGCAGAGGGTGCCAGGAGTAAGGTCTCCTCCTTACTGGAGGCAGTTAGGACTGGGAGGATGCAGAGAAACAGGGTGGCAGCCCACCATCTGATGCCCTAGGACTGATGAGAGCCTGATCTTCAATGTCCCAGGAGGTCCCAGCCTGTTGGGGCCAGTGGGACCAGTGCCATCATTCCAATATGTTAGGGGAAGTGTGGTCCTGAAGCTGTTTCTCACTCTCTTGGTGAAACACAGTCTCTCTCTTCTCAGCCCAGCCACTAGAGAGAGCCCCTCCCTCTCGCTTGAGTGAGGAAAGAAGAGTCTACAAGGATCCCAACCCCTGCCCTTAGCCTGTCATTTCCAGCACCATAACAGACATTATCTTATTTAAGGCAAGATAGGCATTTTTGTATTATTATAAAGCCTTTCAACATAGACATAATTATACATATTTTACATTTGGGAAAATGAAGGTTAAGGATGCTAATTAACATTCCCCGAATCACAAGTTTAGTAAGCAGTAAGTGAGGATTTTAACCAAGTTTGCCTGCCTGCAAAGTCAGCACTCTTTATCACAACAAACTACCCACTCTTGCAGGAGGTACACAGAAGGTGGGGTGGCCACGGCTCCCACATCCAGGGCAACCAGGTGATACCCATTCCTTTCTCAGCACCCAGGAAAGGCTCTTTGCATTAACAACTGCTCCAAGCTTCTGTGCCACAGCTCAGGTCTCACAGGGTCTGGGGAAGTCAACTCTTTGGCTCCTGGGACACAGATGTGTAGCTGAACAACTGCATGTCCCTTGCCGTAGTATAAAGCCATTGCTGGGAAACGTCACCCAACCTGGGACCACATCTCACAGCCCACTTTGCATCCAGGGTAGTAGACATGGGACTACTCCTGCCAACGAAACATGAGCAGAAGTGCTGTTTCCATCAACCACAGGCTGAGATTTTTAAGAAGTAGATGGTAACACATTCACTGTTTCTTTCCCCATCTGATGGGCAAAAGGAAAGGACTCCAGTTCATGCCAGAGTTCTCACCCTCATGTTAGATTCATCTGAGGCTTTTAACAAGTCTAATACGAGAGCCACACCAAAAACCAATCAAATCAAAATCTTTGGGGTGCAATCCACGTGTCAGTTTTTAAAGCTCCACAGGAGACTCTAGTAATCAGCCAAGACTGAGAACCAGTGCCCTAGGAGGGATAGTGGAGCCAAAAGATAGAAGAAACCTGGGTCTCTAAACAGTGCAAGGAAAAAACTACTCACTAACAATGAAGATGTGTGCTTTGCTGTTATGAGAGAAATAAACTTCTAATATTTTAAATTATAGATACTTTCAGAATTTATCTCTTACAGCAGAATTTATTACTACAACTAATGTAGTCCATTAGGGATCCAGACTTAATGAAATGTTTTCATTTTTATTCCAAAGCATACTCAAGGTGTTCTTTCCAACTACTATCTACTTTGCAAGGGGCAGGCTCAATCCTTGATGTCTGGGAACTGCAAGGCAGCTCTCTGTGTCCATAGCTCCATGAGGTCAAGCCAAACTGTGCTGAAACAGCAAACGAGGAACAGTGCTTCACATTCTTATAGCATAAATATTGCTTCAAACACCTCATTCATTATCTCGGTTTATCCTCTTAGCCCATTCAGATTGCTATAACAGAATACCATAAACTGGGTGACATCCAAACAACAAAAATTTATTTCAAGAGGCTGGAAAGTCCAAGATCAAGGAGCCAGCAGATTCAGTGTCTGGTGAGGGCTTGCGCTCTGACTTATGGATGGCCATCTTTTCACTGTGTTCTCAGGTGGCAGAGAGCAAGCAAGTAAGCTCCCTGGGGCCTATTTTGTAAGGGTGCTAATCCTATTCATGAGGGTGGACTCACATGACCTAATCATTGCCTAAAGGCTCCACCTTCCAATACTTCCAATACACAAACATTCAGAACACAGCACCCTAATAGGAGCTCTAGGAGGAGGAACTCCGCCTAAGTGATGTGATAATATCATTTACAGACGGATAAATTGTGGCCCACAAAGGAAAATTGACTTTCCCAAAACGTAAGTTGTCAATGAGTGGAAGATCCAAAGTCTAGAACTAATTTTGCAAGGCAGTGTTCTTTTCACCATATCCTGAAATTCTAACCCATCTGTTAGAGTCTCAAATCAAAAGACAGGAACTAATTTGCCATGGGAGAGGACCCAAATATTAATAATGAAGAAAGTGATCAAGGTGAAAAACACTGGTTAGGCTTTGGGTGTGCCTCAAAACCCCGGATGGTGGCATTAGATCCTGGATAAGAGGGGTCAGGTATGAACCTTTTGAGGAGCCCCCATGCCCTGAAACAGGGTAGGTCCACAAGCTCTAATATAAGGGATTCAGCCTAGTCAGCGAGACTTAAATCCCATTATTGAAGCATCCTCCTCCCTTTAAGAACAAGTATTACTGTTTTCCAAAGTCATCTGCTAAAATCCCAGGGTCCTATTGGCATTGAGTCCCAGCCATCCCAGGGTGATGAGTTTCAGAAGCTTCCCACCTCCCCACTCAGTAGAAGAGACCTGGGAAAGCAGGAGAAGACTTGTTTGAAAAACAAACAAACAAAAAACCACTGCTAATTTCAATTCCACAAGGTTGCCAAGGGCAAGGCTTGCAGCCTACTTGGTCAGACCCCACTACAGTGCTGAGTGGAGGATATGTGGAAAATAGAAAGGGCCCAAGTTTGCATAAGGAGAAACCTAGAGGTCATAGTCATGTTCCTGGTGATATCAATGTGGCCTACACCCAATTCTGCTGAAGCAGCAATGGTACCCCAAAGAGCTCATTCCCTTTAGCAATGCAGGCTGTTCGTACTGCTTACTGACCATGCCGTGGCTCTCCACACAGGTCACTGCAACCCAGAAAATGCATTGAGAAGTGATTTCAAAGGTTTTATCTACATCATCTCCAATCTCCCAGGCCCTAAATTAAATGATTCAGAGATGCTTTAAAGGCAGCTGTCACAGAACCACCACACTGCATAATTATGATGTCACCATTCCCATCATAGTCTACATTAATAGCACCCCCTGGAGTTGTGCAGTACACAACCTGCACAATGAAACACTTCCAGCCACAGCCCTGAGTCCTGCCTCCAGTTTGCAGGAAATTGTACCTCATCCAGCTGAATGTAAGCTAAGTCTGATAGACAGGAATTTGTTGACTGGAAGAATATCAGGTGGCAGCATTAAATGAAAATTTTTGCAGCCCAAAAGAGAGCTGTGCCCTCCATTTGCCCTAGTACTTGGCAACACTGTCAGACATATCATATTGAAATTGAGTTACTGGTTCACAAATCTGTTTCCTTCACCAGATTATGAGCTCCACAAGGTCAGGGATGCTATTTTATCCTAGCACCCTGCACAGAGTCTGGCACACAGTAGGTGCTCGATATCTTTGCTGACAAACAGATGGATGAGTGAGTGGAGGCATTCATTTATGGATTTATTGACTATTCTATACCAAGCACTGCTCCAGGCACTTGGAATATAACAGCAAACACAACAGGCAAAAATCCCATCCCCGCCCTCATGGGGCTTACATTTTAGAAACTGGATGAGTGAATAAATGAGTAAAAGTGATGAATTAAAGCTTTAGCAGTGGGGGGAGGAAGGGGAGGGAGGTTGTATGATAGTAGTTGCCATTTATTTACTGAGTGCCAACCACATGCCAAGGGCTGTACTCTCATAATCTAGGAGGCAATACGGTGAACTGCTTGAGCGCATGACTGCAGAATCATGCTGTCAGAGTCACACCCAACTCTGCCACTTGCTAACTATGTGACCTGCAGCAAGTTACTTAGCCCCTCTTAGCCTCAGCTTTCTCAGCTTCCAAGTGGGCATAATACAGTTGTTACAAGGACTAAATCATGCAACTCCTATAGTGACCACTTAGGTTGGTTCCTGGTACATACTAAGCACCCATAAGTAAAAAGCTATTGTTACTATCCCATTTAGCTCTCACATCAGCCCTACAAAACCGGTACCATCAACATTTTGGCGAGTCATAAACCGAGGCTTAAGGAAGTAAAAGCAGTTATCTAAGGCTACACAGATGGGAACTAACAAAGTCAGATGCAAACCAAGCCTGTTCAATGCCAAAGGTTCTGCTTTTAACCACTGACTTGTGCAAAAACCAGCCTTACCACAGTAAGCACCCCAGAGAGCCTGGAAGGGCTCTGGGAAGAACCTCTACACAAAATTTCTCTCCATTAGCCAAGTACAGCATCTATTCACCCTTCAAGGTAAAGTACCTCATTCCAAGCTCCTTTTATAAAGTAAGAATCCCCCTAACTAATCAGCAGATGGCCAGTTGCAAAAGGATCACCAGAGAATGGAACTTTGGGGCTACTGATTTTAAGTTTTTGTTTTATCTGGGGCTGGAAGGAGGTCAGATCTCAGAAGATCAGGCTTGGGTAGAGCTACACTGAGCTGGTGATAGGAGGGCTCTAAGGAACATGTGGTTTCCGAAGGAAAAATTACCACAAGAGTACTGCAGGTTGTGGGACATCACACTTTTGTACAATCTGGAGCAGAAGGAAATGGAGGTAGGCATGGTGAGAAGCTGGTGCTACAGGTATACATGTGTGAGCAGACTCAGTGCAAATGTGGCCCTCACAGAATTGCTCCTCGTTGTTGGTTTCTTAAATTGACTTATGAGGGAAAAGGTGAGCTTTCCACTATGCTATAAGCACAGACTCTTCTAACCTTCGTCTGGTGTGGCAGGACAGGATTACCAAGGGCACAGGTGAGATGAAGACTGAGCTGGCTCAACCCCCATCCCCAAGAGAGAGAGAGAGCACAGCTGACCCTGAACTTCTAAGAAGGCTGAACTGGAATGGGCCAGTGATTTCATTCCAGCAGAAAGAGGTTAGAAGAGGCAAGAAGAAGAGAAAAGGAAGAGAGAGGAGGAAAGGAGGAAGGAAGAAGAAAGAGATAGAGAGGGACTTCCCACCATCCCAGACCTAAGTAATAAACAAGACTGAACTTTCTCCTCCTGTTCCTTTGTGTGTCTCAGCCCTACACATTTTTCATATCACCCTTTCCAGGATCTGGAATGAAAAACTACTCATAAAACAGCTCATCCTCCCCAATACCACCACCACTGGGACTCCCTCTGCTCGTAGATCACCCACCCATATTAAAAATATCAATCACTATATTTTTCACAGACAGGGAGATGAACAAGTGCCAGACCTGGGGGACAAAGGAGGAGAGATGGAATTACTGAAAGAAAGAGGAAATGGAGAAGTACCTAAAACTCACTGCCAAGGTTTATATTAATAAAACATTTTTAAGACTAACATCTGACCTCTGAAGGCTCTGAAATCCCTTTCAGCTTTATTTCCCCAGGGTCTACAGGAGGAGGAGGGAAAAGGTCCAAACATTAGTTGCAGGGTTTAAGGCTATTTGCCAATTTTGCTCCACATGAAATTTCACTTTATATCAATTTGGTGTTAAGATTTATCAATAGTGCTAAAAAGTCTCTGTTCCTCAGCCTATCCTAGAGCAGCCATTCCATAAATGGTGGAAAGATTATGGGTGGGTAAGTGGGTGGAGGGGTGAGTGGCTGTGTAGTGGATGGATGGATGGGAGGGTGGGTGGATGGATGGAGAGGTAAATGGATGTGGATGAATAATTGGATGATTAGATGGGTAGATAAATGGGTAGATCTCTATACCACATAGAAAAATCCATCCTTTGCTTTCAAACAGCATTTTTAAACAGTGGTCATTTGGAGTTGGTGCCACTGGAAATGGTGCCATAACTAATTTAGTTTTCTGTGTGACTGAAGTATATTTAGTCAAACTCACCAACCCCATATAAGGAGTAAATACTTTCTCAAGTCATAATTTTTTCATTCTTTCATTCTCTCTGTACTACCTCCCTCAAATATCTAGTCTTTTTGCACAGCAAATATCACCTACTAGAAGAGAACTCCAGCCTCCCCACCCTTAGCTCTGACCTCTGACCTAACCTGTCCTCTGCAGCTGCCTGTTCTGTGTGTTCATCTGGATGCTCCAGTATCACTTCAGTCCCAACATGCCTGCACGAGTGTTGACATCTCCCCTCCCCACCTCAGTCCTGCTCCCTTATCTAACTCTTCTATTTCTAAAGACTTAAAATCTCCATTCTCCAAAGTTTTAATAATAAACCTAAAATCAGTTTTTATTATTTCCTTCCCTCCATCTGTAATCAGTCACCATGTCACTTTAACTCACTACTACAAAAGCCTTTTGAAAATGTTCCAGCCTCTGATTTCTCCTCTTTACAATCAGTGCCATGCACATAGTTATTCATTCATTTATTCATTAATGCTACTCAAATTATTCATGCCTGTATATGCTTGGTGCTCAGTTCTACCCTAGGGATTCAGAGATGAATAAAACACAATTGCTGACCTGAAGTATCTCAAAATCTCAGTAAATACTTCATAAAAGTAATACATTGACTATATTCTGTCCCCTCCTCAAAATCTTTGGCAGTTTCTTATGTCTGGAGTCCATAATCATTGCCAAAACTGTTTTCTATCCTTGGCCTCGGAGGCTAGGTTTGGGTACAAGCTCACTTCAGTGTTAAACAATAGTTGCTGTGAGTTATTCCAGCCATACTGGAGCCTGGGCCAATGCTTTGCAGCTTCCCATAGAGTTATGATGCTGAGACTTGGGATGCTGACTTGGGGCTCAAAGAAATAGCAGAATTGGCCAAAATTAAAATATTGGTGATAAGTCAAGTAGTCACCTGGAGCTAGGAATGCTGATGCTGAGAGAGCATAAAAAGACAACTACTGTTAATAGTAAAAATACCTCCTAGAATATAAAAATGAAGCAGCTCAACTCCCAAATTATCAGTTCTTACACTTCTGAACCACACTGGAAACAGACCCTAAAAATATCAGAATGTCTCCTAGAATGACTTCCATCATCTATCCTGCTTAGCCTTCCCTCTGACGGGTGCTCCAAAGGAAGGTTCTCAATAAAATCCATGTTTATAAATGGAAAAAAAGAAGGAGATGGAGAGAAGGGAAGAAAAGGAAAAAGAAAGACAGGAATGAAAGTTGACATTATATGAAGGCTCAGAGAGAGCTAGAGAGGTCAACTAGGTCTTTTCTGATCAAGAAGAATTTCCTTCTCTAGGAGAAGCACACTTTCCCTATCATTCTGGAACTCAAATCCCAGAAGTCTTAGATCTGCAGGATGTAGAGAGAAGGGAAAATGAAAAAGATACAAAATAGAGAATGTGAACCCCAATAAGCTAAAGCCCTCCTTGCCCCTGCACTCTAGATTTTCAGTTAAGGATTTCGGCGTAGGAAATTCTCTGAAGTCTATGATTGCAGCTATCCACATGAAGGAGGTGGTGGGCTGGGCAAGGAACCAGCTCCAACAAGCAGAAGATCTGTAGATGGGCAGCACACACTCAGTGCATGCTCTCCCTGAATGGAGGACAGGGGCCGGGGCCAGGTGGGGATCAACTTAGAAACTTCAGTCATAGAAACCTAGAATGTTAGAACTAGGGCAAAAACCTTTACATGACTTCCGAGAAACCAGAAGCTGATGGATGTGGACAGAGGACTGGAGCCCCAGCCTGATTGGCTGCCTAAAGCTCCAGGAATAGTCATTTTGCTTTTTCTCATCCTGATTGTCTTCCAAAAAGGGATTGATCTAACAGATTAATTTACTTCATCATCTTTAAAATTTAAACACAGCCAAAAGGTTTGAGCTTGTCAACCCTTTATCTCCTTCAGAGATAAGCAGATATTGCTAAATTTTTAAGCCCTACCCTTAGGGGTTAAGTGAGAGAGACTGGAGACTCTCACTAAGGATATGGCTCCTGGGTACCTGAGGAGAACAAAGGGCAGAAATAGAGGTGGACAGGAACACAAGCCTGTGGGCTTCAGAGGAAGATTTGGATCCCAACTCTGCCACATGCTTAGCTGCTTGATCTCAAAAATGTCCCTGACTCTCTCTGAGCCCCAGGTTTCTCTTTTATAAGCTGGGATTCACCTACCTTGCAGAATTAAAAGGATTAATTGAGACAACTTACCTGGCACGGGTATTGCTTCTCTTTGCATTCCTTTCCCTACTAGATTTGATATTTTCCCTTAACCCATTCCCAGGTGAACATTACAGCATCCCTACTTAATTTTGACCACCTGTTGCTCAATAAATGTTGACCAGCTCTGCCCACTGATAGTGAAGGAGATGGGTTTAACCTCACTTTTCTATCCCTACCACAATTCTTAGGAGATATCAAGAGGGAATAAAAGGCTCTGTGTCTTCTGTTCAGCCAATAATGGAACCAGTGATAGAGGATTCCACAGCCAATGAGACAGCACTTTGATAATCAATCCTTGCTGCTAGAAGGGGCCTCTTACCTCAACTCAGCACTTCCAACCTTGGAAGTACCTGGACCTCAGGCCAGGAAACCTGAGTTCGGGTCTACATTCTGCCACTGTCCTGCTAGGCAATCACGGGCAGCCTATTTATCCTCTTAGGACTGCATTTGCCGCTGTATAAGAAGGGGGTGGTAACCATGCCTGACCCACTGCAGAAAGTGACCACAACAAGGGGATGGTATATTCACACCTAATGGGTGCAGTGCGCACTGTCTGGGGGATGGGCACGCTTATGGCTCCGACTCGGGTGGTGAAAAGCCAATATATGTAACCTAAACATGTGTATCCCCATAATATTCTGAATAAAATATATAAAATAAAGATCACAACAGTTTTAAAAGCTAAAAATGCTTTACAAGCATAAAACCTTATTAATGTTATTCTTATCTGGATGGCTTAAAGGAAGAAATGAAAACAATTTGGGAGGAGGGCAACAATTTCAAGAAGAACCTGACCTTATGAATCAGAAGGAAGGAAGGAAGAAAGAAAGGAAGGAAGGGCAGAAGATGAGGGAAAGAATGAGGGAGGGAGGGGCTGGGCAGATTCCACCCCATGTGCTGACAAACTGCTTTGTTTCCACATGTGCCCAGAAGAGTTGGGAGGATCAGAGCAAATTCGTATATTTACAAGCTAAGCAAAGAGAAAAATGCCACCATAAAAACTGAGGGGGAGGGATAATATAATAAAACAATACAGAGTGTCCTATAACCAGAGAAACAATAACAACGCTAAAACAGAAATAGCTTATTAAGTTAAAACAACAGTAAATCTGTCAGAACAGCCCATAGAAACTCTCATCTTATGATAGTAAAAAGCCTCTACCAGGCCTATTGTCTTATACTTTCATTAAACTACAGTTTTATAAGCTAAATTATTTCCAGTTCTTGTTCAATTCCCAGAATGAAATCTAGTTAAACTCTTAATTTGGGAGATACATCTTTTGCAATTGACAGGTCCTCAATAGATAGCTCCCAAAGCCTGACTTGACTTCAGAAAGCAGGAAAGCAAGGCATAAAAGCACTGAGCTCAATAATTTGGGTTTGGGACGCTACCCAAATGTGACCAATTGTAACTGCACAGAGGGGACAGTCCAGACCACTCTCCTACTAGATCCCCAAGTACTTTCTGACAAAGGAAAAGTGAAACAAGGAAGCTGACGTTCCCCTCCTCTGGCTAAGAAAGTTCAGATCTCAGGAGAAGTTGAAGTTCAAACCAGACAGCTTTATTCTCTACTAGCAAGCTAGGTCTATAGTCCTTGCAAGTCCTCACACCTACCATATGGACCAAGCTGCATATAACTGAGGAATTTCAGTATGCCTTTGCTGGCTGAGCACTGGTTCTACTAATTCCTGGACTAACATGCTCTCAATTCTCTTGGCTCTAAAGGGACTACTCGCTCGCTTGCTTTGTTGTCTGTTCCCAACTGGTACCCACTACGTCGTGGTTCTCCCAGTACCATATCCTGGGGTTCTCCTTCCAGCACGACTGCCAGCCTCCCCTGCCAATGCAAGTCCAGGAGCCTCTGTGGGGCTCTGTCCTCCCCTCCCAGGATTGTCCAGGTCTAGTGAGCAGGGACTGGACATTAATTCCTGCACAACAGAGGAAGAGGGGAAGCAGGAGTGGGCAGGGATTTGAGTACTGGGAGGGAGCTCAGTGATGCTGGCCCAGGCCCTCAGTGCAGTGAAGAACTAGGTACTGGCCAAGTGAATAGAAAGGAGTACACTTTGGATAGAGTTATCCAAGTACCTATCTGGCTATGACAGCCTGGCTTTTCTCTAGTACCTGCTGGACAAGCATTTTTGTGGTAATATCTCAGGAAAGCATTCCTGTTTTCAGTGCAACCCACCTATCCAGTCTTATAAGTGAAATTATTTCTATTACTTGAGAACTACCAAAGATGACCTTAAATACTTAATATAGGCCTTGTTATGTTTTAGACTATTTATCCCCTCACACAATAGCCACCAACCTCCCTTCCACTTGTCAAACCCCAGCCTCGCTCCCGCCTCCCCCAGCCCCCAAGCTTCCCCTCACAAACTGAGCATTCTCTCCCAGGCTTCATTTTCCCACCTGCAGGCCTGGTTCGCACTTTCTCCTCTGCCTGAAATAACCTCACCCATGAAGCAAACTTCTCCCATCCTTCACAGCCCTGATCAAATCTCACCTCTTCCACACAGCCTTCCATGGTTCCCCCCTGTTCAAAGTAACCCCCTTCACCTCTGGTATCCCAAGGCCCTGTGCTTCTAGCCCTATGATAGCATTTATCTTTGTCTACTTAGTATAAATAGGAGAATTATTGAGAAAGAAAGTCATTGGTGTGAACACTATTTTCCCCACATCTACCTCAGAATAAGGGAGCCAATATTGCTTTTTTATCCAGGATCTCAGTTGGTCTTCACACACGCACAAAGTCAGAAGGAAAAGAATTTTTGTTTCGGGCCAACTGAGGAAGGATGAATGGGGGCAGCTGCTGGGATGTGAGTGTTGTGTGGGAAAAGGGAGAAGCCACCAGACTTGAGGGGAGTTGAAGTTTCTTTATTGACAGAGGTTAAGGTGAGACACCAGTGCCCTCACTCACTGGCAGCACCCTGGAAGGGTGGGGACAGGAGATTGGGGGCTGTTGGATGGTGGTCTGCAGTCACTGGGGAAGGTGCAGGAGGGACATCTCTGTGATGTCCCCAGAGCATCAGGACTGGGAGACAGAGGGACAAGATCACTTTCTACATAGCCACTGTGTAGACAAAAGAGCAAATGCAAAAATGGAAACACCATGGACCAAGGGCACGACCCCTCCCCAGCGTGGGGAAACATGCAAGCCCAGGATTCCTCTATGTGTCTCATAAAGTCAAGGAGGAAACCCCAACGATGACTGAGATTTAATTTCCAACCACCAGGCACATGGAAACTCATAGCAGATAAGCTTTGATCTAGAAAAATAAGGGATTATGACATAGATTGTATTAAAAATTCAAACCTGATACATTTCTGTGAAATCACAGGAGGTTTTTGCCTTCCCTACTGGATTAGAAACCCCTGGAGTCAAGGAACTTCTCCTCCCTCATCTTACCTTTCTTTACCCCACCCCGAGTTTTCCTAGTCTAAATTATTAAAAGCAGTTCCCGAGGTCACAAAATAAAAACTAAAGGAAATGATGCCATTTCGCTGCTTGCAATCCACAACCAGAAAGGACAAGTGTCCAGGTCATCTTTCCATAAATTCCCGATTCTGCTGGAAAAGCAGACAAAGGCAGCTGGGGAGCCAGGCAGCTGCTTTGTTTTTGCAACTCTTTCCATTGCAGTGCCCTTTATATATGCAACCCGGGTGGAATGCATCATAAAAGGTGACATTTTATCACAGCAGTTTGTAAATTTTACAGAAGCAGGCTCCCTGTAAATCACCCAGCTTATTCCCTTGCTGACTTTATTACAGCAAATCCAGTCATGGATAAACTGTATGCCAGTTTACTTGAAATTTATCTTTTTTATTCAAGCTGAACTGAGTCCTTTTAATATTCTTCTCTCTTCTAATGATAAGGCATAATGATAACCTTATTTTCTATTCAGACAGCTTTAAGGACTCTCATTTCTCTGGAAATGCAGTTCCTATTCGGGGCCTCTTTTCTCCCAGAGCCATTTAGAATTTGTTTCTTGCAGCGCTTACCTCCCTGCACCAACTCTTTTAACTCCCTAGAACCTATAGTTATTTTTATTCCTTATTTTCCTACAGCCCTCTGCTTCCTCAGTCCCAGGCTTCTGCATCCTCCCTCTCCCACCTAGCCCAGCCCCAGAGTCCCAGCCTCTAGATTAGACATTTAGTGACCACATAGCTGCATGAAATTGCTCGTTCCTCCCATGCCGTCCAATACATGTGGCACTCAATATATTGAATACTCAAAATGTGACCAGTTCACATTGAGATATGCTGTATGTGTAAAAAACATCCTGGATCTCAAAGATTAGTGAGAATGTCTCATTTATATTCTTATGTTGATTAGATGTTGAAATAATATTTTGGATGTAGTAGGTTAAATAAAATATAATAAAATTAATTGTACCTGTTTCTTTTTATATTTTTTAACATGGCTACTAGAAAACTTAAAATGATATCTGTGGCTTACATCATATACTATCTATTAGACTGTACTGCTCTGGGCACATCCTATCACCTTGCAAAATGAAGCCTCACTCCCTCCAAGAAGGCTTCTCTGCTCTCTTTCATCATAATGAGTGAATCCTTTGGCTTCTATTTTACTTAGAGATCTCACAATTGAGCAGGTGATTGAGTTTTGTCATCGCAAGCCCACAGGATTCTCCATATGGACCCATGAAAGCAGAGAGAATATTTTATAGTAACTTGAATTTCCCTTAGCACCTTCAATAAGTAAGGTGCTCAGGAAAAGAGTGGATGAATGGATGCAGAATAAACAGACAATTCTTGAACATTTCTGGCGAGGGCCAGGACATAGAAGTCAGGAACACAGCTATTTACTAATGTTCTTGAAATGAGGGTCTCTCTCCTGATTATCTCATATTCCCTATGAAGTCTGAGTGCTGCAAACAAAGAAGTGTTTGAGTAAATGTATGTCAAATTGACTGTGGTCATTTTGCACCAAGGGAATCCAACCCAAGGCAAGGGGTTTTTATCAGGCCAAAAAAGCACAAGCAGACCCAGAACTGTGGCTGCTGCCCAGCGGAGAGCCCAGGCACAGATTACTCCTTGGCTAATATTACAATGGCTACCTCCCTTCTCTAGATCACTGTGTTGGCTTCCACCTGAAGCTATATTCTCAGAATAATGCTTTTATCACATCCCTGCCTCCTTCACCCCTGCCTTGTGAGTCCTAATTGCCACAGGACAGTCCTGAGTTCTTCAATGTGCCAATCTACCACCCACTCTCATCTCATACTCCCCAGTTCTTTCCAGTTAGTCTCCTGGCTTATGTGTCCTGGATTTCCAGAATGATCCTTCTTCCTGAATCAGCCTCCCCTTTTCTCTCTGCCCATCTGACCTCTACCTGTGCTAAAGACTTGCCTAAAACCAAGCTGGTGAGCTTCTCCATGAAGCCTTCCCAACTCCTCCAGCTGACTCCAATCTTCCCACTCCTAGGCACCTACAATCCCATGTGGAATCACTGTAAAGTTCAATATATTGACTTTCTGTTTCTACAGTCAGATAATAAAGCACTGAGCTACAGGAATCGGAGCTCATAAACTCATGCAGAGTACTAGACACATCATAATGCTGAATGAATTTAGGCCAAATTAAATTATGCCAGTTAAAATAATACTACCCTGAAAACAGTAAAAATCTAGTGTCTCCACGTGACTGGTAGGGAAGGATGTGAGTCCTCTAAGTGGGCACAGACACCACAGTGGCTGTCCTGTAGCACCCTCCAGGGTAAGAGCTCTGCCCTGCACCTGAGGAGCAGATAGGCAAGGGCTAAACAAGGAGCCACGCTTCAAGGATTTGCACTGAAGGTGATTCTGAGGCCGGCACGAGCTCTCTCTCGGGCCAGAGCAATCCCAGCTGAGTCTTAAGAATTTTAAACTGTAAGGAACCAAATTAATCACCTAACCCAACCCCTCATCTTATAGATGTGACAATAGAGGCCTAGGACAGGGATAATGGTCTGCCCGGGAGCCCAGGAATAAGTGGTGACAAAGTTCAGCCTCCACTGCCAGCCTAGCGTGAGGGTGTTTTATTCTTCTACACACCAGGTTTCCAAGCTCTGGTCAAAGGACCAGCTCTATCAATATCACACAGAAAACTTTTCTAAAAATACAGAGCGTGGAGTCCCCATTTATAGAGATTTTGAATCACTAGATCTGGGTGGGGCTGGGAATCCATATTTTTATAAAGCCCCCCAAGTGACTTGGACACATCACCAGGTTGGGAGTCACTTGCTCCCGATGTGTGCCTGCTAGGGCCTGCATGGAGTTAGTTGATGGCCCAGAGAAGCCTGCCCTTTTCGGGAGCCCCTGGTGTGCGAAAGGAAGTATCTGAAGATGAGCATTGGAAACAATCCCCCTACCATGGCTCACTGGCCAGACTCCACCCGAGATCACACAGACCACAGGTGCGGTCAGGAGAAGCTAGGGCTCGGGGAGGAAGTAGAGGTGGGGGGAGGCCAAGGGAAGGGTGGCATCTCCATCCAGTCCCAAAGGCTCCTGTTTACTGGTATTCACTGCCCACCCATGTAAGCCATTTGGTTACAAGCTAATCAACCCAATCAGCTGAGTAATAAATATTGAGAAAAGACTTTACAAGTTATTAGGTTCTGAAAATTAGAGGATTAACTGGTCTGGATAATTGAGAGACAATTACAGAGTGGGTGAAAAACTGTAAACTTTCAAGCATGCTTCTTTGTATGAGGTGCCTTACCTTCCAAGTGGATGGATCTCACCAACTAGAGCCGAGCTGACCACACACCTTCTGACTGACTGCTCTACAACATGCCTAAGCTAAAAGCATTGCTTGGTTATTTAGAGTCTGTGGACTGCACAGTGTGTTAGGTTCCACTTCTTAGTCAGCAGACCTGAAATACCAAGCTTGACCTTAGTGTGATGGGCAGACTCATAATTTGGAATAAAGGGAAATCAGTGTGAATTCCAGCTCTTCTGCTTGTTTCCAAAATGTATTTATCCTCTCTAAAATCAGTTCTCTCAGCTGCAGAATGAGAAAAGAAAAAAAAAATACTACCTCTCATGTGAAGATTAAATAAAGTGATATGCTCAGAAAATATCAGTTCCTTTTCTGCACTCTAATTCTAGGGAAATAGCATTTGCAGAGATTCACACGCACACCATGGGCCGTGTGCTGATCTGTGGGACAGCAGTATCAGCATCACCTGGGAGCTTGTTAATAATCCAAATTCCTCAGACCTACTGAACCAGGGTCCTCAGGTATTTCCCATGCATGTTAAACTTTGAGAAGCCCTTCTCTAGAAAGCTGATCAGAGCTGGAGGTGTGACATAGTTGAAGAAGCTGGAGGCATATTTTAATCCTGGTTTTAGAGGACCAGAATGAAATCCACAGCCATGGCGTTCTCGGCATCCTGTTTCAATCTAAGGGGCCTTGGAGGCACTGAGGCACTAGGCTAACCAGGCCCCAGACCAGTGTGATCCATTCTATTCCCAATTGCAATCCAACCTTGAAACAGGTAAGCCCTAGGTCTCAGGGATGCTAATCCCCTTGCATGTAAATCAGGTCATGCTCTTCCCTTGGCATAGGATGGACCTGGGGTTTTAGTATTAGCTCAGATAGGAAGAAGTTCTTATCCTACAGTTGGTAAGAATGGATGCCTGATGGATGACGTACCCTCGATAAACTTGTTCTTAAAACATGGAAAGGATACAATAAGGCAGAAGGGAGATGAGGGAGGGCTATCCAAAAGTAGAAGAAAGTGAACAAAAGCCATGAAGGGAGACTATGTATAAAGGAAAATCCAGTGATGAGAAGACCGGTTATGTTCAAGCAGAAGATTAGAGATGGAGAATTGTAGATAGGGACAGTTAAGGGCCTTGAATGCCAAGCTAACGAGTTTAGTTGTTGTCTTGTAGGTCATGAGGGACCTCAAATGTTTATGTGTTTTTGGTTTTTGATTATGCATTTGTTTATGGGAAAGATGTTGCCTACATGTATGTTGGAAGACAATTCTCTATGAGTCTGGCATTTCTATACATCTCAAACTATCTCTTCCAGAAAATTTGAATAGCAAACCACCTTGGAAACTAGAGATGGTATATGCCTCCAGGTCAGAGGAAGGATTTGTTCCTAAGCAATATAATAAAGACCCCTCCCCAGAGATATTCCAGAGTAGTAAAGATAAAGACTTCTCCTACCCCAACGTGGAAAAGACTGGCTTACTTTTCAGAGCAAAGATAAAGTCTCTTTCTCAGAGGCGAAGGATGGGCAGGTTACCAGCAGCCCCATGTAAGATCAGAGCTTCCTGATCTGGGGGTTCCCTCTCCTGCAATGCACCCCACTGCACATACAGGTACCATCTGGTCCTCGTCACATCATCTGTGGAGATGGGGCTTGGAGAACTGGTACCAAGAAGCTCCTCTGGCTGCAGCTTTTGCTATGCATGTGACTATCTTTTTCTCTAACTCAGAGGTCTCCTGTTTTCTATTAATATGTTTGTATGTGTACAATACACTGTGGCTGGCTGACTTGTTAGCTTGCACATAGAGTAAAATCTAATACCCTTCACAGTTTCTCAATTAATATAGTAGGCTTAAAATAATTAAATGGAAAACACAATGCTGTTGACCCAAAGTAAACAAAAATGTCACTGTTCAGCAAAACCAAATGAAGGAATTTCATACAATTTGATGCTCTTCTACACACAGTGACTAAACTTCCTGGCCATTGTTCTCATCTGACCAACAAAATCTAGGGCTGAAAAATCTCTTATTGCCACAGCACAAGTCTGAGCAGCCCATCCTGCACAAAGACACAAAACTCGACAGATTTTGCCAGTACCAGGAAAGTGGCAAGAAATTTTTAAAGTGTAAATTAGAAGATTTACATGACATGGAACAGCAGGAATGGGCATTAAGATAGCTAGAGCTTCAGAGATGCAGCCCATTTAGAAATGCAATCTTAAGTTGAATAATTCCATGTGAAGAAGCTGAAAATGCTTAATTTATATTACAGTCTATCATTCAATAAAGAAACCATTCTAAGGCAATTCAGTGTGGGATGTGAACTGCAGTGAACATAGACAAATTAAAAACCAAAGTGTTGAAAGAAGAGAAGCTGAATAGAAACCAGAAATGGCTGGCATCTTTTCCATTCCTTAGCTAGGAGAGAGAAAGTAATAAAAAAAAAAAAAAAATACTACATGATGATTATAGTTCTGCCTATAAGTTATATTTAAGTTAACTCCTCTGTAAATTATATATCCATTTCATAGAGTGGGTTCAGTCATCCAAAATGAATCTTTTTATTATCTTTATCAAATTCTGGGAGAAAAGCACTCTTTCTACCAATTTAAAGAAAAAGTTCCTGAAGCAGATTGACAGACCCAACCATCTCAGTTAAGAGTTAGCAAGTGGTAACCACTAAAAGCTGGAGACATAAAGAAAGCATCGTGTTATAAGAACACGATCCTAGAGAACTTATAGACCATAATTCTGAATCTACCACTCAGCCTGCTTTATCCAAAAGCCACAAAACCATAGGATAAAAAACTGCCTGACACCCAGTGTCTCCTCTACAGACCTCACAACCTCTCCCTTTCTATTCCCATCTCAAATCCCCAGACTACCACACACTGTAAACCCACATGCTGCCAAAAGCAGAGCCAATTCACTCTGTGTTTTTCATCTTCACCCCAAGTTTTCATAATTCCCCCAGGAAAGCTTTGTCTTACTTCACCAAATGCAATGCCTGCCTCTTCCCATCTTTCAGAAAAGAGAGCTACTGGGTATCATCAACATCCAGACCTTCTCGAGGGAAGCTGTCAATGTGAGAAAGTCTGCTATTCTCCTAGAGATCTTCTAATGAGAGGAGATGGTGTCCCCAACTCCACTCAGTCCCAAAGGACGGCACTAGCCATGTGTAACACGGGTCACTGGAAAGAGTACTTGACTGGGAGCTAAAGTAATTGCGTTCTAAAATGGCTCTGTTGCTAGTTAACTTTGAACCCTACACAAGCCACTTGACCTCTCTGGGCCTCAGTGGCATCTGCAAAATGATATTTTGTCAAAGATCCCTGCCAGCTTTAAAAAGCTATACTTGCATGAATCAGGAGCAAGTAGAGACTTATGTAAAGAAAATGGAAAGGCGCCAAAAAGATACCCACGGCCCCCAAACATTAATAGAAAATTAGAATATAGTGCTATATAATTTTCTTTGCCCTTTCTCATACCATTTGTCCATTTCGTCCTCACAATCATATAAACTAAGAAAACCACTTTTTAGGTACATATCCCAGGTGAGGAAACAGAAAAGAAAAAAATCACAATGCTGGTCAGTGTCAGAACTGGCACCAGAATGAAGTGTGCTAACTCCCAGCCTAGGGCACTTTATCTCGTAGGGGCTGATCTCAAGTTTGAAGGAAGGGGATCATTAGAGGCCACAACATTTTGCCTCAGTGTGTCTTAAATATGAGTTATTCTTTATAGTTTTCTGCTCCACCAATATGGTAGCTGCTCGCATGCAGCTCTTAGCCCATGCACGGAACAGTAAGACTTGCTGTTCTCATAATGGAAAGGAAGCAAAAGATTCCCTTTGAGAGTTTCTGGGTGCTCTCCTGAGGACCATTCTTGCAAATCCATTTGTAAAACTGGGGACCTCAAAAAATATGAAGCACTTCCATCACCTTGGAACCCCTATAATGAATTTGTCAAAAAAGAAAAATTATTTGCATCCAATATACCTGAAAAATTAGTCAAACTAATTCCAAAGACTGATGAAGTGACTTCAGTGTTATTCATGAAATGCTATTTCTGGATTTCCTGTTTCAGAATTCAAATCACTGTTTCTAAGCCTGCCACCTTCTATTTTACAAGCTCCAAAATGAAACCAGGATTTCTTTCTTTTCATTTTTCAAACCCCTTAATTGATATTTTGAGTTGTACACTACTTTAAAAAAAAGTATGAAGGAAATTTATTTTAGTTCTGTGACCAAAAAAAGTTTGATTTGAAAAACAATACAAAGCTATTACTACCTAATAGGAAAAAAAAGCTGTTAATAATTTTTACAAGAATAAAAAACACCCATTCAGCTGTGGGGTAAATACATTTCTTAAATGATCTGTGTGTAGATTTGGGACAATTTTTTGACAAAGTAGAATAAGAACTCTAAAATGGCATTGCATTTTCAAGTCTCTAATTACAAGATGTAGTTACCTAATTACACATTGTTAGTACCTGATTATACAGATCTGCACTAATTTTCTAAGGGTGCTTAATTACACTAATTAAGTCAATAATCAACCCACAAAAAATACAAAGAATTTTTATGAAGAAAATCCTTAGGAAACTGAATTATACTTAGCAAGAAATAACCTTTAAAAGCAAAGATATTTCTCACATTTGTCACATTGACAACTTCCTAACCTGAAACTACTACCCAAAAGTGTGACTCGACACAGATCCATTCCCAGTGTAGACTGAGTAATAGGATGAAAGGAACAGTGATACAGAGCAATGGAAAGAAGATGTGAGATCTATTCCAACTCTCTCTCTTTATATTAGGGGAAATTGAGCCCCAAAGAGGCTAACTTGTCAAAAAATTATACAACTAGTGAATGGCAGAACTGGAGTTGGAGCCCAGTTTTCTAAATTCACAATCTGATGTCTTTTCCTTTCATCAAATCTTTATGCAGAAAGCCAAGGATGCCTCAGAGACCAGGGCAAGTGAAGATGTTAATCTGAATGCATCCAGTCCAAGATCCTGCTTCCTATTTAACTGAAACTGGGTTTGACAACCCAAATTTCAAATATCACTGCCTTAACTAAAGAATTTTTTCCCCTCATATAAGTCCAGAGGCAATAGATGAGAGCTACACAATGGTTATCTGGGACCCAAGTACTTCTAGCTTTCTGCTCTGCCATTTGTAGGGCATGAGCCTTGTCCTCACTCTCTTAGAATGGCTGCAAGATCTCCATCTATGATGGCTGCATCCCAGGCAGCAGGAGGAAGGAAAAGAGGAGGGATGGTGCTTATATTAAGAAAGTAGAGTCCCCCCTGCCCCCAGAAGCTCTCTGCTTACTTCTCATTAGCCAAAATTTTGTTACAAGATAACTGAAAGCTAGGCTGGGAGATTAGGTCCTTTAGCTGGACACATGCCACAGAGCACAAACTGAGGTTCTATTAGTAAGAATGAAAGAAAATGAGTATTTCTAAGAAACCAATAGTGTCTGTCACAGCCAGTCTGTCTTCAGGAGTGTAAGAAGGTGCAAGCCGTGGTATAATGGAAAGGATACTATGTTAGGAGTCAGAGAAATTGGTCCTCAATTTCCTCACCTAAAAGATAAGAGGGCTAGACAAGAGCAGTGATGTCCAAACATTTTTAGCACAAGAACTCACCTTTCAAAGCAGCAGAGCTGCTTCTCTCTTGAGGAAGCTGGCTGGAGAAGCAGGGAGGAAGTCCATGGTGAACACTACCGAGTTCTACCCAGATCCCCCTTTAAGGAAGCACTTGTTGCCACAGCTGCTGGGGCTAAAGACATCACACAACCCTCAGCTGTCAGCCCTTCAGAGATTGCCTCTGCTGCAGAGAGCCCTTAGCCAAGATCACAGTCCCTTCTCCAGGTGGTCCATATTCAATGATTAATCAAATATAACCAACCAGCATTAACGACCCAGCCAACTTGACTCAACCTGGCCCAACTCGGGACAACAAAAGGGCCATCCTAGCTCCAGACCAGAGCTAGAATCTTCCATATACATTCATCAATTTCACAAATTCTGGAAGATAGTATAGTGGCCACTGGCTATTTGTTTTGTGTTGCTTTGTATTTGGCCACTCATTATCTAAAACCCTTCCTGTTGAGGGTAATTTCCTTCTTTGGGAGTCTTGGGAGGCACTGTGGAGGCCGAAGGAGCAGCTGTTTCTCTTCTGGTGTTCACCAGCTTGGGCTCAGCATAGGGCCTGGATGCAGCAGTCGATGGTCCTGCCTAAGGCTTTGAGGGAGGAAGGATCCCACAGACACAGAAACAACTAACAGTGATTCAGGGGCAGCAGGGGAGCGGTAGGTTTTTAATCCATATTCCACAGATAAGGAATATGAGGCCCAGAAAGATTGATATCTTTCCAAGGCCCCACAACTAGCATGTGACTGAGCTGGGACTAAGACCAACACTTCTTCCATGACACTCAGCTTCTGAAATTACCAGTAATGTCTTATGAATAGTTTTTGAAATTGTCACTTTAGTGACTTCTATGATTTCTCTTCTGAAAAACAAACATCTTTTTGATCTTGAGTTCTTCTGTCCAATTAAACAAGTAGTATCTGACCCTATTAAAAATGGATACTGTCAGGAATATACGCCATTTCTTTGCTGATTAGCAGTCCATTTCCTTTCATATTTATCAAGCCTCCACGGTGGGCTTCACCAGGAAGGGTGGAGTATTTGGGAGGCTCTTGCTGCAATCATATTGCATCATGCATGTTCATGAGCTCACCTCCTTCTTTGGAGAGACCAATCAGGAGAGTATTGATGGGTGGAAATCGCTCCTCTGATCAGCCAGAGAAAGAGTCACAGTCTGGGACTCCCAGTCTTTGTGATATGGTACGGGCTGGGCATTGAAATTGGCCCTTCCAAGAAACAGGCCCACTTGTCCCCACCCCTAACCAAGAAGAAATTGCAGGCCAGTGTGCAGCCTGAGGTGGAGGGGGGTACAGACAGTTATTCTGGGGTCCACTTACCCAGGGGTTATGATGACCTTCTAGGTACTGTAGGACAGAAAGGGCTCCTCTGAATAACAGAATCTCAAGGATTCAAGTTCTCTCAAATGTCACAACTACCCTTCCCTGACTTCACCCATGTTAACAGCTTCCCCAGCTAGATCTTAGCAGAACTAAAATCTCACCAAGGCAACCCTATCGCACCTGTGCAAAATTCTGTCCACCAGGAAGTTCTTGTTTCTACTGATCCCAAATCTATCTTCCCATAGTATCCACAAATTGGGGCAAAAATAATGCAATTATGTTATTCACATAAAAATTAAATGTTATCCCATATCCAATGCCTTCTTAAATATTAGTGGAATCCTTTCCCCTACCTCCAGCTAAAGACTTGGGGTTTGTCCTTAAAACCCAGCTCAAGCCCCTCCATGTTTGCACTAAGGCCACACTTTCTCCAGGCTGTTTCCAGCAAATGACTAAGTGCACTGGGGATATTAAATCCTGGGAAACACAGAACGCCTCTGCCAGCTAACTTTAGCTCAAGGACTCCCTAAATGTCTTGTCAACTCTTCCTTAACCTGCATGGAAGTCTGGAATGCTTCCACCCAAATTTCTTCCCTCTCTCCTGCAATCAAGGTCAGATTTGTATTGTGGTCAGATGGCTCTCCCAGCCTTCCCTGGCTCCCTCCCTAGCATTCTTTCAAGGCATTTCCCTTTAAAAACCATTACGTTTTTGGCCAGGCACGATGGCTCACGCCTGTAATCCTAAATCACTTGGGCTCAGGAGTTCCAGACCAGCTTGAGCAACAGCGAGACTCGGTCTCTACTAAAAATAGAAAAAATTAGCAGGACGTGGTGGTGTGTGCCTGTAGTCCCAGCTACTCGGGAGGCTGAGGCAGGAGAATTGCTTGAGCCCAAGAGTTTGAGGCTGCTGTGAGCTAGGCTAGTGCCACCCACGGCACTCTAGCCCGAGCAACAGAGTGAGACTCTGTCTCAAACAAACAAAACAATCATTACATTTTTAATTCCATCTTGACATATGCTCCTCAGAGATCCCAGACCAACACCTCCATCCAATTCTATATCTATGACCCTCTTTAAAAGAGTTACACTGATCCTAACATAACAACTCTGGGTGGCCAGAAGACCACCACACACCCATCTCCTCCTTCCTTCTAGAAAGTATGTTTTCATTAATGCAACCTAAATGATACTCACTTTCTTAGCAGCCAGCTCACACTATTGACTCAAATCAAACATAGAATCCCAAAGCCTACTATTGAATAGGATTAAGCCTAAAATGCCCTTTCTCACCTTTGCTTCCAACCCATCCCTATTCATGGTTAAGATCCAATACGAATTTCACTTCCTCTGGGAAGTTTCCCTGCCTCACGTAGCAGGACCCACCTCTTAACACTCAGCATAGACCACTATTATAGAGCACCATACAGACTTTTCTTTAAACTTCTGTCTTCCCAGAACACAACCACTTCCAAAGCAAAGATCATATCTCAATCTTCCCCAATGTCCAGAAGCTAGATGCTAGAGTATGGCTATATTTTAGATTAATAAACAAATGCTTTTTCTCTTTAGGTAATTTTAAAGCTCCTTAGAGGCAGAAATCAGATCTTTGTCTCTTGCATCCTCTACAGTGCCTTGCTCAGGGATGAGTACACAGAGATGTTTAATAAATATGTATTGGATGGAACTGAACTCCTGAAAGACTTTTGGGGCACCTCAGTCCTATGCCAAAGCCCAGGACAGAAAGAGAGCTCAGGGCAAAGGAACCAAAAGGAACAAAGAAACTGATCATGCCAGGCTTTCCTGTGTGAGTGGAAGGATCTCATCCCTAGGCTTCCATTCTCAAGCCCCCTCCAACCTGGGCTCCACAGAACGGTCACAGTAATCTTTCAAAAGCTCGTCAGACCATATCACTCCTTTGTTCAAACCCATTTGATAGCTTCCCATTACACTGAGAATAAAAATCCAAACTGAGTTCCAGGGCCACAAGGCCTGCCTGACCTGCCCCTGTCTCTTCCTCACAATGGCAGCCCAGCGACTCGGGTGTCCTTTCAGCTCCCCAAGCCCCCTGCTTTCTCTGCTCCTGGGGCCTTCATGCACTGTTTGCCCTGCCTGAAACGCTTCCTCCTACACAGTCACCTTCTTCTCATCCTGCCCCCATTGTCAATGCCATCTGTGCAGCCCAGTAACCTATAATCCTCCATCACCACCTTGGTTCATTTCCTTCATGGCACTCATTATAATTAATAACAACTGAGGGACCTAAGTTCACTTTCCTCAGGAATGACTTGTCATCATTTCTCTTAGCATAAGCAAAGCCTGGATTGCTCCAAGAACAGCCTGGATTCTTCCTCCCTTCTCAGCCTACACCTTTACACCTTGGCTTTTACTGGTTCTGCTGACTTTGTCAGCCCTGGCGACTTCTCCATCAACTCAGTCTCAAACTTGAGATGTCTACCCTGCAGCATCTGCCTTGGGCTCCCTGAGCTACCCCAAAGTGAAGCCCTGTCAGACCCCTTAGGTAAACTATCACTATCTAAGAGACTTTCTAGATCTTCTCCATGCCTTATAGAAGCAAAGGACCGGGCTAGAAAAGGAGAGAAAATCTAGGGCAGGCCCTCTTTTGGTCCAAAGCTACCTCCTGTCATTTCTTTCCTTCAGAAGCCACCATGTTGGAATGGGGCACCCTGCTGGGCTTCTTCCTCCCAAAATTCTCCTCAGGAAGTGGGATGTGTGCCCCCTCTGGCCTCAGATCCCAAATCTATCCAGAGTGTGTACTTTCTACCCTCCAAACCCAGAATTGGAGCAGGCCCAACAATAGTTCTAAATCTCCTCTCCTAAATCTCTCACCAAACTCCTCACCAACTGCCCAGAAAGGACTTTTACCTCCAAAATCTCTTCAGTAATCGTCATGCATTGTCTCCTATTCTGTGGTTTATGATTTGATTTTACAAAAACAAAACAACAACAAAAACTTTTTACTTTGTCATTCTCATATTTCTCTTAATATTCAAAGCTTTTGGAATTTAAAAACAACAATAATTTTTTATTATATGTTCAAAGAACCAAGCATCTGGCTCTTTGAAAATTCAGGGCAAAGAGAAACAGGATAGGAAAAAGAAGCTAGGGCGGGAGCTTCATAGACAGGTCAGATTTGCAGCAGACTTTGCAGACTGGTGCAGACTTTGCTAGGTTGCTGATGTAGGAGAGCAGTCATCCCCCATGAAGGAGCAATGTGGGGATGTGGCTGGGGTGACTGATTTTCCCAAGTTCTATATAGATTGTAGTTATCAGCCCTTTATAGGATGTGTAACATGCAAATATTTTCTCCCATTCCATAGGTCGTCTGATTGCTCTCATGATAGTTTCCTTGGCAGTGCAGAAGCTTTTTAATTTGATCAGGTCCCATTTATTGATTTTTGTTGTTGCTGTGATTGCCTTTGGGGTCTTCTTCATAAATTCTTTACCTAGGCCAATGTCTACAAGAGTTTTTCCAACATTTTCTTCTATAATTCTTATAGTTTCATGCCTTAGGTTTAAGTCCGTTATCCACCGTGACTTGATTTTCGTGAGAGGTGAAAAGTGAAGAACCTGTTTCAGTCTTCTACATGTGGCAATCCAATTTTCCCAGCACCATTTATTAAATAAGGATTCTTTTCCCCAGTGTATGCTTTTGTCTGCTTTTTCAAAGATTAGATGGCTACATGAGGATGGTTTTAAATCTGGGTTCTCAGTTCTGTTCCATTGGTCTATGTCTCTGTTCTTGTGCCAATACCATGCTGTTTTACTTACTATAGCCTTGTAGTGTAGCTTGAAATCTGGTAAATTGACGCCTCCCAATTTGTTCTTTTTGCCTAAGATTGCTTTTGCTATACACAGTCTTCTCTAGTTCCCTAGGAAGCACAGAATTATTTTTTCTAGATCTGCAAAAAATGATGTTGGTATTTTAATAGGGATTGCACTGAATCTGTAGATCACTTTGGGTAGTATAGACACTTTAACAATGTTGATTCTGTCAACCCAAATTCCTATATGCCAACGACAGTCAAACTGAGAACCAAATCAAGGACTCAATACCCCTTACAATAGCAACAAAGAAAATAAAATATCTAGGAATATATTTAACTAAGGAGGTAAAAGACCTCTACAGGGAGAAGTAAGAAACACTGAGGAAGGAAATAGCAGAGGACATAAACAGATAGAAAACCATACCATGCTCATGGGTCGGCAGAATCAACATTGTTAAAATGTCTAGTAGCAGCATTTTAATTACTCTACACTGGATGATCTTAATATTAATGCAATTGAACTGTGCAGATATTGACAAATACATTAAACCACCTATTCTTAAAATAGTTATTTCCTAGTGATGGGACAGATATTGTGACATTTAGTTTACCAATTTATGCTTAGTATATGCTCAATTGCAGACTTAATTGCCTAAGGGGTATATGTGAAACCACCTCTCACCCAGCTGATAAGTGGTTTTATGGTTCCTACTATAAATATTCCATGGGACTGGACACCTCAGATGACCAATGGCACTGTTAGCAATCCACAGCAAGTTTCTAACTTCTGCTGTCACCACTGGAACTATTGCTCTCTCTAGAGTTATGATTCTTCAATGTTCCTTAAATTTTATGGGTTACTTCCTATGTCTGCAATATAGATAAATGGATTCGTGCATACACTGAGTTCTTCAGATGAGAGATTCCTGGGCATCACATGTTTTGAAAAACAAGAAATAAATCATTGTCAGGAAGAGAGGAGAGTACAAATACTGCTGGGTTTTATTTTAAAACCTTTATAAAAATAGTGTTTCTTTTGAACTCAGTTTCTGGATGTCAGGCATCAATATAAAGACTGTGATGGATTTTCCCACCATGAGTGTCTATTTAAAACAGGCCTAAAATAATTGTACTGTCTGGATTTGTATCAAGTTTATGTTTCCCCAAGAATTTCCCTCCCAGTTTCTCATTTGACCCTGCCAAAGACTTTGAAGGTAAGACAAGTACCATCCTCAGTTTAAAGATGAGAAAACCAGGACTAAGAGATTCAATGTCTTGGCTAGAATCATACAAATGGCTAGTGACAGACAGGAGCAAGATCCCAGACATCAGACCACCACTAAATATATATATAGTATTGGCTTCTCTGACCACATAACAAATTACCTCTAAACATAATGACAGAGACCTTAAAAAATAATAATAATACAGATGTGAAGTCCAAGGCTAACCCATAATCAGCACAACCAGTCAGCAGCACCATCATCTCTAGCTGTAGCAGCAACATACCCTTCCAGAAGAGCCCTGACTTTCCAGAATCATCCTCAGCAAATGTCACAAGCAAGGAAGCCAGATGCTGCACATCACGTACTTGCAGAGAGTGAAGTGAGTCACCTTAAACATTTCCTTCTGCTCCATGACTCAAAGAAGAAATGGTTAAACTTTGAGGCCCTGTGGATACATCATCTCTACACCTTAGAAACATTTGCTATTCATATCCTCATTTGAAAAAAAGCATTGCAAAGGCTTTTAGAATTGTGGGCCGGGGGGAGTGGGGCATCACATTGTAGCAATAATGACACAAACAGAGAAAGATCAACATTTCTGGTTGTTCATTTCAATCAATAGTCAGGCGCAGCAACAGCTACTATCAATTTATAGAAATTGGTTTTAATTCCTGAATGACAATTCCTGATACTTAGAGTCAAGATAAATGAATTACGTGCGTGCACACAGATAAGTATAGTGCGTGAACTATATGTCTCTACACGCATGCATATGATGAAATATAGCTTTTCCTTACATCAGTTTGAGCTCCTGGCTTTGCCCATGATGAAGTCAGAAAGGCAACAGCAAGTTCATGTTTAGCCAACAGTTATCAATGGCATGTGGATATTCTTCAGAACAAATTGTTTTAATACCTCTTCAAATAAAAGCTACATACTATGTCTTCCTATTGAGAGATTCACAAAGCACAATAGTATAGTAAAGGCTCTAGTAAGTTCTGCAAAAAAACAACCGTTTTTACCTTTAACTCAACATTCCCCAAAGACATTTGTTCATGAAACCCAATATCTTTCTCAGACTAACTACTAGTGTCTTGGGAAACTAACAGAAATCCTTCTTAAAATGATGGGCACTTTTACAGATAATATTGGCCTGGTAATTAAAGGTGGAGATGCTGGTTTTAAAGAAAGCATCTGGGGAAAGGGGGGATCTAAAGGGCCCTTTGGACTGAGAGCTCTGGATGGGCCAACATGGCAGAACAAAGGAGAAGCACGAGCAGAGGTGCAAAGGCAGAGATGAGGGAAGGGCAGGAGCCGGGAGAGGGGAAGGGGCAACCTCAGGACAAGCTGAGTAAGAAAGGATGTGTCCAAACATTGCCATTAGTGCTACCATTATGTCCCAAATTCATCAAACAATAATCTTTTAATACATCTATGGTAGCCCTTGGTTTGTTTTAGTCTGCACTCACATCCCTATTATTGTTTTAAATTCTCTAGAGATAATTTTAAACTAATCTTCTAATCTTTTTTCCAAGAGCCCTCATCAATAAAAACTGAAGGGATGATTCAAATAACCCTCTGCATAGAACAAACTAAGTCAAAATTACTGTAAGGAGTAAATTACTCTAACAGATATATAATGTCAATGCCATCATCTATAAAAGATTTGTTGCCAAATGTTCTCTCAATTCAAACATACCCTAGATTGCAGCCTAGTCTTTGCTAGAATATTTAGAGACAAAAAAAGATAAATGAGGCCTGGATTTTGGTCTCTCCTGGCCTACCCGTATTGTAGGAAAGACACGGATGGAAGAAGGAACTGAGGTTCCAGGTGAGGGAAGCCCTGACTTTCCTCCAAGCCCAGCTCTGTTCTATCAGCCTAGTCACCTTCTTCAGCTCAGCTAAGCCCCTGCTCCTGAAATGATCCCCTCTGAAGAGCAGTTAGCCTAGAAGCAAGGGACTAATGTTGAGTTGAGAATGGTACAGGGACTCTGTGGCCCCAACATGGAGCAGAGATTGTGCTCAGGCTGGGAGTAGCTTCCCACAGAACACTGGCAGGCATTTTTCCCACCAGAGGCTCCTGGCCCCAAATAGAGCAGCTGGTAGTTGGCAACCAGCCAGGCAACATCTGTCTAAGAGGCACAGTAGCAGAGCAGTGTAGAGAGAAAATCTTAGAAGAGACCTTAGAAATCATGTATTTCATTCCCTTAAATGTACAGAATGAGAAACTGAGGCCAGAGATGGTGGCCACTTGCTCAAGGTCATATGAGCTAATTAGCACCTAGAGCCAAAAACGTTTTCCATCCACTTAGCTGAAAATCCCAGCTTGGCTGCCAAGCTTGGTTTCACCTCCTATTTGTCATTTAAAATGAAAGCATTCTCCCTGCCTCGGCAAAGGCCCACTGGATGGTCAGTTTGACATCTTTCAGTGGGACTGAGGGCCTCCACTTGGCGGGTCATGACAGGCTGGTCACAGTCGCAGGTTGTGGCAGCAGGTGGCAGAGGATGTTAACCAGAGCAGAGAGAGAAGCAGGTAACCAGGACCCCAATTAAGAAAGCTCCCGCTGGGGGCAGAGCTCCTGCTGAGGATCTATATACTGGTGACGATAAGCCCTGCACAACAGGGCAGTGACTCACTGGAGCAGAGTCCCCTGAGAGTCCCACAACAAGGAAGACAGGTATGCACTCATTCACTCACGAATACATTCATTCACTGCTGAGTACCAGGGACTGCCCTGTGGGCTGGTAAATCCAAGGAGGGAATTAGGAGGGGAGAAGAGAAGAGGTGGGAGGAGAGGAAGGAGAAGAATTCCAGCAACTAGCCCAGAAACCAAGTCAAAATCAAGGAGTAGCCAAGAGGCAGGAGTAACAACACAGACTCACCAGCTCAAATGTCCTCTGTGCTTGGAAATCCATCCCACCAAGCAGGGAGGATGATGGAACAACTAACGACCAGCAGATGACAAACTGTGTCCTCCTCTCCATTCTCCCCTACTCATTTACTTGTCCCAAAGTCATAAGAGGAGCCTGACAGGTTACAGGCAAGAACAAACAAATGCATGAGTTGTTCCTCTTAGTATTTGCCTAACATCTGATCTTGGCTAGAATGAATAATACTTGCTTCCTCCTATGAAGAAAACAGAGACACGAACTTGAAATGCCAACAGGTATTTGTATGTAAAGTGTCCTTAATAATATATAATTCCTTAATAATATAAGGAATTCTGTATACTATTATGCCCTCTAGGAATTGGGGAAACCCAGGAATCAGAATTTTCAAGCTCCCCAGATGATTCCCAGGTGCAACCAGGGTTAAATCACTACCTAGACTCCTATTCTGCATAGTAAATACTTTGCCAGAGCAACATTAACCAAAATGAACCACAAGCTGGCTTTCCTCAGGAGTTTACTCCTAGAAATCAATTCCTAGAGAAGTAGTCTATCCCCTCCAGGATCCTCCATCCCTAGTTCCCCAAACTTCTCTTTCAGGACTTCACTGCAGCCTGTCTTTAGGAGGGGCTTGCTTGTAGGACATTTGCATAGTAGTGGGAATTAGAAGCTGGGTTGTTTCTTCCACCACAGGTCATCTATCTAGGGCCTGGGGTCTCACTGTACAATCTATAAAAGGGCTTTTGAGGCATCAGACATTCAATGATACCATCAAGCCTGGGGGCCTTCCATTTTGCCTCAAGAGTCACATCTAGGAAGTGACTACCAAGGACCCAACACATTCTCTGTTTCTGGAAGTTTCTGTCCTGGGCAGATAAGGCAAGGGCTTTGAACCTTAGTTCCACTCTACAGTAGGCATTCCCAGGAAGAAAGAAACTGCACCTTTTTAGCATAGAGCAAGATGCTAAAGGAGCTAAGACAAGAGTTTGACTTTATGGAAACCAATTGCTGATGCCAAAGAGCAACACCCCCAACCACAGTCACATACTCGAAGCTAATGCATATGTGCCCAGCACTTTTCATCATCATCTTACTTATCCTTACCATAGCCTCGTAGGTGAATACTAATCTGAAGCACACGTTACAGATGAAGAAATGAATACTTAGAAAAGTTACTTAAATTATCCCAGTGCAAGTAAATCACAGGTAGAAATGAAATTTGAACCCAGGTCAGGCTGATGCTAATATCTTTTAAGGCCCTGGCTGTAGATCTTCCTATGTTCAACCAAACACTGCCCCACAGTGCCAGCCACAGACTGACCTAAAGTTCCAATCAGCCCTCATGCTGCCTGATAATGAGCCACGGATGTTAATGGAATCTGAGCTGGACAAAGTGACCAGATCACTATAACCATCCCTGCTGCTAAGAAAACAACCAAAAGAATAATCTTGCTTATGTTATTGGTCAAGGTCCTAGCAAAAAACAATTCTACTCTGATGTTACAAGAGGAATGAGCAAGGTTAGGGAACCAACAAAGAGAGTAGAGCTTCCAGAATGAACCACAGGAGGACGCCATCCCCACTCTGAGGCCTGAAGGGGCAAGGGAGAAAGCAGTGTGATTGTAGCCAGGTGAAAGGGAGCCACCCAGCAGGAGCTGAGGTCACCCAGGGATGCAGCCAGACCTTTGGTGCCTAGCAGTGAGGAAGCAGGTAAGAAAACCCCCAGTTCTCTCTCTCCCACAATCCCAGCTCCTGCTGGTGACTCTCCTGGTCAGCCCCAACCAGAAGCCCACCAACAAAGTAACCTGGGTCAGGCAGCCCCTAAAAGTTAGCCTCCTGGGACATAGCATACAGCAGGGAAGGGGGGATAAATGAGTCTGGGGCAGGGGGTGGATAATCGTGAGCATGAAGAGAAACATCTAGTTTTACTGGGACAGTTAATGCACATTGCAAGGGATTTTTTTCACAAAAAGGTTTAAGTAACTTTCCTAATAACAATATCTGTGGTTGGAGGTATTCACTGTGTGCCTGGCACTGTTCTAGGTACTTTGCAGAAGTGGTGGGTATGAATCTCCATCCAGACTCAAGGGTGCAAGAAATATTGCACCTTTTTATTTCATATAAATTAATTTAATTTTTATTTTTGAGCTCCTGTCCTACCAAGCTGGCAGGGCGCTTCACGTCAGTCATCTTTTGGGTTTTGCCAATCTAAGAGGCCATGTAGAGTACCAAGGTACTGGGGCCCTCCAGCCTGGGTCACATGTGCTCACAGGCTCCCTCAGGCACATCCACCATCCCAGCCAGCATGGCCTTCCATGCCCAGAGCCAATGCAGGGAACCCCACCTGAAGCCACATGTACCTGCAGCCATTCCTCTCTGGGGTCCTGCTGGGACCTGGGTCCCTGGTGCTCAGAGACATGCAGAACCTCCCAAGGAATCTCAGGAAACTTTTTTCAGTCTGAGAAAAGCCCCTCCCTTCCTCTTGCTTTTTCTAACCACTCTGTTTCTTCCACAATTCTCTCTTCTATCACCTCTGGAAAACCTCTACATACTCTGATAGGCTTGGGCTTTTAAAAATGAAACCTGGAAAATCTCTGCAGGCTACTTCAACTTCTCTTCCCACCACACAGCTCCTCTTGGGCTCTGCATTGTGCTTCAATAGGTGGGAGGCAGGGAGGTGGAAGGAGAAATATAGGCAGGAAAACACATCAATTAATAGCTCAAAATACAATCCAGCTGCACATATATTTCCTTAAACTTTAAGACAACTGTATTAATCATGTTTTATTTTTAATTTGTTGTATTTTATGATGCTTTGACATCTTGGGACCTTGCTAATCCTGAAAGACAGCCCATCCCATGGCTAGTAAATTTCTAGAGCTAGTAAAAGGCTCAGCTGGGCTCAGCATGCCTTTGATATGCAAATCAACCAATCCAGAGCCCATGCTCCAAACTAGCTCCTCTATCTGGCTTTTATACTCCAAAGGGCAATATTCCTCTGCCCTAATCATCCCGGGGCCAGGCATCAGACAACTAGGGGCAGACTCTATGCCCTGAAACCCACTAAAATGATTCAAACTAGCCAATACCAAGCCTGGTCAACCTGTTCCAATGGACTTGCCTACTCTATGCCTTTCCCTCACTCCCTCTGCCTCCTGAGCCACGCTGGTGCTTCCCCAAATGGCCCTGCATGGTGTGCCATACCTCCTACTTCTAGGATCTATTGATTATGAACTTCTCCCTTCATGATGATCATTTCCATATCTGTGTGTCCTACCATACCTAATTAAAACAAATCCAGGGTACAACTTAGTATCACAATGTGTGCCCCATTTTTACCAGTGAAGCTCAGAGTGTTACAGCCTTACCAGGCTCATTGCCTGCTGCTCAAGAGGAGGCTGATACACTGAGACAGCAGAGGTTACAGCAAAGAAAGAGTTTACTGTTGTAGGCTCCATGCAAGGAGACAGGAGAAAGTTCTCAAATCTGTCTCCCTGAGAATTTGAGAGAAAGTGTTTTTAAAGATAGTTTGGCAGGCAAAATTGGGTCTGCTGATTAGCTGGGTTCAGGGTGAAACCACAGAGGTGTCAAAATTGTCTTCTTTGCTGAGCCCATTCTTGGGTGGGGGGTTGCAAGACCAGTTGAGTCAGTTTCTTGGTATGGGCCTCTGGTATGGTGGTATGGTCAGCCTTCCACTGGAATGCAGGGCCTGGAAGATATCTCAAAAACTAGCCTTAGGTTTCACAGGGTGATGTTACCTATGAGAGCAATGAATAAAGCTAAGAATCTTTATGACCATTAGCTATATGACACCTGAGTAGTAAGCAATTACAAGAAGGCAAGCTAGGGAACAAGGGCTGGTTATATATATATATCTCCTACCACAGTTCCCACAACAGTGCGTTTATACAATTAATAAAGGGTAGTTTCAAGAGCAGTTCAATTAATTGCCCAAGGCTACGCAGCAGGTAAATTCTTATCCATCTGCCTCTATAGCCTACCCTCCTAATTTGTCCAGAGATGGCATTCAGATTTTACACATAGGCCAGCTCTGATTGGCTGGTATGGCTATCTAGAAGCTGTGTTGAGAAGGATTCTGATGCCATACCAAGCTCATTGAGAAACAGTGGCAATATTGATTGGCAAGGACTTATGTGAATGCAGGAGGCATATGTATTTTGCATCTGTTTACTAAAAATTAAGCCATTTCTTATACATAATAAAATGCATTTTTAAAATGGTTTGAATTTGTGCAATGTATCAATAGATCTCTGATGACAATCCATCAGGAGGATTTCCAAGAATCAAGCTACTGCGGGAGGCAGAAGGCAGTGGGTGGAGGAAGAAATGGAGCTTATGCACACATGGGATCCCCCACCCAGAGTGGGCTGGGAGGACAGAGGCAGAAACAATGCTACACCCCTTCAAAGCCCACCCTCTCATCTCAAAGCAGGTTTTTCTTTTGGGTCAACTCTTCTTTGTTCTTTTGATACCTCTTTTAATATTTATTTTAATTTGATGTTTCTTTTATTCAAACAGTAGAAAAAGGTAGCCACTGTGCCTGCCACATGTACTTCCTGTTAAGGATGACACCAGAAATTAACCTGCAGAGCCCACTCTTTCTGTCGTCCCACTTCATCTCCCAACTCCAACAAACCACCTACCCCAAGGAAATCAAGTCAGCAAAGCATGGATTATTTCATTGCATTTTTTTCTTGCATTTTCCTTTTAGCAACTCTTAATGTCCTTCTTTTTAGCACTGTAGGTTTGTTGCTTTTCGTTGATTTATGTGGAACTAGGGATCTTTGTCAGTTTAATTAAGAAAAAATTATACTGCTGTATATGCCTGTCAACTTAATTTTCAGGATTTTCCCTGTTTTACATTGTAAACAGTTTGTTCTGTCTTTAATCAACATTTGCAGGTTTTGTTGTTTGTATTTTGGTTTTTGTGGATTTTTAAAAGTTTTGCTCTTTTGCATCCAAGACCAACATGGAGAGAGATGATTCACATTTTCCCTTGTTTCACAGCCTGTACCATCATGTTGACATTCACTTTGCTTTGAAAGAAAAGGCAAAACATTTGTGTTTTTATTAGAGGAAGCAGTTTGAGCATAATAAAAACTAGTTCAAAGAGTACTAAACAAAGAATCAAATGACCTCTAGGGGTGGGGAACCTGCGGCCTTCTGATTTCAAGATTGTGCTTTTTTAAGCACCAAAGGGGGCAAGAAAAGCTTCATCTTTCTCTGCTGCATCCTTTTAATCAAAGGATCTGCTCTGCAAAATTTGGATTTAGTCAAAAACCTGCACTTAAGGACCTAGAAGGCCACATGTGACCTTCAGGCCGCAGGGTGGCAGTGTCACTTGCCTTCTCTTATCTGTAAAATGGGAGTATCTGAGAGGTGTGAAGGCCATGCTTACTTTGGAATTTATGGATCCTGTGTTAATGTTCTTTGGTGGTAAGCAACAGAAAATTACTTTGGCTAGCATAAATAAAAAATGGAAGGAGCATGAGATCATTTACAAAGTTGTAGGAAGAACTGAACTGTCAGGCCTAAGACACAAACCAAAGAAGTGTTGGAAATCTCGAGAGCAAAAACTTGCATTCCTTCATTAAAAGGCATCTCCATGGGGTGATTCAGCTCTAACAGGCTTCCATTCTCCCATGGCTTGGCTCAAGTTTAGAAGTTCCAGAAGAAAGAATGCAACTGGCCTAACTTATCCCTGGAACCAGGGGGTGGGATACCATTTGGAGGCCCAGCCTAGAACAGTGTCAAGAATTCAGCATCTGTTACCAGAAGAAGGGATAAGAAGGAGGCAGGGAAAGCATAATAGACAGATTAAAAATAAGTGACTACCATGGTCCACTGCGTGGTAGCTGCCCAGGACCCACATACATAGACGCAGTGTCCTCTAGGTCTAGAACTCCTGGATAATTCCATCATGATCCTATCTATATGGTCTGCAATTATGGATTAAATATAAACAAATGGTAAACAATCCCAAGTAACCTGAGAAGAAAAAATAAAATAAAATAAAAAACCTGTTTTTTAAAATGTTATATAGTAAGCAAGAAGATGCAAGTAGAGGCTGTAACTTCATTTCTCTAGCTGGCCATAAAAAAGTGGCTGTTATAACTTTCCATCACCTCTAAGATCCCCTCCATGTTCCTCTGGCCTTTGACCAGAACTTCTAAGAGAACCAGCTGAGGTTCTGTCATGGTAAGAGGAGTGACTCTTGTAAGGGGTCTGAGCCTTTGATGGTTTTCCTGTAGAGGGACACAGCGATTACACATTAACCTTGACCACTTGTCATGGACAATAAAGACTTCCTTAGATTGCACCCATTTTTTTTTATGTAGTAGCCACCAGTATTGTCCTTGATAATCAAAGTGAATTACCCAGTCAACTCCATAACCAACTTTCCCTGTTTACAAACGGTGTGAGAAGCCTAACACAACCAGGTGGCAGTCTCAACTTCTGATTCAGTGGACCTATTCCTGACCCTCATGAAAAAGTCTCACCTGTGGGTACCAAGATCCCTACACCAACAGAAGCCAGATTCACAGGAACAGGAACCAAAATTCATAAAGCAGATTACGTGATAAAATCATCAGCTTCCTCCCCACCTCACAGGGTGAATAACAATGAAGGATAAGAATTAAGTAGCTGGGAGTAACAAAACCCTCAAATAACAATGGCTTAAGCAAGGAGTATATTTCTCTCATGTAAAAGTTCTGGTAGGTGGCCCAGAGTTGGTATAGCATTCCATGGGACTGCCAGGGACCCAGCTTCTGCTATCTCATTGCTCCATCATATACAATAGGCTCCTGATGATTCAATAGATTGATTTCATCCAAGCTGTCATATCTGAACTCTACCCAGCAAAAAGAAGAAAAGAGTAAGAGAAGAGAAAATTCCTTCCTGGAAGTTGCATCAGTCACTCACATCCCATTTGCCAAAATTTAGTTACATGGTTACACTGAGCTATGAGGGGGCTGGAAAACAGAAACTTTATCCTGGGCTGCCATGGGACCTCAAAAAATCATAAGTTCTATCTCTCTAGAAGAAAGGGATAAAGAGTATTAGGGGACAACCAGTGGTCTCTGCCACTGGGAATAAGGGAGTATTGACAGTTTTCTCCCCTAAGAGAAGGGTGGTGGGGTGAGTGTCCTAGAGCAGTTTAGAGATCTAGAATCTCCAAATGCCCAGGATCATCTCAGAAGTCCTCATCTTAGTAGTCTAGATTCCATTCCTTCCCAAATAATGCTCTAAGTAGCCAGAGTCCTGGTAAAGATGTAAATCCAAATGATACTATAATCTATCAAGTATAAAAGCTATCTCTGTATTTCATTTTCACCATTCCCAACCCTATAGAGTTAATAAACAATAAAAGATTCCTTCATCACGATCACATAAAAGCTTCAAATTTCATTCCATGCTTTGTAGTAAGAATTGTGGAATAGGAGCTTTTCAGAAGAGCTGTCAGAAGAAAAGTCCCTTGCCCCCAGACTCAACACTTGTCATCCCCCTTGCATGAGTCTATGACTACAACCATCTTACCCATTCCCCCAGAGCTTCATCCTCAAAGAGCATGCAGTCCCAAGAGAACAGTGTTGATAACTTGAGCAGCTCTTTTATCACTAACAGCATGAGCTGCACTTACCATCCTATTAATAAAATAAAGAGGGAGAAGAAGTTTTATTTCCTTTTGCTTCAACTTGGCCCAATAACCAATTCCAAGTGGGCCTTTGCTTGCAACCCACTTGCTGGTGGCTAAACCCCAATCACAACATTTTTGCAACCGAGAAAGGAATTAATGGCCTGGAAGCAAGACAGATACTAACTCATGTCCTGCCCTGAGGTGCATGGAATGTGGCACAAAACAATATGCTGAAATAAAAAAGAAAAAGAAAATAGTGTACACCTAAGAGATGCCCTCAGGGGCAGGGAGGTTTATATTATGCAAGGGTTCTCAAGCTTAGATAGTTTGCTAGCCCTTGATATAGAGGAATTTGTGTCCAGAGAGCTGAACTTCCAGCAGACAGAGCAATAAGGGTTGAAAATATCCCATGTCCTTCATCCTTCCAATACACCTCCTGGACCAATCCATGACCCCACATAAATCTAAATATCTTACACCTAGCAGCTGAGGACTCTTGGCAAAAATCACACACCTGTGTAGCCTCTTAATCTGTCTCCCAACTTTCACTCCTACCTGCTCCAATCCATTCTTTATGGCAGCCAGAGTGATTTTTCTAAAATTCAAATCTGATCATGTCACTCCCTTGTTTGAAATCCTTTTGAGAGTTCCCAAAGTCCCTCAGATTTATCTGAGCTTCTCAACATGTTTATAACCACCACCTGGTCCCTGCACCATTCTGTACCACCTTGCTTCTTGCATTCTAGTCATCCGGAATTTTTTTTTCAGTTCCTTAAAGGTCCCCTTTGCTCACTGTTCTATCTGCCAGGACACTCCTTCTCCACCTCTGGTCTGCTTCCACCTTTGATGTCATTTCCAGTAGGTTTGGGTTCAGTACCCCTCCTATGTGTTTCCTTAGCACCCAGCCCATTCTCCCATTCAAGAGCGTATCATACTGCTTGGCACTGCAGGTGTCACCTTGAACAAATGCCATTTGATGAATGAATCACTTTTACGCTTTATTTCCCACTGCCTCTGAAAATTTGTCATCCGGGAAGTTTTGCTCCTGCCACTGGATTAGAAACTGTCAGGCCCTCTGATGTAATTTGGTCACTTTAAGTGGTAAAACACAAACAGACTCAATTGAGAAAATAGAATTTCCACTCCAATATATTAATCCACACTTCTATCTTCATTTATGGTTAAGACTCCTTTCCATTTCTTTATCGGTTAGAAACCCATGGTAGGCTGACTTCCTGACTTGAGAAAGAGCATATTGTTGGCTTCATCTCCCTTTTACCTCTCTGGAGTTGAAATATTAGGAAGAGAGAAGGAGAAAGGGACTCAGAAAGCTCTTACTCGACTGATAGGGTCTTAAATTGGCATCTTACTCTTGATCTAATGTTTATACCTGATTCTTTCTTTGTGAATGATTTCAGGGTTCTTTGGAGGCTTCCTAGATGGGATTCCCTAACTTGCAACTCCAATGATGGGGCGCTGCCATTGGTTTCTCTACTGTTGCTTTTTCCTCCACCTCAAGTTTTCTGTACCGACCACCCAGAGGCTTGCTCGGTTATCAGTGTCTCCTTGCCTCACAGTCCACATGAATAGGAGTCAAATAGCTCCATGCAGGTTTTCTCTCCTGCCTGATCAATATCTGGTCCACATCAATTTTTCCCCTACAGATTCTGGGAATGTATACCGAAGAGTCTTGTCCTCTAGATGTCTAGGAGAAGAGTCAAACCCAAGTCCAAGGTGCCTACCAACTACAGGTAGCACATACTAGCCTCTACCGGTGGTCTTACTGAAGTCCCTCTCTCTAGATTTAAGGTGATAAGATATAATTAGTTAAGATAGTATTGCCTGCTTTAACCAATAAACCCACAAATATCATTGGCTTAACACAACAGAATTTATAATCAGGGGTGGGAAGATGGGGTAGGAGTGTCTTCCCCATGAAGTCATTCAAGGTTCCAGGATAAGAGATTTTCTGCCATCTTCAATACATTGCTTCCAAGGTTGCTCTGGCCATCAATATCTCGTTAGCAAATGGGAGAAGAGGTTGAAACTTATGCAAAGAAGTTTTTATGGGCCAGGCCTGAGAGTGGGCATTCGTACTTCCATGCACATTTTACTGGCTAGAACTTAGTCATATGGCCACACCTAATTGCAAGGAAAACTGGGAAACATAGACCAGCTTGAACAAAAGGAAATGGGTTTAGTGTATGGCTAGCCAGTCTTTGCAGCAAGAGAGAAACACATCTTGGCTTCCTTATGAGGAAGAGAGCGGTGATCTAGAAGACCACTGGACTCAGAATCAGGATACCTGATTTTAGTCCCCCTCTACTACTAACCACCTGTCAGGCCTTAGGTAAGCCAGTTAACCTCTTTTCCTTACAGTTTCTCATCTGTAAAATGAGGATTGGACTAGAAGCTCCCTGGGCCCCAGCCCTCTCATTGTGTGATTCTATAACCCTAAGGGAACACAGCTGCAAACGGTGCAGAGCCATAACTCAAAGGGCAGTAGTGCCACGACTGGAGGGAGGGAGGATGTCTGGTCACACACAGAGAGCAAGTGCCCTCAATAGTATCTTCTTCAAAACTGAAGGACAGGGACCTTCTAGGAAGGCAGCAGATATAGAAACCAAGATGAGACTGGAAATTCTAAATATGCCTAGAATTCCAGACCCTTTCTCACCATTTCCATCATTTGTGACTTCATCTAAATCACCTTATCTCATGCCTGGATTATTGTGCTAGCTTCCTAATCTGTCTCCCTCTATGCATGCTCTTTAAAAGTTTCAAGCTGTTGGATTGCTATCGCATTACTCCAAATGATACTTACTTCAATCCAATTTAAAAAGCAATTATAAAACACACCATTCTTATTCCTCCCATCATTCAAGCTTGGGATACCCACCCACCCCCACTCATCTCAATCTTTGCATACCCCACTCCTTCAATTCCCCACCCAAACCATTCATTCCACCAGCTTCATGAAATAATTCCTGGCAAAATGTCTCTTCCCTTGCTCTCAAATCCTACCTTTACATTTGTCATCCACTTATGTGATCCCACATGAGAGCCTAGTTATTTGTGTACATCTTATCTTCTCTACTAAATTGTAAGTTCCCTGAGGGAAGAGATCATAGATTATACTATTCGCATTATGCACCATGTTAGGTGTTTAATTATTTATTGAATGAATGAATAACTAATGACTATGGAGAACTGTTAAAAGGCAGAAGTGAGGCAGCTCTGTTGGAAACAGCAGTGGGCCCAGTGTCAGTTTGGCAAGTGCATTGTTTTCTGATTGTTTTTCTCAGAGTCCACTGTGGCTGCACTGAACAATCTGTAGGAAGAACTGTAGGTGTGAGTCTTCAGGCACGATAATGATTGCACCAGGATCTGATTCAAGTCAGCCTTGCCCAGGGGCAGTATTAGGAAGTAAGTTAAGTGAGAGATCATATTCTGTCAAATCCTGGGAAAATGGCTGGGTGCCTGCCAAATGAGAAATTGCTGCTGGACAGTAATTTTTCTTTTTCTCCCTTTTAAATGAAAAGCCATGTGCTCTGAAACAGAACAGAAGAGGGAGATGAGAAGTTTTTTGGAGAATTCAATCAATGCGGACAACTGTTCTGTTAAATTCAGACAAAATAAGCCTTTCCCCTTAGTAGCAGGAAATTCTGAGCTAGTTATATGAACCTACGTCTCAGCCTCCATATCCCTTTGGCCCGTGGGAATCAATGGCCGTACGCTGGGCTGCAGCTAGTTAGCTTAGATGCGCTGAGCCTACAGCGTGTATAGCATCAGCCAGGAGCCTGGTGCCCCGGGGGCCCATTAGCTACATTTTCTCCCTTTGTCCAGAATGTAGCCCTGACCACAGAGAGACAACACGCCATAGGCACAAATGGGCCCAGACAAGGTGAAGATCAACACAAACCCATCCTCACTACTGAAGGAGCAGCTCAGATGGCCCAGCCTACCAGCACCGGCTGCCTCGCACAGCACCAGGCACAGGATCTTGCCCACAGGAGGCTGTCATAGACTCCATCTGATCATGTGTTCACCACTATCTCTCTTAGAAAATAACAGCTAACACTTATTGAGTTGCTCTTCTGGACCACGCACAGGGGTAGGCACTTCCTACACATTGTCTCCAATCCTCACACCAATCCTGGGAAGTAAAAATTAACCCATTTTACTGATGGGGAAACTGAGGCTCAGACTGGTCTTGCACGTGGTTCACGGTCACGCAGCCAGTGTGTGGTGGTGTGTGGTGGGGCTTAGATTCCAATCAATGTCCCACTCCAGAGCCATGCACTGTCCACTTAGGCACACTGCCCACTCCTTTTACCACTCCACTGATGTCATTCTTGGGTCGTGGTGATATGAAAACGGGGATAATGGGTACTGTGCAGACTGCAATGCTCTTTTGTGTACATTATCTCATTTGTCCCTCACGGCAGCCTGGTGAGGTAGATAAGGCAGATAAACCCCCGACTCTAGAGATCAGGAAAGGTAGGACAGTGTGAGAAGTGAGAACTCAATCCCACTTCTTTCTCTACATCCTGAACATTCCTACTGTTAGATGATGTGGAAACAGGCATAAGAGTAAAACTATTTCTATTTTCCCAATGAGTAAGTCACAGTCCCCATTTGTAAACCTCCTGTACTTTTTCCATGACTATAGAAGGAACTCTAACCACAGTATTACATCACAAACAGCCCTTGTAATCTGCTGCCTGCTGCCTCCCCCGTCTCCTCTCAGCTTCCCTCCTGCCTCTCCACTCTGGCCCCGCCATCTTGACCAAACTGTTGTGCATTCTCTGAAGACATCATCCTGTCACACATACTAGCCTTCGTCCATGCCAGTCCCTCTGCCTGCAAAACACCTCACGCTTCCACACTCAGCCCCTCCTCAACTCCCCCAGGCAGAGCTGGCTGTTCCCCATCAGCCTCACAAAGGCACCTGTTCCATCATCTCTGAATGAGATGATCCACACACACTGTACTTATCAGGTGTCCACCTTTATTCACCAGACTTCCCCACTAGT
>VBSM01002608.1:137251932-137273331 GCA_008086735.1 Cheirogaleus medius
TCCTCCTGCCCTCAGGCTCCTGAGTTGCTGAGAATACAAGCGTGAGCTACTGCATCCAGCTTAAATTTCCACCCTTACTCCTACCCCATTGCCCGTTATTCCCCTTACATACTTTATTTTTCTTCAAAGCACTTCTCAACATCTGACAGACTATATATTTTATGCATTTTTAAATTTTTGTCTTTTCAATGAATGAATAATGAATGTCTGTAACCCTAACTCCTCCCACCCCCAGCCCAGTCCCCAGCACAATGCCTGGTTAAGGAGTTACCTGGTCCCCAGGGTTGGCCAAGCTCATTTTGACTCCATGGGCCAGAACCAAGCCCAAGAACTGAAGGCAAATCACAATCCAGAGACAGAGCTGTGGGTTGGGGCAGGCAAATTGTGTCTAGGCCATCCTTCAAAGCAAGCGGGTCCTGGAACACTCACTGTAGGGAGAAAGGGTGCACAACCAAGGGAGCAGAGGCAGGGACAAAAGAAAGCAAGCCAGGAACAGCGAGTCAAAACAGGTAAGAGAAAGGGCAGTGTGAGAAAATCGTAGACATGGTGGGCTTTGACATGTGCCTGGTGATGAATTCCATGGGCAGACCAGAGTTAAAGCTGATATTAAAAAATGTTTGCTGAATACATGAATAATCAATGGAAAAGCTGGGGGGACAGTCAGTCCTAGGCCTCTGGTGGCCAATGCCTTTCTGGCTTCTCTATTCCACACATTGCCAGTGTGGAAGCTGTGATTTGCATCACCAGAGGTACAGGTGCCATGCCAGCACCAACCTCTAATTAGCATGAACCAATGCAGCACGCTGCAAGTGCTCAAAGCAGGCTATTCATCTTTTTTTCCTGGGAAATAAGGCCAACATCCCCAACAGATTCCTTTGGCAGAACTATTCCATTTGATAGATGAAATACAGGCCTTCAATTCATGGTCTGCAGTCCTATTCCCAGCTTGAGAAGCTCTCCTTTGTGGTTCCACTAAGCAAGGTACAAAGCAGAGCCTAAGACAGATTTCTATTCCACCTGCAGAAAGCAGGCAAGCACACTGGATGGCTCCAGGGACGCGAGCCAAGCACAGGAAAACTGGGCATAGGAAAAAACATTTCAAATTGGCACCATCCACTTTAGGGAGATATAATCTCTAGAAGTCAGGAAAAGGTTAGGCGAGCACACATAGGTGCAGCCAGATGTTCTCTACCTCTGCATGTTATTTTGGAAAGATGGCAGATGAGAGAAGAAACCAGGGACAAGCATCAACCATTTGTTCCTTTCAAGACTTTTCATGCCATCCCCTTCATTCTGCCATGGGTGATTATTTTCTGAGTGGAGCCAGGACTGAGCAAAAGTGCCAGGGCTTTAGACATACTTTATTTTTTTCTAAAAATAGATAATTTGTAGTAGATAAGTACTATTAGGTTATTAAGTATGAAATGTCCGATTTCCTTAAGTACTAAGTTTGATAGTTGATATCTCTGACATTTCACTTTGACACTTCTTGTTTTATTTTTATTGTGAAAGTACATTCTCAGTCTTTCAAACACATGTTTGGCTCTTGATTACCTTTCAAATTTTTTTCAGACCAATTTTTGTGAAACCATTGATAAGTCAAAAATTAATGTTATTTTTGAATATGATTTCTGTTATGGAACCAATGCAGCGCAGACAGCTTAAAATATCAATGAAGTGTTTGGGAAGGATGTGGCTAATGAACACACAGTATGTCAATGGTTTGAGAAGTTCTGTTCTGGTATTTTAACCTTGAAAATAAGCCATGTGGGCAACCTGAGACCAAGGTAGATAATGATGAGCTGAAAGCTGTAGAGGAAGCGAATCCATCTCAACCTAAGCATGAATTAGCAGCAAGGTTTGCCATAACTATTCCAACAATATTGGACCATTTGAAACAAATCAGCAAGATAAAGAAGCTGGATAGATGGGTTCCACATGAATTAAACGAGCGTCAGCAGAGAAATCCTCTCGAAGATTGCCTTTCTTTGCTGTCACGACATAAAGGCCAACCATTTCTCCATCATATTGTTATGTGTGATGAAAAATGGATTCTTTTTGACAATCTCAAGCATTTGGCACAATGGTTGGATAACAATGAAGTGCTGAAACACAATCCAAAACCAAATATTCATCAAAAAAAGCTAATGGTGTCTGTATGGTGGTCCAGTGCTGGTATTATCCACTACAGCTTCATGAAACCTGGTCAGGTGATTACAGCAGATGTCTACCGCAACCAGTTGGATGAAATGATAAGGATACTTGTGATTAAGCAGCCGAGAATTGCCAAGAGAGGCAGGCCAATCCTCTTGCAAGACAAGACTCAACCACATGTCACACAAACAACACTGCTCAAACTACAGAAGCTGGACTTGGAAACTCTGTTATCTACCCTATTCGCCAGACCTTGCACCAACTGACTACTACTTCATCCAGGCTTTGGACCATTTCTTGCAAGGAAAAATATTCAATTCTCAACAAGCTATGGAAAATACCTTTCATGATTTCATAGTCACTCGCTTTCCAGGCTTCTTCGCTGCTGGCATAAACAGGCTACCATTAAGATGGCAAAACTGTGTCAATGGGTTAGGTGCATACTTTGATTAACTGTACTGCTTCTTGTTTGAGATATAATAAGCTACACTTTTGGTTCAAAATCATACATTTCATATTTAATGAACTAATATATGAACTCAAAGACCGAAACAATACAGATATAGACATAGCTATAGACATAGACACAGATATGGGTATAGATATATAATATATAATGGAACATTGTCCCTTTGGCCCCTCACCTCCAAATATACTCCTCTTTCCAAAGGTAGCCACTGATGACAATTTAAGGTTCCCTTTATTATTTATTTATGTATTACTATAACATATGAACATACACACTTTTTTGCATTAATGGAATCATTATACATATTTTTCATGCCTATTGTCACTTAACAAAATGCCTCAGTGATCTGCCCATACATGTTCTTAGAGACATTTTTTACTTTTAATATTTAATTGCCACATGGTATCCCACAGTGTGGATGCACTAGTTTGTACTTAATCTCTTCTTTTGAGGAATCTTTGGGCAACATCGATTGTTTACTACTGTAAAATCATATAGTGTAAGTAACCTGGTATCAGATCTCTGTAGATATGCACAGGGATTTCTTTAGAATTTCTAGAATTGGAATTCTGGGTCAACCATGAGCATAATTTAAATTTTAAAAGATATTAAGAAATCAGCCCCCTAAAAGTGTTTACCCTCACCCACTCTGAACCACATTGTAGAAGGGAAGCTATTTCCTCTTGTACTCGCCCACAATGAGTATCATCAACTTTTAAATGTTTATCAGTGTGATAAATGAGAAATGATAACTTTATCTGCATGTTGATGATTACTACTGGGATTGAGCATCTTTTCATATGTTTATTGCTAATTTGGATATCTTATTCTGTAAACTGTCTATTGCTATTCTTTGTCTACTCTTTGGTTTTACTGTTTGTCTTCTTTTGAGTAATTTGAAAGAGTAGAAATTCTCTCTTTCTTCTCCCTTCTTCCCTATATAAATTAGAACTCTGGTTTCACAGTGACTTTTCCCTGCTTTCTACAGTTGACAAGTCTGTTTCATCTGCCCAACTTGACTATAATCTTCTCACAAGTGGATATATTATTGCTGTTATGTTAGTACTGTTTTTATATTTGTTAGTGCCATTTACTGGCTGCCCATTGTGTGTATGTCATATATCACCCCTCGTCATCTGGCACAGATGGAGGCAGCGCTGGTACTGTGGACAGAGCCCTGGACTCTCAGTTAGGAGGCCTGTACCCCACAGGCAGGAAACTTGGTCAAATCTCTTAATCTCTCTGATGTCAGCATCCTCACTTAGTGTCCTCTCAACCAACTTGCAGGGATATTTTGAGGTATCTGCTTTACACAAATATAAGTTTCTATTACCATGGGTAGTCTATCAATACCTGTTCCTGAATTGGTAATTGCAAGGCTTTAAGGATTTTATCCCATCAGGTCTCATCAGAAACATCAAGATCATTTCATAAAAAGTCCCATAATCTCAGTTGTCAGATTTCTGGCCTGAAGTAGCGAAGTTTTCTGTTTGTTGTAGTGTGCTCTCTATACCAGACTAAAAGAGCAGCTTTATAATCAAGAACCAAGACCCTCATCACTGCAGAGAAAAGAAAATGTGCAAATATTCAAGCCATAAAGGTTAAATACTAGCTGTCGTCTCTTTCCTTAGTAGATGAGGAAAGGTACAAGGCTGCTACAGATACTAGGATAGGGCCCACCAAGTACAGGTTTAAGTTCTGTCACTCTACCGGTCCCACACGTGAGGCCGTGGCCATCACTCACAACTTCATTCCCTACTCACCCAAAGAAGCTGCCTGCCTCAGGAACAACTAGGTTCTTACTCCTACGAAGTCTTAAGTTTCATTAAACCATTGAATTGCTTTTATAGATTGATGTAAATCCTATTTCTCTCATTGCAAGTATGATCTTCCTGGGGTGTCTAGAACATGCCGGAATCCTGGAGGAATAACAAAACGAATGTATCTATAGTAAGATTATATATATATAATAGTCAACAGCAATAAAATATTTTTTAAATTGTAATATTCTCATGGAAACTTGGCAGTATGGCTATAATTTAACCTAAGTAGTAAACATTAGACCTATTTTTAAAGATGTCAACCATTGTTAAAATAAGAAAAATTCTCCTGATGAGCTACTACACACTCTGAAGCATCATTTGGTTAATTTCCCTCTGTCCTCTGATCCATTCCTGAGTTATAAAATGCCTGCTCTACAATCATTCAAAAGCTCACTGATAAAAAATGACAAGTCCAGTTGTCTAAAACATCATCCAGTACAATTTTTTTCTTATCAGTGTCTACCACATCTGCTTCAAGCCTCAAATTCTGTTACTTATAGATTATTCCTATGGCCCCTAATAAATTTGAGAGAAACTTGAGAGCAGTAACTATGCCTTATAGCATCATGGAAAAGAGATTTTTTCATGGTTTTTGTTCGTTGGGAGGAACTTCCAAGACTATTGTTTAAAGCCCAATATATAACATTTATAAATCTATGAAATAACTAATATTTCTTTAAATATTAAGGAGTCAATATTCCTTAAAATTTATAGTTTAGTTATACAATAATAAATCAATGCCTGAATTAACAAAATAGACTTTCCTAAGCATTCAAACACTGACTATAAATGTTTTACTCAAACTCTCCTAAACATTTACGTAATTATAATTACAAATCTAGTATGTCATATTCTCATAAATGCTTTAAACACTTTAAAAAGTAGACAAAACCCTTATAAAATATCATAAGGATTAAAGATTTATAAAACCTAAACTTAAAGTAGAACTATTTAATACTTTTAATTCTAATAGCATTAATTTAAATTCTATATCTTCCTAGGGTTGCAGTAGATAATGATATCAGACCCAGTGCCCCTACCAAAACAAAATCTCAAACTAATCAGTTAAGTTTACAATTGCTATGTTATTGATTCATTGGGTCTGTTTGTTTGTTTTTTGGTCTGACATGGGGTTTGGTGAAGCTATTTTAAGAATTAAACTTCCCTTATTATGTCAATAAGACTCTAAGATCATACTTTTCACAAAAGTTTTAGTATCTCCCCTTAAAATAAGGTACTACTGCACTCTTTAAATTTCACTTGTCATCGTGAACCTTAGTCTTATCGTTACACTATAGTGACCTGGCTTGTTAGCATTATTAGAAAAGCTTATTTTCTTAATTGCTATATTATTAGTAGTAGTAAGTCCAGGCAGGGGTTCCATTTTCTAGAAGATGAGAGATAAAGTCTGTGCAATTACCTCTGCTCCTTAGGACATCTGGACAATTGAAAACCTTGCCCATACACTGTTAACCTCTCTCAACTTACTCTGGATGATCATTGTGCTGATTAAATCCTGTCCACCCTGTTTCTATGTAATTTTTACATGAGACAATGAGTACTGAGCAGTTATTCCTGTTCTTAATAGTTTCTACTATTTTTCCCAGTACTATTTGGGAACACATTTTCAACCCTTAATAATATTTCTATATTGTAAGAACAGATATATACTTAATAGAAGAAACAAAATATCCATACATATTAACATTCTCCTGATTATTAAAACTTATACAAGCCCTATTATATTCACTCTTTCTTTGTATTATAACCAAGTTTTTGAATATATTATATTAATCTTTGCCTTTTGAGTATAATTCTGAACTCCTGACCTTTCATAAATCCAACTTATCCAAATAAACATAATTATTTTATGCTCAAATTATTACAACTTTGTCCTCCAAGCAGGTTCTTTTTTCCTTTCAGTGTTACCTGGCCCCTTGAAAGTACATTTTTTCCAATAACCATAAAATATTCTTGAGCTTTCCTGTGCCAAGGCATGGAATCATTTCTCCTTCAGGAAGCTTTGGCTCCTGCTGGGGGCCAATACTGGGAAGTGAGGGGTGCATATGATAGTCAAAGTGGCCAACAGGACTGATTTTGCTTCTGGGCCACTTTTGGAGATGACAAAGCTAGAAAATATATTCCTTTTTGATGTCATGAGTTCAAAATGATTTTTCTAGTGTAACACATTATGCTATACTCTACTTATCTTAAAGATGACTTTCTACCACTTTGACAGTAAATATCCCTGCAAGGTCTATTAAAATATTTATTACACAAATGCTTGTTGAACCATATTGAATTTAAAAATATTCTAAGCAGAGGTGTGTCTTCCCATTGGCCCATTATCCCTGATGTAAGGCTGATGACTAGTCTCATCTCCCTCTATCACATGCCTTCCCAACCTCACACCACCTGTTCCTCATAGTGCACGAGCAGAATAGAATCATTCCCTCAAATAACTAACCTTCTGCTGTAGTAGAAGGAAAAGTGTCAGAATCAGTTCTGATCTTTAGAAAAGTCGTGGCACAAACCATATTCATCTTCACTGCCTATAGGTGGCCCTCCTTCTTTCTCTCTTTGCCCTCATACTGCTCCTTAGACACCCCCACTTTGGAGACTAGTCAGAGTTGCTCAGAACCTCATACTCCATGGTCAGAACTTTCACTTCCCCACCTCTTCTCTCATTCAAATGTATTTTTTGCTCCACTCCTTCAGACAACTGCATAATTGAACTAAATGATTCACCTTAGCACCAAATAGTTATAGCTAATGAAGGATTAAGCTATTACTCCTCCTGTGCATCTTAAGCACCCTGATAGGACTGGCGAGGGGGAGGAATTCCTTGTCCCTCAGTCCCATCATAGGTAAGCTAAGAGGCTACCAACTTGGCTTTTATTTAGAGCCAGCATTAGGAAGTTGACCTATAAAAGGAAAGCCCAGGAAATGACCCAAAATAGTCAAATCTAAAGACAGTGAAGAGAAGGGTGGCAGGAAATGAGATTGAAACAGTGTGCCACCCTTCTCACACCTATGGTAGCATTTTTATGCAATGCCAAGAAGTTTGGAATTTATCCCATAAGTAGCTGGTATAATCAGATTTGCATTTGAGAAATATCTCTTTGAGAGCAGTGTAGAGAATGGACTGAGGTGGCACTGCATAGGACAATAGTCAAGGTTAGAAATGATGCGAGATGATCTTGTGGTGGAAGTGGAGGAGAGTGGAGGAATTCAAATCTAACTGGGAAATCAATCAGATTTGGGATGAATTTGTTGTGGGGGAAAAGGAAGAGACAGAAGTCTGGGATGTTTCCCAGTTCTCTGATGAGGATGGCTTCAGGGATGGTGGCCCCATTCACAGTGGAAACACATGAAGGAGACAGATCTAAGAGGAAAACCAAGATTTGGAATTGGAGCTCTTGACTGATATAACCTATGGGTTTGTGGCACAGAATTAAAATCAGGTCTAGAGATGTGGATTTGGGGTCACTCTCAAGACTGGATGCTGTGAGATGGCCCAGGAAGGAGAATGGTGGTGGCCTAGGATGGAAAGGAAGTATCCTTGGGAGCACAGTGGGCCTAATAAGCTCCAAAGCAGGGCAAGAACAAGAGGCCTGAGGGACATGGGCAAAAATGGAACCCAGATAATAGGGCCAGAAATTACTGTGTTTGCAAGTAGTAAGAGTATTCTACTCTGACTAGTGTTTACTAGAGGCAGGGAAGGCTAGTGGAGAAGGAGAGATAAGGAGAAGTTGGTTAATGAACACAAAAGTACAGTTAACCAGCCTGGGCAACATAGTGAGACACCGTCTCTATAAAAAATAAAAATAATTAACCAGGTGTGGTGGTGCACACCTGTAGTCCCAGCTACTTGGGAGGCTAAGGAAGAAGCATCACTTGAGCCCAGGAATTCGAGGTTACAGTGAGATGATCACACCACTGCACTGCAGCCTGGGTGGCAGAGTAAGAATCTGTCTCTTAAAAAAAGAAAAACAAAGTACAGCTATATAGGAATAAGCTCTAGTATTCTACAGCACTATAGGATGCCTATAATTAACAACAATTTATTGTATATTTTCAAGGAGCATATTTTAAATGCTCCCAACATATAGAAATGATAAATGTTTGAGGTAATAGATAAGCTAATTGCCCTGATTTGATCATTATACATTATATACATGTATCAAAATATCACATTGGACCCACCCCATAAATATGTACCGTTTTATGTGTCTATTAAAAATAATAATGAAAGCCAAAAAAGAATATTCTCCTTTGTGAAGAAAATATAATTCCATATTTACTTTTTTAATTAATTAATTTACTTATATTCTATCTCATCTTTACAAAGAAGGTTTAAAGCAGCCTACAAAATATAAGAAAATTTGGTAAAGAAAATAGATAAAGGGAGCAGAGCAAAAAAGAAAACAAGGGAAGGATAGTATTGAAACTACACACAGTCCCAAACTTACAGTGGTTCGACTTACAATTTTTCAACTTTAAGTACAAAAGCAATACACATTCAGCAGAAACCATACTTTGCGTACCCATTCACCCATTCTGTTTTTCACTTCCAGTACAGTATTCAATAAATTATGAGACAGACAACATTTTGCGTTAGATGATTTTGTCAAACTGTAGGCTAATGTAAGTGTTCTGCGGTAAGCTAGGCTAAGCTGTGATGTTTGATAGGTTAGGTGTTAGCTTTTTCAACTTACAATGAGTTTATCTGTACATAGCCCTGTTGTAAGTCAAGAAGTATCTGTATAAGCAAAATGAGTATGTAAAAATGGACACCAGATTGTCATATACAAATGTTACGTGTCCTAAATTCACTTCTAAGTGTCAAGGCAGCCAAAGCTAAAAAGAAAACATTATTGATTACAAGAATCACAATGAACATAAAAACTTTCAAATTCCATCTGTTCAGAAGAAAGGTAGATTTTCCTAGTATTTAGGTCTGAAAGAAATTTCTCCTATGGTCCTCATAAGAAGGCACCACAGTGGGATGTGGTTGGCAACACCCTGACCAATGCCCCTTCAAAAGGACAATAAGCAGCTTTCTTATGACTTCTTGTACCACCCTCACTGCTTACCCCCAAAGTCCAGCTCAGTCAAAGAAGTTTAGAAGAGATAAAAAAAAATGTGGTCCGAATACAGTTTTTTGATGATTGGGTTTGATCTAGGGATAGATTTTAGGCTGCCTGGAAAAACTGATAGCCTTTCAACAGTCTGCTAAAAGTTTTATTTCTCACAATTGAGCTCTCAATAAGAACTGAACAACAGAGTTTAAGGTCATGGTCTCTGGCAGGAACCTAGAGTACAGATATCCCCAGGCAGATCTGTGACCTTTAGCAATCTACCGAGGGGGAACATATGTCTTTTCTATTAATATAAGAGACATTATCTTATGAAAACTAAAGAGCCTGAGTAGTACTGCGCCTGAAAAAGACCCCCCACACACACACCGATGCCAAGGAGGCACTGTTGGGCGGAACCAAGATCCTCCCCCAGCAAATGGTTTGTAGATGGTCTCACTACACAAAGTAAATAGCTGGTAAGGCCCCAGCGTTCAGACTATCCTGTCCTAACTCTCATTGAAGAGGAATTCTATAATAGAAACAGTATATTCAGGGTTAATGCTTGTTTTGTGCCCTAGGAACCCTAAATATGGAGGAAAAGCAAGAAAGATCAAGGCTAATGGAAGTAGGAAGACACTGTTCAGGAAGCAAACAGATCAATTTAATACTGAAAAGATAACTGAAAAGGGGGAAAGAAATTATTGAGTTTGTCACTGAAAACCAGAGAACAGAAAACCCTAACAAATTCAGCTCAGAATCACACCGACTACATCCTCCCTTATCTTTGCTGGTTACACACACAGTCTGCCCTTCTCTGACAGGAAGGTAATATGACAGGTGCTGCCCCCTTGTTGGCGGGAGCCTCAGCCAGACTGGGACCAGGAGTGAAGTTCTGGAAAGCCTATCAGCGAGGGGTCCAAGCCACGTCCTTCGATACAGGTTTATCAATAAAGCTGGTGTGTGTTCTTCATCCTCCTGACACCTCAGAACTGAGGAGGGAGACTAGAAGAATGTTATTTACTGGCCCCTGAAGATCCCAATGTAGAGTGGGGACAAAAAAGATGAATAATGAACTGATGGACTGCAAGTTCCTTCCTAGAACTCTCTGACAGACAGCAGGAAATGGCTGCAGCAGCTGAAGCCCTATACCAGGAAGGGTGGCCTAACTTAGCTAATGAGCTGCTGGCCGGCTCCTGTACCAGTTAGGAGATAGTGACATATGCATATGGCATTTCTTATTCTTGTTACAATCTTTGTAATGAGGGTAAGGTGTCAGGTGTCTTCATTCCTCAAACTGCCATTTAAGGTGACTGAGCTTTCAGCTTTGTTACTGTTCAGCAATAGTCTTGCTCTCCAGAATCTTCTCTACTAATTTTTAGCTACTATTCTTAATTTTGGAAAGAAAACTTTGAAGCCCATCAGAAAACTTATTGCACTAATGGGTAGGGTCAGAGTAAGCAAAACATAAATGCTTCCCAGCATTTTTGAGTATAAGTAGGTCCAAGAAGTCTCATTAGGAACCTCACTGCTTCCTTGTGAAGCACAGTCTGTACATCAGTCTCCACTGTACTCTCAAGGAGAATAATCTCCTTACCTTACTGCAATTACCAATTTGGTGGAAAATAACCTACATCCCTCACCGGCACCAGTAACCTACTCCAAACCACATGGCCGAGACTTCAAAGCCATTAATCTTCCATAAGGAAAATATTCTCATACCTTTTCCTTTTTTCATAGAGAACAGTAATCAAACTCATCAATAAACTGTTCAGGACTTGAATCCTACAATTCTCTAGTCAGAAGCTTAAAAGATTACATTAGTTTCTGATTGTAAGCAACAGAAATGGACTTTCTAGACTTAAATGGTAACTTAAATATACAGAGAATATTCTGGAAAGCTATGGGGCTGCTCACGAGAGAGAAGGGAAGACTAGAGAACCAAGCTTGGAACACACAGGAATGAGGAGACTCCAAAATGTTTTACTGCCCACTGAGCCCAGGCCCCACAACTGGAACCGATGAACTTCAACTGTTCCTCTAACTTAGGTTCACGCTATTCAAGATTCAAAGTTCTTGGAGAAAGAGAAACCAACAGACCAAGCTTAGGGCCTATCCTACCTCTTATAGTACCTGGGCTGTGAAAAGAAGGTCTTAAGAAATGAGCCACTTAGGGTCTTCTTACGCTGCCATGATGGAACAGAAAGCCCAGGGACTTCAACAATAGGGTACATCTAAGCCAGATTCCAACAAAGTGACAGAAGGAACTCTTGAAATCAGGACTTTATACAGGCAATGTTGAGAATGATCAGTCCCAGTTGTGAAATAAGAACCAAAATCTATAATGATATCAATTGCTCCACTGCACTTGGGTGCAAGAAACATCACATTTCTTTATTGTTCTAAATCAAGTTAAATCTTGTTCAGTCCCACCTGGTGAGCAGGACACCTAGTTGAAATTATTTAGGAGACCTCCTCCTCCTTTCCTTGATTGAATCAGGAAGTTTATGTAGTTTATGCAAAAAAAAAAAAAAATTAAGTTTTTTCCAAAAACAAAAGAAGGGAAAGGGCCCTTTGTCCTCCAGTTTGCCTTGGCTACTGACTTTACATCTACTCAGGGTCACTGCTCAGGGAGGGCTGGAGCCATGCCCACTCTCTGAAGACTTTTTCTTTCTGTGTCAGCAAGCTGGAGAAGTCATCCTCCCATTCTTCCCCACTGAGGTGTCATGCTTCATTCGGTATGGTGCAAGCGTGTTTTTGATAGTGAGGTTTTATTGCATACATATAATACAGGCATAGGGTCTGCTGGCAACATTGTTCCTTGTTTGCCTGCTGGGGTGAAATATATCACCATTTTATGTCGCTCCATAAAGAGCACGGGATAAACAAAGAGCACCAGCTTGTCCAGGAGCTCTGTGACCCAGACTGGTGTGAGAGCCACTGCTCTACTGCTTTTGGCTGCTTGTAATATATAGACAGCCTTTGCTGCCATTAGGCTTTGTAACTCAAGCTCTCCTGCAGCTGTTACTTCTATACCAAGTCTTAATCTTGAACTTGTTATGTGTGGCTCATCCAGTTCCTTATCACCTCCTCCCTATTACTGTATATTCTTTCTCTATGGGAGAACATTATGGCATTGTGGTAAAGACTTTGTGGCTGATGGGCAGGTACAGTGACTCACACCTGTAATCCTAGCACTCTGCGAGGCCAAGGCGGGAAGATTGTTTGAGCTCAGGAGTTAGAGACCAGCCTGAGCAAAACCGAGACCCATGTCTACTAAAAATAGAAAAAATTAGCTGGATGTTGTGGTATGTGCCTGTAGACCCAGCTACTTGGGAGGCTGAGGCAGGAGGGTTGCGTGAGCCCAGGAGTTGGAAGTTGCAATGAGCTAGATTGTGCCATTGCACTCTAGCCTGGGCAACAGAGGAAGAATCGGTCTCCAAAAAAAAAAGACTTCATGGCTGAGATTATTTGGGAAATTTGGGAAAAGATGGTTTCCTCATTTCCTCAATGTATGACTAGTGTTATTAAGGCTGTAGATGCATTACACAGAAGCCGGTTCTAGCCGTGTGTGCGCGCATGTGTGTGTGTTTTGGAGACAAAAAGGCTGGTAGAGATGTTAAAGTGCATGGTGCAATTTTAAGTATGAGCCATAATTACACATTATCAGATGCCTAGAGTATCTTTATCAGAAAACTAAGTTTTTCATGCCATAACTAGAAATAAGATTTTAATTGTAAATAATCCTAGAATAAAGAATATAGAAGCTGCCGTTCAGGCTAGGATTCAGGTTAGGAGAAGGAATACCTCATGCACATAATGTCAGGAAACAGGGAATCTCAAAAGTAGAGAAAGGGAAAGTTGACACACCAAGAACATATTCATCATCTTCACAGTTTTGCCTGGATCTTATACTAAGTGCCAGCCCTTTTACTACATCCCAAAAGGTCATTAAATATCAACATGGCCAGTTACCTTTATTCCTTCTAGATCAGCAATTTTAGAACCAGTGATCATTCTGGTAATCACTCCAGAATGATTTAGGAAAGTTTCATGGAGGTTTGAGGGTTTCAACTTGACCTTGAACAAAAATTCTTAATTTAAGGTCAATGATCTCTCTACAAGTACATGAATTGGGCTTTAAGGGGTCAATGAACCCTTTTGATATACATTTTTCTGGAATAAAGTTTCATGGCCTTCATCAGATTCTCAAAGGGGTGACTGAATATATTACAAGCCATTGCCTTGAAAGAAATTGCATAAGTAGTGAGGACAAAAAGCAGCATCTTAAATAGGAGAACAAGTAAACAAGAGAATGATGAGGGAATGAACAAGCTATGTGTAAGTGAAAAACAATGCCAGCCTGGCAGTAGTAGTGGCCCACGTTCATACATGAATGTCAAGAGATGGAGCTTGGTAAGCAGGTTAGAACCGGGTGGAAAAGGATCTTGACCATCAGGATTACCCTGTGGGCTGTGTTCAGGTGAATGACACAATGACATGGGGCTTAGGATGATTCATCTGACCACTTTGGGCAGAATGAAGTAGAAGTTGGTAAGCCCTGCCTGTTGCCATGGACTGAATGAGAAGGATTCTGGAGGCATTGAGAGAAGAACTGATAAAGTTTAGTAACTTTGGGATATGGGAAGAAAAAGGAAAGAACCAAGGATGACTGAAAGCTCCAAGTCTGAGTGCCTGGGAGAATGAAGACTCGTTTACAGAAATAAGGCACAGTGGATAGTAATCTGGCTTCCAAGAGAATGGTAAAGACTTTATTTCCAACTGGTAGATTTCAAGGTGCTGTCCCAGGAACAGTTGAGAGCCCCTTTATCGATGTTGCCAAATATTCATATAGCCAAATAGAAGATCAGAAACATTTCCAGCAGTATTCTTCCTGCCCAATGCCCTCTGTCCTAGACAACAGATTTGGTCTGACTTCTTAGGGTACTCTGCACTGTTAACTTGAGGCTGTATCATTTTTGTTTTTTATTAGCAATCTTTCCTAAAGCATTTTCTCCGAATGACGTTACCACAGTGTGATTAGGAAACATGCAAGGACATAAACATTCCAGTAAGATAAAAACAGCTCTGCTTTTCCAGTATTCTCGCAGCACTTCAACTTCATTAGGCTCCATGTTTCATTAGAGTCAATGCCATTTAAGTTTTTATGTTCATTTCAAGGCTATTTGTTTTGACAAAGGATTCTAAGAAAACGCAGTCGGCGGAACTTTCTAGGTTTTATTTAACTTTATAACCATCTAATTTACTCCCCAATAAAGGGATAACTAAGCATTCCTGTTATGCTGCTAAAAACCTCTTTGCATAATTTTGAAATGCAACGCAAGATTCTGCAAAGAGGAAATTCATGCCAAAGAAATGCTGACACAAGCTATCCAGTGTTTGGTGCCCGGGGTTAGGGACTCAACGATTCTTCTCTCCCTTCGTTTGCACGTACATGCCCTGTGGGACCCCAAAACACCTTCTTTATTTATATGTTGTTATTTTTCTAAACAAGTGTGTCCCTGATCCTGCAGTATACAGGGTAGAAGAAACCCAGCAAGGAGTTCCCCAAGGCCCAGGAGCACCAACAGACAGGAGGCAATAGTAACTAGCAAGGACTGGGATGATTTAGAGGTAGAGGCAGGAATGTACGGACTTTACAGGTTTGTTCCTCATTTCTCCCCACAGGGGCACTCTAATTGATCCAGATAGATCTACCTCGCCCCTTCTGTGAATCAAGCCACTGCTTAACTCTTCATTTTTGTTCAATGTTCTCCCCTGCTGGGTAGGACTTTTATCTATCTAAATGCAGCTGATTTTTCAAGATTCAGCTGAAATCCTGCCTCCTCCCTGAACCTCTTTCCATTGATTTCAGTCTTCTGGCTCGTTGTCTTCTCTCAATCACACAACTAACAAACGCTTTTGAGCACCTGCTAGTTGCAGACATGAGCCCAGTTGCTCTTACTCCTTGTTTTCTCCTCTGATTGTTTGAGTATATTAATCTTGTCACTCCAATATAGGTGATCACTTCGCTTCTTTTGTATTTCCCAAATTGCCACACCAATTCCTAGGCAAAGTATCAGTTAATGCCCATATGTTAGCTTGTGCCTTGTATGTTCCAAAGAAAAAAATAAGAAACAAAAAAACATTTGGGAAAATCCAGAACTAGCTATCATTTTAGCACAATTAGAAAGAAAACTAAGAATAATGAAAATTAATGGGGTTTTTTTATTATTATTTAAGTAGAAGAAACAAGAAAATGAGTCCACTGGGAAGTATGTCCTATATGATAAGCTGAGGAATGTGTTTGGATCCCTGTGAAATACAGGAAGGGAACAGAACGAATTGCCACTTGGATCTCACAAAGAGTTACTAGTCCTGAGAGGATCGTGTGGTGCGGTGTGCAGGCTGCCATGGACGTGGACAGCAGCTTATTCACCTCATCTATGACAACAGCCAATACATGCTTCCAGAAACAGCCCTGCAGTTCATATACTTCAAAACTCATATCCAGTAAGCTTCTCCTCAGGTCACCTTCTAAGCATAAAGTCTAAACTCCTTTTGCATCATAAGCAAAAGGAAATAAAAGGTCGTTATCTTTAAAATAAGAAGATATTCTTTAGACAGGAGATCTGTGTGTTGGTGTATCCTCCTATTTAGGTTTTTTTCCTAATTACGAAGTCAATGCCACTACACTCTCTTTCCCCAATACAGGCTAGGGTCTCTTTTTTCTTTTATTTCATGGTTCCCAAGTAGCTCATATTGCCCTATAGGAAGCAATAAATACTTACCCACCTGAACTGCTAGCTTCTCACCAAACATCTGGCCAATTTTGTGGGCCTCTTAACTATTGAATTTCCATACCAAATGCATTTTACATTTACATTTTTTATTTATAATACTTTTGAGTAAATCCAAACCAACAGAATATATCTCTGAGGCAGAGGTTTTAGCAGATGAATACAATTTTTAACATTTATAACTATCACAGCATGGCTTTTATTATGCAAGGAAAAAAGGCAGAGCAATTAAAAATATTGTCCATGGACCCAGAAGGAAAAAAAATGGAAAAGCCATTATTTAAGTAGCCACTGAAGAAACATCTCCTCAAACACATGATTCTTCCTTCTCCTAGAACAGAGAGTAAAAGACACAAGTGTGCTCTTTAAATGAGAAGAATCTCCGTGAAGTGCTTGCTGAGAAGCTTATCTTTTGTTTCAGTTCTAAGAAACCACAGAGATTTCAATAAGTCAAAGATACTGAAGAAAAGTTTATCAATACATAGTCCCGTGGGCTTTAAAATTATGTATTGCTGGAGCTGAACACCAACTTTGTCATGTGTTAATGAAATGGACCCACTTAATGGTAGCCTGATGGTCTGTGTAACAATGGAAAAGTTTCATAGCTTCTCTGAGCTTCATCTGTACAAGCAAGATAAAAAGAATAACCTCTCAATACTGTTGTAAAGATTGGACAAGATCACAGGTAAACCCTGGTATAATGTCTGGCTGGCTGGCATACGGCAGAAGCTCAATACATGTTGGCTATTCCTCCTCTATCTTGAGATCCCTCCTTTCATCCCATGGACCCAACCTGCTTAGAAATTGGAGGTGCCATTCAGATACATCCTAAAACAGTATTTATTAAAAGCATTTTTGAAAATAGCTTTTCACATTAGTTTGTCCATCTATAAAAAGAAAATGATATTATATACATTATCTTGTCCCAACTACTTGAGAGGCTGAAGCAGGAAGATCCCTTGAGCCTAAGAGTAGCCTGGACAACATGGTGAGACCCTAAAATAAGATAAAATAAAATAAAAATGCTTACCTCTTCCATAGGACTGGAAAAATGTTAATGAAATGAGAAAAAAACATAGACTAATCTTTAGAAGACTGTATTCTAGTCATGTGATCTTGGTCAAGCCACTCAACTTCACAGTCCTCATTTTCCCTATATTTAACATATGTGGTATAATTACATATTACATAGGGTAGTGTGGTAAACCCTTCTTTTCCAATGCTCTTCATACCTGTGAAGACCAGAAAATGTTTGGCTCATGGTAACACTGCTATTATTAATATTTAAACCTAGATTTTATACCATTGCTAAAATCCCAAAGTCTTATCTTTCCCAATTCCAGATGTTGACACTGAGAGGTAGAGGTAAGTTCTTTGAAGGCAGGGACTATTGCTTTTTTTTTCCTTAAAAGCTGCACTCCTACCTCAGCAAGAATCTATATTGTACCTAAATGCTATTACGTGTTCATCAAATCGATTTTGATGATTCCTCATCTTATATAAACATTTTCACAGAGAATTATAAATGAATACTCATGCAATTAAATGCAATGAGGCAGTGTAACATATTAATTGAAGCATGGACTTTTAAACCAGAGCAACTAAATTCAAATCATAGTTCTGCTACTTGTTATCTGTGTGTTTGAGAAAGAGTCTGCATCTCTCCAAGCATTTGTTTCTCTGTCTATAACATGGAATAAAAACTAGACCTACCTTGCAAGGTAGCAGAGAAATTAAATGAGATGCTGAATGCTTACAAAGTAGAAGGCATTTTGTACCTTTAGATTCTGTGCAAGGAGGGGATAAAAGCAGAGATCACTAAAGGTAAGAACAAAGTGGAAGTTTGCACAACCAGAGAGCTCTAAGAAAACCCAAAGTCCCCAAGTGAAGTAGCAGAGAAAGGTTAAAAGGCCCTGGAGAGGGGAACAAAGTTAAATCTCACACTTTTTCCTATGTTCAACCCTGCTCCTGGTGTTGCTGTTTTAAACAGATGAGCTGAAGGGCCATATTGAAAAAACAAAGTATTCTATTGAGGTAGAATATTACCCCTGTAAGGAAGAAAAGATTGCTTTTCTCACTCATAACTAGGTTCATGTCTGAAGCCACTATAACAAAAGACAAATTAATAAGAGAAAAGCATATAAATTTATTTAATATAAGTTTTACATGAGATTGAAGCCTTCAGAAATGAAGACACAAAGAAACAGTGAAACCTGTATATTTTTAATGCCAAGTTTGACAAAGAAGTGGATAGTTGTGGAGAAGTATGATTGGAAAAGAGAGTTCTGGTCTAATGATAATAAACTAGGGGAGTTTAGTAAAGCCATTTTGTTCAGATTCTTCTCTGTGTCCCTGTGTCTTTGGAGATAAGGATGTTCCTTTCCTCTGAGTATAGGGTGGGCACCTTTCACACAAGGGTCTTATGATCTACTTCCGAGGAAGGTCAGAGAATTCTTTTATAGCCTGCTTCAGGGAGAAGTGAGGGAGAAAGTCAGGGAGATCTTCCCACTTCTTCTTCTACTTCCTCAAATGGCAAGGTGCCATATTTTAGGGTAGCATGTCCTGAATTCTATCACCCCAAAACTTGCAGATTTGCTTCCTCTCTCTCCCTCACCCTTCTCTTCACCCTTCCAACTCCTCACACTCACCACTCTAGGCCTATGTATAGTTCCTCAACAAACACACTTGTTTTCATTTTAACCAATACACACACACATACACACATAATCCCATACTATAACCTCATATATACACAAAGAAACACAAGCATGTACAAACGTACATACATCCTTTACTCCTAACTGTTAAATCCTAAACAGTTCAAAGGCCCCACATATGAGTCATAGAAATTGATGGTATTAATGCCAGTAAAATACAACTGATAGGACTTCTGGTTAATCCTGACAAATTGAACATGTACATTTTTTCACCACTTCCCTCAAATCCCATTAAAATGATGATAATGGTTAAATTGTGAAAACTAGACAGTAGATGGATGGTAAATGACTTAGCAGACCAGAAAAAGCTGAAACCTAAACTAAGAAGCAACATGTTTTGTTCTGCAGAACCCAGAAAAACTTAAGAAATGGAGTCACCATGGACCTCTGAAGACTCCTTTCCCAGGGCAGAAGAAAGGAGAGGCTTATACAACAGAGGATGGAGGTGAACATATGCATGTATGTCCATTATACCTCAAGAATTCTATTAAAATGGAAAAAGCAACAAAATAAACCACATACACACAAAGGAATTAATTGGAAGTTAGCATCCTGAGTGGTAAGACATCACTGCAGCCCCAGTTTTGGGAACCCTGGGAGCCAGATGTATACTCCAGGCAGAAGATATGAGGATCACTGCAGAAACTAGCCAGCCCAAGAAATAAGACTTGAGATGATAACACTTAGTGGTCCTCCAACAAAACAACTAAGTCACCATATAATCACCCACCATTTGGTACAAACCCCCTTTCCCTCATGCACATCTTCCAATCATTTTTTCAGCACTTTCTTCTTAAAGTGGAAAGCTGTTTGAGAGAAACCTCTAACATTAAAGAGAGAGATGAAAGCAAACAAGAAAAGAAAATGAACTCAAAATAGAAGAGACAATGCAAGAAGCAGAAGAAAATTTCAAACACAGTCAAGCCTTGGAGGGTCCCCCTTATATTTCATGGGCTGGACTGGGTCACACAGCCACCCTTGGCTGTGAAAAAGACTGGTAAAGGGAGGGTCTGGATTTTCATCCTCTGCAGTGGAAAGCAAGCAAAGGAGAAAGGGGTTGAGAACGGCTGTGAATAGCCAAACAAGTGTCTGTCTATAAGTCTTGTAGCACAATTTGACCTTTAAAGCTACATACACAATTTGACCTTTAAAGCTGGATACACAATTGGCACTCAATAGACATTTCGTGGATTGAATCACAAAGAGTAACAACTCTCTTAATCTATGTCAGTTTAACCAATATTCTAAATTACAAGTCTGCAAACTGTGGGCTGAATCCCATTTGCTGCTTGTTTTTGTAAAGAAAGTTTTATTGGGACATGACCACATCCATTTATTTTTTAATGCATATAAATTTTAAAATATATAAAAACACTAAATAAATTTAAGTTTCTATGAGAAAATTATGAGAACACTTGTCAAGAGCTGCTGCCAACACCTTCCATCTTCTTAGTGAATAAATAAAAGAAATAAAAAGTTATAAGGTCAATGGACTTACATGTAAGTGATAGAAAAGACTACTCAAATAGTCTGTATATTTCATACTTTGCCACACTTACCTTGTCATTCATTCAACAAACATTTATTGAACATCTACTTTGTACAAAGTTTTATGGATATGACTGAGTCTCAGTTCATGCCTTTGAAAAGGTCACAGCTTTAAAAGAGAGAGAGAGGAAAATCATTTTTTACATACAGCATGCTAAGCACTATGATGAGGGATTGCACTGGGTGATATGGCAGCAACCCAGAGAAGGGCCGTCTAAGTTGGCCCAGCAGACAGGGAAGACTTCCCCGAGAAGGTCATTTTTGAAACATGTTTGAAGGATAGGCAAAAATTTGCCAGGAGATGACATAAGCATGGAAAGAACATCAAGCCCACAAAAGAATGAACACAAAAGCATACATCATATTACAGCTGGGAAGAATGGGTCACATTCTTACTTTGTCACAACTATGAAAAGCTAGATACACAACTGGCACTCAATAGACACTTCATGGATTGAATCACTAAGCATAACAACTCTCTTAATCTATGTCAGTTCAACCAATATTCTAGATCACAAGTTGGCAAACTATGGGCCGAATCCCATCTGCTGCCTGTTTTTGTAAATAAAGTTTTATTGGGATATAACCATACCCAATCATTTACACATTGTCTATACTGCTTTTGTGCTACATGGGCTGAGTAGTCAGCCATAGGAACCGTACAGTCTTGCAGAGCCAAAAGCATTTACTATGTGGCCCTTTACAGAAAAAAATGTACTAACCCCCTATTTTAGATTAACTGACACCCTCCATTCCCTTTAAAAATACACTTTAAGCATCTGAGCTCAAAGATAGTAAGTAATAAGTAAT
>VBSM01002608.1:137274016-137301739 GCA_008086735.1 Cheirogaleus medius
TGTTTATGGCAGCACAATTCACTATTGCAAGGACATGGAAACAACCGAAGTGCCTGTCAATTAATGAGTGGATAATTAAAATTTGGTATATATTCACAATGGAATATTACTCAATTCTAAGAAACAACAGTGAACTAGCACCGCTTATACTATCCTGGATTAAGCTTAAGCCCATTATCCAAAGTGAGGCGACACAAGTTCAGGAAAATGGGCTCCACATGTACTCGCCATCAAATTGGTACTGACTGATTAAAACTATGGTGCTCAAATGGTGGTAGTGTTCACCAGGGATTTGGGAGATGGGGGGGATAGACCCACATCTTAGAGATGTGGTGAGCATTGTGGAAGGGAAGGGCATACCTCTAACCCTTCCTAGGGAGAGGCAAAGATATGAAATGTAACCAAATTGTCAAAAAAACCAAACATTTATCGGGTGTCGGGAAGGTGGGAGAGGGGAGGAGGGGATGGGTATATACTTACATAATGAGTGCGATGCGCACCAACTGGAAAATGGACACGCTTGAAGCTCTGACTCGAGGGGGAAGGGGAGTCAAGGGCAATATATGTAACCTTAACAACATTTGTACTCCTATAATATGATGAAATTAGAAAAAAACTGTTATTAAGTTAGATGTGAATGAGACAACCACAAAAGATTGGGTGGAATCATAAAATATTAAGATTTTATTTTAGAAGTGTCTATAACTTTCATTCTACTTTTAAAATACCTAAAATTAGAAATAAGAAATGACACATTTTGGAGAGATGCTTATATAAGAAATGCAACACAAAATTGTAATTTGTGATTACAAATTACAAATTAAAGGGGAGTCTTGGCCCTATATCAACAGACAGGTGTTCCCCTAGAAATTTAGGTTAAAATAAAAATAATTATTTTAAGTAAGTAAATAGGTAAATAAATATTAATGTATATTTGCTGGCTTTAAAAAATAATAATAATTTCCTGATTTAATCAACTCTTTACTGTAAGGAGAGGAAAGGGAAAAAAACTGCAAGGTTTGTTTGGGTGAACAGAGACACAGGATATCAACTCCCTAAATTTGCTGAGGTCAATCTGGTTCTTCTAGACTCACCTCTCACCCAACTTCTGCTTTGACCCCAAAAGTGGCCATAGGCACCCATTTCTGTCCAAAGCCCAGTGCCAGCTACCAAGAAGGTTAAACAAACAGGACACAGACCTCATGCTCCCAGCTCCGGATCAGAAAGGAAGGATGAGCCCACACAGGCCCCAGTGGGAGCAGAAATTAATTAACAGGTTAGCCTGTGAAAATATCAACTCATTAAATCCCCAAAGTGTGACATCTAAGCTCTGACAAGCCATCTAGGAAATAAAATGAATAAAATAAGACAGTCCTTCTTCCTTACAAATCACACAAATTCAAAGTTCAGATAACTTCTAATTTGGTCTCTTTGCCCATCACCTCAAGGAACCTTGGATCTACCTTTAATCTGAAGCTTCAAACAAGACCCTGTTTCCTTGAGACTGCAAAAATAATGTTCCTTGTGGTGCATTAACTCTTTCCAAAAGAATGGGCAATTAGTTCAAAAGAGCTGGTTAGTTATTTATTTCCTCAAGATCCTTGATTAAACATTGTTTTTTTTCAGATGAGACTATTTGTTTTTTTCTTAGCCAATTTCCCCTTTGACCAAAAAGGCTATCCCTTTCAGAAAAAGAAAAAATGCTTATTGAGGTTGACATCCTGGAATCACAGTGGTGAACAGTGTGACATCAGACAAGGTGTTAAGGAATGCAGGGCCCTATAGGAAGCTCCCTGAAGGAGGGTCCTGTTCTCCAAGGTCACCATAGGCTCTCAGCTTCTCCACTGCCACCCAGGACAGAGCTATGAAGCCAGGAGACAGCCCCAAAACACACACTGAAGATGAGGAGCAAAACAATGATTAAAAAACCAAGACCTGAACTCCACATAATCCTGCCCTCCAAACAAGTCAACTGATACATCATTCCCCACTTCCAAGCCCCTCCCACATTGGCTGCCCCCACCTCCACCCTCACAATTTCCAGTGCAGATCAAGTCTAATCTCTTCTTCAAAATCTTCCCTCAACACTGGATGGGACCCTTCTTTCTCTCTCCTCCCACTTTGTCTTTTCTTTTTCCTAATCTATCTCCCTCTCCATCTCTCCCTGCCCGTCTCTCTCTGTCTCTCTCTCTCTCTCTCTCTGTCCTTTCACTAAGGGAATCAATAGTAGGGTCCACAGGGCAAGGAATTGAGGTCTCCAGCCAATACCCAGACAAGACCTAAGGCCTGCTATGCAAGTGAGCTTAGAAACAGCCAAACTTGGAGATGACTTCAATCCCAGCTGATACCTTGATTGCAATCTTATAAGAGACCCTGAGCCAGAGGTATCTAGTTAATCATTAGATTTATTGTTCTAAGATGCCAAATTTGGGGGTAGTTTGTTACACAGCAATATACAAATAATACACCAAGTTTTCAAAAAATATTAGATTTTTTTATATAAAACAAACTAAGTTTAATGTAGGCCCCTTCTTCTCCCCACTAGACTGGCAGGAAATTGTCTTATGCAATCCTGTAACTCTATACCCACATCTATCTGTCCAGGGTCTTATCAAAGACCCAAGGCATTTGGAAAAGAGTATTCGGGGAAGGCCGCTGGTCCTTGGCTTGGACTGGTTATCATTGCTGGGCTATTGCCCAACTGTGCATGCCCCCTGGAGTTCAGGAGTGCATGCCCCTTGGAGTTAGGGAAGGAGTTAGGGAGTGTGCATGCCCCTTGGAGTTAAGAACTGACAAGCCTCAGTTCACCCACTGGGACTTTTGTTGAGGCTGGAGCCTGGTGCCCAGGGCCAGGCTTCCCTCTGCAGACCTGGTCAGTTCCCAACCAGGGAAAGGGGCACCAGACCCCTCCCAGCCCTCCATGCTCAGCAGGCCTCTGAACATCTCCCTCCTCTGCCACTTCTACCTCTTTACCCCACAGTCCTCACCCGTGCATATACACACACATGCCCTTAGCATAAGTCCAAAGAGCTTAGGATATTTTTTTTTAAATCCTGAAAGATAGTTTATCTTCAAGCTGCTACTACAATAAAAGAACACAATGGTCTTCTCATAATTCAGGAAAAAATACAAATAGTTCTCATTCTTTCTGATGTTTCCACACCTTCAAAAACAAAATACAAATTAATGTTTCAACAAGTAATCTCACTGTAATTATTTCCCCCAGATATCCAAGAAAAGATTTATGCTCCAAGAAAGATTGTTATATTTACTCCAAGGTTCTGAACACCTTTCAGCAACTGCAGGGAACTACCACCTCCCACCACCACATACATACACACACACTCCCAACTAATAAGAAGCTCAATACAAATTAACGTTTCAGAGGGAATGAGAGGCTTCCTAGCAGGAACATAGTTCTTCTAAATCCCTCCTTGCTCTACTAGAGAATAGCCCAAGCAACCAGTCACAAGGCAGGCATCATGCAGGCATAACTGGAATAAGCTTCTACTTGTAGGTATGATTTAAGCTGAAGCAGGGAAGTCTCTCTGACCCAAAATATCTTCCTAGTGGTCTGCAACAATGACTGAACTCCACCTTTAGAACTTGGCTCATCTGGGCTGAAAGCATTGTCACTCCAAAGTTGAACTACCCATTGAGCTGTTTTTAGCCAGGAGCACCTTCTTACAATTTAGCTTATCAGTTCTTTTCTAACAGTCAACTTATTGGAAAAAGGGTTTGAGTTCTTATAATGAGTGGAGGAAAAAGAACAAAGAGATTTTGAACAGCAGCAGTAAAAGCATCTTGAATGAAAGGCTCAAGACAGCCAGGGAGAGTGGGATGAATAGAAAAATGCTCCCTATTACCATAAATGTAATATGACTGTTGGGGTTATGATGCTATGTTCTGTATGGTTATACTATGAAGACTGGCTAGTCTATGAAAGCCACCCCTGGGGCTAGATATAGTCTCATGAAGGGTCATTGTTAGTGTCCAGTAAGAGGGGTATAATGTATGAGAAGAAGAAACCAGAGCTGAAAGGTCTAGACATCAGGGTCTAGATGCCTGCATGGGCATCTGTAGGTAGTACATATAAAGACAATGTCCTCCCTGTGAAGAGAGACCAAGAGCTGGGAATGGAAGAGGCCACAATGGAGAAGTTCCAAGGGTACCTCAAAGATGGGGTAGGAACAGCCTGTACTCAAAGGAGATATATTTATAAAGCAAATTGTCTAGATTCACAGTGCTTTTCTGTGTAAGTTTCTTGACTCTCAGCTTGTGGTAGAGATCAAGTCAGTTGAGCAACTGCCTGGAGGGTCCCTCTAGAAGGGGCTACAACACCATCAGAAAGGCAGCAAGGAGTGAATTGTATTTACTGCCACTTATCTCAAGGAGAAAGCACACTGATTGGAGATCATTTGGGAGGAAGGAATGGGGAGAGATCCCTGAGAGTCAGGTCTTCCAAGAAGAGTAAAACTGGTTAATCTTTGGACTTCTGATTGTCTGGATTGGATATGAAGATGTGGGTTAGTAGTTAAATTACCAATGGATCAGTGAGGAAAAGCTAAGCTCTACTTCCTGAAGTCTTTCTCTCTGCTTCCCAAACACGCCACACCCAAGGCTATCAGATGGAAGAGCACCACACTTACTATCCTGCTTGTGGGGGTAGGTGTACTCCAGGCCTGCCCAGGAAGAGATCCGTACTCAGCTTGGCTACTGAGAAGCAAGAGAAAGCACACTTGTGCCTCACTTGGGTCAGAGTACTCTTGAGCCCACTTGTGTTGGTTTTATCCAAGAAACCCCAAAAGGAAGATGAATCCCTGGACAGCCCAGTCCTCCCACCCTTACCCTGCAGGAGATTCTTCTCCACTCAAGGCCAACCTCATAAGAACTGGCGTTCTTTTGTTGCCATTAATTAGGAAGGTATCATTTCCTTTCAGGGGAGCACTGAGAGTCTATGATGAGGGATCGCAAGACGAGGCAAGAGAACTTGGAAGATGGATAAAGACTACCTATTCACAGGACCAGCCCCGGACATAGACTTATTGGTTGGAAAGTGTTGTCATAATAAACATTCATGAAATATTAAATGACAACTATTCCAGATATTATCTTCTCTTCTCTTCATGGGCAAGTTTATCTACAAGGCAACAACAGAATGAGGAGAAAAGCTGGGGAATGGCTCAGGTTGCCCATTTCTCCTCATCAATTGCATTGTGCTCCTACTTTCTGCTTATCCACTGGCCCCATCATCAATAGACACTAGATTTGAGATCCATGGATAGCTCTTCTCCTTTTTGTCCCAAATCAGACAGTCTCTAAATAAAATGCCCAGGCTACAGTGTATTTGAGCTTCCAAAGTAGCCTGACCTCATATAAGTTGTTCATTCTTTGATGGCTATTCTCTTATTCCTAAACTCATTCATAGGCTAAAAATCATAAAATTGTTAGAACTGAAATGGTCTTTCAAGAACTCCTAACTCACCATCCTCTGTTAATGCATAAAGAAATCAGGTCTGGAGAGGAGCAATTTTTGATATATCCAAGATCCCACACTTGTTTGCAGGAAGGCACAGACCATTCTGTGTAGTCACACAAGAGGAATTGCTGCCACTAAGCCCAGCTGAATTTATTTAGCTGTGGCCTCAAGCCACCTTCTCTGAAGGGCTTAGTCAAGGTCATACTCCAGAATCACCTCAGAATTCTGCTACTGAGAGCCAACACGATTCATGAATCACTCACTAATTTCCTATATTCACCTCTCTACACACTGGCAAAATTAGTTTTTCTTTCAAGGCCAGCTCAAAGAAGAACAACAGCCCCTCCTGTAGCCTGAGGTCATCACTGGACAAGCAGCGTGAGGGTGAGTGGGGCGGGAGTCAGCCTGGGCGAGAGAATTCCACAGAGCAGTTCTCAGGCCTCTGAATCCACAGCTTGACCTTGAATGAGGTTTGAAATTCCACCCTCCATGTTCGATCTCTAACTTTTGTCCCTGTGAAAATGCAAATATCCCTGTCAACTGCTAGATTATTACGGGGCATCAGCAAATGAAGGATCACAGTGCATGGGTGGGAGGAAGGGGAGGGAGAGCAAAGAGCTAAAGGCCTGTTTGGAAGACTGTGAGGGTGAGAGAAGGAAAAGGTGGAAAGAGGTCCCTGAAAAGGCTGACAGGGCAGAAGAGAAAGCAGGAAGCCTAGGGAAGCATTTGCCCTGCCCCATGCCTCACCATCCCCATTTCTCTTAATGAGCAGTTTGCCTCTCTCCTTGGGTATCCACAGTTTCCTTAAAGATACCGATCCTGCGATTCCCAATGCATCTCCAAAAAAGAGATGCCCAGTTAGCTCCATTTTGAGAGGAGATCTGGAATTATTTAAGCATCGCCCTCATCTTCACCCATTCGGAACTTTCTGACCCTAAATATCTAGAGGGTATAGGCTATTTCTCTCACCTAGAAAAATAAGGGCACTCTCGCAAAAGTTCTGTGCTTTAAGTTCAATACAGGAAACACAGAAGAAAAATACCCTCTGGTCTTCACCTGGCTTTATTTTAAGAGAAAAAGAATAAAAAAATTCTTTCAAGTTAGTTGGTGTTCAATGTTTGACATAAATATTTTTGTTGTTTTTCTTCTTCTTCTGTTATTGCATTATTTTCTGTTTCTTCTTTGACTACTGCTATGAGTTAAACAAACAGCAGTCTAAGGACACGGTCCCAACAAGACTGCTCTTACTTCAGACACCATTTGCAAGTTTGGAGGTCCCCAGGGCCACCCACACTTCAGACCAGCTGGCCACAAAGTTGGGGATTCCCACAATCACCCTCAGTTTCAATAATTTCCTAGAATGACTCACAGAACTCAGGAAAACACCACACTTATGATTATGGTTTTATACAAAAGGATGCAAGTTAGAGCCAGCCAAAGAAAAAGAAGCATAGAGTGAGATCTGGGAGGGTTCCAAACACAAAGCTTCCATCACCTTGGGTGACTTGTTCCCCCTCAGCATTGATGTGTGGTAATCCACATGGAGTATTGGCCAACCAGGGAAGCTCACTTAAGCTTCAGTGTCTAGAAGGTTTGGAGGTATGGTAAGGGGTGGGGATTTTGTTTGTTTCATTATGTAGGCATGATTGGTTGAATCACTACTCTCCTGAGTGAATTCAATCTCCAGTCTCCCTCTTCTCCCAAGAGTCAGGCTGATATCACATGGCTCAAAGCCCAAGGCCTCTAATCACATGCTTGGTCTTTCTAGTGTGAACAACCTCCACCGTGAGTTATCTCATTGGCATAAACTATTTAGGGGCCCACCATGAGTCACCTCGTTAGCATAAACTATCAGGTCAGGTGCAGTCTGAGGCACCCACCATGAATAGCAAAGACACTCCTATCATTCTGGAAATTCCAAGGGCTTAGCGGTTACCTCCCAGGAGCAGAGACAAAAGCCAAACCTCATTTTGGGGAAATTCAACTCTTCACTACACAGCAACCCCCCAAAATGTGTACGGAACATATTTAAAAGATATAAGTCACTCATAGCAGATGGGAAACTCAATTACATAGCATAATCTTGGATTTTGATAAATGTCCAACATCTATTAAAGAAGTGGATGCTTCCATTGCTCACACAGGGCTCTGGGAAAGGAAAATGACCTAATTAGGCTGACTGTAAACTGAGCCTTTTAAAGACAGTCAAACCTAATCTTTTGGCATTGACCTCACAGATTAGCTGGAATGAATAAGGATGGTAGAAGAAAGAAGCATGTATCATTACCTTGAAACCAAATGGTTGGAGGTGATATAACTGAAGACTGATAAAAGTCTCCTAAAATATCCAAGGACTTTTCTTTTTATTCTGGAAAACAGAAGTATAAAACACGAAAAATCAAATTATGTGCCCCTTGTGTTGACACCGAGAGGAGATTCCAAATGTGCCCTGCTAGTTCTTGGAAAGTGCAGTTTCACAGCTTTGCCCCATGCCAAGGGTAGGATGGGGTTCCCTGGGCCATCCACAACAGCCTCCCTCCACAGCTCTTTCCCTGCCTGGTGACTCCACAGAAGGGGTGTAAAAATTCTTGTCATGACAGGTGCTCAAATTAGAGTTCAAATGCTTTTGTGAGGAACAGCAATAGCTTTGAGAAGTGTTCCTCTAAAGATTTCAAAGAGCATACTCTCTCTCTCTCTCTCTCTTTTTTTTTTTCCTTTAGATATTTTCCTTTTTTCTTTAGAGCCTGTGTTGCCTAGGCTGGTCTCGAACTCCTGGCCTCAAGCTATCCTCCCAACTTGGCCTCCCAAAGTTCTAGAATTATAGTCATGAGCCACCGTGCCTGCCTTAAAAGAACATACTCTTTTTAGGTGTTTGTTTTTAAAGAAAAGTAATAATCTCCCAATTCTGCTTTTCTAGACTCATTTCCTTTTCATGATTTTTCCAAAATTTCAATTCAACTAGATTAATATGATGTGCCTAGCACTCTGCAAAGAAGAGTAGGGAGTTTCATAGAAAAAGAATATGGTCCCCACCCTCAGTGAGATTATAATCCAGCTCAAAAAATAATACTAGCATATTTATATCCTTTAAATAAGAAAACAATGTGGCATTTAAGCCAGTATCCAAAAAAAGCAGTTAATATAATGAGTACTTTAAGAATCCAAGGTGGAAAAAACTGAGGCTCAGTTGAATCTGGAGAAAGTCTTCTCAAAAGATGTGAAATTGAAGGTAGGCTTTGAGAAAGGACAGAAATTTTAGACACAGAGAATAGGAAAGGAAGAGACATTCTAGAAAGAAGAGCTAATACTCTTCTTTCTAGTTTTCAGGTATAGACATAGAAAAGAGAAAAATGTTTATCTAGGGAGATTTTTTGTGGGGGAGGAGTGAAGGGATAGCCTGATAGAGACGTATAAAGCATTGTCCCTGCCCCAGAGGACACTGAAGTCTATAGTTTTTAAAAATATTCAGATTAGAGATAGACCAAGAAGGGTTATAACTAGTTGTCTCATTACTAAAATGGACCTGCAAATGCTTACATGACAGAAAGTCTATGAGCAAATATTGGAATAGGTATTTGAATAGGACTACAGCCTCCATTCTATTATGAAGGAAAACTATTTCTTAGAGAAACTATATTCCATAATTATGTGTTTGCTCAAAAGATACTTTTCTGACCCCAAGTTCCTGCTGTGAAATACAATACCGGGTGAAATTCAAACACATAAACAGGTATTCACAAGGAAAACAGCATCAGAGGGAAAACAACTTACAAGGAGAATTCTATTTTAACAAACGTCCTTCAAAGTTCTGGCCACATTGAGTATAGGACAATAACCTGAACTGACATCATTTTAATGTCCCAAGGCTGAGAGGACCAGAGAATACACTGGATGACAGAATTGGGATCCAGAGTAAAATATAAGATTCCATGATGGTCTGAACCTAACTAGATGCATTTTAACAGAAATAAACACAATGTTCAAGTGTAAAATGTAAGAAATGTGGCTTAATATCACAGGTTTAAAAAAACAAATTAGGAGTCATAAACATAATATGGCTGCCTCCAAAGACAACAAAAGCAAACTTGGGCTGTGTTAAAGGCAGATCAGTGTCTAGAGGCAAGGAGGAGATTGTCTGATCTATTCTGCACAGGTAGCATCACCTAGGGTCACCACACACTTTTAATGGGGGTATAGAGATCCAGAGAGGAGTACAAGGGTAATCCATAAGACTCGGCCTGATTAAAAAAAAAATCAGCCTAGGGAGAAAGGGACATAATGGTTTTCTTCAATATCAGAAGGTCTGCTGTAAGCAGGAGGAATTAGACTGATTCTTTACTGTGCAATTCCCAAACTTTCCAAACCAAAACTCAGGACGCAGAGTTTTTGTGCCACTTCTAAATACAAGAGGTAACATAGGATATGTGATTTGAATACTGAGAGTTGGAAATTTCCAGGATCTATGATAGCTTATAAGACAATAAATGTTTGAAATCAGATATTATGTTCTAGAAAATCCAGGGCTTATAGTCACAGAATACAATGAATAAGGAGAAATTCTAAGATGATAAATTCCAGCTTAGTATACAGGAAAATATTCTAACAGAAAGTGTAACCCAAAGACTAAATGCTCTACCTCAGTGGGTAGAGATTTTTGTAATAAATATTTGTTGTGAACTCACTGAATAGCAACCATTACCTTGCCCTCAAGTCATTCAGGGTCTAGAGTGGAAGCAACTAAAATACCCAGGGTGAAAAAATTGTGCAATTAACATGAAGAAAATGTAGAATGGGAGCCTGGGAGTGAAGAGTAGGAAGAATGGCACTTGAGTTTAATCTCGGGGTTTGGTTGCCATATAAAAAATCAGTTAGACTGGGGTCACCCTGGAATCAGACATTTAAGTATAGATACAGGAAAGATACAGCAATGGCCTGAGCTAGGGCAGAGGTGATAGTGATAGAGTAGTGAATAGATCGGAAGAAACATCAAGGAAGTAGAACAAATAGGAGGAGTGGGGATGAGTAAGAGGGTGTCAGTAATAGCTGGGTTTTCTTGAAAGACAGTTCCATCCAGAAAGAGAATAGACAACAAGCTCTTTTGTTAAAGAAGAATTTAGTCCTAGACAGCTTGAATTTGAAGAGTCTAGTAACAAGCACATGCAGATATCTAGCAGGCAGCTGAATATGGGGGTCTAGAGCACAAATCAAAAAAAGAAATGAAAGAAAAATTTGAGGATATCTCATAGAAAGCAAATAAAATAGACATATCAATTAAAAGTAGGAGATCTAAGAGGGCTAACATTCAAAACTAGGAGTTCTAAATAAAGGAAACAGGGAAAATACAGGGGACAAAATTGTCAAAGAAAAAAATGTAAGAATATTTCTGAAGGATATGATTTTCCAGATTGAAAAGTCCAAAGACCCAATAAAATGATGAAAAAGAAATTCACATCAAGACAAGAATCTTACATAGGATTCTTAAAATTCATGGATAAAGATTCTAAGAAGAAAAAAACAAATGACATACAAAGAAATGGAAATAAGAATGGGATCAGACTTCCTAATGGCAACATTGTAAATTAGATGACAGTGAAGTATATCTTTAAAATAATCAGAGGAAAAAAATTCCCAATTTATAATTCTATACCTCACCAAACTATGAATCAAGAGTGAAGGTACAGCTATTTCCTTTTATGCAAGGTCTCAAAAAATATATTTCCCATGCACGCTTTCTCAAGAAACTTCTGGAGGATAATTTCCTACAAAACAAAAGAGTTACTGCAAAAAAGAAAGAGGAAGATGTGGGAGCCATATAACAGGGGACTTTGGGGCAAAAGAGGTCAATAGAATCCTCAGTAAAATAAAAAGGTAAATGCCATGACAACAGCTGGGCAGCCATTTTATAGGGCAAACAGTCCGGATTAAAGCAGAAGAGTAAAAGACTCTAAGAGGGAGATTTCCAGAAGAAAATAAAAATGATAGGTGTTCTGACAGGTTTATAATGAGGTAGATTGGATTGAGAGTCATTTTACAGAGTTACTGAAAGATATAGGAAGCCTTAGCAAAAGATCGGAGGAAAGCTAAGTAAATTAAAAAAGAGACAGAAAAAGAACTTCAGAAAAGCCACAAGCTGAACAAGAAAGGAAAGGCATTCATAACATAATCCTGGTCTCAGCATTGAACAATGTTAACATAGTTATGTTAACATTAATTATGAAAATAATGCATATGGATGTTATCAAATGCATGATAAAATTATATTGGGAAGATACAGGAGAATGAAATATGTATGAGCAATGGATGATTATATCAGAAATCTATTTCTGTGCAAAAAACTATCCCAAAACTTAGTTAAAACAACTGCAATCTTATCTGCTTATGAATCTGCAGATTAGCAATATGGATTGGCCTCAGATGGACAGTTCTTCACTCACATGGCTGCTGTTTTCTGGGGGACTCTACTAGCACAGGGTATCTAGGATGATCTCACACTCATGTTTGGGGACTCGTGCTGGCTGTCTGCTGTAAGTCTAAGGGCCTCAGCCAGGACACCTTGTCTGTGTTTCATGTGGCCTACCACCCTACAGTCAGTTAGATCACGCTTGTTTACATGAGAGCAGTGTTCCAAGAGCAAAGGTAAAAAGGCTCTTGAAGTCTAGGTTTAGAAGTCTCACATTGTTCCTGCCAGAACATCTTGTGGGTCAAATCAAGTCATATGGCCAGCCCAGATTCAAAGGAGAGGGAAATAGATCCTCCTGTTGACAGGAGGAGCTACAGAGGTGCTTTGGAAAGGGGTATGCATCTAGGGATGAGAGAGTTTGTTGTGGCCACATTTTCAAACATTCCACTATAAGAGTATGTAAGAATTAAGTCTTTATCCTCTAGAGTGGGGAATCAGTACATTGTCTACTGTGGAAAAAATCAACAAATCAGTATGTAATTTAGAAATATGATAAATACAACAAACAGCTGAAGAGTTTAAAGTGGTTGACTTCGAAGAAGGAATCAGGGTGGAAGAGAACACAATAGGCAACTGCTGTTCTTTGTTACAAGCCATATAGAACTGTTTAACTTTTAAAACTATGAAATGTGATTACTTTGAAAAGCAAAGTAAAAGTAACAAGTTTGGCTATACTAGCAATTTCACTTTGGGTATATGCCCAAAAGAATTGAAAACAGGGACTCAAACAGTTATACCAATGTTCATAACAGCATTATTCATAATAGTCAAAGTGGAAACAACTCCAATGTCCACCAACAGAAAAGTGGATGGACAAAATGTGATATGTACATACAGTGGAATATTATTCAAACTTAAAAAGGAAATTCTCACACATGCTACATGAATGGACCTTGAAGATGGTATGCTAAGTGAATAAGACAGTCACAAAAGGACAACTATTAGATAATTCCACTTATATGAGGTACCTACAGTAGTCACATTCATAGAGACAGAAAGTAGAATGGTGGTTGCCAGGAGCAGGGGGGAGAGGAGAAGGGTGAGTTATTTAAACAGTACGGAGTTTCAGTTTGAGAAGATGAAAAAGTTCTGGAAATGGATGGTAGCGATGGCTGCACAACAATGTAAATATATATAATGCCACTGAATTGTACACTTAAGTATGATAAAATGATGAAATTATTTATGTATACTTTACCACAATAAAAAAATGAATAAATGCTGCAAATAAAAGTTTGGCTTTTATTTGGGGAAAGACAGGTATTAAGCAGTTCATAAATGGAGGCATGATGTTAAGGACTGACCTTTGGTTGTTTTCCTTCTTTCTTTTTTTTTTTTTTTTCTTTCCTTCTTTCTTTAAGAATAGAGAAGACTTGAGTATACTTAAAAGCTGAGTGAAAAGAACCAGTATAGGTCTGGGGCTTGACAGAGCCGACAGGAGGATAATTGGTGGAGAGAAATGTCTGCTAAAAGAGGTATCCGAGCCAGGCAATTGAGGCTTGCCTGCACTGGATGTGCTAAAGACAGTTTGGCTAAGCTCTTGTTGAGTTGTCACAGACTGGAACAATTCCTGAGAACAATTCCCTTCCATTCCAGAGAGCCTTACAAAATAATACATGCCTCAAAAAGTCCTACTGCATAAAACATGTCACCTGACAGGAGCATTCACCATTAACTTACCATTTGTGCATTTATCAATCAATCTGCTCAGGGAATTAGTTGACGGAAAGAGTATTTTTATATAGACTATATTGTCAAAATATTGTTGATCTGTTTTAATAGGAAACATGATTACATGTTGCTTTTGTTGTTTCTCTAATGGGTGGACCAGGAGTGGGGAATCTTTTCATGTTGGAAGTCTGCATTAATTTAGCTGTAATCAAATAAGGCCCCACTCAAGAAACTTCAATTAGATATACTTAAAAATGAACATTACTTTGTAAAAATCTAACTACCACATACTTAATAATTTTGAAAAGTGAAAACTGTTCATTTTAAAGTTAACTAACCTTTTGATGACTTTGCTGTGTCTGCTTTTTGTTGGAAAGCATTTGAATATTTGGTTGCACCATGGAGGTCCACAGTTTCAGTTGATCCTCTAGATGGGTATCAGTCATTTGTGACCTTAAGGGTGTCTTGATTTGGGTTGGATAGGAGAATGTAGATTCACAGCAATAAGTGGTTGAAAAGCAAGAAAGCATTTTTCAGGCGTGTTACCAAACACGTGTATTCTACTGCATTTTTCCATATTTCAATTGGATCTTTCTTAGCATCAAACAATGATTTTAAAATGTCATCTACTGAGAACTCAATCAATTTCATCTGTAGTTCTTTAGGTCCCTTGGTAATATCAACTAGGTGAGGCTGAAATGCTACTTTGAGTGTGATGTCATGATTCTCAAAGTCAGTGAAACTTTCATTGCATTCTCCAATTAATAGGTCTATAACAGCTGAGTATTCTTCAAATGACTTGTATATATCATCCTGCTCATTGCTAACTGGGGAAAACATTCATCTGAAATTTCTTTTTGAAGAAGAAGTGTTTTGAAAAAAGATAGCCTTTTTCAAAACGTTTGAATTTTTTGTCACATGTCATATATAGACAGTTTTACCTTGCAAAGAAATATTCAAGTCATTTTGATTTGACATGATATCACACAGAAATGTTGCATTCCTATAGAAATCTTTTTCAATGATTCACACTGCTGATTCTGTTCTTCATAAAATTTAACTACCTGTTCTCACAGAGATAAAATTTTGGCTAACACCTGTCCCTGCGATAGCCAATGCACTTTAGAATGATACAGCAAATCCACACTGAATACCTCATTGTTCAACTTTAGTATGTTAGAAATCTGGCAATGCCATGTTGCATTTGCACAAATATAGTTAACAATACTTATAACTTGTTGCAAAGTGTCACTTAAAATAGTAGCTTCAGCACAGAGATTTTCCTGATGCAAGATACAATGAAAAGAAATGAGAGCATCTGGAGGTATTAATACTTTTTTTCATCTGTGCAATAACCCCTTCATATTTTCCTGTCATGGAAGGTGTACAGTCTGTACATACACTCCATCACATTCATCTTGAAAGTTGTTGAAGATACCTATTCCCCATGTTCTACTCGCAAGAGTGCCCAAAGCAAGTAACTCTTCGTAGCAAAGAAAATTTTGTTATGATCCTAATGAAGATTAAACCTGCACTTAGGTATCAGTTGATTCATCCAAAGTGATTGAATAATATATTTTTTCCTTTTGAAGTACTGCATGAAGTTGTTCTGCTAAATTGAAGGCTAATTCATGCTGCCGACCAGTTATAGTTCTCCTTGAAAGAGGCAGTAGTTTGTACTTTGAAACATTATTGGGGTCTAAGCATCCTCCAAGGTTGACAATGAATTATTTCACAATTTCTACATCACTGAATGGCTTCCCTTTTTTCTCCGAATATATAAGCTTTTATAAGTTGCTTTAGTGGCATTACTTCTAGGTCTTTTTCCTGCTTGAAATAATTGTCTTTGCTTTTGCTTTTCATCTTTTAATTTCTGCAATACAACCTTTCACATCTCTCCCTCTAATTTAAAATATTTGTGGTCCTTATGAGTGTTATAATGCTGATGGGCACTGAATTTCTTTAATGTTGATATTGCAGTATCACAAAGCAAGCAAATCATCTTATTTTTAGCAGAAACAAGACAATAGTGCAATTTTCAATCTTCATTAAAACATCTGTTTTCTTCCTTCAGCATTCTCTTGGTCTTCTATGACATTATGGGCTGTTAAGCAGACAGAATTTAAAAATACTGTCGGGCTGTGCAACTATTCACAAATTCCACTGCAAACAGAAACACAGTGAACTGTTGTCAAAAGCTGATAACAGACTGGCATAGTTGACCCCCATAAACTCTCACCAACCAGCCTCATGTGGTAGTGGCGCCAGTCAGGTGAGGGAAGTTGGAACTAAATCATGAGTGTAGCAGCCGTCAACTTAGCCCTTATGGCTTACTACTGTTGTAATTGTGCCAGTCAATATGGGGGGATTATTTCATTGAAACTTATTTTATTCTTTGGTATTTTAAATACTTTCATTTTAAAAATAAAATAAAAACATAAAACTTGAACAAAAATGTATTAATAAAAGATAAAAGGATTAGTTCTGTAAAATTTGGATTCGGTCAAAAGGCTGCACTTAAGGACCTAAGAACACATGTGGCCTTAAGGCCACAGGTTACCCCCGCTCGGCACTGCCGCACCTCCCCTGCCGGGGTGGACTATAAATACTTCCATTATATTCTAGGATAGTTTAAAAAGCAAATTTTCTTGCCATCACAGAAAAAGGACCAGTTTTGAATGATTTGGACTCTTGGTTTCCGGGGTCATGGGAGTCTATTGTGAATGAACAACAGGAGAATCTGAAAGTTGAGGAGGTGAAACAAGAAAAGAAGAGTTCTCGGAGAGAAATCAAAAGTGAGATGATTTCCCCCAAACTAAAAAGAGGTCAGAGATCTTAGCGAATCTTGCTCAATCCTCACCTAATTTGTCCACGGCCTCTGCCACCATCCAGAATGGTACAAAATCTCCAGGAGTGATCTGACCCTTGACACTGTACAGAGTGGTGAAAAGCCCCCATACCTGTGTTTGGATTGGAGAGAGATGAAAACTGAATGTTTTAGAGACCCGGCCTGAGACAGAGGTGACACCCTTTTACCCAGGTTGAAATACAGGGACAATATGAAACAGTCTCAACAAAATTCAATGTATTTTGTAAAATGTTATGTTACTGATGTGAGAGAAGAAAATGACTCTGGCATCTATAAAAATAACTGAACTTTTTAATTCTACTGAAATAGCAATTCTTTGCACCAGGTTTGATATGGAAGAGTTGGCAAAATTTCTTCTAACTTTGACCCTTTCTTGGCAACATAAACCATATGATTTTATAAATAAAGAATAATAAGAAAACACCAGAAAACACTGCAATTATTCTTATTTTTCAATCCCTTACACTGACAGCCACATTTATTCCTCACAGCAAATGTAATTATTAATAGTGTGAAACAGAAGAAACAACTATTTAGATGCCATTTTTCCAGCCTTTTTCTGTGGGTACTGACCTATACCTCAAATGACCTTACATCTGCTGGTTTCCTTTATCCAGAAATCCTGGGAACAGCCTTAGCCTCTGACCCAGTCAGGGTCTGCTCCTAGATCATTGTGGCAGGACTCAAGGTCTTGGAATCCGTGTGTATCCATGACAACCCAGCACCAGTATAGAGTCTGCTTCTTCAAGAGGCATTTTACAGCTTTTTTTCTGGAGGAAAAGGAAAGAGGGAAAGGAGAGGAAGGGAGAAAGAGAAAGAGAGGAGGGAGCAGGGTGGAAATAAGGAGGAGTAGAGAGGAGGGAACATGATCTGGGGGAGAAGGTGAAAGCCATTAAACATGGAACCAGCACACCAAAACAGACCTCAAAAGTATACACACATTATTCACAATCAGAAAGGCTTTGGGGAACCTTCCTGTTATGATTATTTTCTTTTTCTTTCTCTATTTCTCCCTGGTTTCACCCTGAAAATCCCAGCACCCTAGCTTTTCTCAATATATTTTATCTGCATGAAAGTTCCTCTTGGAATTTCAATCAACCAGCACTCTCAAGTTTTCTCCCTTTCCTTTTTAACATTTAGTATATAAAAATGAGCAGGGGGTCAACTACAACTGGATGAAATCACTAATCATTACAGAACTCAAATTGCAGCCCCCTGGTGTATGGAAAATTGCTTTTTACTGTGGCCAAACATGTGCAGGGTGCAGGCAGAGCCTCACTATGAAAGGGAGTGCAGGTATTAGTCATACCACAATCTTGCCAGCAATTTTAGAAAACTCATGAGACTGGAATGCTTCAAGATGCTGCAGAAATAGCACATGTACGCACGCATGCACACACACACACACACACACACATATACACACACCAGTTTGTTCTTTGAGCAGTTTCCCTTCTGTCACTTAACAACACCCACTCACCCTTCCTATTGATTTATTGAAAATGACACAGCATTGTTCCAAAGTTCTTCTCTTCTTCGTTTCCACTTACAAGCAATTACTTCCAAAATTGTAAAAAAATTGCAATAAAATATTACTCAATTCTTGAGAATCTGTTACATCTCTTCTGGGAAAAGGACAGAGAATAGGAGAACGGAAAGCCATACCAGCATTTTCTTCAGAAAAAGTTGTGCTAATCAGGTTGAGGTGAAAAAATACATTTCAGAATACTTAATATTCTCTTCAACCATGTTCTTTTAAATCTCCAAAGAAACTGAGATAGTTTTCAGCCTACTTATGTTTGGTTTTTACAGAGAAATCTGAGGACATCTAATTTAATGATAAAAGCAAACAATTTAGGACCAAATTTGCTGGTTATTTTATGCTCTACCCCTCCACTTCTCTCAGTCATACAAAAATGCTAAAAGAAATGTAAGTGCGAAAGACAAAGAGAGTGCTGGGTGAATTCGCCCACACACACAGCTTGCACACAGCAGGCTGGGGAAGTGCTGAATCCCACAGGCAGGGTCTGCAAGGCAGTGGGAGATGAGGGTGAAGAAGAGGAGGAAGGCAAGGCCAAGGAGAGTCTGAAGAGTGGGGGGATTAAAATGTCAGGAGAGAAGGTGGGAGAGAGATGGTAACGGCAGAGGTGGGTAGAAAAAGAAAAAGAGCAGGGATTTCTTTTATAGGGAGGAAGGGGGGAACAGAGAGGAGAAAGGGAAGGAGCAAAGGGTGAAAAAGAACAAGGAAGCAAAAAATAATACTACATAGAAACAGAAAGAAACAGCAAAGGCGAAGTGGTAGTCCTGGGCAAATGACAATAAATCTCTGACACACTCCTGCCGGGGTAAGATGCTGCTCTCATCCAAAATGGCGGCGGCCGTCACAGCCTTCCTTCTCTGGGTTTCTCTGAATACTAGAACCAGTGCCCCTGAGGATGAGCTGATTAATGAGTTGTGGCAGGACCTCATTGCATCTTAACGATTTAGGATTTTCCTTTCACTTCCTGCCTGTGGTTATGGATCTTTTATCTGCTTTATCTGTGGAGCCTAATGAATTCCTGTTAAGTCTTTATAGCAGTTGTCCTTTCCACTTAAATCTTCCCCCTGATCCTATTTACCAAGTTTACAGTTCAGAGTGTTGTGTGCTAAATTGTTTGTGTTTTTACAACCATTGCTAAATGCTGACTCGAGAAGGTGGTTAAGTTGCCAAGAGGAGACTCCTCGGGGAAGAAATAAGTAAAGCCTGATGGATGGGTAGCAAGTGCTTCCTTCCTTCTGCCACCTGCTGTGTTTACCATCCTGGGTGTGGAGATTCAGTGTGCACTGAGGGGTCCTCCTGGGACCTCCACTAACCTAGGTTTGAAGGGTAGAGAAGAGAAATGGATCAGCAGCCAGGAGGGCTACATTCTGCCCCAACCTTGCCATGAGTAACCAGGGGAGAGCTTGGACAAGTTGTTTAAGCTCTCTGAGCTGCAGTTTTCTCATCTGTAAATTGGGATCAGTATACCTCCCTCTTTTACACCAAAGTTGGGAGGGGAACATGGTACAACTGGGGAATGATCGAAAGGGTGGTGTGATTGCTGCAGAAGGTGGTACTAAGGGACTGAAGATAAAGAGGAACAGGTGAGCCGGAGCCAGGTAAGGCATGCCATGAATCTCTCTGTGCTTCTCAGTTCCCTACCTGTAAAGTGGGCAGAAATTATTCCATAAAGAGGCACAATTTTTCATAAGGAGGTTGAGAGGAGTTTTAGGTCTTTGGATAAGAAGTGCTAAGGAATCCAGGACTGTGTCCCTGCTCTAATCACCAATACTCCTCCTGCAACCCCAGTCCTTCGATGTCTTGTCTCCTGAATTCCCCTAGCTCTGCGTATGATCCTATCTCTGTTATGGCTAAAGTAGTCCCAAGGAAATCACTGGCTGCTCACAGAAAATTCAGAATCCTTTTATCATGAGTTTCCAGGATCCTGAAAGAATTATGCCAAATGTACCTCCATCAAATAGTTTTGCTACAAAACAGGCCTGTTAAGACAAAACAGCAATATTTGAGAAACCACGGTGTTTAGTGTGCTGCCTTTCCTGCGTTTCTGTCCTTCTGTCCCTGCCTTCAGAGATGATAGAATTCTCAACGCTGGTGACCATTTCTAGGCATTCCATTGATGGTGAAATTCTCAGACAGGTAAGATACCCTGACAACATGAGGTGTAACGTACTAAGACAATTTAAATACCTTACCAGATCTGTTTGACTGAGTTCAAACTACTAGTAAAATTTCAGGAACGTCTGACCACAAATATTTTGTTATGTTTTTGTTATTTCAAAATATTAAGGGGGCACAAATGTTTTTATATAATGCTTAAGTTGGGGCTTTCAGTGTGCCCATCATCCAAATAGTGTTTTGTGTACCCAATAGGTAGGTTTCAATGCTCCCCTTCTCCCCCATCCCTGCTTCTTGACTTCCTATGACCTATACATCTCTTGAGCCCATGTGTGCCCATCAGTTAGCTCCTAATTATTAGAGACTATATGTAGTGTTTGTTTTTCCATTCCTGAGAAACTTCTCTTAGGATAAGGGTCTCAAATTCCATCCAAGTTGCTGCAAAAGACATTCTTTCATTCTTTTTTATGGCTGAGTAGTACTCCAAGTTAAACATATATACCACATTTTCTTAATCCACTCATGAATTTATGGGCACTTAGGTTGAATCCACATCTTTGCTATTGTGAATTGTGCTGCAATAAACATTTGAGTGCAAGTGTCTTTTTTTTTTTTTTTTTTTTTTTTTTTTTTTCTGAGACAGGGTCTCACTTGGTTGCCCGGGCTAGAGTGCCGTGGCATCAGCCTAGCTCACAGCAACCTCAAACTCCTGGGCTCAAGTGATCCTCCTGCCTCAGCCTCCCGAGTAGCTGGGACTACAGGCATGTGCCACCATGCCCGGCTAATTTTTTCTATATATGTATTTTAGTTGGCCAATTAATTTCTTTCTATTTATAGTAGAGACGGGGTCTCGCTCTTGGTCAGGCTGGTTTTGAACTCCTGATCTTGAGCAATCCACCCGACTCAGCCTCCCAGAGTGCTAGGATTACAGGCGTGAGCCACCGCGCCCAGCTGCAGGTGTCTTTTTGATAAAATGACCTCTTTTCCTTAGATACTCAGTACTGGGATGGTGTGTTGAATGATAAGTCCACATTTATTTCTTTGAGGAATTTCCATATTGTTCTCCATAAAGGTTGTACTAATTTACAGTCCCACCAACAGTATATAAATGTTCCTTTTTCTCTGCATCCATGCCAGAATCTATTATTTTTCAATTTTTTAATAATGACCATTCCAACAGGGGAAAGGTGATATCTCATTGTGGTTTTAATTTGCATTTCCCTGATTATTAGTGAGGTTGAGCATTTCTTCAAACACTTTTTGGCCATTTGCCTATCTTCTTTTTAAAAACTTCTGTTCATATCTTTTGCCCACTTTTTAATGGGATTGTTTGGTTTTTTCTTGCTGAGTTTTTTGAGTTCTTTGTAGATTCTGGATGTTAGCTGTTTATCAGATATGTAGTTTGTGAATATTTTCTCTCATTCTGTGGGTTGTCTATTCTATTGATTATTTCCTTTGCTGTGTAGAAGCTCTTTAATATAATCAAGTCCCATTTATTTATTTTTATTGTTGCTGTATTTGCCTTGAGGGTCTTAGTCATAAATTCTTTGCCTAGGCTAATGTCTAGAAGAGTTTTTCTTATATTTTTGTCTAGAATTTTTATGGTTTCATGCCTCATATTTAAGTCTTTAATTCACCTTGAATTAACTTTTATATATGGCGAGAGATAAGGGTCCTGTTTCATTCTTCTACATATGGCTATCCAGTAATGGTTAAAACTAACACTGCTTCTGAAATACAGAGGCCCACAAAAAAAAATTCATTAATATAGAATAAAAACATGAATGATTGAGCTAATTACCTAGACTCAAATGCAAATACTCCAAAGAATGGTAACTCATTAAACATCTTTATTAGTCTTTAAAACCTTGTTGTGAAAGCAAGTTTTTAAAGGGAGAAAAATGGGGGAGGGGGAATAAGCAACAATTATTGAGTTTGTACTATATGCTTAGTGCTATGCTAGACATGTTACATACATACTTATATAGGATTAATATATTTAATCCTCACAAAAACCCAGGAGATCAGTGACATCATGCTTATTTTCTATTTGGGGAGATGAGGCTGAAAGAGTTTACATGACTTGCCTAGGGTCATAAAGTTGGTAGAAATAAGGACAGTAAGAGTGTGCTAGGTGCTTGGAAGAGTGGCAAGGAAACACTGTAAGAAAGAGCACCTAGACATCCAAAAGATAAATTTTGATGACAATAAATTTGAATAATTGCCCTAAAACTTATTCTGCTACTTAGTTTATGCCATTTACTCATTCATTCATTCATACTATAAATACTTACTGAACTCCTACTACATGCAAGATAGTGCATCCACTATTGTAGGATAAATATCAAGATAGAAAATACAAGATTCAGCTCTCCATGGGCTTATAGCCTAGCAGAGGAGAATATATATGCACAGAATCCTAGTATCTTTAATGCAAAGCAGATAATTATGTGGGCCAAGACGGGTACAGATAAAGCCCTACGGCCATTTGGAGGAAAAAGAGACAGATTTAGATGGGAAGATTAAGGAAAGCTTCCTGGAATAGATTGCCCAGAAGGATGGCCAGATTTCAGATATATAAAGAAAGGAAGGAAGGACATTCTAAGTGGAGAAACAGAACCAGCAAAGGCACAAATTCAGAAAAACATAGAGCATGTATGAAGAAGAGAGAGTGGTTTCACTTTCAAGAGAATAAAGGGGTATGAAGGTGATGGGTTCAGAATATGCTACCCCAAAATATGACACCATGGCATACTGAATTTTTAAGCTGAAGGAATTTAAGAAATGACATGTCCAGGAAGGATATTCTAACCTTCCCCTGAAGCAGATCATGAGACCATGTGAGAGGTGCCCTCCCTATACACGAAAGGAAGGAGCACACTTATCTCCAAAGACACAGGGGTGCCAAGAGGAGCAACAGACCTGTTTCCCCCAATTTATTATGCTTTGTCCTCTCCTACTTCTCCACAACTTTCCACTCTTCATCAAACCCATCATAAAACTACTCAGTTTTAACCACTTGTTCCGGTCTTGGGTCTTCATTTCCTAAAAGCTCCTGTGTCATGGAAAATTTACATTAAATAAATTAGTATGTTTTTCTTTTGTTAATCTGTTTTTGTTACAGAGGCCCCAGCCAATAAACCTATTGATACAATGGGTAGAAGGAAAAGATATTTTTCTTCTCCTACGAGTGAAAAAGTAAAGTATTAGGTTGAAAGTGTTAAATTGAGCCCAGAGCCTCCAGATGTGCCCAGACACATCTGTACCACAGTGGTGAGAGCAGATGAAGCTCCTTCCAGGGCTCCTACATAAAATGGAACTGATAAAATCCTACCTCCCAGGTTGATATGAGCACTGGATGAGGTAACATACATAAAGCAACTAGCACAGTGTCTGACCTGAAAAGTGCTCAGTGAAGGTATGTGGTAAGGGTTGATAAGGACAGTCATGTGATCAGGACTATACTGTAGAAGTACTTAACTGAGGACAGTGGACACAGAAGGCAGTGAGACTGGATGGTGTAGGAGCGTGGCACAGGGGCCTGGGTTAAGAACGTGATGCAAGAGAGAGAATGAATGAGACTTGGCACTGGATTGGAAATAAGGAGAAGGAACCAAATGTGACAATGATGTTTCAAGTTTGGTGACTAGAATGAAGGCAGCATTATCAAACATAAGGAACACATGACTTTAGTATTGATCATACCAAATTTGAGATTGTTCCAGAAACTTTTGGAAGAAATATCTTGCATGCAGTTAGATATCTTGCTAGTACTTGGGAAAGAGTTCTGGACTGTAAATAAAGATGCTAAGTTCCCCATTCAGAGAACATATTATAGCTATATAAATGAGTACAGACAAGATTGTTCAGAGGAAGTAGAGAGGGGATTAGACTGAGAACCAATTCTTGGGGAAGCTCTGCATCTAGGAGACAGGAGAAGGAAGAGGAATGCAGAGATGGAGCAGTTAAGGAGCTAGAAGGAGAACCAGGAGAGGGTGTGTTCCAGTCTAAAATAACAAAGTATTTCAAGAAGGAAGGAGGTAGACAGCAACACCATATGATCAAGAAGGAGCAGTGGTTTGAGTAGAGGATTTTGTTGACCTTTTCAAGAGCAAGTTTGTCGGGAAGTTAGAGAACAAAGAGTAAATGAAGCGAGCTAAGATGTAAGCAGCAGGAACAAGCTACTTTTTTCAGAGATTTGACAGTGAAAGGGAAAAAGAAAAGGAGGAGTCCCTTTGTCAAGGGACTTTAGGATACTGGAGTCCCCTGAGCACCTTCCCAGGCAGAAAAGGAAGAGGTAGGAGAAGGGGAATGACTGAAGGAGTAAGACATAGGGACACTTGACCACTCTTTCCAGAAGATTCACCGGATAATGAATTTAAGGGGAGAGCTACCCTACAATATTTAAAATAGGATTTAACTTACAAACATTTCATTTTATGGAAAACACATATTTCTTAAAACAATGTATGCCAGCATTAAAAAGGTTTGATATCTTAGATGACTAAATGGCAACATGGCCAAAAATTAGGCAATATGCTTCTGCCAAGAGCTCTAGTGACCTGCCAGAATCTACTATCTCATGTTTAAGTTGGTGCTAAGTGTTTAATCTCAGTAAAAGTGCAACCTAATAAAGAATGACTGGTGGTGAACTGATTCAAAGGAGGTACTTCTATCAAAAAATGATAGAAATGTTAGAATTTGTAAAAAATCCATGCGACCATCAGAAAAGGAACAAAAGTTCTTAAATGAAACTACTAATATCTGAGTAAGAAAAATTAAAAGTTTTTATTGAGGTATCAGACTTGCAAATCTCTATTCCTCATTCTTATTTAGAAAGACATAACATACATGTATTCCCGTGCAAATATTACCAATAACTTAATCGTTTTAATCTTATTGTGGTACCACAAATGATTGTCTTAAATATTTGGGGCGCCAGCTTTGGCTAATTTAAACCCAGTGTTTTCATTTGGACATTTACTTTTAATCAGCCTCTACAAATGAGCCTGATTACCTTGAGTATTAATAACAATAATCAAGTTGCTAATGACTTCTTTTCCCTCTTAAGTTATAGGATTAAGCACCACAATTTAATCACACTTATTAGCATTTTCTTGACTGGAGAAACAAAATCACATGCAAATGCAAGCTCATTTTCTATGCACAACCATAGAAACTTGTCAACAAATTTTTCTATTCTTTTCTTGTTTTCCCACTTTTATGCCCAGGCTAGAAAGCCACTTGCTGTACTCTCCAAAGTGAACTGGGTCTGATGTCAGATAATTGTCAGGAGAGAGAGAAGGGCCAGAGCACTTGTACTATCATCAGCAGCAGTAGCAGTTATAGCAACTCCTGCTATTGAACACTCATGGGCTAGGCACAATTTATGAATTCATATACATCTTGGACAAAACCTAAGAGGTAATTACTCACACTATTTCCATTTTGCAGATAAGGAAACTGAGACTTAGAGGGGTTAAGTAGCAAATGGCAGAGCTCCTGTGTCTGTGATTCCAAAGTTGGTGCTCTAAGTCATCGGACTGCCCGGCTGAGCCATAAAACACTCACATTAGTTTGCAAGACCCTGGCTGTACACCCTTCAGAAAGTAAAGGACTTTGACTAAATTTAGCCTCAGCTTAATTAAGCTGAGAACATGGATGCCATTCTAAATCCACCCACAGCCATGCTAGGCATAAGGTGGAAGGACCAACTCCTGGGACCAACAGGAGTATGACCATGAATAACCTGAGGACTTGAAGAAAGTAGCCTCTACCCACCCAGTCCTGGACTGAGCTACAAACCAGTGCAGCAGGCAGAAGACAGGAACAGGAAATATGCATGAGCTGATAAAGTCCAGTTGCTGAGAGCAGGGTATTGAGACGAGTCCAGTGTTATCCTAGATGAGAGACTGGGGCCACAATATGTTGAAGGCTTAACAGGGGTAACAATCCCAGTGAGTGCTATGAAAACTCTAAATCAACATGTCCTCAGGTTCTCCTTTTCTGACTTCATCAAGTTTTCCCTGCTCCAGTCTGTCTATTCTGCCTTCCACTCTGGTCTCTGCCCAAGGCATGGCTCTGCATGCCTAAGATGTACAGTCATGTTCGAGCCATTTATGATTTCTTTTTTTGGTTTATAAAAGCAAACATTTATCCAACATTCATAGTGTCCCAGGTATTTTACCTATATTATCCATTTTCATCCTTACAACACTAGGAGGTAGAGTGTTATTTATTATAGTTAAGGTATAAATAACATATTAATTATTATTCCGTTTTTCACTTAGACCATTTATGATTTCTTAACACTAACATCTTTGACTATGCACCAGATCAAGCCCTGCTAGCTCCACTCCTGATCCCCTGGACAAGATGACTGTCCATCTCATTACCCCTAAAGGATACATGGCTGTCAGATTCCAGTTTCTACTGGGAGGAAACCCCAGGACTAGGATTGGCAAGATATTTATATTATACATAGTTACCTTTAGGCTAAGCCTAATTCAAAAGCAAAACCTCAAAAAGCAACAGAAGACAGCAGCCAGGCTTTTCCAACTTTTTCATGGCCTTAGAAAATCCTAAAAGCTTAAAAGCAAAAGGGAGTTGCAAAGTTGGTTTAACACCCAAAAGTCAATCAATGTAATACACCATTTTAGTAGAATAAAGTATAAAAACTACATGATAATCTCAATATATGCAGAAAAAGCATTTGACAAAATCCAAATGCTTTCATGGTAAAAATAATTTCAATGCTTAATACACAGTAATCAAGATATTGTGGTACTGGCATAAAAACAGATGTATAAATCAATGGAATAAAACAGAGAGTCCGGAAATAAACCATCACATTTATGGTAAAATGATTTCAGATAAGTGTGCCAAGACAATTCAATGGGAAAAGAATAGTCTTTCAAGAAATGGTGCTAAGACAACTGGATATCCAAATTGGACCCCTACTTCACACCATCCATAAAAATTAACTCAAAATGTAGAAACTAAAACAGTAAAACACCCAGAATAAAACGTAGGATTAAATCTTTGTTACTCTGGGTTAGGCAATGGTTTCTTAGATACGATATCAAAAGCACAAATGACAAAAGACAATATAGATAAATTGGATTTCATCAAAATTAAAAACTTTTGCATACCAAATTGATACCATCAAGAAAGTAGAAAGACAACCCACAGAAAGTGAAGAAGAAAAAAACTTGCAAATGATGTACTTGTATCCAGAATATATAGAGAACATTTACAACCTCCCAATAAAAAGAAAAACAACCCAATTTAAAAATAGGCAAAGTATTTGAATAGACATTTTTCCAAAGGAGATACATAAATGGCCAATAAACACATAAAAAGATGCCCAACATCATTAATCATTAGTGAAAGACAAATGAAAATCACAATGAGATGCCACTTCACACCCACTACGATGGTTATAACCAAAAAGAGAGACAATAACGAATATCAACAAGGATGTAGAGAAATTGGAATACTCAGACACAATTGGTGGGCTGAAAAATGGTACAACCATGTTGGAAAACAGTTGGAAAGTTCCACAAAAGATTAAGCATATATTTTTTTTT
>VBSM01002608.1:137301839-137337078 GCA_008086735.1 Cheirogaleus medius
CAACATTTATTGTTTGGGGACTTTTTGATAAAGGCCATTCTTACCGGAGATAACCTAGCAATTTCGCTCCTATGTATACACCCAAAATAAATAAAAACTTACATCTACCAAAAAATTTGTACACAAATATTCATAGTAGTATGACTCCTAATAGTCAAAAAGTGGAAACCACCTAAATGTCCAATGAATTATGAATGAATAAACAAAATAAAGTATATCCATACAACATAATATAATCTGGCAATAAAAAAAAATGAACTGCTGATACATGCTATGACATGGAAGAACTTTGAAGACATTATACTAACTGAAAGAAGCCAGACATAAAAAAAAACCTACATATATATTGTATGATTCCATTTATATGAAATGTCCAGAATAAGTAACTCTATAAAAACCAAAAGTAGGTTTAGAGCCTGAGAATGGGTCAGGAGAGTGAGAGCAGGGAGCAAGAAAAAAGATAGACTGCTAATGTATAAAGAATTTCTTCTGGGGGCTGTTTTAAATGTTCTAAAATTAGATTGTGATAAAAGTTTTTCTATAAAAGTTCTTAATTAAAAAAAAACACAAAAGGATTGATGGAAACCTAAGAAAAGAGGTTGATGGCATGCTAAAGTTCAGGTTTCTCTACCTTGCTGAAGATCAGGTAGAATATGCAAAAAGAAGTCCACCCTTTTTCATTCAAACTTTATATAAATTTATATGACTGTACCTTATATAGTCATATGCTTTCAAAAATTGACAGGGTAACAAAAGAACTGTGTCCATCAGGAATCTGGACTTGAATCCCCATCTCCGTCAGTAGCTTACTGTAGGATTTGTTCACATCAAAACCTGTACATTATTTCCTTGTTAATAATTTATCCCTGTCCTATGTGCTTGCACAAGCATTGATTAAGTGATACGAAAAAAAAACCAAAAAATGTGTTCAGAATATTCTAGAATAAACCCATCTGAATGTGACTGAGGCATTGGTGAAAGAGCCACCAAGGTGTGCTGGAAAGGGCTCTTTCCACCTCGCAAGAATCCATCATGCATCTCTCATCCTCACTCTGTGGTCAATGGCACCACATTGGTAGCTTGAAATCGGCCATAGTTTTAGAATGACATCCACTTTCTCAGCTTAATTTAATTTAGGACGCCTCTTGGTTTGAGCCATTTTCTTTCTGAAGGCCTTTGAGTCGGGGATCTTGTGAACTAATTTGAGTGTTTTATGAGTGAGTGGGGGCAGTCCAGTGATTAAAGCACCTGCTCTGGAGTCACAGACAGAAGCTCTAGCCCTAGCTCTGCTATTTGCTACTGATTTTACCTCTTTTCCAGAAAGCTGGTTTACCGGCACAACACTGGCAGCTTTCAGGGAAGCCTCTCATTTTAATGGCATCATCGCTCACAGCTTGACTTAAGGACCATGGATCATTTTGAAGACAAAACAGTTTCTGTCACTCTAAACTGTCCTCCAGCAGACAGTGAGTCCTAGTGAAGGAGGGGCCATAATAAAGAGCAGGTGAAACCTGAAAGAGGTGCTTCTTAAAGATCCCTGAGCCAATGGAACAAGAGCCCAGGGCAGCCCTGAGGTTCCTCCACCAGCACTCAGCTAGTAGAATCTGGGGCAACTTGTGGAGCATTCTGTAGAATCAAGCAGACCCTGCCCAAGCTACATTTGAATGAGCCCACATTTGGAATAAATGGGGAAAAAAAAAGGAGATGGCCATCTGCGAACTTGAGAATTGGTTTGCATACACACATTACTTACTAACACGGACAATCTACTTCAAGGGTCTGTTGGCTCATTCTTATTCTCTGCGATCCCTGATGCCTCTTCTCCAAAGCTCGGGAGACTCTTTACACCCTTAGGCCAGGTGGATGATTCTTTTATTTTTTAATCACAGCTTTATTGAGACATAATTCACATACCATACAACTCACTCTTTTAAGGTGTATAATTTGATGGGTTTTAGCATATTCACAGAGTTATACAACCTGTACCACTATGCAATTTTAGAACATTTTCATCACCCCAAGAAGAAATCCCATACACATTAGCAGTCACTACCCATTTTTCCCTCCTCCAGCCCCTGGCAACTACTAACCTACTTTCTATCTCTATGGATTTGCTTATTCTGAACATTTCATATAAATAGAATAATTGAACATATGACCTTTTGTGACTAGCTTCTCTCACTTAGCGTGTTTTCAAGGTTCATCTATGCTATAGCATGCATCAGCACTTCATTCCTTTTTATTGCCAAATGATATTCCATCATATGGATATACCACATTCTGTTTATCCATTCATCATTGACGGACATTTAGGTTGTTTACACTTTTTAGCTATTATGAATCATGCTGCTATAAACATTCGTGTACAAGTTGCTGCCCCAGTCTTTTGGTATTTGAATCTCTCTCCTGGCTGCACTCCTTGCCAGATGAATGGACCTGCGGTAGCAGGTCTCTCTCAGGCTCCCCTAGCACTGCCTTCCCGACTCTATACCTTTCTAAGAAGACACATTCACACTCTTTGCTGGTCTCCCTGCCTCCAGGCTCTTTCCAAGTCTAGTTCTCCACACATTTTGACCCAGGTTTGTTTCTCTTGGAATTGATCTTCATGATATCAATTCCATGCCCAAGAGCCTTGGCTAAACTCAGAGCAGGGCAGCCTCATTCTGCCCACCAGCTTCACTTCTGTCCATGTTTCCTCCTGGCCTCTGGACAGAAGCCCCTGTATCGTCACACCACTCATTGCTACCTTCATCTAATCTCTAGTCACCAGTTGCTTTGCGCATCTCTTTGCCACCTTGTGCCCACTTCTTAATTCATCCAGAAAACATTATTGAATCCCTCTGAAGTCCCTAGACACAGTGCTGAGCACGGGAGACATATAGAGATGAACTAGAAATGATCCCTGGCCTTGAGGAGTTCATATCCTGGATCTGTGTGCAGTAAAGGGGAGGGATGGGAGAAGGTGAATTAGACATGTTAACAGAGAGTAAAGAAGCAATGGACTATTGGTCCAGTCCTTCCAGTAACTCATTCAGCCATTTTAGAGTCTCTTTCTCAATTAATTCAAATGAAGTTTTTGATAAAACTTTTTTGGCCCAGGATTTTTATAACTGAAATTTTCAGAACTTTTTTTTTTTTGTGTAGAGATTACAAAAAAGGGTAAACAAGCCCCATTTGCTCCAAGCAAGGGCTGAGGCTGGAGAGTAGGAGGCACTCTCAGATCTCCCTGGACAGCCACATCTGCAGGCTGTCAGGATTATCAAAATTACCATGACAATGACCCAAGGTCTCTTCCTCAGATAAACCCTGCAAACACTCAGCTGATTTCAACCAGACCCAACTGCATGCCCTTGAGGTTTTCATGCTGTAAAAAAAAAAGAAGGGGGAAGGAGGAGGTAGAATGTGAAGCAAAGGGGAAGAGGCCAGCTGAAGCTGCACAACCTTGGAATAATACTCAGCTGAAATATGAAGAGAACTCACTTAACATCCTGATTTTATCTTTCTTTAAAAATGTTGAGGTAGAACCGGGCCAAAAGGCAGGTGTCTCAAGGTCTCAGAAATCTTCCTCACCCAGAAGAGGGTGGACCTGTGAAAGGTAAAGTATGTATAATACAAAGTTTCATTCCATAAAAGTTCTTATTTAGACCCTATATCTAGGGCTTGGCCTCTGCCGAACCGTGACATCATTACGTTTCGTCTTCAGAGTCCTGGCCTCTATTTCCCTGATCCTCCCAGCTTCACGTTGGTCCCTAATCCAAATCGAAGATCAGTTGCCCTCATTGTAAAGATGTGAGGCCCAGAAGAACATAAAGAGACTAGATATTTACTCATCAGTCAGAGATGTTGTACATGAAATGCTTTCATCAAAAGAAGATTGCACTAGATGATTCCTAATTTCATTCCAAGACAAAGACTCTACAATTCTAAGCCTTGCCCATATGAACGCAGCTATTCAGAGGCAAAGCCGGGGCCAGAACCCAGGCTTTCCACCTCCCGGTCTGGAAGCCACTGGAGAATGAACCCCAGTTCATCTTTGGTGATAAGCCCATCAATTGGATTTTCAGTTCAACTCTTAAACATCTGTTAAGCACAACGTAAACATTATCTTCACAATTTCCATGGGGAGAAAAGGGAGTGGCTGGAGGAGTGAAAGAGGAATAGAGCAAGAAGACATGCAGGACTTCCTTTTGGCAACTGAGATTTTCCTTAAAAGCTGAAAATCCAGTCACATTCTGCAAACCAAATTCGGCTTTCAAGGGAAAGTTCAACTGCCCTGAAAATGGATTTTACTGGGACTTCTTATAAAGGGGACAATCCTTTTTAAAGTGAATGACCATTCCTTAATGTATTAATGTAGGATATTTAGATGTTTGTGTTTGGTTTTGATTAAAACTCTGCCTATATTCTTGTGGTCATTTGACCATAAAACTAAGATAGTAAAACAAAGTTCCAAAAAGGTATTATGTCTTGTCCTAACACCTTAAAAATAGCTTCACACTATCATGATTCAATCCCTTCCCTATTCACCCCACCTCACAGGCTGGGTCTCTAAGGCACTTGATCTGATCTTTTCACCTTGCCTACATCAGAGCCAAGACCTCCAAGTTAGGTATAACTTAAGATTTTTTTAAGCAAGGCTTTCAAACAACCTTATGCTGGATATTGGCATGGAAGCAGAGGCCCATGTCTCTGACACATAAAGCCATTCTGAGTTCCCCTAATCCCAGAGCAATTCCCTGTCTGCTGGGTCTTATTGCTTAAAAGGAACATAAGCTCCTCTGACATTGACCTGGACAAGTGCTGTGTATTTGGAAAGACAGGATGAGCACACAACATCTTTAAACCACATTATCAGCCTGCTTGATTTCCACAGGCTGCTCCAGTGGCTTGACCCCTTCCTCTGGAGGGGGCGACCCCTGAGACCACAGGCTGGCAAAGCATGGGCTCCTTGGGAAGTGGTGAGCTGCAGGGATAAATTGCTCCTTTTCTCAGAACAATCAGCTCTACAAACTCACCCTTAGTAGAACAAAAGGCATTAAGTTATTGTTGTTTTTCTTTTTTTTCTCCCATTTCCCTTTAATGTTATAGCAACTGAACTCACTGCTTATTGACCGGGCCATTCATGAACCAATTAGGTACAAGTGGTGGCTCTTAAATTGTTGTCAGACTCTGATAATTATCTCCTGTAAGGATCTAACTTCCTCCAAGCTATTTGAGTCTTCTCTCTCCAAGTAAGCTATGCGTTCTTAGAAGACAGGCAAGGCCCTGTAAGTCTTTGCTTTACCCACAGAGAGTCTTGCTACTATTTGGAATAGAGTTGGCACTCAGTAAACTCATTAATCTATGGCTGAGAACTTTTTAAATGCTTATAGCCATTATGAATCTCAATCTACAGACTAAGGCATGCAAAAAATCTACTTTATTTTTTTTAATCAAATTAATTTCCATTTTGAGTTCTCATCCTCCTAGACTTGCACAAATTTCAATGTCATATGCATTACTGGGGTCTCTTTTTTCCTCCGGGTCTTCCTAGAATCCAGGAGGCTTCCACGGTACTCACAAAGTAAGGTTTAGGGCCTTCATCCTCCTGTCCATCATGGCCATTGCTAGCATGCCCATTGTCCCAGCCCATGATAAACCCTTGAAGTCTGGTGTCTCTCTGCTGGAAAAAAAGAGAAATTTATGCTATTGGGAGCCCCGGGGCCTAAGATTAGGCCTCCCTATGTACACCATTCACCCTCTCTCTGAAATCTTGTCACCACGTTAGGCAAGGGGCTCTTACATTGCCAAGCCCAGGTCTTCTCACATCCTCCTCTCCAACCCTGGTGTCTTGTTAGACTTCAAAAAAAATCACTCTGCCTCTTCTCTGAGTACTCTTAATGACATTCAACAGAGTCTCTTCAATGAGGTCACCAAGACCAATTAGGTTAGAGCAGTCTCTTATTCGAACCACAATTAGAAAGTCAAACTGCTTGCTTAAAGAATAAAGCAGTCTTTTCCACTTTAGAGCAATAGAGCAAAGCATAGAAAAGATTACATGTAGAAAAAATGTAGAGAGACTGTGTATATCCATCAGGTCTTTTGGCTGTAGGCAACTGAAACTTATTCTGGAGAAATACAGACAAAATAATAATAATACTAATTTATTGAGAGGACAGAACATTGAGTAATGTCCTAGAACTGGAAAAAAAAATCTGAACAATCAGTCCTCGAGAATACAGGAAGAAAGCAGTTCCAAGAATTCCAGTCAGAGTCTCACAGAAGAAAGAATGACTCATCCATCTACAAGTCAGTCCACTGAAGACTAAAGTCCCAGGAGAAAATCTGATGGGCATAACCAGGTTACGTGCTCGCCACCTCTTAGATAGGGGGCTTGAAAGTTAAGGAGCATTTAGATAAGATAGGTTAACTAAACACATCAAAGAGGGGACACAGAGTCCCCTCATACCAAAATAGAGCAGAGTGCTATTGTTCTTCATTATTACCAAATGAACGGATACTAGGTAGGCAAAAAGACTAATGCCCATCACAGACAGAAGAGAGTCTTTCCTGATAACAAGCTGCCAGAAGCAGAGCAAAACATCCTCAGCAATATTAATTACAACTGATAACTAAAAATGAGCTCGGAGCATCTGCAGATGCAAACACCAAGAGCTAACTGAAGAGGAACAGCACAAGCATTAATAATATAGAGAAATAACCAATCCCACAGCAGACTGTGTGAGAAGAGAAAAGAATAAGCCATATACCATAGGATCAGGATAGCTAGAGGAGAAAACTGAGGAACAGATGAGAAGGAGGACTATTTTCTTCAGAATAAAGATTTTAGCAGTTATCTCGAAAGGAGCAACTTGAGATTCATTCAAGAATCCCACTCCAAAACCATATGTCATTGCTGTACAGAAGTAAGTCTAGGCTAACTATGTAGTAAAATACACATAATTCTCATAAAAATGTGTTATTTCAATTATATTTTACCAATTTTTTTATGGTCTTCACAAAGTCCCTGGTTAAGGAATCCATCCCGTTACTAAATATGGAACAGCTAAGTTAGGCATCCCATTCAGGAATCAAAATCATCAAGAGTGTCTAATAGAGACTTAAGAATCTAGAAGTCATAACCTTTTGCTCTTAACCACAAGCTTATCTTTCCTTTTCAAGAATAAGTAGTTGAGCAATGACATGAATAAATCTCACAATAATTATGCTGAGTGAAAGAAGCCAAAAAAAAAGTATATGCTGTATGATTCCATTTATATAAATTCTAGACTATGCAAACTAACCTATAGTGAGAGAAAGCAAATTAGTGGTTGATTGGGGCCAGGGGGTTGGGGGGAGGGGGCTGTGATGGTGGCCAGAGGAGGGACAGGTTACAAAAGGGCAGGAGGAATCTTTTTAGAGTGATGGATAGATTCATTTTCTTGATTGTAGTGATGGTTTCACACGTGGAGATGTCAAAACTCATCAAATTGTATACTTTAAATATGTACATGTTATTGTATATCAATTATACCTTTATACCTGATAAAAGAGTATATGGTTCTTAAATAAAAGAGAATATAGTTCTTAGAACTTTAATCCATAGCAGTTTCTGAATCAGAGCACTACTGACATTTTAGGTCAGACAGTTCTTTGTTGTGGGGCGTCCTGTGTGCATTTTAGGATGTTTGGCAGCATCCCTGGCTCTGCCCACTACATGCCAGTAGCACACCGCCAGCACCAGTGGAGATAACCGAAGATGACTCTAGACACTGCCAGATGTCCCCTGGTCAGGGGGAAAGGGGGAAGAAACACCCCAGTTGAGAACTATGTGCCTGTAGGGATTTAGCAGGTTACAAAGCAGGTAAGGGAGGAGAGTGAACTGAGTCCAGGGTAGGCCAGGAAATCCATTCAAACCTAAAAATTAGTGTCATGGATTGAACAGAGCTGTGAGCTAGATGGCAGAGGGAGGGCACTAGAGGGCTGCGTGGCTCCTGACAGGAAAGTCATCAAGTGCCAAAGCTCATGCTGTAGACGAGGAGGATGAAACACTGGCAAAGTGAGACAAGGGGAAAGGGAGAAGCATTTAAATATGCCTTGAATTTGTTCATATTTCCCAGAGTACTTCCAGTCATATTATCTTACTGGGTCCTTACAAGGTCCATGTGAGGAGGAGAGAGGTGAAGATTGTTCTCTTCATTTTTCAGATTGGAAACCAAGACCTACAAGAAGTTTCCATCAGCCTCTGAGTTCTTAGGTCTCTGAGCATGTTGTTAGACCTCTGAGTCTCATCAGTAAGGGAGGTTAGATAATCCCTCACCAAGTTAGAATTCCAGATAAAAATTCTGAAGGGTTATGATTAAGAATCCTTAATTTCTGATTGCAATCCAACAAGAAACAGGCTGTGACACTGCAAGCGAGGAATTTAGGAAATTTAGCTTAAAGAAGCATTTCTGGGGTGAGTCTTGTCAGACAAAGAATGTATGATTGAGGAATGTTGACAAACATCCTTTTCTGGTGCTTAATAATAGGAGGAACTTATGTCACTGGAATGATAGAGGGCAGGAGGATAAATCAGAAGGCCATACCCAGCCCCTTCCAGCCCTGTGATTCTTTGTGGCAATAAAAGGAAGAGAGAGGATTTAAAAGTGAGGTGCAGAAGATCATTTGAACTGAGAATTGAGATTCAACCTCAGCACATTTAAGAAGGGGCTAGATTTCAGTATACCCAGCCTCCCCTTTCTGCACCCTCTGTCCTTCACAGATGTTAAAACCCTTCATTTAGAAAGACAATCATTTACAGATAGTGTAAAGATCACAATGCCTCTCCTTGAACAAAAGAAAGTACTACTGCCCAGAAAAAGAATCTCAGGCATGTGCAGGAGGTAGAGAGATCTGGCAAAGGGGCCTTCATGAACCATGTGGGTGATATCACCTGGTTCAGTCCCTCTCTCAGCCCCAAGCGACCTAACTCAGTCCTCATTGCAGGCTGACCACTCACCAAACAAATCCACAAGAGATTCCAACATTCTAATTGGAAGCTAGTTAGTTATCAGAATTTTATGACTATCTGTGTGTGTGCATGTTTACGATGCAATAATATTTTGATGCATTTTGGCATTTCTTTCTTCTAGAGGAACTCAAGGAATGTTACATATGGGTTTTTAAATTTTATACTTATATATTTTAACAACTTTATAGTGAACAATAAGCAGAATCATCAAAAAAGAAAAAAAACCAGCCTCCTCACCATAAAACCTAAACTAGTGCCAAGATACAAAGGTTTTCTTTGCCTTAATATCATACAGATATAAATTTTTCATAATTGCAATAAATGTACACATATTACTTTAAGGTTTTACTTAACAAGACATAGTCTATATTTTTTAAATGTCCCTATCTCATTTACATATTTTTAAAAAGCAATTTGATTTTCAAATTGTTAACACACCAGATCATTTAACAAAATGGCCACAGTTTGATCTTTCACATTGTTTTTCACTGAAAGAAAAAAGTTTCAATGAAAGTATTACAGTTATCTCCCATTATTTTGCTCATTCGTTCCTTCATTCATTCATGGAGCATGATGGAACAGAAAGATGGAAGGATCTTGAGTCCTTGGCAGCACCTTATCGCCGTTACACTAATGTTGGATTGCCTAGCTCCTAGACCCTTTAGTTATTTAAGCCCCACAGTAGTCAATTTTCTGCTTCTTGCAGCTAAAAGCCATCCTAGCTGATACACGACTGAAACATCTTTACGTCTGCATCTCTCTCCTTCTTTTTGCTCATACTTCTGAAGGAGACACAGCCCTCCTCCTTTGTGAACTAGTCCTCCATTGTGCATCCCTTTTTAAAAAGTTTTTTATTTTTAATTACATGGGTACATAATAGTTGTATATCTTTATAGGGTACATGTGATGTTTTGATACAGGCATACAATGTAAATTAATCAAATCAGGGTAACGGATATACATCATCTCACACAGGCATTCTTGATCTCATCCCTTCTACCACTGCCTCTTTGGCCATGTTCTTACAATTTTGTCCTTTCTTATTTGTATCCTCAATCTTTTCCTCCATTCTGGCTCTTTTTTTATAACCACTAATGAAACTGTTAGGATCTCCCTATTCTAAAAAAGACCCTTTCCTTAGAAATACTTTTTAAAATACCCAGTGCATTCCTAGGTTAACTCTCTCTTCCTCTTCCTCCCTTCACCACCAGACTCCTTGACAGATTTGTCTATACCTACTCACTCCTCCACATCTACTCAGCCTCTTTCATCTACTCTGGCTTTCATCCCCACAACAGTAGAGGCAGCAATAAGCTCACCAATGACCTTCTAATTAGCAAGTCACACTGGCTTTCTCAGCCTCCATCCTTCCCTGGCTTTCTGCATATGACTCTTCTGATCACCTTTTCCTTCTCTCTCTCTCTCTCTCTCTTTTTAAAAGTATAAGCAACTTTGGAATAAAATTATTTAAAATGATAGAAAAATAAACATTGAACTCCAACCATCTATTTCCTTTGCTTTCCTTCCCTAAATACCACTAAAATATAGTAAAGATTTTTTAAAAGAATATACCCTTCCCCACAAAAAAGGAACACACCCAAAGGGATAGAGGGGATTAGCAAAGAGACAGCTTGTGATGGCCATGACATTGCTCAGGCTTCCATCTATGGGAGTGTAACTGACCAAGGATCCCCACTGCTTGCTCTCAAATCCACCCAAAATCCACAGCTGAGTCTGGGCCCAGACCATGCTTCCCCAGAGCTGCTCCCGACTAATGACTGAGCATGGCAGGGAAACTAAGGCAGGCCCATTCCCAGGAGACACAGGACTCCTCCAACAGCCAACTTTGGCTCAAATACTCCTGCCAGCCTCATTGAACTTTCCTTAGACTGCACTGTGGTCTGGGACACTTCCACCCAGCGTTCCTTCTCTCTCCTTCATTCTCATCTCGGTTTGATGCTTTCCAAGCCTTTTCTGGCCCGCTCTCCATTTTCTCAGACACAGGCAGTTGCCTAATAAAATCCTCACACATTTAATATCATCTTGGTATCTGCCTCTTAGAGCACCCAAACTAATAAACAACTGTAAGTGAAAGATTTTAACAAATATTTGGAAGATAAGCAGACGGAGGAGCAGCAGCTGATGTAATAGTGTCACTCTAAAGCCCTACAAAAGGAATCTGTAGAATCCGATAAGCATTGAGCCAGTTTGAGCAGCAGATCCAGAAAGTCTCAGGACTTGGAGATGCAAGTTACTACAGAAAGTGGGGTACAGTGTGGAGCTAAAAACAACCCTATTCACTGGATGTCTGTATACAGAAAGGTTAGGCCACCAGATCCTCTCCCCAGCTCTGCCTACCCTCCACCGGCTAAGCTGTGCCCAAACTCCTGACTCCCAGAAACTGTGCAATAATAAATGTGTGTTGTTTCAGGCTGTTGAGCTTGTAGTAATTTGTTACACAGCAATAGATAATTAAAACAGGTAGCAATAAAAGTCTATTATTGAGAAATGAGGCAAATGCTAGGGGAAACAACCAATATATTTAGGATAATTGCCACTGGGCTGTCAATACAGGAGGAGTAGGGTATGGTATTATATTTTTCAACATTAGCTTTTTAAAGCCATTTGGCTAGTTTTAGCATGAACATTGAGGCCAATTTTTTTAAAGCAAAAACTTAAACACAAGTTTTTCATTATAAGACTGATGGAGTGGGTTTTAATAGTTGAGATTGTCTGAAACTGGGATAGCCAGTCAAAGCAGAGTCTTAGGGCAAGGTGAAAGTCAGGAGTGTGAAAGAAAGGATGCTAATATTAAAGTACACAGAGTCAGAAGCAGCTTCCCCCACCAGACAAAGAGACAAGAGTCAGAAGGAAGAGTTGGAAACCAAATCACTAAGGAAGCTGGAAAGGAGGAGAGTTAGGATATTTACAGAGCTATCTTGGCCATCTGAGAACCATACAATTGCCAAGAATACCAAGGCTTGCTTTATAGGCTACCAGGTAGCCGGTTTATGTACTTAACTGACTTGAAGGTACAGGATTGGGACAGAAAATTACTTTCAATTTTTTCTCCTCAAAGAAACATGTATTTACATTATTGTATTTACAATATAAATATTGCTTTGTATTCTAAGTTTTTTAATGTATACAACTTTTTCTCTATCTCTAAATTAGCCAAATTATCATTTTAAATTACTACATACTTCATTAAGTGAATCATAATTTCTTTGTATCATTGTAATGTTGCTAAATATTCAGGATATTTCAAATTTGTCATTTAAATACTGATATGATGAACATTTTCATTTTCATGGCTTATTTATTCTGTTCAATTATTTTCTTTGGAAAATTCTCAGTGCTGGAATTACTGGATTGAGGGATATACACATACGTCTGGCTCTAGATGCGAACTACCATATTGCTTCCCAAAAGGCTTAAGTCATCTTAAATGCATGAATGTATTTGTTTTACAATTATTTCTCTACCATTTGGTGTTTCCTTTAAATGATTCTTCTCTTGGCTAATTTAGAAGTAAATTCATACATAGTGTTTTCTTTAATTTCCATATCTTTAATCTCAAGGTTGAATAAACTTGTCCTTGTTTTTGCCTATCCTTCATATTGTCTCGCGGGTAGATAGTCCATGCCCTCAGTGTCACTGCACACCCCACTCTCCTTGCACCTCTCTGATGGCCCTTCCTCTGCCTTCTTCTCTGGCCCCTCCATTCCTCCTGCTTCCCAGAGTAGGTACGTGTATTCCGCGGTGCTGTCCTTAGCCCACTTCTCTTCTCTATGGGTTTCATCTATCACTCCGGAGAAATGTTTTTCAGAAGGCAGGTTGAGCCCCTCCTTCCCCCACCTGGGATACTTTTAAAATGCACATTTCCCATCCCGATGTCAAATGTACAGAGGCAGAATTTCCCAACATGAGTCCTCCCATCTGGTCTCTTAAGGAACTTCTCAAGAGTGACTCTTAAAATTTGACAACCACTGATATAGAATTCCCAAATGTGTCTCTCCCATGTCACCGTTTCTCTTGGTCTGCATGAGTATAGTTCAGCCGCCTCCTAGATCTCTGCAGGTAGATGTCACCTTGACTCTGAACATCCAAATGGCACTCCTGGTCTTAGTCACTCCAATCTCTCTCAGGCACTCTTAGCACTTCTGCAAATCAGCTTTCCCTGAATTCCCTTTTGCTGGGAACAGGAGCACCATGCTTCCAGGCTGTGTTGGCCCCGTGCACAACTCAGTACTGCCTGCTATTTATAAACTATTCTTTGAAGGAGATTCCCCTTTTGATAAAGGCCTTACTAGCCCTAGGGTAATGACTGGCCTCTCTGTTTTTCTGCATGCCACATGATGTCCAGAAGGCATAATTCAACAGGACAGACATTATCGGCAGCAGGCTGACAGACAGTGCATCTCTAATAGAGCCGGCACCTGAGCAAGCAGCGTCTCAGTGTGCCTGAGAGCAGACTCTGCATAGGCTTAGAGGAGGAAGATAAAAGAAAAGGGCCACTGTATCCACACAAAGCAGCCAGGGGAAAAACAGGTTTTCTTCACTCTCCCTAATCTCTGGGTTCTGAATGCATCTGAGAGCAAGTCATGCATGGGGTCTACTGCTGACACAGCTCTCAAGGGAGGGAGCTTCCTGGGGGACCCTTCCCTTCCCTCTGGGGGCAGGGGCACCTCCTATGCTCTGCATACCCAGTGTCCTCACACCACCCCAGGTCTTAAAAAATTATTATAATTCAGATGAAGCTACAATTGACTCAGAGTGCTCCCACCCTGTGTAATATTTTCATTTTCAAAAAAGAGCCTGGAAAAGGCAATGCCTTCAAGAAATATATTGATCATGTTGGAATTTCTAGACCTTCAGTATCTATTTCAGGGGATGAAGGGGAGAAGAATCATCTATCACCACCAAGTACACATAGGAGTCTGTTATGTGGATGTTAAGGTCAGCTCAGGCTTCTAGCCCAGTAGAGGGGTTCTTTGCCATAAAATTCAGGTGCCTGAAACTTTGTGAATTAATCCATTTTCTCGAAGTGTATTCCCCAATCAGTACTCTCAAAGTTTCTCAAGGATACAACAGTGCCCTGCATATATTATGGCCCTCTTGGAGATCCAGAATGCACATTACAAGTTCTGAGAAACTCTCTAATAAAGAATTTTAACTTTTTTAACCCAATCTACCCCAAATTTCTTGAGCTTTGATAACTTTTCCCTAAATACTGCCAATTAGCATGGCATAGAATTAATACTTTAATGCTACATCACTTTTTTAAAAATCAAATCCTGTTTCCCTGTTGACTTGTATCATCATTTCAGAAAGTTTTCTCTCTTCCCTTGTTTTGGCTGTATGTAATATTTTACCTTAAAGTTTAATTTCTAAACCAAGGTCTCAGTTTACTAAGAGGCCTTCCCCAAAATAAAAAGAATGTTTGGTAAGTTATTTAGCAAAATGCAGTTTCTCTAAAAAGAGGAATAACACAGGTCTATAACACTACCTCTTTGTGTGCTCATTCCCTCATTCATTCATTTGTTCATTCTTTCACTCATTTGACTTGTTTCTTCCCAGAAGCGCCATGATAAATGCTGCTGATGCAAAGGGGAAAAATTCACCGCACATATAACGAGTCCTACGGCAGAGATAAGAATAGAGAAGCCCTAATTCTCTCCTAACTGGGAAGGGGGTCAGGGGAATAGGCAGGTTAAATAAAGTTCACAGCAAGGCTGATAATGGAGAATGAAGAATTTTGGTTGTAAGTGAGAGAGACTCAACTCCAACTAGCTTAAGCAAGAGGGGATGTGTTACTAGGGAAATATAGGTGTGGAGCTAGCCTCAGATATGACCACTTCCATGGAGTCAGAAGACATTACCGAGACTCTGTTTGTTCCCATCTGTTTCTCCTCTCTTTTCTCTAGTTGCTGCCAGTGCAGATGGGCTTTTTCCTTGAGACAAAGAGGACAGCAGCCCCTAATTCACTCACATCCATCTAGCAACATGACCAGAAAGGCAAGGTCTCTTCTCCAGCTCTCTCTTCATCAGTCTCAGAGAAGGATTCTCCTGCTCCAGACCTTCACATTCCAATCCCTGACCCAGCCCCAGGGCCAGGACACAGTCACCTATCAGCCTGCAGCTTTGAGCGCCTACTAAGTGCCACCAGAACCCAGGGCAGCAGTAGAGGTAGCACAGCTTATCACACGTCTGATTTCACATTATGTAGACAGTGAAATGGAGACAAAATTTCCAAACAAGCAACAGAGAGGTTGCATGAAATTTCAAAGCATAACTTTCAGGGCTTGTCTTTTTTGTTCTCCTAGTTTTGTTTTTTTACCCCTATAACAAGGTGAACAGCTCAGAGGTTTAAAGTGTAATTGTATTTTTCTTTTCTTATGCAATTTTTATTTCTTTGCCCTCATTCACCTTTTTTTCCCAAGGGAAAGGTAAAACCACTACTTTTAAGAGGGAAGAAATATCAATTATTGTACTAACAGGGTACATGTTCAAGAATCAGAAAATCCTGCCTATTTTACATGCAGTTTTAAAAATTATTTTGATAACTTCCTTCAATTCTAATGTCTTAATGTGACTTCTAGAGCTACTGATCTGGTGAAGCATAAAGAAAATAGATTCCATGATTTTGTGACATTGCTCATCACAAATAAATAAATAAAACTAAAATAACTAAATTGATTGCTACTTAAAAGACAAAAACCTCAGCAATTAAATTAAAAACATTTAAACACACATATACACACAAAATACTGTGTGTATGCATATGCTTATATACACCCAGGTTTCTTTTAAAATGCATCAAAATTCTTAGGCTTCGGTCAAATTCTTTAATAAAGATTCTGGAGTTTTGTCTTAAGGCAAATTTAATTCTAGAAATTCCATTTAGTATCTCTCAAATTGTGCTGTGGGCACCCCATGCATCAGAATTACATGGATAAGTTTGTTAAAATGCAGATTTCTAGGCCCCACTCTCTATCTATTTAATCAGAATCTCTTGGGAAGAATTCCAGAAATCTTTGTTTTTAAAGCTTTGCAAATGATACTTCTGCACCCTAAAATATGAGAAGCTCTGTTCTAAAACTTTGGAGAGTTATTAGGATTTTTGAGTTACAGTATCAGATACTATATTTTTCTATCTCTAAGGTAGGATAAACTTCTTATGAATTCTATGAACTTTTTTTGACAATAAAATGTAATTAACAATCCTTGTGGGTCATGCTGTTTTGGAGTTCTGTAACAAAGTAGCTATAAACATAGTTGCATGAAACAAAGTCCTTCAGATTTAAAAATACTCTAAGTAGGTCACTAATGAATAGGATAGGTAATTCCATTGTAACAAACTTTTGTGATTATAACAAACAAATCAATATGATTTCATTATAATGGGTACATTGCAAGAACTGACTGGTGATAATTAAGATCCAAATGAAATTAATCTACACAGTAAAAGTTTATAAAAACTCATTATAGTTGTGAGCTTTCTCTCAAATGAACTCACCACTTCATAAACAGGATTTTATTTCCAATCGAAGACAAACTATAAGTCAATATATATAATCCAATTCCTCCCACCAGCAATATTGCAGGAGCTGCTTACAAAGTCCTTTCCTTATAGAGCTAGAAGAGCCTTAGGGATTGTGAACTCCAACTTTTCCTCCTACAAAAGAAGAAACTGAAGATCAAGTCCCACAGTTGATCATAGAACCAGAAGGAAAATCCTAGTCTCCTGATTGCTCAGTCCTCCTACTGGAGTACAGAATTAAATGATTTTTCCTGGAATATCCATTGTTCTTGAAGATTTAGGGGTGGGTGGGAGCAACCATTCTTTTTATATAACAGATATGTTGTGAAGTAAAAATTTTTTAAAAAGCCACATAAAACATGAGACTTGAAATAAATGCCATTCGGCCACTTTGCACTATTCATTCCTTCTCTCCTGCAAATCAGGCTATGTGGTGGAAACATTTGAAAAGCCTAGTGCTACTCCAACTTCCTTACCAAAATATGACAAAACTAAAAGAGGAGAGAAAACATGACCCCAAACTAGTCATAGATAATTACTTAATACTTATCCAGACAGATCCAGTGTGGTTGAGAATAAACCAGGCAAGGCTGTTTAGCTCTTCTCAGATAATTTACTAGCCTGGGTTTCATTTATTCAACAGATATATATGGAGTGCCTACTGGGAGGTAGAAGCTATAACATACCCTTGTGAAACTAAGATGAATGTTAGTTAATTAATTAAACCCATAATTACAGTGTATCATATTACAGGCTATAGAATCAGGTGCTGAGGCCACAACTACTCAACTAGGTTGAGTCTGAGAAGGCTCAAAGTAGAAATAACAGTGGGCTGAGTCTTGAAGAACAACCAGGAGTTTGCCTAATGAAATAATAAAAAAAGAAGAGAAAATTATTCCAAATAATGAGAACAGCATATGTAGAGGTATTAGAGGGTGAGGAGTCATCAGATAAGCAATTGGAGGCAAGGATCCAGAGAAGACAATATTATAGACATAAGCATTGTTTTTGTGCCCTTTAGCACAATGTGGGCAAAGCCAAATGAGTTTTTTTAAAATAATAATAATCTGCCCTCCTTGAGCAAGAGACTACAGACTGGTGACTAAGGAGCCTGCCCTTGAGAGGTGGCTTCAGAATGAACGAAATCTGTTCTTAGGCTTCCGGTCTTTAGAGCCTCAGACACCTTCCCAACTCTCAAAGTCCACCTCTTCCAGCAAGACTGCTAGTCTAAACAGAGTCCTGGGAAGGAGGAAAGGAATTTAATGATCAAATTAGAGAGGGAGAAATTATGCATCCCCATGGATACCATAAAATCTTGTCCTCCTTCCCAAGTCCCTTGGTATATAGATCATATAGAAGCTTCTTGCATTGGTGAGAGGGAGTGGGTGATAGACATAAGTTCAAACAGAGTTCCACGACTTACAAACTGTGTAACTTCAGGGAAGCCACATACCTCTCAGTACATTATTTTTCTCACTATAAACACTCTGCTAGCTCGATGTGAAGCTTGGACATGATGTGAGGCAGAGCACCTCTCACAGGGTCTAGCCTGTACTGGGCCTTCCACTGGGGCAGCTGCTGTACATGTTATAGCAGTTTTGTTTCATTCATTCATGCAACAAATCTTTATTGAGAATTTACCACGTAGAAGCCAGAGGAATTTTACTCTCAAAGACCTAACAATCTATGGTAGAGAGAAACCTCAATAGCTATATTGTAAGGAAGAAAGCAGTTACTACCAAGAGAAATACAGAGAAATTACTGGGGAAACTGGGAAGAGGAAAATTATTTGTAGTGTGGAGGAACTTGTTAGGAGAGAAGGGGAAAGGACGAGGGGTTGGAGATGAAGGAGATGAAGGAGAGAAGCATCTGAGCTGGGCACTTTAACCCATTCTGACGTGGGTACAGCAAGTATCCATCTGACCCTCTCACAGATGGCATAAGAGAGGTGCCAGGAAGTGCCACAACTCACTCAACTTCACACTCATGGGTTCAACAGAGCAGGAGAATTCAGAACGTCCCACCTGTAAACCAAAGCATTTGCCATTACATCACTACTTCCTATAACTAGGGCCATTCGCAAATGTAGAGGACAGAACAGGACAGGGGAAAGCAGCAGAAAGGAGGGGAGGAGATCGATCACCTGCCACTGTCCCAAGTCAAGGCAGGGCAGAGACTCAGCAGGAGGCGAGTTAAGGGGGAAGGGCAGGGGCGGGCAGGCACTGGGAGAGGGGTGGAAGGCAGGCCAAGGGGCGGGGAGAGGGGTGTGGGCCGCACTCCTGGGTCTCCAGGACACTGGTCCTGCCACAGCAGCCGCGCTCAGGCTCACTGGCCATGGGGCGGCGGTCCCTGGAGCTGCGGCCGCTGCTAGCGCTGCTGCTGCTGCTGCTGCTACCGCCGCCGCTGCCACTGGCGCTGCGCGGGGCGCGCTGCCCCGAGCCCTGCAACTGCGCGCCCGACGGCGCCCTGCGCTGCCCCGGCCCGCGAGCCGGCCTCACTCGACTGTGAGTAGCGGCGCTCCCGCCGCGGCCCCTCCACGCGGGACCCTCACTCGCTCCGAGCCACCTTCCCTCTCTCCTCTTTGGCCCCCTTTGCCGGGAAGCTTGGAGAAAGACGCTTCGCACTATCAAACTTCCCCACCTTCTAGGGTGATGAGAGCCCAAAGCTTGGGGGCTGGCTTTGCCATCCCATGCCCCAGGCAACCCAGACCCTGGGCTGGGGCCGCAGCGGGGGGCGTAGGCGTGCTCAGAAGCCTCAGGAGAAGGCCTCTCTCTGCCGGTGCTGGAAGGAAACATGGACGTGACGCTCCTCAACCAGCAGCAGTCTCTGCTAGAGACGTCCTACGTGGTCTTTGAGCCCTGGGCCAGCCAGGTCGGCGTAGGTTACTGCGGGCTCTGGCACCCTGTGGTCCTCTAGGAATGGCGAGCTCAGCTGAGGCCCTATGACCAGGGATGACTTGATCTGTTAACTGGGACTACCGGTGTGCCCACCTCCCCCAGCCAGCGCCCACCTGCATCTTAGCAAGCATACAAGCCACTGCTCTGCCCGTGCCCAGATGTCTCTGCACTTAGCCTAGTTGTATAATCAGTGAAAGGCCTTGTGTCCCGCTGCACGACACCGCCACCTGCACACTCACTGGCGTGACTGAAGGAATGTGCGCAGCTGCAAGCAGGTGGAGGAAGTTGTTTCCTGCAGTGATGGGGTCAAGGAAAGGGGGCCTTTGTGTACTAGCATATCAGAGTGCCGCCAGGTCTCCTTTCTTCCGTTTAGATGGAAGTACCACACAGTGTATGTTCTATTTATATGAAATGTCCAGATAGACTGAAAGCAGGTTGGTAGTTGCCAGGGGTTGCGGGGGACTAGGGGAGAAACAGTGCATGATCGCTACTCGGTGGGTGTGGGTTTTGGGGGTGATGAAAACTTTCTAAAGTTAGATTGTGGTGATCATTGTTGCACGTAAGCATACTAAAAACCACTGCTTTGTGCATTTTAGATGGGTGAATTTTATATGATTTACATCTCAATAAATGATCTTTGTTAAAAGAGAAAAGGACAGAAAAGGGGGGGGAAGAGTACCACAAAAATATTCAAAAGGCACCAGGCTGATGGAGTCTTGATGACGTTCTAACCATTAGAAATGATAGAATTCTACTGGGGAAGAAAGGAGACCACCGCTCCCCCATTTCCTTTCAGCCCCCGACAGTCTGACAGGAGCCTGCTTCATAAAGGCGATTCACCCTCCCTTCTGGGCTGGGCTGGGCTTCTCCCTATGGAAGAGTTAATGGCCTTCTGGGAATAGTTGTGGTTTAGAGAGACAGTTTAAGGGTGTTATGGGGTTTATATTAATTACTTTCCATTAATTATCCTGTCAGCTCAATTCCCTGGAAGTGACGACCATGCTGATAGAATTTGTTTTAATCAATCCACAAACAATGGAACCTGCCTTCCAAGTTCCAGCCCTTGTCCTTCCCTGACAAGCCTCCCGTGTTGCTCTTATGAATGATGGTGCCGCTAACAGCCTGTCTTGCTCGCCTGTTACTTATCACACAGACTAGAAGGAACTGAGATCCAGACAGATGGAATAACTTGCTCAAGGTCTCACAGCTATTGAGTAGCAATTCAGGACTTTATCTAATAATTATCTTTTTATATTTGCTTGTCTTTGTAAGAAAATTATCTCTTCCTTAATTTAGGAAAAAAAAATACTCCCAGCTTCTCTGAAGTTGGTACTAAGTGAAGAACCTCTGTTTGAGGAGAGGGGTGTGAATGGGCAGGCCAAGTCCAGTTCTGAGAATTCTCAACGGCTCCTATTGCTACACTTGTGCTGGCTCAGGAGGGGACCTCTTCCCTGGAAAAGGTTGAACAGAAAAAAAAACAAAAACAAACACTTTTCTCTTTCTGCTGCCCCACACCATGATTTAGAGAAGCCTAGAATCCCTCAGAAAGATTTTATAGGGCAGACTAGGTATGGGGGTAGAAGTTCTGAGCATCCACCACCAGGAGCATCTTTCTCCTCAATATCCAGACCCCTTGGCCAGGTGTGGTGACCCTTGGCTACCACAAGGTCATGTTTCCCGAGCACTGGATGTTTGAGAGATGACCTTGTCTTTCAGATCAGAGCCCTACGGAGGTGGAGCCTACTTAAGCCAAAACAGGATAACTTTTTTGGCACAACACAGTGACACCAACATCCATATGACAAGGGAGGTACATATGAAGCAATAGGAGGGTTGTTACATTAAGATGATGTTTATCAAAGTGTAGTCCTGGACCAGAAGCATGAACATCACCTGGGAACTGTCAGACAGGTGTACTCTCAGGTCCCCGCCCCAACCTACTGAATCAGGAACTCTGGGGGTGGGGTCTGGCAAGTTTAACAAGCTGGGGAGCATTTTAACAAGCTCCCCAGTTGATTCTGATACACTCTCAAGTTTGGGAACCAAGGCACTGCTCTTCATGGAGGTATAATTTTGGAGAGCAAGTATATTTTAAACTCCCTTGTGCCATATATTTCCCTTCCCTATCCCCTCCAACACACATACATAACACCTATTTATCACTGCAAAAGGCATAAAATTAAAACCCTAAACTCAGAGACCTACAGAAAATAAGCAGGACTCAGAAAAGTTTTTTTTTTTTTCTTCAAAGAGGAAGAGAAGAAAAAATCCATGAAGGACAGACTGAAGATACATGGGATAAGGGAGGAATAGTATTTGTTGGATTAAGATCTCAGCTCAGGTAGGGAGAAGACATCAGTCTAAGAACATAGGGGAAGGGTTAATCTTAGAGTAAGGATAGTTCTGAGTCCTGAGGGAAGAAGACAGATGGTAAAGGAATCACTTAATATTAAGGCAAAGGACAGGAAAAGTGGACAGGTTCATGCTGAAATCCTCTTTTCTTAATGATGAATGAATAAAATGGTAAACAATAAGATAGAAAAATACTATGAATAACAAGTTATCAGGAGTTCCCAAAAAGAAGAGAGCTTAAAGTATGAGATAAGGCTTCCAGGAGAAGTAGTGGTCTTGCACTAACTTATCCACAGTATTTGGCTCTGCAGAGAGAAGGGAGCATCACTGAAATCTTTCCTCCCCTTCCATATTTTATTAAAAACATAGGCATTTAAAATCTAAAATGTGATACAAAAAATAGCCTCTCACATTTTTACTTTCTTTAATTGAGGGAAAAAAAGCAAAAAAATTGATTTAAAAAATTCCTTTTTCTTTCTTATTAGTTTCAGACAACTGGAAAGAGGAAAAGAGAAAAAAAAATCTCACCTTGCCCATGGTTATATAAAGATCTTTGTCTCTATGACAACAAAAAGGTCGATCTGCTTGATATGGAAACAGCTTCTGAAAAATCTGTTAGTAAGAAAATGCTAATAATAATTTTGGCAATTTATGTTTTTCATGTTGTACCTACTGAACAGAGATTAAACTTTTAGACTTTATTATAAAGACACAATCCAGAGACTTTGGGAAGATAAAATGTGTATATCCATTAGTCCAGTGTTACAGGAAGATGTTCGTCTCCTGACGTATTTTCTTAGTTTCTTCTTCTTCCTCTCAACTTCAGTGGAAATTCGGGGAGAAAAGTGCTCAGTGGTAGAGAGGGATGCACACATGGAGGGTGTGGTTCCTGTCCTTGAGCAGTCCAGAGGCTAGGTAGAAACACAACTAAGAGACTGAAATAAGTTTGGAGAAAGGCCACAAGGCTCTAAGGAATTCAGAGAATGAATCAATCACTATGGACTGAAGATGTCTCCAAGGGAAGGCTTCATGGGCCAAGGGTTAGGAAGCCAAACCTTGAAGGAGAGAAGGAAAGAGGAGTCCTAGCAGAAAAACCACAGGTTAAAGTAGACTAGAGATTCCTGCTGAGAAGCAAAGAATAAGGTTGAATGAATTCTTCCCTCTTCATGCCTCTTCCAGGCTCTTTGGGGGGAAATACTGTTTTAAGGGAAGATATAAAATCATCAAAAATCTTTGATTAAATTACCCAGAGGGTTGTACAAAAAGAATAAAAAAATCCCGATTTGTAGTTCTTGCCTAATAAACTTTCAAAAATAGCCATGCTTTGATGATTGGTTACAAAGGCATTAAGTAAAAATCATGATTAGGAATCACTTCCCCCTGTAGCCTTCTCTGATGCCCATTGGCCCACCCTGCCCATGGCTCCAGCTTCCCCCTCCACGTACTGATGTTGGTATCCTATATTTACATATATTTTTGCACATATATCACCATAATATAACCATTTGTACAATGTGTGCCTCTACTGCTAGGGCAGATTTCTGACCCTCAGTACTACTGACATTTGGGGTCAGATCATTCTTTGTTGTGGAAGCTGTTCTGTACATTGTAGGGTGTTTAGCAGCACCCCTGGCCTCTAACCACCTCTGCCCTCCCAAATTGTGACAACCAAAAATATCTCTAGATATTTATCAAATGCCCCCTAGGGGGCAAAATCTTCCCTCCCCACCTTAGTTTTGAATCATTGTGCTAGAGTGGGAACCACTTCAAGAGGTCTTACTCAACTCAGGATTCCCAGAATTTTGCATGTAGTATGATTAACATGTTTATTGAACTACATGGTGATTAAACTGCATAGATAGCTAAAAGGGAATAAACCAGTGAAAAAAGGAAGTATGTACATTAGCTAGAATGTACCACATCTAAATGTCACTTTAAAAATCTCCATCCTAGAAAGTGAGGAGGTGAGAGGGTGCTACAGGTAGTGGAGGGAGTTCTTTGTGTTATGTCAGCATCTGGATCCTAGAATTTGCAGGCTCCAAATCTATCCCTTGAATGGCAAATAGCAGGCATATCAGCTTCAGAGAATCAAAACCTGACGTTTACCCATGTTAATATATCCCATCGAGATTGTTTTCATTTTTGTTTGTTTTAAACTCACTCAGAAAGAATCAATCCCCAGCCCAAAATCCATTAATTAAAAAAAAACAAAACACCAAGGCAAACTGAATTGAGACAGACTGGTTTCTAGGGCAGGATACCAGGTAACAGCCCTCACAGAAGAGTCCACAGACAGAGGGAAGCCTACCAAGCTCTTGCAAGTAGAACAGCTTGGCCCTATCCTCACCTTCCCTGAAGCTAGGCCAGCCAAAAAATCCTAGAATTTAGGAATTTCATGTCTCTACTCCCTGTCCTACCCTCAAACTCCCCAAAAACCAAAATCCTAAGATAGAGACTGAGACTTGCACCTCAGTTCTGACTCAGCTCTCGCAGCCATGTCTTTGAAGCGATTCTTAAACCTGGCTGTGCTGATAAACAAATTCTTTGAGGGAAGCTTAGGAAGGACCAGATTTTATTAAACAAAAATCATTGTTTTGGGGAAAGTAAATGAGAGCCCCTAGCAGGACACTAAAAAAAAACAAGCCACAGAGTTCCCAAAATCTCAGCACAAGTGTAGAACCAAAAAGGTTCACACACAGATCCCTTTGGCACTGGACCTCACTCCCTCCTTGGAAAGCAATAACTCCTTGGGTTTTTTCTTTTTTACCTGTTTTTTTTTATTTCAAAAGCAGTAAATCAGATTAATTCAGGGCTCCAGTTCTGCTCCTTTACCCACCTCTATCTTCTTCCTAAGCCTCTCAATTGGCTTCTTTTCCTGTCTTGAAATGAGGCACCAAAGGTCTCTTTCCAAATTATAATCTCCCAGAGTAGCTGCACCAAATGCTGTGTTGGTCATGTGTAACTCTGATCTTACACATGAGGTTTCAAAGCCAGTTAAGTCACAGCGGTGGAGAGAAGCCCTGCTGCTCACTTCCAGACCCAAGAGGGCTAGCTCCATGGAAGCATATGTGCTTTGTTCCGGCAGCTCCCCTTGGTTAGAGAAAAATCACATTTAATGCAGATTTTAGCAAATTTCCCACCCAGCTTTTTTTTTTTCATAAGAAAGGAATTAAAATAATCCCACCCACCAGGCAGGTGGGCTCTCTAACTTGGTGGGCAGCTTCTAGCAGCTTCTCCACAGGGTCCTCATTTACTCCCAGCTTCTGCCTCACTGGGAGATGACACCCCCTCCTAGGCAGCAAACCACTCACACCTGCTCTCTTTGTGGCCCTGAACTGTGGCTCTTCAATGCCACCAGAGCCAAATTCTGAAAAGCCCAATTTATAAATAAAACTCAACTTTCAGAATGAAGGTTTGATCCCTTGCTGCTGTTATATGTGTCCTTGACTCTGATGCAATGAGGTTCCTGTACACCTGGGCTCCTAATCCCACCTCATGAGCAGTGGCAGACAGCACTTCTGAGCCCAGAGGGCTGGGGATGCTCAGGTATGACAGGGGAAGGTCCAACACAGCTCCCAAATTATCTGAATTGATCTATGGGACAAAGACTAAGCAGACCTGGATTCTGGCACCTGGTCCCCTTTCCTTAATTTATACTGTAGGTTTGGGCTAGAAATCAAACCTCTGTGCTATCTGTAAAAGGGCCATAATGATTCCTGCCACTGAGTGGGGCTGGCCGTGGTGAAGAAAAATGAGACAAAAGTGCCAAAAGTACTTGGAAATAAAGGTTTCACAAAACCACAAGACATTATTGTAACAATCTGATGATGCAGACAAGACTGAAAAAGTCACAGCCCATATATGAGGTTGAGCAGTAAATACCTATCACCCAAGAGGTAAACCTGATAGAATGGTTTTGTTCCTGGGAGGTGTTAATTAGAGAAAGTGACCCATTAGGTCTTCTCAGCCTGGAAGGTGGAATAAGTTATAATCTCAAAATAGCAGAGCTCATTATTGCCTGGAGTCTGATATTCTGGCCTTTTCAGCCTAGGCTGAGCTGCCTCTGAAACATGACTCCTAGCACCTGATTATAGGCTGCTTTCAGTTCTGTCTGCCCAGCTAGAACATCCAAGCCCATTCTGGGTCCTTTCCTTTCCCCGTTCCCCATCCCTAAGTCTCAGGCTGGACACATATTAATAGAAAACCTTCAAGTCGGGCTTGTTGACCACTCAGAGATCATGTACTGAAATGTACAGGACAACACACAGAATCCAAAGATACCCATCCCTGCACACCAGGAGCTTACAGTCTTCCAGACATAGAAGAAAGAGGACCAGTTCTCAGATGACATCAGGGAATGCAGAAGGTGATAATAGCTAAATGAAGGTTATAAACAAGGTAGGAGTTCAAAGGAGGGAGCCATTCCCTCTAGCCAGAGTAACAAAGTTTTGGTGGAAATGTCATTTGAGTTGTAGTTCTTTAAGACTCACTCTCTACAGGGGCAGCCAGGCTAACATGTTATCCCATAAGGTCAGTCCTGGCCAGCTTAGAGAGGCCACTGGGGAATCACTATTCAAAGCCTTCTGTCCTCTCACTGACTACCAGCATAGCACATGCCCTGTGTTATGGACTGTCAGTGGAACAGATTACTTCACCCTGAAAACCCTGGGTGGGGCTCTCGTTAAAGCTTTTCTTATTTGCAAGCACCAGACATCAACTCTGACAAACTTAATCATAAGAGATGAACTTAATAGAAGGATAAGGATGTAGAAGTATGCCAGCAAGATCCAATGAGAATGTCTGGCATATTTGCAAAAGATCAGGAAACTTCTCTCTAGATATCACCTTTACAATGAGTCAGTTCCAAAGACCCCTCCTCTCTGTCCCTCTATTTTAAGTTTCAAATTCTTAAGAGAGAGAATCTGATTGGCTGAGACACCCTTCAGCATAGATTCCACCGACTCAATCAACAAGATTCTTCCACCATGATGCAAGCAGCAATGAGATGCTTCTAGAGAAGGGGGCATTTTCGGTCCAGGCAACCACACAAATTAGGATCTACCAGTGTGGAGGAGTTAGTGAAAAGTCAAGGCATACATGCCAATAATTTAAGGCACTTAAAACTCCTCCTCAGATTAATTAAAAGTGTGTGGTATATAACTGCAACCCAACTTTTACATGCTCACACATACACACACAAAAAAGTTTTTAAGTGTAAGGAAAGAGAAGCTTATAATGAAAAAGATTCCTGAAGCATATCTGCAATGTCACTGCCCTGACAACATAATATTCTCTGCTTCTGAAAAATATTTTTGAGAAATCATTACAGATGATGCAGACGTTCCCTGGGGAGAATTCAACATGTAGTTTTATTTACCAGAGTTATTCTTGTCATGTTATATTATTGCTAGAAGAATTTTAGTTTAGGAGGTAGAGATTGGGTTATTTCGCTTTGTTTCTTTATAAAACTTTAAATGGGTTTTGAGTGAGGGCTTAGATATGTTTACCATTTTCCTCTGAGGCTTTATATTTTTAATTTAGTTGTTGCACAAATGACTTTGAACATCTATTATCCAAGGAATCTTCTTCACATGATAAGTCATAAATTCCTCGCAGCTTATTGGGTGTTCTGGAATGGCTGTCTTGGAGGACAGTCGCTCAAATTGCACTTTCCAATGGGACAGTTCCAGTTGACTGAATTTTTTAAAATCAATGCTCAAATGAAAACTCTGCAGAGTGGCTTCCTAGAGTTGAAATATTTAATAGAAGAGTTTTTGTTTTTTTATCATCGCTTTAAAAGGCCATAAGGTGAGGCCTTTAAGAGATGAAGCTCAAAAGAAAGGTACCAAGTGGGAGTGTTTAGTGTTTACCCTCCCTTTCAGGCCTATATATAATCAGCGGAGAGTCAAGAGTCAGGGACAAGTCCTATGACAAGCCTATGCATGTTACAGACTTAAGGGTGACCCATGGCAAACAGAAGAATCAATTCCAAAGTAATGAACCCACCTATCCCTACCCCCTGCCAAGGAAGTACAGTTGTCATTAGGCATAGCACAGGTAGCCTAAAGGTTTCACAGTGAGCAGCTGTGAATTAAAACTACTTATTGAGTTCTTTTCTTGTGCCAGATGCTATGTTAGTATTATGTAAACATTTTCATATTTAATCTAAAAAAATCTATAGGTTTTATAGATTACACACATTTTATAGGTGTGGATTGAAACCTTGATTTGAACCCAGGCAGTCTGGCTCTGTAATCTGCACTCTTAACTACCACACTTCAAGAGAGAAAGCAAGTGTAATTGGCGATGAAGACACGATCTATGAAGTATGTAGTACGTAGGATGGACCTTTCACCAAGGGTAGAATTTGACCAAAAGAGAAGGGTAGAGATGTACCAGATGGTAGAAACAGTGAGTGAAGCCAGGAAAGTGTGAGGCAAGTTCAGGAAGCACAAATGGTCTGGTTTGTCTAGGGAGGTGCTATTCAGTGGAAATATAATATGAGTCACGTGGGTGATTTTAAATTATATGTAGCCACATTTAAAAAGTTTTTTAAAAGTGAAATTAACTTTAATAAAATATTTCATTTAGTCTAATATGTACAAATATTATCACTTCAACATGTAATCAATACAAAAATTATTGAGATATTGTACATTCTTTTTTTGTTACCAAGTCTTCAAAACCTGATATGAATTTTATATTTACAATTCATCTCAATTAAGACTGGACACATTTCAATGGCTCAGTGACCACATGTGGCCAACGGCTGCCACATGGGACAGTGCAAGTCTAGTGTACTGGAAGAGTGGGTGCTACGACTGGCGGATGAAGACTGAGGCTTGAATGCAAGGCTGAGACATTGGTAGGTAGTTGGATTGGCCAAGGGGAGGCCCAGAAGATATTTGAGTGACATAGTGAAAGTTGTCAAGAAGAGTAATTTAGACTGGGCAGGGGAAAGCCAGGATAGAATAAAGGGAAACCAAGTAGGAGACTCTGGAATAGTCAAAAGTGGAGAAAAGAATGGCCAAGAATGGCAGTGGGTAAGGAATAAAGAGGCAGAAAGCCAGAGACAGCGTGAAAACAGAATCCACCAGATTGGGTGTTCAATGGTAGAACAGAGGAAATGGTCAGACAGGCCACCTGGTAAATTCTCAAATAATAGTGAAGGAAAAAAATAGTGTAGTCATTAAGTGCAGAGGAGGACAGAGGAAACAGAGAAAAACCACTCTGGTAGGCTCCAAAGCTTCAAGGAGGAACAGGGATTTGAGCTGTGTCCTGAAGTTGAAGACTGAGCACATGCCCTGGAGAAGGTGATGGCTCTGTTCAGAGACTAAGTTTTCACATGAAAAGCGGAGGGTCATGCAGTAGGGTGAGTCTATAAACCCCCAAATGAGCAGTACTGATGTGATTTGATTGGTAGAAGACACAGCACTGGAGAAGGAATGAAGAGACTTATGTTTTAGTCCAGATCTGCCTCTGAATTGCCATGTGGATTCAGGGAAGTCATTTCACCTTTCCTGACTTAAGAGTCTTCTTCTATAAAGTGAGGGGTTGTAACAAACAACTTACAAGCAGTCATATTCATTCTGACTCCTTGAGCCTAATATAATAAGTGCAGGGAGTAATCAAACAATGTCAACCATTTATATGTATTTTTAAGGAGCATTCCAAAATTTTCTGATGTAAAGTTTAACATTTTTGGGTGTCTATCTATAACTGACTTCATATTTCAGTTAACACTGAAGCCTCAGCTCCCTCTAGCTAAATGCTGAAGACAATAGGCCAATAAATGAAGATATTCCCTGTGATGAAGATACCAGATAGATCTATGCCTTTGAAAGTTCAAAGATTTAAAATCACTTGAAAAGAGAAAGTCTGTTTTTATTTCATTCCAAGATGAAAGCAAGTTTATTATAATTACTGAGAAGCTTTTAAAAGAACACAAAAATTCTTAAGTCTCTGTTAAATGTAGAACAAGATCTTAATTGATAAATTAAAAAAGTAACATTCTTTTGAATTTAAATAATTAAATAACCCCCCCCCTCCTATTTCAACAAGTTCGTCAGGCAAAAAAGCTTTGACCATGTCTGATTTCTCTCTTTTTCCCCTTCCTCTGATTTTGTAGTTTTTTAAAATTCAGGGTGTAGCTCTAGCAATAAACGAATCATCTGTGCAAATGGATGGATGTTTGCAGCTTTCCTGAATCGATAATATAGATGACTTTTTTAAAACAATTAGAAGGTAGTGAATATTTCACTTCTGCCATGTGTTGGGCAGAAGGAAAGGGAAAAGCTTTAGCAGTGTGACCAAAGACCCTACCCAGTCTTTGGAGACTCCAGACTAGTGCTGGATTTCTTCTCTAGCTCTCCTCTCCCTGTGGCCCTGCTCAGCCTGTGGGCTCAGAAGGCAGCCCTGCCCTAGGAATCATCTTGCACTCAAGCTCTGAAAAACCAAGGGAAGGTAAAGAACCTACAGTTATAATTTGCTTTATGCAACACCTGTCTTTTAAAAAAGAACCAATTACATTATATTTTCCATTCACCTAGAGAGTTTACTATTTATGTATGTATGTATGTATGTATATATGTATGTATGTACTTATTTGAGACAGCATCTCTCTCTGTCGCCCAAGCTAGAGTTCAGTGGGTTCATCGTAGCTCACTGCAACCTCAAACTCCTGGGCTCAAGTGATCCTCCTACCTCAGCCTTTGGAGTAGCTGGGACTACAGGCATGCGCCACCACACCTGGCTAATTTTTCTATTTAGAGACAGGGTCTGGCTCTTGCTTAGGCTGGTCTATAACTCCTGGCCTCAAGCCTCCCAGAGCGCTAGGATTACAGGCAGGCAGGTGTGAGCCACCTCTTTCCTCAACCTGAGAGTTTGCAATTTAAAGGAACTCCCCAGTAAACCTTCTATAGAACAAAGAATGTTTTGATAATGCAAATGACTCCCAATTGATAGGTTTTTATAAGCAATGATTTCCAAATCTTCAATTTCCTTGAAGGACACATTAGAGCGCTCCTGACTGAAGCTCTCCAGCTAACATTACTTTAAGGGTTAATTAACAAGGCAATGAACTGGACAAACTGGCTCCTTCCAAGGTCATCTGTGTTATTAAACTCAAAAGAAAAAAAGAAGAGGGGCCCAAGCTACAACCCTGAGTACCCAAGAGACATTAGAAACAATGAGGAAGGACATAATAAAGTGACATTATCTTCTTTAAGGCAACTGGATTTATCTGAATGTTCTTTACTTCTCTGTAAATTTTTCCCTGTTGCTGGATTCTGACGCAAGCACTGGGAGCTTGGCAACTGTAATTGGCTGGGAAGGGGATCAAGGCAGGGGCCCAGGTAAAAGAGTTAATAGGAAGGAGCTCTAGAGATAGGATGGTCCTTCTGAGTAGGCCCACCTTGAATCAAGGGGGCTAGGCCTTTATTCTATGCATTGTCCAGTCACTGGATGAGGGCTGTCCAGGCTCAGACATAATCTTGGGTGAAACAGCAATCTTAGTCTGGCAGTGTAATTCCAGAAGAGAAAGTCAGCTGAGAGCTTCAGCTACCCACTCTCCCATCAGCTGAGATAATGTGTGCCTCAGTCCTAAAGGGTGATTTTGGTGACCCACTCAGAATCCACTATAGGAACGAACGCAACTGCACAGAGTAGTCCTAGCACAGGGTCCCCATCTGTGCCAGGGAGCCAGATTGAAGGTCAGAACTCAGCAGTAAAAGATACTAGCTTGACCCTAACCAGACAGCAACCAGGAATTATTCTGGGGCAGGAATGTCCCTTAAGGAGTAGAAATGTGGGATCAGGATCTGGTGATTTAGAAGAACGGAAAGCAGGAACTAGAAGGGCTCGGCTCCTAGATGGACCCTGGGAAGACCAAACAGACCACAGGATAAGAAATCGAGGCAAGGCTAAAACAAGCACCAACATGGCATGTGGGTAGGCAGTACAGGTGCACTAGACAATGCACAAGGCTTTTCCAGAGTCATAAGCAATCTCAAGATTTCAGGACTAGGGTGAATGACTTAACTCCAATCCTAATGGGTAAAGAGACTGCTTCTATTTCAACTTTAAGCCACAACTAGAAGGGCTTGGGATCTGCAAATGGGATGAGTGAGTAGATGGATTTTCCAGGGCTGAGGAACCTAAGGAAGCCTTTGTCATCCAATCTAAGTATTTTTTCCAACCTCTGTGGCAAAGGCACTTGGGCAAGGTAGGGTTTGGCTATGACACAGGTACCACCTGTGTTGCATCATTGATTTATTTTAAAATCAAAGTTTAAAATGAAATAAAGGACTGGGAAAGTGTAACAAATATAAGTAGCTGCATGGTTCCATAGCCATCTCCCTTTTCAAGAGAGAATTCTCCACCCTGCAAGTTCAACCTCATGTTTGCCCAGTAACCCTAATTCTTTACCACCCATCTGAGATGCATGGTTTGGTGTATCATCCTCTTTTGCTGAGACAGAAAGGGCTCTATCCTTCCTTTATTTTTCTTTTATTTATGCATAACTTTCATTCCCTTTCTTTTAGACACTAGACAGCAGAGCTGCTGCACTGTCCTTGCCTTAGATCTCTTTTTTTCCCAGTTCTCCTTGGCTTCTGCTCTGTCGCAAATGATTATTGACTAGATCTATCCACAAGAGTTCCTGAAGTTCACAAAATTCTTGCAATACATGTATGCTTAACTTCAAAAAAAGCAAGGAGGAAAGGAGGAAGGGAGGAGGGGAGGAGGGGAGGAAGGAAGGGAGGGAGGAAGGAGGGAAGGACGGAAGGAAGTCAAAACATCACAATAAAACTTTCTTCTTTTCCAATTGTCTCTCTGGTACAAAAGATTAAGTTGATCATATTTCTTCATTCAAGTAACATCATCATCGGTCCATTCAAAGTGCCCCTCTGTTTTTATTTATTTATTTATTTTATCCACTTCTCCCATTTCTTTTCCTCTCAACTCACCTTAGATAACAATTCTAATGTATGCTCATGTGTTTTCTTTTAAAATGTCTCATGTTTGGTGTGCATGTATTTTAATTTTGCAAATACTATTTTACATATTTCAGTAATTTCTGACTTGTTTCTCTCCACCCCATGACTCTAAGATCTACCCATGTTGCTCTTGTACCTTTACACTCTTGCTTCTACATGCTCACCTATTCCATTAGGTGTGTCCTATGCATATTTTACCTACTCCCCCACCCAGTAATGGACACTCAGGTTGCCTCCAGCCCCCTAATGACACAATGCTGTGAAGAAAATTCCTGTACAGTTTCCATTAAGTATCAGTTTGAGAAATTTCTCTCCCACGTATACAGGAGTTATTGCAGGGTTATTTAGACAATTACTCACATTGCTAAATGTTTCTGGCATCATGGAAAGAATCATAGATGCATCCATCAGAGAAGGGAACACCTTCAAAGGGAGTACTTTCAAATGGTTACTAACAAATCACAGACCACTTGAACAAATTTAAATCTGGGAGGTAGACACTTGAATGCTTATGAACTGCTGCCAATTGAAAAGGAATCAGAAATGAAGATGTGACATCTCTGAAATAAAAATGTAAGTCAGTGGGAACAATGGTGTTGGATTCACAGAATGACATTCTCCATGTTGCTTCATGAAAACACATCTGTTGTGAAAAGCACAGTGCACCTGACTCACCCCACTTCGCTCCCCATTCTGGCCCCCAGTCCGCTTTCTTGACCCAGCTGCATCCACAAAGTCACCTTCTATTCTCTCGGTGTCTCTTTTAGGGTGGGAACTCTGTTTTTACTCTCATTACTGCTGCCTTTCCTGCTCTGCAGCATCAACATCAACTCTGCAAAATTTCTTCTTGGACGAGGACTGTTCCATAGTCACTGGGGACTGCCAGCGCGTGATGCACAGCTTCTCGCGCTTCTGTCAGACCTTTGCTCCTCATCCCTCCTTCCTCCATCAATCAAAAGCTCAGGCAACCTCCCTAGTCAAATCTGAACCAAACTGCTCCTCTGGGAGCCACACCATGCTCCCATTTGGAGGAGGAGGCTGCCTGCTGAGAGGTTCCAGCTTCCGGGCTCCATTTGCATGAATAAACAGCTCTGAAGGGTTCAGTTGAAGCTTTTATGTAAACACTCTCCAAAATATGTTCTGCACTGCATTATTCCCAGCAATAAAGATTCCGGAATCAGAGTTTGGCTGTCAGTTTTATTGATGCTGCATGGGGTACAGTGGAATACAGCTTTCTCTTCTGGAAATTTATTGGCTTGGCAGTGCAGAGAGCAATAAAACTGTGTTTTTAATCAGGAAGCCAAGCAGACATGATTCCAGAAGAAATATAGGAAGCGACCATGCCATGGCAAGAAGATTTCTCCCCTCACTGTCCCGGCTCTTCTCGGATTCTCTGTTAAATGAGTTTGGGTGCTGAACGATGTGCTTGGTGGGACTGTCTTCAGGAATAGAATCAGAGGACCAAGTTTGGATTACTTCCTCTATGTTGCATCACTTCTAAGAGACTGCTGAGTGAAAGCGTTTTTGTGAAATGAAATTTCTGCAATTCCTCTGCTTGGCTCATAGGGAGGAACTGCTGGTAAACTGCTTTGCAGGAGGATTAGAGAGAATGCAGCACGCTTCCTCTCAAGAGAAGCAGGGTTACAACACCTGTCCCTTCACCTTGCTCACCAAGAGAGAATAGATGAGGAATCGCATGCTTTGGCCAATACTGCACAGTGGAAAGGGCATTTGGAGTCAGTCTTCTTAGTTGTCACGTTGTTCAGGTTACTTAATCTCTTTGTGACCCAATTTCTTCTGCTATATAAGGGAAATATTCACCTCACACCATTGTCGAGTGGATTAAACAAGGTTACGGGGGGTGTACATAACTCATACAATAGTTTACATCAGTAGCAATTCCCTTCTGGGACTGTAAGACACCTCACTGGTTGAAATCTGCTCATCATGGAGGTGTTCTTTCCTAGTAGCTAAGGCAATTTCTGCTGCATGGATGTGAAAAACAAGGCAGCATCTCCCAGGAATCTTTCGTATTCCTGATATTCACTTCCCATGTGAAATGCCCTGGTCCATTCCTTTCCTCTCTGCCAGACCTTAGACAGAAACCTTGAACCACTGTAGATGCTCAATAAATGGTTGAACATTCTCTGCCTTGCAGATACTTTCTCCTGAATTATCTTAACCCCAGGTTCCTTTAGCATTCACACATCATCCTGTACTGGTTTTGCTACTGCTGAGGGTCACCCTTTTCTCAACTTTTAAATCCTACATAGCTTTTATCTCAATACTTAGATTGTGTCTGAAGGAAATGCTCTCACAGACATTCCCCTCCAAATGACATGAGATGCCATGTGAGTTAACCACAGGATCAAAGTATCTGACTGGGATAATATTGAAATAGGCTGCCTGGGCTATATCAAGAAATCCCAAAACAACAAATGCTGGCGAGGATGTGGAGAGA
>VBSM01002608.1:137340616-137368137 GCA_008086735.1 Cheirogaleus medius
AAAAAAAAAAAAATAAAAATAAAAAAAATAAATAAAATTAACTTTTGGAAAGGATCCTTGCCAAATTATCATACTCCTCCAGTTCACAAAATGGGATGGGAAAAGACTGACTTAATTCAGTTTTCAAATGATGAACCTTTGACCCAAAGAGGTTAACTGACTTGAGTGACATCACACGGTCAGTGAATGCCAGAGCTGGAACTAGAAATCAGGTCATGTGACTTCTAAACCAGGCCCTTCCTGCTGCCTTGCGTGGTCCAAACCTGAGCTACTAAAAGAGTACTCAAACTTCACATGCTTAGGAGTTTCAAAGGGAAGAGAAGGGGAAAGTATTAGTATCATATATTTTTTGAGCTCTTGTGCTTGGCATTTTCTCTGTGTTTTGTTATTTAATCCTCACAGCTACCCTGCAGAATGGGGAAATTATTCCTTTCATCGGTGGTGGGGAAGGAATGGAGGCTTGGAGGGGGGCAATAACTTAACCAATGTGACACTTCAGACAACGGCAGGGCTGGGATTCAACCCCAGGCGGTCTTTCTTCAAAACTCCTGCATATTCCACTATATCACGAGGCCTCTCTATAAATAGTCCAGTGAATAATTATCTAAAGAGAATAATTAATTGATAAGTATATGAGTACCTGCCACGTGTCCAGTACAGGGCCAAGTGCTCCTGGAATAGAGAGGAAGTAAAATATAAATGTCCACCAGGAGATGACAGTGTGGCTAGGGAAGTGAGACTAACTCACCAAACAATTATGGAGAAATCTAAAAACAGCGGGCATTTAAGTGCACTAAACTTGTATATTTATAGCCTGGACTTGGCCGAGAAGCAGAATCACATGTGGGGTTCATTACAATTGTAGATAACAGTCCTATCCCAGTTGAACAGACTTCCTAGGTAATGCTGAAGCACAGCTTATATTGAGAACCACCAGGACAGCCAATGATAAATTAAGCTTCCTGTGATGCAAAGCAACATTTATCAACAGAAAGAAAAATAAAGCACTCCAAGGGAAAGTTTACGGATTCCCAAAGAAGGCCTGAGACCAGGCTGCTAGCTCCATGCACGCTCTTCTTGCTTTGTTCACAGCTGTATCTCCAGCACCTACAACAGTGCTTGTCACAGTAGGCGCTCAATAAACGTTTGTTGGATGGATTAATGAATGAGTCGTTGAAGGTCAGACACCATAATATTTTGTTTTAATTTGTATTTTTTGTAAAGACAGTGTCTCACTATGTTGCCCAGGCTAAACTCGAATTCCTGGGCTCAAGCAGTTCTCCCACCTCAGCCTCCTGAGTAGCTGGGACTATAAGCGCACACCACCACACCTGGCCCAACAGATCTTTAAGAGATCTTCCCTCTCACCCCTCCCCTCCCTCTCACCCACATAATGCCCTATGTGGCCTATGGCTGCTTGACTCAGTTGTAAAAACAATTATCACAAAATATCACTCATATCTGAAGAATCAAAAGGACATAAAAGATGGAAACAGGCATCGGTGGTGGGTAACTATAGTCCAGTAGAACAGACCTGAACTTGGAGTCAGAAAAACCAGTTCACATCCACTACTTCTCAGCTTTGCGACCAGGGACAAATCATTCAACTTGCCAATTTCAGCAACTGTCATAAATTATTGTTAACACAGTAACAATAATTAGCCCAATATGAAAAGGTTAAGGCCTTCCTATGAACCAGACACATTTATTACATGTTATTTACTCCTCAAAAACCACCCTATGAGGAAACTGAGACACTGAGAACTTTAAGTGATATATCCAAGTTCACATGATTAGTAAAATCAGAATGAAAAACCAAGCTGACTCGAGAGCCCATGTTCCTAATCAATATACTATATTTTCTCTATAGAACAAGTAATTATCATTTCCTCAAGTGTTTGTTGCCCAGGTTAAGAAAGCCAAAGGCATTTACTGGCCATTTACTGAATCCAAAGTAGACAGGACTCAGCAATTGTGGCTACTTCTTACAGGGTCACAGTCGCTGGGGCAGTGGGAGCTGGGGGAGGGCAGTAACGCCACTGTGGCATATGGCTGTACCTTCATATTTGCAAACCCCTGCTTTGTATCATCTCTACTTAATCTGTTACTCAAAACCTACTAACCTGTGAGGCAGGAACAGTATGTAATATCGTTATACCATTTTACAGACGAGACACTCGCTCAGGGAAGTTAGGAGGCTAGGCATCATCACACAACAAATTATCTATTGAATGGGCATAAAATTCCCCAATCCAAGCCCCTGGCCTCTGCCCTGCTGGGTGCCCATGTGGATAATTGGTCAGTGTGGTTGCCAGCCCAGTATGAAGAGGACCAGTTTGCCTACAGGGGAGAATAGTTAATTTGCTCATCTCTCCTGAGATTGGACTCTCTCAACACACCCAGTGAGCAGGCTCCTCAGTGGGCAGGATCAATTTGGCCAGGAGCCCTGGATGCTGGCGCTCTTTTGGGGGAGGCAGGGGATGTGGGGGGTGCAGAGACAGACCCCCAGCTATGAAACTTATACCTGCCTCTTCAGAAGGTTGAGAGAAGAGCTTCCTGGAAATAGCCAACTGGCTCCCACCAAGCCATTTCCATCCCCAAAGTCTCAGGAGCTCCTCTCAAGCACGTATATGAAAGTCACTTGCTTTTGTTGATGCCATTTTCAGCCAGCAACCTCTGGTGACCATGGTCTCACTCATTCCAAACAATACACATTTATTAAACTGCTGTCTGTTTTTCCTTCTCTCCTTACAGACTTGTCCAGAATACCAAAAACCTGGTATACATTGAGCCTGGAGCATTTACAAATCTTCCCCGGCTAAAATACCTGTAAGGAATTTGGCTTTTTAAGCAATTGGGGAGGGGAAAATGGGCATCTGATGAAAATTAAAACAATAAAATGTTGGGATGATTTTTTTTTAATAACATACATAGTACTATTTGCATGTTCCGCCTCAGCCTTCCAATTTAAATTTAATCAGCAGTTCTTGTCAGCCAGCATGCTGGGTGCTTTCACATGTGTGTCAATGATTCCTAGCATTTTCTCTGTCCCAACACCTGAAAAGAATATCACCCTTTGCCGTGATTTTCAAAGTTGATGGCAGGAACGGAGGACGGGGGGCCACAACACTTTAAAAAGGATAAATCAGAATCTCTACGGTGAGCAGAGAGTAGGTGAAAGTGAAAAAGACAATTCTGATTTGACCCCCATCACTGGTTGAAAATTACCAATCTCGTTTGTCTCATTTGTTCACTCATTCATTAAATAAAAACTTTTTAAGTATTGCCTTGAGGTAGACACTGTGCCACATAAACTAAATAATTATTTTCCATTTCCCTTTAAATCTTACTAAGTCTACCAGTTGGCATTATAAATTGAGTACCAGAACCACTGCAGCCAACAGAGTCATTGCCTTGCCAGCAATACCAAAACTGGTGAAATTTGATCCCATCTATAAATTTTTTACTATGGATCTTCTCATATATTAAGTCATCCCTATTCACACAGAAAAATCTAAATCCTTCTAACACAGATATCCTCTCTCTCTTCATTCTGATAAATTAAATTTCATAAACTCCCCAGGGAAGGTAAAGTTTACCCCCGACCACCACCACACAGAAAAAGAAAAACAGAGCAAGAGGGAAGGATGCCTTCTCTTTGGTGTTCCATGTCATCAGTTTTGCTCCAAGGCCTCCTACAGGCACTGCTACTAGAGGTGACATAGCTCCTTTGGCAACTCTAACCCTGGACAATTCCAAACTCAGGTGTTTTGCTTTTACAAACCTCCAAGGAATCTACAGGGTATACTGCAGCATCAACAACTTTGGTAAAACATAAGAAAACCCCAAAATCAAATTTGACCACTGCAGCTCTACATTATCTAAGAATCACTGTCTTTATTAAATGGCATTTTTATCCAAAACTATGATATTCACCCAACCCAAGTGTTACTACCCAATCAGGTTCATTGTCCGCTGCTCAAGAGGAAGCCAATACACTGAGACAGCAGGGTTTACGCAGAGAAAGGATTTAATATTGCAGGCACCATGCAAGAAGATGAGAGAAATTTATCAAATCCATCTCCGTGAAAATTTTGGAAAAAGGGTTTTTAAAGACAGTTCTGCGTAGGCAATTGGATCTGCTAATTGGCTGGGTTTGGGGCAGAACCATAGGGGTGTAGAAATTGTCTTCTTTGCTGGGTTGCAATACCAATCGAGTCTGTTCCTCAGTATGGGCCACTGGTCTGGGTGGGTCATCTGTTACACCAGAATGCAGGGCCTGGAAAACATCTCAAAAAACTAACCTTAAGTTTCACAAGGGTGATGTTACATATGGGAAAAGTTAAGAATCTTTATCACTGTCAGCTATGTCACTCGTGAGTAGCAATTATAGGAAAGCAAACAAGGGGACAGTGGCTGGTCATTATTATTTTTAGCTATGCCTGTGCCTTTGCAGAGTTTCAGGCCCTTACTACAGTTCTCGCCTTGCACCCTGTTATTAATTTGTAAAGGGCAGTTTCACAGGTACACACTGCAGTCCAAGCCAACACTGCTATCCCTAGCCATAGACAAGGCACAGATTCAGTGTAATCTGGGGGTGCAGGAAAAGAAGAGAAACAGAGAGAGCTAGAAGAGAAATTGGCTTTGTTTCATTGTTGCCAAGGTAACAAGCAGCTCATATCAGTGGTCCAGAGCCCATGACTGGTAAATTTAAAACTCAGTTGGGGGAAATCCGAAATCCAGATGCCTGGACTCTGAAGGAACCCCATTCTTGTAATAAAATATTCTTCAATTTCACTTACCATTTAAGCCTCTCTTCTCTTTAGAGGTTAAATAAAATGTGGAAGGGAAAGAAAAGGAACCTTGAGTAGCTCCAAATACCAAAAGAATGTTTAATAATTTCAATGAGATACAAAGAACTTTCTGAATTGCAAGGTAGCTAAATAAAGGAAGATTTTTAATAATGAGGGATATGGATTTCTCACATGAGATTCATCTTCCTGAAGTGTCTCAGTTAAAACCTGCTCCAAAATAAAGGGATGTTTTCTAGATCTCTCAAAAGCATGGAATAAACTAATTATCAAAAGGAAAGGAAATGCAATACAATAGGAAAATGCAATTGATTTAATAGGAAAACCCAGTTTGGAAATATAAATTTAAAAAGCCTGAAAGTTTGATCACAGCCCCCAGATCTCTAAATAGGAGTCATTAGAGCAACTTCCCTGATAACATTAGGGGCTTTTAAATTCCGACAATCTTCATCAGCTAAAAGTGTTACAGATAAAGCCAAATTCAGTATTTTTTTAATTTAATGTGAAAATAGAATTTGCAAAATGCCTTTCTACTCCTTTTTATCTTTACACCTTAATGACAATCACTTTTACCCACTCTCTGCCCACATCACTACTATGGCCCAAATCACAGAAGCATCTGTAACACAGGCATCCGAAAGCTTCCAGATGTTACGAAGATCTTCTCCTCTGAATTTAATTTCATTCTGTAAGTACCAGGCTGATTGCTATGCATAACAGTTTCCTATTTGCAGCTAAAATTTGGAAAGTAAATATTTCTCATTTCTTTCCTCAAGGGAAATTTGTGATAACTTACACATAACCACCATACCAGGAAATGCTTTTCAAGGGATGAATAACGAATCCATAACACTGTGAGTAAGCTCCCAGAATCACATTCTACCATGCAGCCTCCTGCTATTCCCACTTCTAGCTTGAGGTGAGCTCTTTCTCATGTTTTACCACATTCCCACTCACCTGTGACATTCTTCTAGGCCTAAAATGCCAAGGTGGGGGGAGTTGTGTGGGATCACAGCTGGGCCATAGGTTTACAGAATAACCAACCAACCAATTCAATTTAAAATTAATCAAATGAGCCCTAAGGATTTTCAATGACCGAATTTCAAACTAATGAAATTGTTCACTGCATTTATGGCATGCTCTGAGGCTGGGAAGATACAGTCTGGAGGGGAATGGCTGCCCTAGTTAAAAGAGAGCACAGAAATTTCAAGATTTCAACTGAGAAGAGTTTGGAAGGATATAGTCCAAGTAGGTAGAGTAGTTGATCAATGGACCTTGCTCTCTCCCTCTGATTTTTCATCTGCCCTTGGGACCCTCTCACTTTCTTTCTGAAGCAACACCATCTATGCCCATTCCCCCATCCCTTAATACTTCAAAATAGTGTCTTTTTATGTAATAGTCACTCTCAGGCTACCAGGCTCACAAGCCCTGTCCCTTTCATAGTGTTTCCTAAAACTATTCAAAGTATGGTCTGTGAACCAGCACCTTCAGCATCTTTGGAGAGCTGATTAGAAATACAAAACCTCAGGCCTACCCAGACCTACTGACTCAGAATATGCATTTTCACAAGATCCAAGTGATTCGCGCATACATTAAGGTTTAAGTGGCACTGTACTAAAATAGCCCATTCTCTTCACAGTACACCTCTCTGGCTTCCTTCACTGCCATCTATCTTCACGTGGGGCACCCTCCTTTGCCCCACCATTCAGAAGCAGTATCTCGTCTCATTTCTTTACACCTGAAGCCCAGTGGCCCTTATTCAATTCTGTCCCCCACATCCATGTACCTCTTGCTCTTTCTGCTTTGGTTACAGCCCAGGGCAAAATTGTGATGAGGCAATAAATGAGCTCGCCCTTAAAGAAAAAAAGGGAATGGATTGGAATGACTCTGAAATGAAGAGATAGATGTGAAACAAGAGAAGAGACAATCTCAGGGGACTCTCTTTTATATCAATGGATTCTAAAAATTGGTATCAATTGTACACTGCATTTGTATAGTACTTTCACTTTTTGTAAGTATAATTTTAGATGTGTAATCGTCATGTTAGAAAGCTGTGATCATGTAGCTCCAGCTCAGGGTATTGCAATCAAAAGAATACAGAGAAGCAACTAAAAATAATTTCAAAATAACTCAAATTCTTTACTTGCAACTTTTGAATGCTGGGAAGGAGGCTCTGTTGATCCTAGAACTACTTCTCAACAGTCTCTATTCCTGCCACTTCCCTCACACACCGTGGCTCTGCCAGCTGTTTATGAAGTGATTTCAACCCACCATTGCATAATGGATCTGGACCTACTCATTCATCATGTCCCCTGTTAGAAACAGGAAACAAACTCTGAGTGAGGAGGTACCACATGCCTTAGGATTTGGGGTCTTCCCATGTCTATACTGAGACTACAAAAGACAACTATGATAAGATTCAGATCCTTAAGAAGCTCATAATCTCATTGAGGGGAAAAACGTGAAATAATGAAAGAATAATTCAAGCCAGTAGATATTCACTATGAAAGTGTGTGATACAGAGAAATAAGATCTCAGAGAAGTCCTCTTGGGCTGGAGAAGTCATAGAAGGCTGCGCATTGGAGGTGAAACTTGAATTGGACCTCATAGAATCAGTAACATGGATATGGGTAAATGTGATAATAGCAGCTAATATTGATACAGCACTTATTAAATGCCTACGGTATTTTAAGTACATTTTAAAACTCATTTAAGTCTCACTAGACTTATATGATAGGGACTGTCAGCCACACTGTTAGATGAGGACACCAAGGCACTGAGAGGTTAAGTATCTATCCAAGTCTGAGATGTGGACCCAGGCATTCTTGCTCCAGAGGCAGGTTCTTAACCATCAGGTGGTACCACGTACAGAGACAAGGGGAGCAAGCAATCCAACTGAGAAGACAGCAGGAACAAAAGTATGGCCATGGACAGGAGAATAACCTTATTACTGGGAAGAAACATCCTGCTTATGGATGTTTAGATAACTGCTGGGGTGGAGGTGACACTGGATTACAGGGCCTCAAGTGCCAGGATAAGGGGATAGGCTTGGAGGTAACTATGAAAAAAGTAATAAGAAGATGCCATCCAATAGTGTATCTTTATTCAAAGATCATAAATATCCAAGACTCCCTTTGATTTTGACCTAAATCTAAAAATAACCTGGGACCAATCGGTACTCCTCCCAGGCAAATGTACAGTGAAAGGAACACCATAAAGTATGACTGGAAAGGCAGAAGACATGGAGGAAGATCAAGAAAAAAACAAATGTTGGAATAACCCAAAGGGAAGTAGGAGTTCACAAGACTAGGCCACCCCACCCCCCAGACTCAAGGAGTAACCAAGATGCCTTTTCACACATCACATCTCAGCGTGTGTGCACAGAACTGCCTGGTATTCTTATAACAGGGCCACTGACTTATGTTGGTTATGGTTTTAAGAGGAATAGTGCATGCCAGCAGGGTGTAACTGCCCCCCCCCTCAAGTTCATGAGGACTGCAGATCTGTCTCCCCCAGAGAGGCTGTGGGGCACTGTGCTTCCATCCCCTTCCTCACTCTTGGCCCTTCATCAGGAAGGGGAATGATAAGTCATTTGCGTGGCACTTGTTCTCAGCTGAATGGGCCCTTCTGTAAGCAAAGGATCATGCAGAGCACCCCGCTGGAAAAAGGGTTTTACACTTTAAGAGGAAAGCCTCATTTTCTCAGCTATAAAGTTCAACTCCCTAATTAGAAAATAATGAAAGCAAGACTTCTCTTTTCATTATTAGTGGTATTTGAGATTTTGCTTTTTGTGGAACCTGTCTAGCCCTCCCCCTACCCAAATCTTTACCAACTGTGAGCTCATTTAATGAAAACCAAACACTTCACTTGATGCTGGAAAAGCTCAGTGGGGCTAATGCTAAAACTATGCATTATACTCTTATGTCCCTTTAGAGTCACTTTGGCTTTTCATTAAAGCTCAAGAGGCAACCTTGAAATGTTCCTCTGAATGAGCAGGATTTAGCTGCACCACTTTGAAAATATTCTAGATGACTGGTCATACCAGTCTCAAAAAGGAGACAGCCTTGGTTCACATCTGAACTCCACAAAGAGAAGGAAAGGTCAGGGCAATTAATTTTCTAAGACTCTACAGAGAAGGGATATGTGGCAAAGCATGACAAGATTCCAGGCTGCACCCAGACAAGCCACAGTAGAGATCTTCTGGGCACTGAAATAGAAAGCCTGGCTTTTCGTCCTAGCTCTGCACCTAGCCAGCTGGGCAGCCTTAGTCAAGTCAGGCCTCCTCAACATACCTCCGTTTCTGTCCATTCAATGAGATTATTAATACCTCCTTGTGTAAATCCAATCACATTGTATCAACTATGTCACTACCACAATTACAATTAATCACAGTTAAAAGCTAATATTTAGCAACCCAGAGCAAGCCAGTTATCTTAGACCATCTTGAAGACATCATATTTTTTTACCTCCTTTGAAAATTTTTTTATTTTCAAATTTTTAACTGACAAATGGAGTCACTTCCATTTATCTTTTCTCTGACAAATAGAAAGAACAGTATGACAAACACCCCTATACACCTTACCTAGATTCACCCACTATTAACAGCTTGCCATACCCACTCCACCTCTATATATGTGAGTATATACATCATATTGCCCTTTTGCCAAACCACCCAAGTTTATAGACATCATGACATTTCATCCCTAAATACTTGAGCATGAATATCCCCCAAACAGGGACATTCTACATAACTACAACACGATTACACCTAAGAAAACCAACATGAATTTAATGGCATCATCTAACCTACAGTCCATAATCAAATGAAAATTACTTTTATAGATTTTTAAACTAAGAATGCGATCAAAGTTTATGCACTATATTTTTGCTGTCCCTTAGTCCTCCTAATCTCTCCTCCCATACTTCCCCCCCATCCCTCAAATTGTCCCCCTTCCTTCCTCTGTTCTGTACGACATGAATCCTTTGAGGGACTCAAATCAGTTGTTTGGATTCATCTGACCGTATTGCCATGACTAGATTCAGGTCAAATATTTCTACAAAAATACTGCAAAGTGGATGTTGTATCTCTCCCACTGTATTAAACCATGCAGCACATTATGTCTCACTATCCTACAACTTGGCTGTTTGGTTAAGGTGGTGACTGCCAGACCTCTTTATTGTAAGAGCACATTTTTCCATTTGTCATTAATAAGTAAACAATGGTAGGATACTTTGAGTTTGTAGGATTATTCAGTTGGCCAACAACCTTTCATCCAATAGTTTTAGCCTCCATTGATTATTCAGTTACTACAAAGGGAGATACAAAATAGTAGTTTTTACATACTATCATTCCTCTACATTTATCAGCCAACACTCTTCTGTAAAGAAGAGGCTTACTTTTTACCCTTTTCCTCTTTCTCTCTTGCTCTGTCTCTTTTTAAGTATCATGATGGAATGTGGATCTTTTCAAAAATTGTATTCAGTACAATAGAATCCATTACTGTCATCATTCTTCTTGATGCCTATCACCCTTTTCACTACCACATATGGTAAAATCGTATAAGTTGACATGAACTTAGTGGAGGTGGAGGGAAACATGAAAACTCAGTGCTGCTGAAAGGCAGGAGGCACAGACATATTGGGGAAAGGGATCCCTTGCTACAGAGACTGTGAGTCCCTGGAAATGGGGGGGGACCCTGATGTACTTTCAAAACTAGGATTATGGCAGCACATAGTAGTAACCAGGAGATAGTTATCCATACAACCACTGCCAGAGCATCCACTGGAGAAGCATCTTCATACATGAGGAATTATTCAGATATAAAAGGACTTTAGCAAAGTGCCACACAGGGAAGAAAGTGGTGAATTTAGGATGCCCTTCTTTAGGATGCTGTCTGTATAGTCATTTGATAAAAATTTGCTCACAGATATACCACCAAAGGGCATATTTTCGAAAACAGTATGCTTTGCCCTTTAGCAGTGGAGCCATTTTTTGAGATCCTGAGGATCTGTAAACATAGATTAAGCTCTCTTCTCTGAAATCATCCAGAAATCAAGTGATCCAAGAAGGAACTATGGCAGAATGTCTAATACTGTTAATCTGACCCCAAACATGCTATTAGAGCCCCAGGAATATTTGGAGGTCATTATAAGGCAGCATTCAGAATTAGAGTATCATCTATGATTAGTATCTAATGCCCAAGTCTTATTTTTAACAAAAAGGTGCCATTCTCTCTGTTTGATTCACAACTACTGACATTGAGTAGAGAATCTAGACAATGCTTTAAAGTTAGGTACAGCTATTGTAATAGAGAAGTGGGGGGAAATCTTCATTTCTGTGCCCATGATAGAATTCTCAAAGCAAAGCAAAGGAAGCCCTCCTCATTTAATTCTGACACCACAATGATTTGGGGAAAAAGTTATCTGAAGTGACTCTCTAGATGTTTTTAAAGGGCATTAAAAGCATTGTGCAGGCCTGACAGCATGAGGCTTCCCACTCACATGTGTAATTTCTCCGAAGTAAGAAAGCCACTCTTTAATCAAAACAAAGCAGCACATTCTATTGTGTGTGACTGGTAAAAACAGAGACAAAAGCAACTGAAACAGTGAGCTGTGTTCTTTGGAAAGTTGCAACAACAGGACTGAGGCTATTCAAAAAAAAAAAAAAATATGAATAATGTTTATATGCAAAAATGTCCATGAAGCTAGCACAGACCAAAATTGGTTGAGAGCCCTCAAAGAGTGAGTACATGTGGCATAGCCCAGGCCACTGACCTGCTTTGCCCAGGAACAGAAAGACCCTTACCCTAGTAGAGGAGGATGACAATTCAATTAAATAAGATGCTTGCCTTTAATAGAAATCTTGTCCAGAGCATGGAAAGGGAGATCCTTTCCCTCTGTTCTAAAGGTCAGAAGACTGGAGGCTACTGAAAAATGTACCAACATATTAAGCATTTATTATATTCCAGAACCTATTTATATGTGCTTAACATATGTCTACCCTTTTAATCCTCATAATAGCTTCATGGGGTCAATATTATTATTTTATTTTCAGATTAGGAAACTGAGGCACAGAGAGGTTAAGTAAGTTGCCCAAAGTAATTCAGGTTGTAAGTAGCAGAGCTGAAATTCAAGCCCAGGCAATTGGGCTCAATGCCTGCAGACTTAACCATGAGGCTGCACTTACAGCAATGGCATTGTGAGCCCAAGAAAAAGTATAATATCCTAACATGTATCAAAACGAGGGTCAGGGCAGCACATAGCTGTGATGGGTAATGGACATCTAGACAACTGTCGGCAGCTTTGCTTTGCTAAAAGCAGAGGAGTGGCTTTCTTGATCCACTGCACATATAGTTCCATCACTTAGAAGGTAAAGAAGCAATAAGAGGACTAGACTCTGGACTCAATTCTGAGCAACAGAACATCTGATGTACTACGGAAATGATGAGAACTGCACCAATCTATGAGACACCCCAGGGGACAAGGGTTCCCAAACTGGCATGCCCAAGGCTCACTGGGAGAGTTAACAAGCTCTCACATATTCCCAGATAGCACTACTAGTTTCTGATTCAGTTGGTCTGCAATGCACCTGGTCAGTATGTCTTGAGTCTGCATCTTTGACAAGTAACTCCAGGTGATTCTGACTCAGTGGATAGAGGAGAATGCTTTGACAAATACTAGCCTAGACTCTAAGAAATCAAATTTAAGGAAGATTAGAGAAAAGAAAGATGTGATTCCTTCATCTAAAAGAGATTGCTATAAAGGAATTCAACCCCTAAAGTGGCAGGAGACTGCCAAAGAATAATATTCTAGGTGTAAAACAAAAAAGAATTCCAGTAGGATTGAGCTGCTAAGGAGGCAACAAAGCTGTGTATAATTATGCAAGACAACAGATATAAACCACATACCTGTGCTCTCAGATTCTACAATATAAAAAGGTAAGAAAAATTATTGAAAAATGGCATCCAATAATGCAATACGAAACATAGTTAAGAGCTAGTGTATGAAGCTATAAACTCTGAAGAATTCCAGAAGAAAGCATGTGAGATCAGATAAGCCAAGGAAGCCTCTCACTCCCATGGAAGGGTAGAGCTACTGCTTCACCCAGACTATTGGCTGAGCTCCTACCAGGGTAGCAGGCATTCTGCAAGGCCTCAGGGGTTTTAAGAAATAAATTAAGTATCTTCTCTGCTCTCTTTGAACTCAATCTAATTTGAGGATACTTTAAGAATTATTTCATAATCTCTAATTTATATTTTCTGAATTTCAGAGTTCAAATATACTTCAACATGAATCCCACCTTTACTTATTTATATGGTGGTTTGTCTCAGGTGTGCTCTGGACTGATGGAAAAAGCCCATACACACACACGGTTCATATATACTGTAGATATTACACACATACACACACATCACAAGGTAAAGTTCCATGCTCGTTTTATTGAACAAAGGCCTGAGAAACCCTGCAAACAGCAGCCAACTAGAGCAGGAAAAGGTGAAGCATATGTCGGAACCGTTTTTCAAGTCACAACCTCCAGCCTGTCCCTGGCCATGCAGCTACCGGCAACCCTGTAAAAGGAAGCTAGGGTCTTGGCAGATACAAGGAGACTAATTTTGCATCGCGCCACGGCCCCTTTTCACTTGAGTCTTACATCATTGTTCATGAAGAACTTATACCAATATTTCCATTTAAGACAGTGGCTTTCAAACTTGTTTGGCCACAACTTATAGTAAGATATTCATCTTACATAGACACATTTGGTCATCCAGTTCATTTAACATATAATAACTGTGATACTCCCAGGTGCCAGGCACTGTTCTAGATGCAGGGATTCTCAAATAAACAAAACAGTTTAAAATCCTTGTGCCCATGATGTTCATGTTCTGCTGCAAGATGTAGACAATAAACAAGTGAAACACAACTGTGGGTAAGATGGTGATAAAGCAATGGGAAAAACAAACCAGGGAAGGATGATAGGAAATGTTGGGGGATGGGAGGTTGACATTTTGAATAGAGCAGCCAGGAACAGCCACACGGAGAACATGACATGGAGCACAGCCCTGCAGGAAGAGGGCGGGTGGGCCATGAGGATATCACGAGGAAGAAAACTAAAAACAACCAGCAAAACTGATGTGCTGGAAGAGCCCCAGGTAAAATGTGTTCTGGTCCCATTCTGGCAATTGTGGGCTTTAGACAAGTCACTTCCTCTTTCTCTCTGAGCCTATTTCCTTCCTTGCAAAATGTAGGGGTGCTGTTTGATCCTCCCTAGGCTCTTTTATGGCTCTAACATTACCCAGTACCTGTTTCTACGGAGGCTCTTATGATGTCCTATTCTGGGTAGAAGTATGTATATGTTGTGTTTATGTATACATGTATACATACACATATACTTATGTGTGTATTTATATGTATATATATATACCATATAAAAATAGTAAGACAAAATATCATAAAAATCAATACCCCAATTACTTGCAACATACTCTAATACTTCCCATTTGTTCTATTCTGCTCTATTTCATTTTTAAAAATGCTGGTTGCACCCAACTAAATTGATTTTGCTATCCGCAGACACTAAAATCTTCTTGGTTTTGGAGCCAAATGTGGCATCAGCAAAACCACATATTCATCCAAGAAAAAAAAAAAAGCTAACTCAGTACTTGAGATTTCCTTTGCCCTCAGCTTTCAACATCCCAGAAAGCCCATATGCCCACACAGGCCTGCAGAGCCCAGGATAGGCTTACGTGGTAGACAGCTCTGGCCTCAACTCCCAGCTACGCCACTGCTTTCCTTTGACCTTAAGCAAGATACAGAACAACACTGAGGCTCAGATTTCTTGTTAGTATAATGGAAATGGTTATGAGGTTAAATCATAAAATATACATGGAGCGGCTGATGATGTGTCTGGCACTCAATAAACACTTAATAAATTGGTGGTGGTGGAGATGGTGGAGGTAGAGGTAGACGAGAGTAAAAAGAACAGCTTCATTCACTCAGGCCCTCAGAATCTAAAATGTTAGAGAAACAGCTAGATACCATGGATGCCAGTAATGATCTTAGTAATGAATGTCCTAGGAAGAAGAATGTATGCTTCCAAACTGCGTTTCTTTCAGTTCCTTCCCATTCCTAAGCCCTGTCTCCTCTCTCCTTTAGCAAACTATATGGAAATGGATTTGAAGAAGTACAAAGTCACGCATTCAATGGGACGACACTGATTTCACTGTAAGTATTTGCTTATTTCCCTAGCTCATGAATAAAAATGAAATATTGCTCTGGCTACCAAATCACATTCAATCTTCAGCAACTAACTCAGGGCAAAAATAAACTTTCAAGTGGCTAGTTCTCAGTGTTTCATGCATGTTACTAGGCAACTGGCTGGCTGGAAACCCCAGAGCACCCTGATTTCAAAGACAGATGTAGCCTCAATACATTGAAGTTGACAGTTTGCTGAAATATTCAACACCCTACTTTATGCCTCCTCCGTCTCACAGCCTCCTGCTCTAGCCGCCTCACTCAGGTTGATGGTGGGTTGGAGGCAGCACAATTTCAGAAAGAAATTCTTGCCCCAGCCCCACTACAGAGAAATTGGGTAACACCATTTACCAGCCAAAGCAGCCACAATGGACCCACTCAGAGAGTCTCATCTTCCTGATGCTAGTGGGGAAGGAAACTCATTTTCCACAAGGTGAGGGAGCTTTGTGCTTTCACCACATCCTACCCTAGTCCCCAGTGTTAACAGCCTTTAACTCAAGGGGAATGCCCCTACTGTTTCCTTCATTGTTCTCAACCTCTCTTTCTTTCTATGGCTCCTCTTCCAAAAGAGTGACACATTCACAAAGCTTGTGAAGCTGGAGACATTCAAACCACAGCAAGTACAGGGTAAGGTGATGATCACCCTACAGTTGTGCATAGTAAAAACTAGGAGCACGTGAAAAGCTCACCTAAAGCCAAAAGCAAGGAAAATAAACAAACGAAAAGGCTGTTAAGATAAGTATGTTGTATAAATCACGATCTACACCAATGCTTCTCAAACTTTAACACACATAAGAAGAACCTGCAGATTGTTAAAACTCAGATTCCCGGGCCTCTCCCCCAGAGATTTTTATCCAATGGGTCTAGGAAGGGCAGGATAATTTGCGATTTTAACAAGTTTCAGGAGATGCTGATGCTGCCAGTCTGCAGTTGAGTAGCACAATTCTGTATGATATGCTATTTATTTGTAACTATAGATATTTAATCAAAGACCCTATTACATTGATACCATGCTATATAATTTGGTAGCTAAGAGAACAGACCTAAGAGTCACTGACAGGGACTCAAACTCCAAACCCACTATTTATTAGCTTGTATGACCTTGAGCAAGTTACTTAACCTTTCTAATGTCTTCATTTGTAAAATGGAGCTGCTAATAGGCTTCTTTTGAAGACACTCTCACCAAAATGAAAACGTATGTTTTGTTTCCTTTAGTATTATACTTAACAGAGTGGCACATAGGAGGTACTCATTTATTAGATATTAATTATATTATATGATTATGAGTTAATAAATAATGAAGATTATATTTTTATGTGCTCAGCACAGGGTCTGGCCCATACCAGGTGCTCAAGAAACGCTGGCTTTTAAAAAGTTGTCCTTCCTATTATGGAGTGAATTTACCCTCATTTTCTTGTTGACTTGATGACTTAATGAAAGGTTCATTAACAAGAATGCTTGAGTTAATGGAGGGTTCACTCTGGCCAATTGAATCTGTTTCTGGCAAACTTAAATCAGAGGCTTTATGTCCTCTCCTGGCACAGTACTCCCAGACACCTCGTTCCATTATTCACTCAGCAAGTGTCTCCCAAGCATCAGCTGTAGTTAAAGGAAGATGCTATATTTTGAGGGGAAATGAAGACAAATAAGCTCTGGTGTTTGCCCCACAGGAGCTTACAGCCTAGGAAGAGGCATTTCCAAATGGTATACACACGGTACATAAAGTAGTAACTAAAACAGAAGGCAAAGCACGATGCCTGCCCCAAGAAAGGCAAAGTCCTCTGCGATTTCAAAGGCAGGAGGAAAGGAAGTTAGAGAAAACCCCTGAGAGAGGTGGACTTTGAGCTGGGCATAACTAGGACAGGCAAAGATAAAAGAAAAATGCCTTCCAGGCAGAGGAAGCAAGAAGAATGATCCAGAGGATGAAGCATGGGATGTGTTCATAGAGCAGCAAATAGTACTTTTTAGAAAGTTCTAGAGATGGATTAGGGACAAAGCAGAAGGATCTTAGATGCCACAGTAAAGAATTTGGACTCTCTTCTGTAGAAAATGAGAAGCCATTGAACATTCCAGGATGGGAAGAATGAGATGAGTGCTTAAAAAAGGTTCATCTGTTAGCAGGAAGGCTGGAAGAGGCAAAGCCAGGGCTAGAGACACACATGCCAGGGTCATCTGAACAGAAGGGGCTGAAGTCCTTTGTGGCTCAGGTCACCTGGACAAGGGGGGGAAATAAGAGAACTGGATATAAAATTGGAGGAAAACAAGAGATGACGAAGAGAAGCCAGAGCAAAATCAAACAGAGGTGGGAGGAAAACCAATACAGTACATCCTCCGTGGGAGGTCAGGGAAAACAGAACTTCAAGAGGGAGGACTTCAGGTGGTCAGCAGTGTTTCAGCCATTACAGAGATACCAAAATGGGTGGGGACTGTAAAAAGTTCACTTAGTCAACAGTCTGTATCTCACTGTTGCAAGAAAGAGGAAACCAAGAACATAAGTCAGTTTGCCAAGAACACAAGTCAATTTCATTCATGTATTCATTCAACAAACATTTATTAAGCACCACTAATATATTAGGCACTGGGTTAGGTACTGGGTCTGCAATAGTAATGGTAGAATGGACACAGTCCCTGCCCTTATGAAGTTTTGGTTCTAGCAGAAGAGACAAAGAAAAAGGCAAGTAAATAGATAAATAAAATTATTTCAAGTAGTGATATAAACGATGAAAGAAATAACCCATTACTGAAATCTGAGACAGTAGAGGAGGTGACAACTCAGGCAAGGTGCTCAGGGATGGCCTCACCAAGGACATGATTTTAAGTCTGAGCCAAGTGAATGACAAGGAGTCCACCTTGGCAATTGTGAGGGGTAGCTCATTACAGAAAGAGGGAGCAGCATGTGCAAAAGTCCTGAGCTGGGAAAGAAAAGAAGTTGATAAGTTCCAGGAATTGAGAGGAGGCCAGTGTGGCTGGAGAGTCTTCAGCAAGGGGAAGATGGAGATAAAGCTAGAGATGTAGCAGAAGCAAGCCGTGCAGGACTGAGGGCCGTGGGAGGAGTGTGCATCTCTTCTGAGGGCAAGCTCACCTACCGTACAGTGTAAGCAGGGAGGGAGGAGTCACTTTCAAAACCATCAAGCAGAATTTTCAAACTATACATTCAGCTCTTCCTCATAAATGGGCTTGTCCAAAGCTGTTCAGAACAATGACACTGAAGCCCTGCAAAGTTCTCAAAGACTCTACCTACTAAGAACAGGGAAGAGCGGAGCAGCACCAGGTCACCCTCAGACACCCCAGGAGTCAGTCCCTACCATTCCCACAACACCCCAGTTAGGAAAACTTTGGTGAACTTTGTGGGTTCTCCCCCGGTGCTCAGACCTGCCTGGTCATGTCATGGGGAGAATTCTCAAAAGTGACACCCCAGGAAAATGTGGGAAATGGATTGATTTATCTTTTTTTGACCAAGTTACATAATGCAATGTTATCAGTATACAGAAAGAACTGGGTTTTAATAAAACGTGAAATGCTGTCATGAAATTTGAACAATTAATCTGACCTACCTGACATGAGGATCATTTGCTCATGGAGCCCAGTTTGAATGATTTATATCCATAACTGCACATAATTAAAACAATCCGAATCAGGAAGAAGAGCCATTAAGGTTTAGGAAGGAAAATTTCTTTTGATTTAGATTTTAAACAGCAATTGACTCTGACAACCTCCTCTCTTTGAAAATGGGAATACACCCAGAAATGGGATGAGGTGAGATTGACAGGTACAATCTGATGAAAGGGCTGAGTGTTTCCAAGCAGAATGCTTAGTAGAAACGTGAAAACAGCCACCCAGAGAGTGAGATGCAGGGGCTTTTGCAGTTTTTAAATGTCAGGCATGATGTGGAGACAAGCAGAAAGGCAATGAAGGATACACACAGCTGAGAGAAGAGGGCAGGTAATTACCTAACTATCCTGCAGAGGAGTGGGGAGCTGGTGTTGGCGTGTTTATTTTGCTGTGTAACACTGACTGTAACAGTGGAACAGAGAATCATGTTCCCATGCTTGAAATCATCACACGAACAATGGATGCACACTGTGCCCACAGTCCGGGGTTTTTCAGAAAGCTCTGTGAGTCACCACCCTTCTCTTATAGGAAGAAAGTACTCAAAAGAAGGCTGGCAGGCCTGAACCCGGGGACTGCTCTTCTAGCTCTCTTGTCTGCTCAGAGAAGGGCCTGGGCTTGGAGAGCAGTGGCAGGGCCCAGACAGGATGCTGCTCAGCAGGGCCAGGCTGAGCTGCTACCCAGGAGTTTAGCCTGAGCTGCTTTGAGCAACAGAGTCCTCAAGGAGCTACTGCCGTAATAGCTTTTGGCTTCTTCCACCGCCTTGAGGGTAGCGACTTCCAACACTTTCATTCCACAACACACACACCAGGCGATAATCATGTACACTGCCCAGCCCCTGGGGACACCCAGGGCATTCTATCTACACAGGCTGAATTCCTCTCCTCTCCCACCCACTGAAAGAAAAAGAGTGCAAATTACATTATAAAAGGGATAACTTGGAAAGATTTTACTTTTTCTCTTTAAGCATTCGCAAACTTCAATATTTTACTATTAGCAGACTCTGAGCCTGCCGAGGTCACATGGCTGAGAGTCCAACACAGAGCAGGCCGCACTGTAACCACTCAGCCTCGGCCACCCGGAGTAGTGTTTTCATCCTTACCCAGCTGTCATAACTCTAGGTAGTGAACTGTCATAACTCTAGGACAGGGAGGGTGAGTACTTTAAGCTGTAGGACAAAAGGTTCCAAGTGAGGGGGAAATTGCAAAAAAAATAGGTGGGGCCAAACACACATACAGCAATTTCACAATTTCATCAAGAATGTCTTTTTTCCACCTTCCCTACAGTTGCCCCCTTTTCCCCCCAACCCTACACACCACGCACACAGGTTGATCCAAACATGTATACACAGCTATGAATGTTTATACACGAGGTGCAAACTCCACTGAGGAAAATGTCCTTCCCCACAGGGAGCTAAAGGAAAATGTACACCTGGAGAAGATGCACAATGGAGCCTTCCAGGGGGCCACAGGGCCTAGCATCTTGTGAGTAGAGCGGTGCTGCCTCCCCTCCCCACCCAGTGCACCCCAGCAGGCTGCTCAGGCTGCCATGTGTGGCATGTGAAAAGTCTGCTGTTGGAAAGACCAAATGAATCACGGCTGCCATAAAAGAGTACCACAAATGGACTGGCTTAAACAACAGAAATTTTATCTCCCAGTTCTAGAGGCTAGAAGTATAAATTCAAGGTGTCAGCAGGGTTGAGTCCTTCTGAGGGCTGTGAGGGAAGGATCTGTTTCAGGGCTCTCTCTTTGCTCCTGCCAGTTCTTTCTGGTTGTGGCAGCATAACTCCAGTCTTCACATGGCATTCTAGGTGTGTGTGTGTCTATCTCCAAATTGCCCCTTTTTATAAGAACACCAGTCCTGTTGGATCAGGGCCCACTCAAATGACTTCATTTTAACTTGATTACCTCTGTAAAGACCTATCTCCAAATAAGGTCACATTCTGAGGTACCGGGGTTTAGTCTCCAAGATGTGAATTTGGGAGGGGACATAATTCAACCCACAACAGCAAATATGGAGGGTGGCCTCATGTGCTGGCAGACAGTGTGGCCACCCATGTGGAATCTACTCATGAGAATACAAGGCCAGAGATCTGACTTGCTCCGGCACTCAGCTGGACAGGGCTGAGCTGCTATGTGCTAGACTCGCTGAGGGTGCAAGGGTTGGAGCCAGGCTCCCTCAGTTAATGGGGTTTTAGTGTAAGGACATATGGAAAAATTAGGAGGAACAGGATATTGAATCAGTTGCCTTCTGACGAAGCCTCGAGAAGACTTAAACATCCTACAGAAAAGGAGTACAGCGGCAATCAGGCTTCAGGGAGAAGGGCAACAGGGTTCCAGGGACTCTGCCACTCTAACACAGGGCGACCACGATATGCCTTCCCCGAGGGGACAATCTATTACCTCCTACTCCAGCACGGTGTTACTCATGCATTCAACACGAACATGTCTTATTTATAAGGCACCATGCCAAAGAGACAGTGGTGAGCAAAATAGCCCTAGTCCTCACCCTTCTGGAGATTATAGTCACATAGGGGAGACATTAAACAAAGTAATGAATAGACATGTCATTTTAAAATGAAAAAAGTGCAAAAAAAAAAAAAAGAAAAAAGTGCTAAAAAGATAGTAAGCAGGGTAACCCAGTTCGTTTGTTTGTTTATTCATTCATTTATTCAGTAACTCTTTTATGAGCCCATACTATGTGGCAGTCACTGGATTAGGCATCAGGGAAATAGCAGAGAACAAGACAAGACAAATATCTCTGCCTTCATAGAACAGGGAAGACAGACAAGGATCAAATAAGCAAATAAAATATGGAGTGCGCCAAATGGTATTAGTTGCTTGGGGAGGAGTTCTAGAGAGGAGGAATTACCATTTTAAAGAGGATGGCCAGGGAAGACAATCCTGAAAAAGTGCCATTTGAGCAAACACCTGAAAGAAGGGAGCAAGTTATGTGGATATCTGCAGGACAAGCAATCCAAGGGAGGGAATAGCAAAAGCAAAGGCCCTGAGGTAGGATTTTGCCTTGTGTATTTGAAGAACAGCAAGGAGGCCAGTATGGGAAAGGGAGCAGAGAGTCATAGAACATAAGGACAGAGAGGGGACAGATAGCCAGGTCCTAGAAGGCCCTGTGGCCATTACACAGACTTTGTCTTTTCTCTGAGATGGGCTGTAGGGTTTTTTGCCAGGGAAGGACATGCATGAACGGTCCCAGTTATTCTTTTTTTTTTTTTTTTTTTTGAGACAGAGTCTCACTCTTGTTGCCCAGGTTAGAGTGAATGCCATGGCGTCAGCCTAGCTTACAGCAACCTCAAACTCCTGGGCTCAAGTGATCCTCCTGCCTCAGCCTCCCGAGTAGCTGGGACCACAAGCACACACCACTATGCCTGGCTAATTTTTTCTATATATTTTAGTTGGCCAATTAATTTCTTTCTATTTTTAGTAGAGACGGGGTCTCGCTCTTACTCAGGCATCCCAGTTATTCTTTATATACTAGATCCTGCCAGTATCAATTCATCATAACTGTCTACTTTCTATTTCCAACCATTATTAACCCTAAACTACACTTCCTAGCTCCTGCCCCTATCGACTCCTATATACTTCCTAACTCCTACCTGCTATCAACTCTTAACTCTGTCTACTTCCTACCCCTGCCACTATTCAGCCCTATGTCTAGTTCCTAGCTCCCACCACTATCAACCCCGACTGCAATTTTTCCTAGCTCCTGCCATTATCCATTCTGATTCTACTTCTGAATTCCTGCCACTATCAACCTCTGACTCTACTTCCTAGCTCCCACCACTAAAATTCCAGAACCTTTCTACTTCCTAACTTCTGCTGCTATCAATCCTAAGTCTCTCCATGCAGCCTCATGACTTCTGCTTACTTGTAGTTTCCATGACTTCATGGCTCTTGCCCACTGCCTTTTCTGCTATCTCTCTGATTCCAGCCACTTTATCCTAGGGGTCTTTTTTATATGTCTCATATTCGAAGTACACCAGACTCAGAACCTTGTAGGTTAGCCGAATACTCTCCAGTCTAGCACACCCTAGGGGCAGAGCTCTTATAGAAAGCTGGCCACCTACTCGGCCACTGGACAAAGAGCTGCCTCTGGCTCAGATATGGAACATGACTTAGTGTGGTACCAAGACCCCTGACTGCATCTTTGCTTGAAGAACTGCCTGGTCAGCTGCTCGGAAATGACTGTGAGCACTGCAGACACCTACACTTTCACGTCCAGAACAGTGGGACAACACCTAGGTCTCTTCCTTCCCAAGTGGTTGTGCTCGTTACACCCCTAGGATTTGACCAGTGTCTAGAAGCGTCCATTCCACCCACACCCCCAAAAATATATTTCCCCCACTGGTGTGTCACTGAGACTGAAGATCCTCTATCAGAGACTCATTCTTTGTGATGAGGCCTTGCCATTTCTAAGATCCTAATTTTAAATGTACCCATTCAAAAAACACAGACATACACACCAAGTCTGCAGAGGCCTGTGCTCAATCCCTAACACATGGAAGATTATAACTCTATAAAGCAGGATGAGAACACCTATTATCTAAATCAACAAGGCCACAAAAGCAGGAAAGTCTGAAGCCCCCGGGGCAAGTCCTGCTCCCTTAGTTGTTGCTCCGCCAAGGGCTACACCGCTCATCATTCCATGTTGGCAAGTTCCTCTTCCATCTATTACCCGCTGATCCCGTCCATGTGCCGGGCACTAAGCACTGGGGCAGACTGCAGACGGGAGCTGTGCTGCTGGAAAAGCTTCGTGGGGCATCAGCCGCAGCCACTCAGGAGAAGAGCAGAATTCTTAAATTCCCACCGATTCCTCTTCCTCCTGACATTTAATGTGTTTGGAATTTTCTTGGACATTGCTTCAAGCCTAGTAAAACCGAGGAGTTCAGGACCTTGTTTACAAAGCCTGAGCTTTCCACACAGTTGTTTGCATGGCTGAGTGTTTGCTTGCTTTGAACAGATGAATCCAGTTTGCCATTAGCGAGCACATTCTGCTTCCCGGGTAGATGATGGCTAACGCCACACAGCAGCTCCTAATAGGGTAAGCAGCCTCTGCTTCGTGAAAACCTCCCCTGCAGGGCTGGATCAATCAAGGACAGAGGCATCCGAAGCCCTGAATATTTCCCCCTGGGGTGGAGCACAAAAGCTGATGTCACTGCATGTGCCTGCTGTCTCACAAAGCAAGTAGTTATTTCACTTCTGCTAAGTGGAGAGAAGCAGACGGAAGAGAAAGAGTGGGGAAAAGGAATCAGGAGAGGGGAGAGAGCGTGCTAATAAATGTATGGCAGGTACAAGGAGTTATACTCAACCTTGAAAAGAATAATGGGGTGCATGAGGGAAAAAAAACCCACAAAATAGGCTTTTTGAATTCAGATCTTAATGAGAGTAACTGAAATGGAAAATTAGCGGGGAAGCAAGATAAAGAAAAGATTCCTCAGAACCCAGAATGATACTGTTTGTTGAGAGGAGGTTTCATTCTCAGAATAAAATGTATAAAATAAATAAAAAGCCTTTCTTCCCTTTACTGTTCAGGGATATTTCTTCTACCAAATTGCAGGCCCTGCCGAGCTATGGGCTGGAGTCCATTCAGACACTAATTGCCACGTCATCTTATTCTCTAAAAAAATTGCCATCAAGAGAAAAATTTACCAATCTCCTGGATGCCATGTTGACTTACCCCAGCCACTGCTGTGCTTTTAGAAACTTGCCAACAAAAGAGTAAGTAAAAAAAAAAAGATGGGAAAGCCTGCCAAGCTGTGACAGAAACTCAGATTTCAAAATGGTCACCTGGTAGACAGCCCCCTGCTCCTTACCTCCTGGCCTTCTAGGCCAGCTCCATAGCCATGGGGTCACTTTCAAACAGACAAGAAAAAAAATGAAATGTCCTGTTCCCTTTTGAAAATTGTTGCCAAATAGTTGTTTCACCCTGCAGCTAAAAGACCTTTGTAGCCAATTCTGGGTAAACTGAATCGCAGCCTATTTTAGCAATTGCAAAATGGAGTACAAAACTGGCATCTCAGCAATCAATTAGTTCTAATCCTTATCAGAGAGCATTATTTTTAATGAGGTAGGGGGAAGTAGGCCCAGGAGGGTAAAACTTACCTAATATCTTAGTCTTGAATTTAAAAAATGGACACAAAATACTATAGAAGGTTTTTAAAAGCTATTTCTCCCCCAGTAGAAGAGCATTTTCTATTTCAGAACAGAATTCCAGCTTCCTAAGTACTAGCTCAGTCTGGAAACAGAAATGGCGTGAACTCATGGCTGGTTTGTATCCAGTGGAAGGCATCTTACTGATTCACTTAAATCCTGGATGGTTGGCAGGGTGGCAGAATTTCATTCTTTCCTTAGAGCAATGTTTCCCAGACATTTTGACTGAGATGCATAGTAAGAAATACCTTCTTTATATCCCAACCCAGTAACCATGTCACATATGTAACTGAAATAAAACAATACTTAAGTTTTATATATGTGATATACTCGGATATTTTCTTGTCTATTTTATGTTTGCTTGTTATTGCCAATTTTGATACACTCTATTATATTCATGACCCACTAAGGGGCCATAATTCACAGTTAGAAAAACATTGCCCTAAAGGGTTATTATTGCAGCCTAAGGAGATATTCTTTATCAGTTAATTAGATGAGGTACTGAGTGACACTAGGATGCTGCTCTCTTTGTTTGGAATCAACCAAAATTAATTATTTGTAATTAATCAACAAGCATGTATTATTTGTGCCTTGCATAGGAGGTTAGGTTCTACTTGAAGCCTTTGAGGTAGCTGAGAACACAAAATGCTTGCTGTGTTCAAAGAGTCATACATCATTAAATGAGCTTCAGAGAACATTAGTTGAGCACTTAGCATGTTCCAAACACTGTGAAAAAGTCTGAAGATACAATGATAAGTCACAGACAGCTGTGTGGGGGCAACACACGAGAGAACCAATATTCAAGCAAATGTTATTACAGAGCTGAGAACAGAACAGAGTGCTCTAGGAGCAAGAGGAAGAAAGAGTTTCTAAATGGCAGCAGGGCTTATGGAAGGCTTCCTGAGGAAAGTGACTTACGCTGAAGCTGAGTCTTGATGAACAGGTAGCAACTGCCTGGATAAGTGTAAAGAAAAGCATGCGAAGAAGACAGAATGGGTCACATGAAAACACAAAAGCAAGAGACAGTAGATGAAAGTTGCTCAGAAAACCTGGAACAAGAAAAACTGGAACAAGAAGATGGATACATGGAGGAAAATGAGTCAGGAGAGGAAATCAGGGAGATGTGGGCCATGATGGCTTCTGAGTGCCAGGCCAAGTTATTTAGAGGATGGGGACCCATGAAGAATTTAAAGCAAGATTACTCAAATCTGCTTCTACAAAATATCACTCTGGCAGCAGGGTAGAGGATGGGTTAGACGTTGGCAAAGCTGGCAAGAGACCAATGAGGAGAATGATATAGATTCTGGCTAATGATAAAGCTGACTCTGGACACCTACACTTTTGTGGCAAAGAGGTCACATCCCTTCTGAAATTACTAGCATGTAAAAACTTCAGTTCAGGAATTTTTATTCCAATTGATGAAAAAGACTGACTACCTCTGAGTAGAAAAGAAAGAAAGGACTATGCAATTATGAGCCAGTATCAGGATGAGATAGGAATGTAGGTACATGGAGGTTGTCTTGACTGGCATTACAAGCTTTAACTGACACCCTCAGCAACCCTAAAGCTTGAAGCCTTAAATACCAGTGAGGATGGTGAGCCTAAAGTTGGGCCTATGGAATATTTGTACAAACTGTAAGTCACTCCTCTGTGTGGAAAATGCACACAGCTGCCTGGGCAGATGGCCCTCAAGACCTCCTTGGTATCCAGGTTAAAATTTCAAAAAAGAGTAGACAACACCCAGTTCTATTATCTGAATGCCAAGAATACCCACATTTCCTGTTAACTGTGGATGTGTTCACACACAATATCTCTAAGTGTCAAACACACAAAGCTAGCAACACACACACACACACATACTATTTGATCCAAGTTAGAGAATTTATAATCCTGACCCATACAAGTTGATTAATTTGTGAGAGTAAGTCCAGAAAGTCAAATAATTCTGACATATTCCCTACCTTCCTGCATTTGTATGAAGTTATTCCTACAAAGAATTGTTCTCATTAGTATTGGAGAAGAAGAAAACATAGAAATGTCCAGTTTGAATAGCCTCATCTCTCCTCCTCCTCAGTAGAGGCTGAAGCTCTTACAGCCTGCCCTCTTTCCCCCTGTGTCTCTATTCCTTTGTACCTCCCTTAGGTTTCATCCCTACTTAAGTACTCCCCTAGGTAAGTACCGGCCTTCTTTTATTTTCCTGGCATTTCTCCTCTTTCCCGAGGCTAAACTTCTTAGAGTGAAAGAGAGAGGAGCAGGGAGCCTCCAAGTATGTTTCTGCACATAAGAAAAAGAGCCTAAACTTCACAGCGAAGTACAAGTCCAATATCTTCAAATCCTTACAAAAGAGATGCCCACTTACAATTCAAAGCCATGAACTCTGAATGATTATCTGTTAATCAAGGCTGATGTGAAAAGGAGAGTGGTAAGGAACAGACCTCAATACATCATAAAAGTAGCTGTTAGGATTTAAACTATGATTCTCAAAAAGTTGTAGTGTTCACCAAGGATGGGGGGTGAGACCCACATCTTAGGGACGTGACGTACATTGTCGAGGGGAAGGGATTACCTCTAACCCTCCTTAGGAAGAGGCAAAGATATACAATGTAACCAAAATGTCAAAAAAAACAACAAAACTTTTATCGGGTGGTGGACAGGTGGGAGGGGGAGGAGGGGAAAGGTGTAT
>VBSM01002608.1:137368237-137394350 GCA_008086735.1 Cheirogaleus medius
TGTATGTAAAAATGGAAGTAACCTCATTTCTTCTACACAATAAAGTCTCTACTCCCAAAAAAATAAAATAAATAAAAATAAAAGTAGCTGTTAATAAGCACTGAAAAAAATCCATGATTCAATATGACAAACTTAAGTTTTTTCATCTGTAGCGCACACACAAAACACTTAGTATTCAGAAGCATTTTATCTGAGCTGGAAGTACTCTAATGACAATTCGGGAGCCTTTCCTCTCTCCTCGGGAAGCGTTTCAGTTAGGACAATGGCGCAGAGCGTGACACTGGGGTGACAGGTAAAGCATTTGGACGAACAAATATAAACAGACACACGATCAGGCTTAAAGACCAAAGCTCAACTGCTTTTTTTTTTAACCTCTTCTCTTTCAGACAGAATGTTTCATTTTCCATTTTTGAAAACATTTCCGAACAATGTGAAAGCACAGTAAGGAAATCAAATAACGAAACACTGTAAGTATTTGCATGCAAAGAAACTCACGAAGTCATATTTTGTTCTGCGTGCACCCTGTTGTCAATGCCAATGATTTTCTTTTGATACAAGTCTTGGTTGGTGGGATGTTTGCAAAGTATTTTTTAATAGTTTAAAGATGGGAATTTTTTTTTCTTTATAATTGGCATCTAGTTAAGTTTCTCTTTCAACTATTAAAAAATCCTTTTAAAAATGTAACTAAATGTTTATTCTACATTAAATTCTCCTCAAAAATTAAAATTTTAATTGCAGATATTTTGACATTACTAAAGGCCAGTATAAATGATATCTTCATTTGCAGAAATTTTCGCTAGTCATATGATCGGCATTCCACAAAGATTAACTAATTGCAAACATAGCTTCTAGAAGTAGCCACCACTTCCCTTCAGAGAGACTTAGGCCACCTTGGCCACTATGCTCCTGAGCTTAAAATTAGTCTTGATGCTATTACTAACATACACTGGATGGGAACTACATTTCTATTCTACTAATTTTTAACATTTGTCTGCTACAAATGCTGGCTACCTTGGCATTTCACTTAACTTCAGATGTAAAAGAGCGGGCTTCAAAAGATAATCCTGTTGTCCCCTAATCTCTAGCACCCCCCCAAACTAACTAAAATTAATTATCTAAGTAAAAAAATTGTTCTCCATGTGAATATTCTCCATGTGAGAATATTTATCATAAATATTCTACCTCCCACTTCCCACCAGATAGCCATTCCTGAGTTCCTGGAGTTTAGCAATTCTAGAGCTAGCCACTAAGCCTTCCTATTCTGTCCTCACTGCTATGGCCGGCACCACTGACCTCCTAAAATTCCCATCTTTTCTTCTTTCTTTCTTGTGACCAGAGCAGTGATGCTATGGCTCTGCTCCCTCTAACTCAATATTATTAAGTCCACATGAGTCTATTCACATTCCCTGTCACAGCCTACGATGCTAAAGACAGCTCCATGCTGGGCCTTGTCAATAAGCGTGATGCTGCCCTCAGGAGCCAACCCAAGACACAAATTTAAGTAGCAGCAAGCAGGTATTTGGTCAAAAGACAAGTTACCAAGGAAAAAAACTGCTAGACATATGCCTAGTAGGGCAAAAATAAAAGGCAAGGGTGGGGCAAAGGACAAAGGGAGGCAACATGTTTAACTGTGTTGATAGAAATTTATTCAGAAATCATGGTAGAATTTTTAGAAGTTTTAAATGAGTGCTTTTAACAGCTGAAGCAGTTTTGATAAGGGGAAAAGAGTAAAGGAAATCAGAAATAGTAGGAAAGTTTCCACTGATTTAATAAACGCTATTATTTTGTATGAATCTTCCAGAGAACTTGATTAAAATGCAAATTCCTGGGCTCTGTCCCTAGAGATCTGGATTCAGGGTTTGGTGTAAAGCCAGGGTGTTAACACCCTGGTGATTCTGATGGAAGTGGTCCAAGGACACTTTGCAAAGCACTGAGACAGAGTGAAGTAAAGGAAAGGCCTCTGGACTACAGATGTGAAGACCTTGTGCTTCCACTGTCCCCCTGAGGGACCTTGGCAAAGTCACATCCTTTAATCTTGGCTTCCTTACCAACAAAATAAGGACATTTAATGAGATGGTCTTTAAAATCCTTCCAAATGCTAAGAAATTAATGATCTATTTTCTTTAATAGTTCTTTATAACTATCTTCTCTTTAAAGATTAAAAATAGGTAATTACATTGATGTCTGTGAGGACAAACAAATGTGCTACTTACAAAGATATTTAATACTAAAACAGAAGAGGTTCCCCTACAGTCTTTTGTACATAGCAGCAGCCCTTTTCTAGTTCCCAATTGGTCTCTACAATATTATAACACATTTTTGGAGTCCCGCATCACAGATTTTCTTCTTCTAAATCTGTGTCCTTTCCCTTCAGTATCGTATTCCTCAAATATATTATTTCATCCACTCAGTGAATTAGGTATACGCTTTCTAATACAGAATATGAGAAGTTAAGTTTTGAGACTAGAGGAAAATACTCTTTTAACATGTAAGTAACCATAAATTTCTTATGTGTTACATAAATATGTATTACAAATACATATTTGTAATGGCCTCAATAGAAAAATTATGCCCATTTCTCCAGCTCCAAAGATTATATTAGCAGAGAGTGGGCAAAGAGAAAATTAAGTGAGCCTACATACATCATACTATATATGCTCATTGTCTCTGTATCCTCTCAATCTCTTTCAGAACCTGGATTATCCTGGTTTAGATTTGGTCACTCCACAAACATTTATTGAATGAACACTCTGAGCCAAAACTGTGCTAGGCACTGGGATTTCAGAAATAAATGAGACCTAGTCCCCTGCCTTCAAGAAGCTGATAGACAATTAAAGAAGACAGACATGCATCATCACTTAATTCCAATATGTTTTGATAACTGCAGTAGCCCTAAGTGCAGCCCTGGCAGGAGGAAGACTACTACTTAGGGAGTAAAATCAAGAAAAGCTTCATAGAAGAGCTGGTCTTTATGGATGAGGAGAGGAAGGAAATTCCAGGCAGAAGAAACAGCACATAAAAAGACAGAGGAATGAAGACAGTAGAACTTATTCAGAGAACTATAAGTCATTTTATGAAGGTTGCACAGCGGATTTGCAAGAGATAATTATAAAACCCCTAATATTTATTGTGTCAAGAATTGTTCTAAACATTCTACACATATTAATGCACTTAATCGTTAGCACAACTCTAAGGAAGGTATGATTATTGTCCCTACTTGGCAAATGAAGAACTTGAGGCACAGAGATGTCGATTAACTGTCCCAGGTTTGCACAACACATAACAGCTGTGCTAGGACTGGATCCCGTCAGTCTAGCTCCAGAGCCACTGCTCTGGATTGCACAGCACTACTGCTTCTGAGAGAGAAGACTGGAGAGGTGGGCAGAACCCAGACCAGGGACAGCAGTGGAGGTCATCACAAGGAGTCTGGATTTTATCCCATGGCCAATGAGAACCTAGGGAAGGTTTCAGTTAGGGAAGTGAAATTAATACATTTGTGTTTAGGAAATGCTATTCCAGGAGGATCATACAGGATGGATTGGGCAGAGGGCTAAAACTTGAAAAAAGATTAAGGAAAAAAACTAATGTAATTGCCCCATAACAAAGGATGAAAATCTGAACTCAGGAAGTAGCAGTGGGGTTGGGAGGGGCAGAGGAAAGACTGTTCCTTCACTAGGGACAGAGTACGTCTTCAATCCACCCTCTGTCTTTGACTTATACCCCTAAGAAGTATCTATTTTCACCATTTCTTCCCCTTGTCCACAATTATATTCTTCCTGATTCTAAATTTCTAATAATCTATCTTTTGTTTCTATTTCTCAATTGCGCTGATTAGCCAGGGACTTAAGTGCAAACAAGTCCACCAGTAGCTGGCAGTTTTCAACAATGGGAGCCTTCCAATCCCATTTGTGTTCTACTACAAGCAGCTTGGTAGCAGTCTTGTTAGCAATTAAATGAGATAAATAGCTAAGAAAATGCCAAGCAACGATTCTTTTAGATTTAGCAAGCATATATTGTGTCTCTAAATTTGTTTCTAAAGAAAATCACCCTCTGTAAACAGCTTCATCAAGTCTTTGCATCTATATGTTTTTTATATATATGTAAGTGTAAATGGCTTTTCATTCCCTTCTTAAGGAACTCCTACATCAAATCAGAGTTCTATGATAATTTAAAAAGTAAATGTAAGGCTGAGGCTACTGTGGCTTTGTTTCCTTTGTTTCTTAGGCTTTAAAAAAACATGAAGGATAATTCTTGAATTTTTTTAATACTCGGAATCATAGAAATTCTCTTACATTTACATCAAGCCAATATTCTTCTTACAGTTATTCTGCCATCTTTGCTGAGAGTGAACTGAGTGGCTGGGATTACGATTATGGTTTCTGCTCATCCAAGACACCCCGATGTGCTCCTGAACCAGATGCTTTTAATCCCTGTGAAGATATTATGGGCTATGATTTCCTTAGGGTCCTGATTTGGCTGATTAATATCCTAGCCATTATGGGAAACATGACTGTCCTCTTTGTTCTCCTGACCAGTCGTTATAAACTTACAGTGCCCCGTTTTCTCATGTGCAACCTCTCCTTTGCAGACTTTTGCATGGGGCTCTATTTGCTGCTCATTGCTTCGGTTGATTCCCAAACCAAAGGCCAGTATTATAACCATGCTATAGATTGGCAGACAGGGAGTGGGTGCAGTGCTGCTGGCTTTTTCACTGTATTTGCAAGTGAACTTTCTGTCTACACCCTTACCGTCATCACTCTAGAAAGATGGCACACCATCACCTATGCTATCCAGCTGGACCAAAAGCTGAGATTGAGACATGCCATTCCAATTATGCTTGGAGGATGGCTCTTTTCTACTCTAATTGCTATGCTGCCTCTTGTGGGTGTCAGCAACTACATGAAGGTCAGTATTTGCCTCCCCATGGATGTGGAAACCACTCTCTCACAAGTCTACATATTAACCATCCTGATACTCAATGTGGTGGCCTTCATCATCATTTGTGCTTGCTACATTAAAATTTATTTTGCAGTTCAAAATCCAGAGCTGATGGCTACCAACAAAGATACGAAGATTGCTAAGAAAATGGCAATCCTCATCTTCACCGATTTCACCTGCATGGCACCTATCTCTTTTTTTGCCATCTCAGCTGCCTTCAAAGTGCCCCTTATCACAGTAACCAATTCTAAAGTTTTACTGGTTCTTTTTTATCCTGTCAATTCTTGTGCCAATCCATTTCTGTATGCGATTTTCACAAAGACATTCCGAAGAGATTTCTTTCTGTTGCTGAGTAAATTTGGCTGCTGTAAACATCGGGCTGAACTTTATAGAAGGAAGGATTTTTCAGGTTATACCTCCAACTGCAAAAATGGCTTCATTGGATCAAATAAGTCTTCTCAGTCCACCTTTAAGTTGTCCACACTACACTGTCAAGGTACAGCTGTCCTAGACAAGACTTGCTACAAAGAGTGTTAACTATTATATCAGTAATGCATTATTGAATTGTTCTTCAATCTGTAAAAAAAAAATTACCTATACTAGTAACTTTAATATAAAGTGTTGGTTTTAGGAAATTATTCTTAAGCACATTGGGCAAGAGACCTCTCCTTAGCTCAAAGTGTGGTCCATGACCATTGCCAGTCTAAAAACTATTTGTCATTGGTACATGACATAAAATACAGAAGTTGAGAGTGTTTAGAAATTTTTATAGCAATATTCACATAGTAATTTTGTCTGTTGAATCTAATATTAAGAAAAACTGAGGTGGTATTTTGCATGTCTTTGATTTTTTTCACTTCATCTTTGTAGTGATTTTTATTGCATTCTATAAAAATACTAGTTCATAACAGATTGAAAATTTTAAATAACTGGCTTTTTTCCTCCAATAGTTTGAAAAACACACTCTAGAGATGCACTGTCCAATCTGGTAGCCACTAGCCACATGTGGCTAAATTAAAATTAAATAAAATGTAGTTTCTCCAATGCACTAGCCACATTTCAAGTTCTCAATAACTGTATGTAACTAGTGATTACCATGCTGGACAGCACAGGTACAGAACATTTCACCAACACAGGATGTTCTATTAGTGCCATTCTAGAGGCTTTTATCTATCCCCTATCTAGATTCTACTTATTTAGAATTTAAGGTAAACATCTAAAGGCAAATTTCAGCCTAGTGTAGTGTTCTGCCTCTAAAGAACAATGAAACATTCAATTATAGATTATAAACTTTTCATGAGTAAGAACTTTGTCTCAATCCATTTTTTTTTTTTTTACCATCTCCTACCTCAGGATCTTGACAAAGGTACACAAAAAATGTACTGAATTAGAATTACTCTGAAGTTATGAAATCAGGAAAAAAAATTTTTTCTGGAGCCTCTATTTTTTATTTAAGTGAAAGAAAATACTTAAATATTTAAAAATAATTAACTTTCATCACTTATATCCTCTTTTGAAGGGTATAGAAAAATATATCCAACATTTGCTAGAAAGTATTTTTGGTTATTAGAATTGGCTCTTACAGGATAATGAAACTATGTTGTTGTTTTTTTGCAGTGCTTTTATATACTCCTTTGATTTTTTTAAAGTAACTTTTATTGAAAGCCAATTATATTCCAAACATCTTGATAAATATGCTATATAAGTTAACCCATTTAATTTTCATAAAACTATGATGAAGATATTATTCACATTTTTTAAGAGCAAAACTGTTATAATTTGCCAAAATTCTCAAAACTAATAAAAGATCCAACTAATAGAATTCAAACTCAAAGCTCTGATTCAGGACCCCAGCCTCTTAATCAGTGTGTTTTACTGACTCCCATACTGGTAAACCATAGTCACCTAGGGGTTTTATATGCATTCAGAGTTCCTTAAACTTTCCCCAATATTATAAAAGTTTTCAAATGTACAGAAAAGCTGAAAGAATTGTACAGTAAGCATCCATATACCACCACTTAAACAATGCTTTACTATATGAGCATTACATATCTATATAATTATCCATTATTTATCCATCAATTCATCTTTTTTATGCATTTCAAAGTAATTTGCAGATATCAGGATATCAGTACTTAGCTATAAATACTTCAGCACTCTTATTAACCAAGGTAATATTTATTTACATTTTTTAAGTAAAATTTATATATGGTGAAATGGACAAATCTTAAGCATACCATTTAATGAGTTTTGAGAAATGCATATACCCATGTGACCCCACCCTCAGACAGTTCCCTCAAGCCCCACCCCAGTGAATTCCTCACCCCCACCCGCAGAGGTAATGATGGTTCCAATTTTTTCTCCCATAGATTAGTTTTGCCTGTTTTAGAACTTCATATAAATGGAATCACACAGTATATACTCTTTTGTGTAAGTCTTCTTTGAATAAACCCAATGTTTTTGCTACTCATCCATGTTATTGCTTCAGTCAGCAGTTCATTCCTTTTTGTCGCTGATTCATGTTCCATTGTATGATTATAACACTGTTTCTGTCTTTCTATTGATGTTTATCTGTGTTATTTCCAGTTTTTAGCTCTTCTTTGACATTTTATTAAATAAATGTGTAGATATAACTAGACATTTTACACCTCCAGTCTGTTTTCAACCCTTATACCATTGTGCAAAGTGATTCAAAGAGATTATAAAAGATTATAAACTTTACAAAATCTCTTCCCTGTAATGTATTTTTCACATTTCTGACTTTTCTACTGTGGAAACCAGTTACTTGTCTTTATTCATATGCAGTCCTATCTCTTATAAGCTAGTGTTCTTGAATTTGTCTCAGCGACATAATAGTAATTAGTCATGCTGCTATTATATACCTAACACAATAAACTTTGATTCAAATACATATCCCAGAACAAAAACAAGTAAGCAGAAAGGAAAACAAAGGAAAAAATAAAATCTACTCTTGTAGAGAACTTCATTTAAATTACACACACTTAAATACAGTTTGAGCCCAAGGTACTTATACACATACTCTGAAAATAACTTTCATGACCTTTTGTACAAATAGTGGTCTCTATTTTCTACATTATAACTCAAGTTTTAATTTAAACTATAGAGTCATAATTTACTGTCTCCCCCATTCCCATCACCATATCCTTTCTGTCACTAAGAACTACCAGTCATTCTTTTGAATTGTCTTCCACACCAGTTCTTTATTCTGTATTCCTACTGCCATGTCCACATGTCAGGTCATTGTCCCCTCACTTCTGAACTACTACCATATCTCCCTAATTTTTCAGCTATGTTATGAATTTTTTTTAGTGGTTTACTTATTTCTCCCACTATATCTATCCTAGAGTCTTACACATGGTAGGGTAATTAATAATTGTTTAAGCTGAGTCATTTTTATAACTGAAATATGAAACTGTCCTTAAGAAGCATTTCCTGCATAAGATAGTCTCATAGAAAGCATGAGTATTCTTATTCTATATAATCTCTCATATCCAAATCATTAAAAAATCAGATGCTCAATGAATTTATGTTTCTATCTTGGTTTTTTACTATGTCTGCTGTTATCACTGGTAGGTTGCAAAATGGCTAGAAAGGGTTAATCAATCTAGAATAGCTCATCTAAATTTACAAAATAATTTTAAAAGGCATTGATATTTTGTCCTACATTTATACCATTTGCTATAAAGAGCATGGTCTTAGTTTCCTCAAAAATATATTAACTCCACATGTAAATTAAGAATCTCTGTCACAAAGATTTCAATAAATGTATTCATAATTAGAAATAATCTTTTCCTCAAAATGTGCAATATTTTTATTATCTTTTTTTTTCCCCCTAAGAGTTATTACCATGGGCTTCCTACTTATAAGTTAGCTTCCTAGTTATAAATCACAAAGTTCCCACCTGGCTTAGAGTATATTTACATGAAAACCAGGATAATATCAACCTACTAACATAAGTCAAAATAAAGTCTTCCACTAAATCCCTGCTCACCACCCCAATTAACTGTTGCTATTCATTCAAAATTTATTAGTTTTCCTACACAACTTAAATGACTGAAACTGAATATGTCAATTATAATGTCTTGTGGCTCTATGGAGTCTGAGCTGTACAGGTGATTATTTACACACATTATAGCCAGAATTGAGATATTCTGCACATTGAATAAAACAGGTAAACGTGCCAGGCAAGGTCAGTTTGTCAGTCAAGAGACTAACTCTGTGCCCACTTAGTAAGATCTCACTGAGATCTACAGGGAGAGGGAGAAAGCATGTAAGGAAGTGCTGAGAAAAAGTTTAAGATAGTCTCGCAGTGTACCAGCATAGAAATTAGGATACATGACACTTTCACAAATTTCCTTTAACACAGCAAGCTGTAACCTCTACAAACATACTTTCTCTACCTATAAAAGGATGTAGGATGACATTTGCCAAGATACTGTCTTCATAAGAACTTAGAAACTTACTTTATGGTATTTTGTTATAAAATCCAATGGGAAATGTTTACCTTGGACATGATGAAGAGGTTCCTGAAAGTCAAAGTAATATGACAGCAAAGCCAAATCTCAGGTAAACTCTCCCAACTTACAGAGCTTCAAGAATAGTTTTCTCTTTTAGAATGGACTAAGATTTGTCTCACTGTATCTTTACCACACAGGTTAAAAATATTTAACTGTAAGTAGTGAAATCAATTTAGTGGGCCAACACCATCAATTTTTTAATCAGAAATAAAAGAATCAACTAGATACTATAGAAGGCAAGTATGATTTTCTGAAATATTCATTTGTGTTATGTGTGTCAATGTGCATACAAATATATACTGCATTATTAAAGTGTATTTCCTAGTGGGGATCCTGGCCAGAAAAATTTGAAAATCACTGGTTCAGAAACTTCTCAAGAACTAGAATTTTTTTCTAGCATTATCTGAAATTAATAAAAAGGCACCAGATCCAAAATAATTTGGTGATATCTTAGCTCTCTCTGTAGTCACCATAAAAACTATCATCAGTTATATTAACATGCAAGGAAAATTATTGTTTTGTGGTTACCCTTTTAAATTGATTTTTTGCATTTTTAACAGGTAGGGGGCAATAGGCATGTAGAAACACAAATAGGACTACCATGACTTTTTTCTCTAATGATAAAATGTACTATACCAAGAGGACCAATATAATGATAGTATTAATATTTTTAATATACCATTTAAAAAAATCTCTGAAGATTTTTTTTTTCATAGATACAGGGTCTCACTATGTCGCCCAGGCTGGTCTTAAACTCAAGCAATTCTCCCATCGCAGACTCCCAAAGTGCTGAAATTACAGACTTGAGCTGTTGCACCCAACCCAAAGTAAGATTTTAAAGTTGACAGTGAAAAAGAGGAAAGGAGTTTTAGAAACAAATATGACTGCTTCCACCCAGGCACTCAACCAATATATTGAATTCCCATCCCCAGGTGAGTATACCTTGTCAATAAATTCAGCCCTCAATTTGCAATAAGGTTTGTCTAGGGCAAATACAGTTACTGGGTGGGCCTGGGTGGAAAGAAACAGGAAGAAGACTAGAAAGTATACTCCTCAGCCTGGAGGGAGTACATTTTGGAAAGAGACATAAAGAATAAGCACCAGCCGGACGCAGTGGCTCACGTCTGTAATCCCAGTATATAGCAACACAGAAATACACTGTCTCTACAAAGAAAAAAAAAAAGTTTTAATTATCTAGCTCTGGTGGCACATGCCTGCAGTCCTAGCTACTCGGGAGGCTGAGGCAGAAAGATCACTTGGACATAGGAGTTCAAGGCTGCAATGAGCTTATGGTCATGCCACTGTACTCCAGCCTGGGCAACAGAGCAAGAATCCTGTCTTTAAAAAAAGAATTTTTTTAAAGAATGAGTGCTTTCTTTTTGCCTTCCATGTAGAGAAGATGAACATTCCATGGTAGGCAACACTCTTAAAAAGAACTCATAGGTCCTGGGAGTTCTCAAGAACCAGATAAGGATTTGGAATAGCAGTGGCAGTAAGAAAAAGAACACTCTGAGGATGAAGTGGGCATAGTAGGAGAATTTAGTTAGGGGACCAGCCCACTCACCAGTAATAAGTGAGTCCTCATGCAGCTGCCAACTTTAGATCAAAGATAACACCCCATCCACGCTGTCCTGGGCCCAGAAGAGATTGATCCAGATTTTGAAAAGATACCACTAGCTGGGCCTCTGGGTAGGATAGAACAAGGGGTGGAATAAATTAAACTCTCCAAATAGGGTTGCTTTCCAAAAAGAACTGAGGAATTTTCCCAATACCCAGTCAGATCCAGGTATCTAATCCCTAGGGAGCTTTCACAGACCGTAACCTATTCATCCCTACACTGCTTTTTATGGGAGAGTTACTGTCCTGAAAAACACCAGCTGGGGCCCAAACTAGAGCTCCTAGACTCAGAGGCCATGTGTGCCCCCTCCGTTAAGAGAAGCAGAGTGATGAGGAAAATATTCCTTTGAGGGATTTGAATCAACTAGGGAAGAGAATATTACAGAATAGCTTACTGGGATATTAAGTCACTTTTGTTTTTATTGCTACAGGAAAATGAGAGCTATTTGTTTGTTTTATGTTTTGAAATCTCCTTGATTTCAAGACAGTTATCCAGGCCTCCTTGTCTCAAATGAGCCTGCCAAAGCATAAGGTTCCTGAAGAGAACATCTCTTCTTGACTTTTGTTTTAGAAAGCCTAAACTTAATGATGGGATTCCCTGTTGCGAAAAAGAAAGTGAGATGTTGCCTTTGAAAGGGAGTTTGCAAAGGGGTCATCCACTGCAAGAAAAACAGAAAAAAGTAGAGAGAGAGGGAAAACCCACCATGATTTGGAAAGAGAAGCCTGAAATTTTAAGAAGTAGAACAGGAACCTAACCCACTCCCTCACTGTTCCCCAGGGATATGAAGAAGAATGGCCTAGCCAAATGATAAGCCCAGAGAGGTTGACCCTTAGCTACAAGAATCCTGGCCTCAGCAAAGATTTTCATGTTAAAATAATAGCATAGGCATCTGCTTCCAAGGGGACCACTTGGGCTTACACATGAGCATATCACCAGTGGCCAGTGTAGACTGAAGACCCAGAGAAGCCTTTCTGAACATCTCACTACTTAAAAGACTCTCCAGGACCTTCTGTAACATGGCTTGGTGAGAGGTGAAAGGAACGCCCACCCCAATCTAATAGTGAAGGGAAATTGGAATGTGATTTAAATTTTCTTTAAGAATAAAGAAATTTGACATTTCTTCATGCTCCATTATAATTGATGCCTCTATGCTTTCTAATGGTATAGACAATGAGGGTTAAAAAAAAACCTGTTAAAACATAAAACAAAATAAATAAAAAATTGTATATATGTATATGCATCTGAATTATACTTTTATTAAATTCCATACAGTGAACTAAAAATTTGAGCAGCTCTGTGCTGGGCTATATTTAAAATAAAAATAAGTTCACAATATGCAATATAGTCCCATTGATGTTTACAAAATTGATGTACTAAGCTCATAAGGTTTACCACTCTGCATCACCAATGGCTTTTGCAAATACATAGTCTCTCCCTCCAAAACACATAACACCATCTTTCAAATAGAATTTCCATTTGTTCTTGCTTCGATGAATCTAGAGGGAGAAAAATAGTCTAAATTAATTAATTTCACAAGTTAAAGATCATTAACATTTCTTTGCTATAGCAAATGGGATTATTCTTACCCTAAATGTGAGTTCTGATCAAGTAAGACCTCCTCAAAATATTTTATTCATTCATTCAACAAATATTTGAGTTTCTATGTGTCAGATACTGTTTTAAGCACTGGAGCTATGTCAGACTAAGATATATATATAAAATAGATATCTGTTTATATACTGTATATTATATATGTAAAGAACATATATTATATATGCAAAAAAAATAAAAATTTGAAAAGAGCTGGGTGTGGTGGCTCACACCTATAATCCTAGCACTCTGGGAGGCTTAGGCGGGAAGATCGCTTGAGGTCAGTAGTTCGACCAGCCTGGGCAAGCACGAGACACTTGGTATCTACCAAAAATAGAAAAAATTAGCCAGGTGTGGTGGTGTACACCTGTAGTCTCAGCTACTCAAGAGGCTGAGGCAGGAGGTTTCCTTGAGCCCAGGAGTTTGAGGTTGCTGTGAGCTATGATGATGCCACTATACTCTATCTGGGGTGACAGAGCAAGACTCTGTCTCAAAAAAAAAGAAAAGGAATCTCTCAGACTTTGAAGGGTTTACATTTTAATATGGGGGGAAGGGTGCAGGACAGAAACCTAGTAAGTACATTATATTGAATATCAAAAAGTGACAAGTGCTATGAAAAAAATAGAACAGGAAAAGAAAGACCACAAATATAGAGGTTGGGTTGCAATTTTAAATAGGAAAGGCAAGATGGACTTCACTTTCAAGGTGATATTTGAGTAAAGACTTGAAGAAGGTGATGAATAAAGACAGGCAGAAACTGACTAAAAAGCATTCCAGGCAAAGGGGATAGGAATGAAAGGTCCTAAGGAGAGGCATGCTTGGATTGTTCAAGAACAACAAAGAGTCCAGTATATCTACAAAGGAATAAACAGGGAATATGTAGCGAATATTATCAGGAATAAAAAAGTGGTATTTCATTGCAAGAAGAAAGTCATAATAATTCACTGAGCAAGGTCAGAAGATACAGCTTATAATCTGTTAGATCCTGCTGGCCGTTCTTCCAATTCAATAAATCAGCCTAGGCATAGACATACTAAGAAAAGAAAATCCTACTACTTCAAGAGGTAAGAAACCATGAAGTTGTTGCTACCTCTAGGTAAACTGCAAGTGACTATTTAAAAGCCTTAGAAATATATGATCTGAGATCAAGGGTAAAATTTAAACGGAGTAGTTATCTAAAAGTAATCAAACTCAGGAAGAGAAACTACGACCAGTATTCAGATGCATTTTGTGAAGCACAAGAAAAGACAAAGGATAAACCCCTATTTGTGTGGTTTTTTTTTTAAAAAAAAAAAAGCTCTAATAATGGAAATTTTTTTCTGAGTTTTATTCTCAAATTTTCACTTGCACATCTTAAAAAGCCCCTGGCAATACAAGAGTGACAAAAGAATCCCAAACTGTGCACAGGTGATAAAATATGACCAGAATTAGGAGAACAACAATAGCAACCACAACTCACTGTGGCAGCTTTATCAAGTGACTACATTTTTTTCTAGAAATATAATAGTTCAGTATTAGGAATTTATTAATATAAGAACCATATTATTTGACCTAAGGAAAAATCATATGATCATCTCCAATGATGTTAAAAAAGCATTTGATACAACTCATGCATTTTATTAATAGATTTTTTAAACTAAAAAAAAAAGTAAGAATCAAATACTATGTCCTCCATACACACACACCACCCCACACATACACCCATCTCAGTCCAAAAGCCAATAACATGTTCAGTGAGGAAAACCTTGAAAAATCATTCCTACTGAAGTCAGGACATAGAAAAGAATATGTATTACCCAACCTCTTAAACACTCCAGAAGTACTAGCCAATGCAACTAGACAAGAGGAAAGTACAATTAGTAGAAGCCAATGCAATTAGATAAAAGATGTAGAAATACAAAAATTTGAAATGATGACATAAACTTATAGATACAATTATTGCATGTCTCAACACTCCAAAATAATAAATGAAAAATTAATAAGAATATTGATACAAAATTAATATACAGAAATTCATAGCCTTCATGCACACAAGCAACAGTTAGAAGATATAGAAGAAGAACCCATTTCTGACAGTAACCAAAGAGATAAAATACCTAGGAATAAACTGAAGAAATACTTGACCTATTGGCAGCATTCAACACTCTCTCCTGTTTAAAATGTTTTCATCACTTGGCTTCTAGAACCCCATGGTTTTCTACCTAATTCTCTGGCCACACCTTAGTTGCCTTTACAGATTCTTCCTTCTCTCTCTTACGTCTCAATTTTAGAGTACACGAGGACTCTTATTTTTGCTTATGTTCACTCTTGGCAATCCCAGTCTCATGACTTTAAACACCATCTATATGCTGATGACTCCCAATATTTATATCTCCAGCTCATGCCTCTCCCCTAAAAGCCAGATTCTCATTCAACTGCTTCAGTATCTCCCCCTGAATATCAAATGACTATATGAAGCAAGTTTAAAACTAGGACATCGAGACCCTCTTTTCCAAGCCTCACAGCCTTCTCCCTCTCAATGGAAAATGGCCACTTACTCTTCGAAGTACTCAGGTCAAAAATCTCAGATATATTCTTTATGCCTCCTACTCTCATACCCAGTGTATTCAGATCCATCAGTAAATGTTAGTTCTACCTAAACAAAAATTTCATATTCCAAACACTTCTACCACTATTACTCTTGTCTAAGCTACCCTCTTCTCTCGACTAGATTAATAGTCTTATAACTTTTCCCTATTTTCAATCTTGTCCGCATCCCCCCACCTTCAGTCCACTATAACATGATAGCCAGAGTCGTCTGTTATAAACATAAATCACATGTCATTTGTCTGCTCAAAACTCTCCAATGACTTCCCATCCAAAAACTAAAGTCTTTACAATGGACTACAAGATCCTTCACTTCCCCTTACACACTGCTTGGCCTCCTCACTATTCCCTGAACACATAGGCATTCTTCTACCTTAGGACTTTTGTATTGGCTGTTTTCTGTCTGAAATCCTTATACCTAAATATCCTTACAATTCATTCCCTTATCCCCTTCTTCTGATCTTAACCCTATTATATTTTCAGTAAGACTTCCCCTGGACACTCCATCTAAAATTCCAACCTATTCCTCCTCATCATTAAAATATCAAATTTTATTAATTCAATTTAATCTCAATGAAAATATCAACAGGGTTTTATTTTGAACCAGACAAGCTGATTCTGAAGTTAATATAGAAAAATAAAGAATATCCAGGAAACTTCTGGAAGAGAGTATCAGTGAAGAATTACTAACTCTACCAAATATTAAAAATTTCAATAATCAAATCAATGTAGTAGTTTAGGCTTATAGACAGACAAACCAATGGAACAAAACAGAAAATCTGGTAGACCCAAACACATACGGAAATTTAGTAGATGATAAAGAAATAACTTCTTACTAGTAGAGACAAAATGAACCTTTCAATAAATTACATTAGGAAAATTGGGTCACCACCTAGAAAAAAATAAAAGTTGAAACCATATGTCACATCATACACCAAAAGAACCAAGACTTGAATATTTAAAAAAACAACCAAAGAAATACTACAAGAAAACAGCAGTGAATCCCTTTAAAACCTTGAAGAAAGAACTTTCTATTCATGACTCAAATTCAGAAGCCATAAAATTAAAGATTGGCAAATTCAACATCTGCACATAGAAAAGAAAATGCACTCAAAATAAAACAACGGAGGGCCGGGCGCGGTGGCTCACGCCTGTAATCCTAGCACTCTGGGAGGCCAAGGCGGGCGGATTGCTCAAGGTCAGGAGTTCAAAACCAGCCTGAGCAAGAGCGAGACCCCATCTCTACTACAAATAGAAAGAAATTAATTGACCAACTAAAGTATATACATAGAAAAAAATTAGCCAGGCATGGTGGCGCATGCCTGTAGTCCCAGCTACCCGGGAGGCTGAGGCAGGAGGATTGCTTGAGCCCAGGAGTTTGAGGTTGCTGTGAGCTAGGCTGACGCCACGGCACTCTAGCCCGGGCAACCAAGTAAGACTCTGTCTCAAAATAAATAAATAAATAAAAAATAATAATAATAATAAAATGACGGAGGAAAAAATTACTTCTGTGTATAACAAAAGGCTCATCTCCCACAAAATACTATGGAGCTCTTAGAAATCACTAAATAGAAGATTAATAATTCAATTTTTTAAAAAGACAAATATTATGAATGAGCAGTTCACAAAAAGTAAATATAAATGGCTCTTAAACACATGGAAAGTTAAAAATTCCACCAAAGTGTCTTTTTTCACTTTTTATAATGGCAAAGCTCCAAATTTTTATCATACTCAATTGGTGAGGGTATAGAAAAAAGAGACACTCTCAAATACTGTAGTTGGAGTATATATTGGAACACTAAAGAGCATTTTGACAATATCTAACCAAATACACTTGCCATTTGACCTAGCAATCCCCCATTTCTAGGGATTTATTAAATAGATAAATCTGCACACATGTGAAATGGTAATTCAAAGCAAAAGACTGATAAATCACAAATATTCATCTATTGAGGACTGGTTTAATAAATTTTAATAATCTTACAATGGAATATTATACAGCTATTAAAATATCAGCACAAAGAAATTCTCCTTATAAGGAAAGATCTGAAAGATACATTGTCAAGAGAAAAAAGGCAAAGTACAGAATATAGTGTTGTCCATGCTACCTTTTGTATTTGTACGTGAATAAAGAAATTCTATAAAAACTAATGTAACTAGTTATTTTCACTCAAGATAGGGACAAGGAGCTACTAGTAGAAAGCACAAAAGGTGAAGGAGTGCAAAACAGACTTTTCACTCTATACTTTTTTGTAGTGTTTTGATTTTCTGACCATGTGTATGCATTATCTATTCAAAAAGAAAACATATATATATATATAGAGAGAGAGAGAGAGAGACTGTGCTACACACATAGCAATTAATTACTGTACTAGTTATCTAAGGGACAAAGTCAGATATAAGCAAACTTGCTAAATTGTTACATGAAGATATAGGATATTTAAATGGTTTCACTCACATTCCACTATAGTGTTATATTTATAGCACAGAACTCTCCCATCTATAGTAAAAGGTTTCATTTCACCATTAATTTTCCCTATAGTTATTACTTTAATATTTATATTAATTTTACATTCTTTAGGCCTCTGAAATAACACATCCATGCCATTTAACTAATTCTTACCCACTCTTTAAACCAGTGAACTTCACTTAGCCATTTTTTATTTTACATGTTAATATTTTCAAAGTTTTCCCCCAATTGTTAACCTATAAAGTTTAAAGGTAAATTCCTTCTGACAATCAAATCCAAATAAAATACACTAAAATATATAAAAATATACTAAAAATAAACAGTACTTCAAAGTTTAATAGGCATGCAAATCATTGGGGAGTTTTGTTAAAATGCACATTCTTACCCAGTACTCTGGGGTGGGACTCAAGATTCTGCATTTGTTAACACTTTCCAGTGGGAACTGATAATATTGGCCTTTAAAACACACTGAGTAGTAAAGCTTTAAAAAGACCACTGAAAGGTCTTTCAATTTATACTTAAGTTTGGTTACTTTCAATAGTGTTTGAAACAAATCAACCAATAACCAAAACTGAGAAGTTGTTCTAAGGATTCACTGTAACAGTGTTCCCCACCCACTTTGACCCTATAGATACATTCTTTTTGCTAGCTATCTTCTGACTTCGTCACTCCCTTTTTAAAAAGTTTCGATGGCATCCCAATGCCCTGGTTTCCATTAATTTTTTAGTACTATTCTTAAAATATTCACTAAAGAGTACTCACAGATACAATAATAGATTTGTTAGCACTATACATTTAATATCATTTCTATCTTTCCCATAAGATTATTTTAAGAAGCAAAAGTCAATGTATGAGAAAACACTTTGAAAAAAGCATTATGTAATTAATTATAAGCTATCTCTCACAATGTAGAAAACAAAGGATACTATATCCATAATGGTCTAGAAAATTCTTTGTGAGACTATGGAATGCATAAGTAACTTTAATGTTTTCTCAATAGAAGGCAATACATTGTTCATAAGAAACTAAAATAGGTTTCAAACTAAAAACTGTCTTTTTTCTAGCCCTTATTCCTTCTTATGTTTATATTTACCAGCATCTAAATTGACATTTCTATCTGAATAAAATGTCACAGGTGAGAAAGTGATCTTATTTTTAGAGAAAAAGTTTTATTTTTACAGCATTTCAAAATGCTACCCTTTGTTTCTCCCAAGTATATTCAAATTGTGACCCAAAAAGCACCCAAGATGTAAATTAGTCATCAGAGAAACACAAATCAAAACTACAATGAAATACCACTTCTCAAACATTAGAATGATTAGAATCAGAAAGTAAAATAACAAGTGTTGGCAAGGATGTCGAGAAATTGAAACCCTCAAACACTGCTGGTAAGAATGTAAAATAGTAAAACCACTTTGGAGAAAAGTCTGGTAGTTCCTTAAACTATTAACATGACCCAGGAATCCAACTCCTAGGTTATGGAAATGAAAACATATTCCCACACAAAAACTTGTACAAAAATGTTCATAGTGGCATTATTCATAATAGCCAAAAGGTAGTGATGGGGTTGAGGACACGCTACCCCAAAATATGGCACCTTGGCATTTAAGAAAACAGTAGAAGCAGGAAGGTCTTTCTGACCTTCCCCTTTGTCCTTTTCTCCTGAAGTAGGCCATAAAAGAGCTACCTGACCTTCCTCTAAAGTCAGTCATAATACCTTTATTCCAGATGTGCCTGCCCTATACCCACAGGAAAGGAACATCCTTATTTCTGAGGACACAGTGACACAGAGAAGAATTTGAACAAACAGGCCTTACTAAGTTCCCCTCAGTTTATTATCATTAAGTCACACCCTTTTTTCCTCCAATCATATTAATACTTCAGCACAACTATCCACGAAAGTAGAATTTTCCATGTTTCTTTGGGTCTCCATTTTTAAAGGTTCCTGTGTTAGTAAGATGTATATTAAATAAATTTGTATGCTTTTCTCTTATTAATCTGTCTTTATTATGGGTGCCTCAGCCATGAAACTAGCAATAGGTGAGGAAAAGATATTACTTTTTCTTCCCTACAGTGGAAACAACTCAAATGCCCATCAATAGACAAATGGAAAAATGAAATGTGGTATGTCCATTCAACAGACTATTATTCAGCAAGAAAAAGGAATTTAGTCCTGATACCTGTTACAACATAGATGAATCTTGAAAACATTGTGCTAAGTGAAAAAAACCAGTATTAAAAAAACCACATATCATATGATTGCTTTCATTTGAAACCCTAGAATATGGAAATCCATCAAAACAAAGTAGATTAGTGGTTCCTTATGCCTAGGAGTTTGGGGTGGGGAAAGTGGGTACATAGATACTGCAGTGAGAACTTAAGGGTATGAAGTGATGAACATGTTCTAAAATTTACTATGATAATGGCTACACATATCCATGAATATGCTAAAAAATTGAATTGTACACTTTAAATAGGTGAATTGTATAGTATATCTTAAAGCTGTTTTTAAAAAGACATAAATATTCATGAATTAAGGACTAAAACTGCCCATTCTACTATATAATCACAGCTGTAGTGTTTTAAAAATGGAACAAAAGCAGTATTTTTTTAGTTGCTAAAGTTAAATTGCTGCTAACTTAATCTCTAGGCTTGAAACCTGAGAGAGACACTTTCAACTAACCACCAAGTCCCACCAATCCTTCTATCATAACCTCTGACTTTTCCATGGTCTTACACTGCCATCATCAGTCTGGGCTCCAGTTACTTCATGTCTGCCCTGCCTCTGCTTTTCTCACTATTTGCTTTTTCCAAATCAAATAGTTGTTAAACCCAATGATAGTTTTCTCACTAACCTTCTCAGAAGGCTAATGTACTCCTGACCAAGTGTGGATTTTTCCCACAAGCATTCAGGATATCCCAATCTACTCTCTACTCGGGCCCCCAACCCAGCTTCACTCCCTCGTACTGCACACCCAGTAAGAGAACATTTTGTTCAAGCAGAGCTGACTCTACACTGTCCCTTGAACACACTACATCCATTCATTTCTCTGTCTTTTACCAGGCTATTCAACTTTGAATGCCTACTCCATACTTACCTACATTCTACAAATCATTCAAGGCCCATTCCAAAGCCCCACATCAACCATGAAGGATTTGTGGAGAATTCCAACTACAAATGATTTCTCGTATTTCCTATCCACTTTTAGGACTTAGTATCTGCGCTGCATATCTTAGTATTTGATTTATGTGCCACTCAGCATTTGATTTACCTGTCATGTGCTCGCTTCGGCAGCACATATACTAAAATTGGAATGATTTACCTGTCACATAGTTTAACTATTGACTTAGCTGCCATCTTATTGTATGTCATTCTAGTATTCCATAAGAAACATCTTGTTTCCATAAAATTATCACCTCCTTCAGACAAGGACTATCATTTTTTTGATATCACTGAGACCACACAGCATAGTGCTAGACCCAAAACACACTCTCAAAACCTAAATTGCTATTTTGAGATTAATTTAACTGTGAACTGTAACTCACCATCATATTTCCCATCATTTTACATACCTTTCTACTGTAAATGCATTAATAAACCAAAAGTTCAAAAGGTGAAGACAGTACCTTATCATACTGACAGACAATTACATTATCCGTGTCAAACAGGTCTGGCACATCCTGCTCACTGACATCATCTCCAGAATTTAAAGGGTCCTAAAGATGAGAGATGATCACATTAAGAAATTTCATGACACTTCAAATTTTTTAAAGACAGAAAGATATATAGAAATAAAGGAACTTGAAGCAGAATAGAATTATACTAAAAATTAAATAGCCCAGTTTGAATCCCAGCTTGGCCACTTAATAATTACATGACTGTCTTTGGGTAAGTTACTAAAACTCTCCATATCTGTTTTCTTATCTGTAAAATGAGAATAGTAATGAGATCCATAGGACTCTGAGACTATTAAATAAGGCAGCTAAGACTTGGTATGATTACCAGGTACATATGTAAAACTATATGTACCATAAATGATAACTAATACTACTTATATACTTTTTAATTACCACACTCCACCCAGATTTTACTGCATTTATTAGAATTAGAGCAGAAACTATATGATTCTACCCAGGCTGCCTTCTTTAACCTCCATTCCCATTCTGTAAACCTCTCTCTAGTTAAGACTAACAAATACAGAAACCAATTCCTAAATACTTAATACTGGTTTCAGTTGCACTTCAAGATTCAAAGTTTAAACACCAGAATACAAATAAGTCTCATTTTAAAAGACTAAAGACAGGATTAATCTTGTTATTCCTTTTGGTTCCAAAATATACTAAAGTATAAGTGTTATAGACTAATAAAGACAGTTTCAGCTCAAAAGTGATCCTCACCTCTTCCACGATGTCTATTTGAGAGTCTTCATTATCACTACTGTTTGCAGTTGAATCTTCATTTGATATACTGTCAGCTTCTTCTTCAAGTACCTTCAGATCTCCTGCATCAATAATCCCTAGAAACTCATTTTCATCTACATCTCTTCTACTTCCTATTTCTTTGCTGGAAGATGTATCACTTGTTCCATCTATTTGAATTATTTCATTAATATCATCATCAGTTACTTGAATGTTTGAATCAATCTGAGAATTAGAATCCTAAAAAGAAAAAGAAATGCAATAAAGTTCCTCAAGTCAAACTAAGTATATAAAATGATGAATTAGAATTTAAAATTACTTTAACAAACATTCCATAAGTGGTCATTTAAAATAAATTTCTACCTTGTAAGATGATGTTACTTTCTAATTTTGAATTTTATAATACTTCTAACATTTCTATGTAACATAGGAATAATTTTTTAATTATAAAGTAAACCCACATACAATCACAGACAGTAAATGAGTTCATTGTTTTCAGATAACATTTACCAGTTTTTATGTATATTATCTAAAATTTATACAGTACCTGTAGATTTTAACTATTTCATTTGATTTAAAACAATAATTCAGTGAAATAGAAAGGACAAGTGGCATCATGCTTAATGGATAAACAAAAAAATATAAAGGATTTTACTAAGTGAAATAAGGCAGACACAGAAAGACAAACCTTGTATGATTCCATTTATGTGAATTGCCTGGAATAAGCAAATTCATAGAGACAGATGCTTAATGCCACTGAATTGTACACTTAAAAATGGTTAAAATGGCAAATTTTATGTTATGTATATTTCACTATAAAAAATAAAAAATTAGAAAAAATGTAAAGGGAATTTAGTAATCACCTCTGGGTACATAGATAACTCTTATTTTTATTATCATCTTTATCCAGCACAGCTAATAAATGAACATCTTAAGTATTTTATAGGAATTTTCTAATTTAAACCTAAAAGCAATGCATTGAGAAATGAGATACTATGGCTTACCAAGATAGAAAGAGATTAAGCAGAATTAAAACCCAAGTTTAATTGTGGAGACTACATTCTTCACTATCACATGATGCTGCCCCACTACTAGTTTGTCATAGGACAACAGGACAAAGATCAACAAACTTTCAAGCTCTTTAAGAGTAGCAGCTATTTTATATGATCACATTGGCCATAGAATTTATACCAGTAGTCCTTAACCTTTTTTGGAGAAGTCAGAGATCCCTTGAAAACCTGGTGTTAAAGGCTCCAGATCTAATAAGAAAATCATACAATAGTACTGGTTGTTTTGGAAGCATATACATAGGTTGACACACACACACTGCATATACAGCAGGTTACTTTAGCTTAAAGGATGAGGTACAGAAGTATAGCTCAAGGATATGGAAAGGATGGCTATCAGCACCCAAAGAGCCTTCATTCATTACATCAGCCTGAGAAGTCTTGGGAATTTGCAGGGTCACAGAAGATAAAGAAGATCCCTAATAGGGCCCAAAAAGCTTTACTAAGGTTTGAACAGATACTCTTTCTTTATATTTCTTCTGAACTTGCAAGGCATAGATTATGCTTAATCCAATAATACCCATCTCAACACATCAATTTAACATTAATATCTGAATATACTCGATTTATTTTCTGAGTGGATGACTGCCCTTCTGAGATTTGTACCCCTATGAATATTCTCTACAATGAACTCTCACAAAGTATCTGCAACAAATAATCCTATGTAGAAAAATTCAGATTAATAGACTAAAACTATGTAAGCTTACATGTAATTTTTACTACATTGGATACAGATTTCCTTCACAGATGAATAAGGAATACCACACTTATGCAAAAATTAATAGCTATGTGCTCAAAAATGGAAATAAGTCCAAATTATAAAATAAAGATAAAAATAATAATAAATAAAATAATTTTTATTCTACTCAAAAATAAATTAGAGAAATCTTGGAGGGTCCACTGCTGCCATGAGGAAAGGCATTCCAAAAAGAATGCCACTCCCACAATAACAATGAGCAAAAGTTGAATAAACTAAAAAATCACAACTATTCTTGAAGCAGCCTGAAGTCCAAGAAGGTACAGCCCGTAGAGATGGGACATACAGACATTTCTCCTCTATAAGAAGAGCAATGCCCATTTCCAAGTATAAACATTATTTATCTCAGTCTCTCCTTTTCTATATAAGACATCTGACAGTTAATCAAAAATAATGAGACAAACAAAAAGGCAACAAAAACCAACCATCAACAACAAAGCAAACAAGAGAACCTCAGAGATGCTAGAATTGTCAGACTATGATCCATATGTTAGATGATCTAACATGCATGAACAAATGGAGAATTTCAGCAGAGAGATGGAAACTATAAGTGTCAAATAGAAATTCTGAAAATAAAAACCATAATATCAGAATAAAAAAAATCATCTGAAGGGTTAATCCGTAGAAATGACACAGCCAAGGAAAGAATCAAAAGCATGCAGGAAAAAAAGAAAAAACTGACAAGTTGTTTAATAAATATATTAAACATAAATGATCTAAACATCCCAGTTAAAAGATAGAGATTATCAGATTGGGTTAAATTAGCAAACCCCAAATATGTTCTGTCTATAAGAAATCCACTTTAAATATAATGACATAGACAGGTTAAAAGTAAATAAATAGAAAAAACATGTACCATGCAAACACTAATCAAAGCTAAAATTGCTATATTAATATCAGAAAAAGTAAGCTATAGAACAAGGACTATAAGGACTATTACCGGAGTTAAATAAGAACATTACATAATAATTGGATCAATTCAAGAAAATGAGCAGCCTAAATACTCATATACCTATCAACATAGCTTCAAAAATACATGAACCAAACAAAAAGTAACAAAAGAGGAGAAATAGATAAATATACCATTACAGTGGGAAACATCTACATTCTTCTCTTAGTAATCAACAGAAAAAGTAGACTGAGATTCAGTGAATGAATGAAACGAATGAGCTTGACCTAACTGATATGCATAGAATATTCCATTCAAAAACAGCCAAATAGTTTCTTTTCAAGAGCACACAGAATGTTCACTAAGACAGACCATATTCTGAGCCATAAAACAAGGCTTGAAAAATTTAAAACATACAGAATATGTTCTCTGATCACAAAGGAATTAAACTAGAAATCAATAACAAAAAGATATCTGGAAAATCCCTAAATATTTAGAAATTAAACAACATGATTCTAAATACCCATAGGTCAAAGAGTAAATCACAAAGGAAATTAGAAAGTAATTTTAATTGAATAGAAATGAAAGCATAACATATCAATACTTGTGAGCTACAGCTAAAGCAATGCCTAGAGGGAAAGTTATTGCATTAAATGATTATATTAGAAAAGAAGAAAGTCTCAAATCAATGGCCTAATATTCCACCTTAAGAAACCAGACACCACGACCAGGTGGTCTTTATTCCAGGGATGCAAGCCTGGTTCAACATACGCAAGTCTATAAATGCAATTCACTTCATAAATAAAATCAAGAAAAAAGACCACATGATTTTGTCAATAGAGGCAGAAAAAGCATTTGACAAAGTCCAACATACCTTTTTGATAAAAACTCTTAACAAAATAGGCATAGACGGACCATACCTTAAATTTATCCAATCCATTTATGACAAACCCACTGCTAGTATCATACTAAATGGGAAAAAATTGAAATCATTCCCTCTTCGAACTGGAACTAGACAATGATGCCTACTATCTCCTCTCCTATTCAATATAGTGCTCAAAGTCCTAGCTATAGCAATCAGGCAAGAGAGGGGTATTAAAGGCATCCAAGTAGGGGCAGATGACATCAAACTCTCACTCGTTGCCAATGATATGATATTATACCTAGAAAACTCCATGGATTCATCTAAGAGACTCTTAGATTTGATAAATGAATTTGGTAATGTTTCAGGCTATAAAATC
>VBSM01002608.1:137394450-137416909 GCA_008086735.1 Cheirogaleus medius
AAAAAAAAAAGAAACCAGACAGGAAAAACAAAATTAAGCCTAAAACAAATGGAAGGAAGGAAATAATAAAAATAAAAAGAGAAATAAATGAAATTGAGATCAAAAAGAAGAAAAAAAAGTAAGACAAAAAATTCATTTTTTGAAAAGACCAATAAAATTAGAAAACATCTATCCAGACAGCAAAGAGAGAGAGAGAGAGAAGACACAATTAAACAATATTAGGAATTAAACAAAGGTTATCACCACAGATTCTAAAGACATTAAAAGGATAAGGAAATATTATGAAATTTATTTCAATAAATTTTACAACTTAAATGGATAAATTCAATGAAAGAAACTACCAAGATTTACTGAAGAAACAGATAACCTAAAGAGACATATCAATTAAAGAAGTTTAATTCATAGTTAAAAATATTCTCACAAAGAAAAATTCTGGATCCAAAAGTCTACGAACTCTTTCCAGAAAACAGAAGAGGTACAGATATTTTTCAACTCATTTATGAAACTTGCATTACCCTAATATTCATTACAAAAAAACTACAGACCAATATTCTTTATAAACAAAGAGGCAAAAATTCTCAGTGAAATTTAAGCAAATTGACTCCAGCAATATATAAACAGCATAATACAATATAACTAAAGTAAGTTTATCCTGGGAATACATTTGAAAGTTGAACATTTAAAAGTCAATCAATGTACTTCACCATATCAAAAAATGAAAGAAGGAAACTCATTTGGTTTCGATAGATGCAGGGGAAAAAGGCATTTGAAAAATTCAACATCAATTAATGATTTTAAAAAAAATACTCTCAGCAAACTAGGTTAAAAGAAACTTTCTCCACCTAATAAAGGACATCTACGAAACAAAACAACACACTCTACAGCTAACATAGTACTTGATGATGAAAGTCTGAATGCTTTCCTCTTAACATCAGGAACAAGATGTCTACTCTCACCACTCATATTTAATTTTGTACTGGAAGTCCTAGTCAGTACAATAAGAAAAAAATAATATATTGATTGGAAAGGAATAAATTAAACTTTTTCAACAGTATGGAGGTTCCTCAAAAAACTGAAAACAACTATCATATGACCTAGCAATTGCCCTTCTGGTTATACATCTAAAGGATGGGAATTCAGTATATTAAAAAGATATTGGCACTCCCATATTTATTGCAGTACTGTTCACAATAGTCAAGATATGGAATCAACCTAAGTGTCCATCAATGGATGAATTGATAAAGTATGGTACATATACACAGAATATTCTATAGCCCTCCAAAAAGAATGAAATCCTGCTGTTTGCATCAACATGGACGGAACTGGAGAACATTAAGTGAAATAAGCCAAGCACAGAAAGACAAATCTCACATGTTCTCACTCATATATGAGAGCTAAATATCAGAAACAACTGATCTTGAGGACAGAGAGTAGAATACCAGAGGCTAGTAAAGGTAGCAGGGAGAAGGGGATAAAATGGGGATGGTTAGCTTGGTACAAAAATATAGTTAGAATGAATAATATTTAATAGCACAACAAAGTGACTATAATCACCAGTAAGTTAGGGTACACTTTAAAATAACGAAAAGAGTGGAACTGGAATGTTCCCTAACACAAACAAATGTTAAATACCTGAGGTGACAGATACCCCAATTACCGTTTTGATTAATTCACATTGTGTGCCTGTATCAAAACATTACATGTACCCGTAATACCAACTATTATGTACCCATAATAATTAAAAATTTAAAAAATAAAAAAATAAACTTTTTCTATTCAAAAAAAGAGATTGCCTACATAAAACAATTCTAAGGGATCTACAAAATATTAAAATTAATCAGTGGGTTTAACAAGGTCATAGGATATAAGGTCAATTTACAAAAATCAACTTTATGTATGTATGGTAGCAATAAAAAATTGGATACTGAAATTTTAAAATAGCACCACTTAAAGCATCAAGAGAAAAGCAATTCGTCATGTACAAGGGCTCCTCAATAAGCGTATCAGATTTCTCAATGGAACTCTGAAGACCAGAAGGCAGTGGAATGATATACTTAAAGTGTTTAAGAAAAAACAAACTTTCAACTAAGAATTCTGTATTTGGCAAAACTGTCTTTCAAAAACGAAGGAGAGAGTTGAGACCAATCTCTCTCCCACTGCAAAACTCTGCTGCAAGTGATGCATATACTTATACCTGTGGCCCCCTTGAATAAAGTTTGCCTTACCATCTTAAAAAAAATGAAGGAGAAATTAAGACATTCCAAGATAAAAGCTGAAGGAACTCGTTACCACTAGACTTTCCATACAAGAAATACTAAAGGGAGTCCTTTAAATTGAAATGAAAGGATGCTAGATATTAACTTGAAGCTACACAAAGCATAAAGTTCATTAGTAAAGGTAAATATTAAATACATGGACAAATATAAAAACGAGTATTATATTAGTTCATAAATTTTATTCTTCTACACAATTTAAAAGACAAAAGCATAAAAGTAATGATAAATCTATGTTAATGGGCACACAATGTATAATCTATAACAATAAGATAAAACAAGGGGAGGCAGAACTGTAAAGGAGTAAACTTTCCATATGTGACTGAACATAAGTTGGTATCCAATTAAAATAGATTGTTATAACTTTATGATATTATATGTAATACCACTGTAACCACAAAGAAAATATCTATAGGATGTACACAGAGAAAATGAGAAGGGAATCAAAATGTGTCATTACAAAAAATCAATTAAACACAAAGAAAGGCAATAAAGGAGGAAATGGCTGACAAAAAAGCTAAAGATTTACAGAAAACAACAAAATTGGCAAGACTAAATCATTTCCTATCAGCAATTACTTTAAACGTATTAGGTCACTAAATACAAACTATCTGATTTTGAATCAAAAGTTTAGTTTATTATATCTCAAATGAGCAGCAGTACAATTGATCAAAATATGTGCCTAAACTATCGACACAGTTTTGCCATCTTAATGGTAGCCTGCTTATGCCAGCAGCGAAGAAGCCTGGAGAGCGAGTGCCGATGAAATCACGAAAGGTATTTTCCACAGCTTGTTGAGAATTTTTCCTTGCAAGAAGTGGTCCAAAGCCTGGAAGTGGTAGTCAGTTGGCACAAGGTCTGGTGAATAGGGTGGATGACAGAGAGTTTCCAAGTCCAGCCTCTGTAGTTTGAACAGTGTTATTTGTGCAGCATGTGGTCAAACATTGTCTTGCAAGAGGGTTGGCCTGTCTCTAGTAACCAACCTCAGCTGCTTAATCACAATCATCACAATCAGTCACAATCATCTTCATCATTTCATCCAACTGGTTGCAGTAGACATCCACTGTAATCAACTGACCAGGTTTCATGAAGCTTCAGTGGATAATACCAGCACTGGACTACCAAACAGACACCATTAGCTTTTGATGAATATTCAGTTTTGGACTGTGTTTCAGCACTTCATCTTTATCCAACCATTGTGCCAAATGCTTGAGATCATCAAAAAAATCCATTTTTCATCACACATAACAATCTAGTGTAGAAATGGTTCGCTTTTATGTTGTGACAGCAAAGAAAGGCAAGCTTCGAGACAATTTCTATTCTTACATTCATTTAATTCATGCAGTACCCATCTATCCAGCTTCTTTACCCTGCCGATTTGTTTCAAATGGTCCAATATTGTTGGAATAGTAACGACAAATCTTGCTGCTAATTCACAAGGTTTAGGTTAGGTTAGATGGATTGGCTTCCACTACAACTTTCAGCTCATCATTATACACATTGGTGTCACGTTTTAATCATTTTCAAGATTAAAATAACCACAACACAACTCAAACCATCTACGTACTGTGCATTCATTAGCCACATCTTTCCCAAACACTTCATTGATATTTGGAGCTATCTGCACTGCACTGGTTCCAAGACAGAACTCATATTTTAAAGTAACACGAATTTTTTACTTACCCATGATTTCACTAAAATTGGTCTAAAAGAACTTTTGACAGATAATCATAAGCCAAACTGTGCATTTCAAAGAATGAGGACGTACCTTCACAATAAAAATAAAACAAGAAGTGCCAAAGTGAAATGTTATAGATATCAACTATCAAATTTAGTACTTAAGGAAAACAGATATTTCATACTTAATCACCTAATAAATGGATTAAACTCCCTAATTAAAAGACATAGATTAGCGGAAAGCATTAAAAAAACAGGATCCAACTATATACTGTCTGCAAGAGACTAACTTTAGATCTAAGGACATTCATAGTTGAAAATGAGAGGATAGAAAAATAAATTTCATGCCAACAGTAAACAAACGAGAGCTGTGGCAGCTATGCTACTAGCAGACAAAATAGACTTTAAGTCAAAAATTGTTATAAGAAACAAAGAAAAACATTATATAATGATAAAAGATTCAATTCACTGAGAAGATATAACAATTAAAAGCACATGTGAACCAAACAGCAGAACTCCTGAATATATGCAACAAACATTGACAGAATTGAAGAAGAAATACACAGCTCTATAAACAGAAGACTTAAATACCCCACTGTTAATAATATATAATCAGACAGAAGATAAATAAGGAAATAAAGAATTTAAAGAACACTACAAACCAGTTGGACCTAACAGACATATATAGACCTCTCCAACCAACAAAAGCAGAATACACATTCTTCCTCAAGTGCACAAATAATATTCTCCAGCACTGACTACACATTAGGAAACAAAATGAATCTTAATAAATTTTAAAATCTATTACTATTTTTTAAAATTGTACAAATCATACTAAGTATCTTTTTTTTTACAATATCATGTTAATATGGGGTGAATTTAGTATCTTTTCTAAATACAATGGAATGAAACTAGAAATTAATAATTGAAATGTTAAAAATAAAGTAACAAAGTAATAAATTTTATAAAAGAAAAATATAAATAACTGAAAATAATGATAGAAGGAAACCTGGAAAATCCACAGATACGTGGAAATTAAACAACACACTCTTAAAAACCCATTGGGTCAAAGAAGAAATTACAAGGAAAATTATAAAATATATTGAGACAAATGAAAATGAAAACACACATACCAAAACTTATGGGATAGAATAAAAGCAATGCTAAGAGAGAAATTTTTAGCTGTAAATGCTTACATTAAAAAAAGATCAACTTCAAATTAACCACTTTACACCTTAAGGAACAAGAGAAAGAAAAGCAAATCAAATCTAAAGCTAGCAGAAGGAAAGAAATAATAATGATTAGAACAGAGATGAACAAAATAAACAGAGAAAAAAATCAATGGAACTGGTAAGAAGTTGGTTCTTCATAAAAATATCAACAAAATTAACAAAGCTTTATAGCTAGACTGATAAAGAAAAAGACTCAAATAACTAAAATCATAAGTGAGGGACATTACTACCAATTTTACAGAACTACAAAGGACTTTAAGAGAGTACTATGAATACTTATATACCAATAAACTGTATAACCCACATAAATGGACAAATTCCTAGAAATATATAAACTACCAAGACTAAATCAAGAAGAAACAGAAAAGCTGAACACATTTATTAACTAAAAGAGATTGAATAAGTAATCAAAAACCTCCTTACAAAGAAAAGCCCAGGATCAGATGGCTTCACTAGAAAACTGTATCAGATATTTAAAGATGAATTAATACCAATCCTCCTCAAACTCTTACAAAATATTGAAGAGGAGGGCATACCTCCAAACTTATTTTACGAGGCCAGCATTACCCTTGATACCAAACCCAAAGACACTACAAGAAAACTACAGACCAGTATTCCCCGATGAATATATAAGCAAAAATCCTCAACAAAATACTAGCAAACATATTTACTAGCACATGAAAAGAATCCTACACCATTACCAAGTAGGATTTAACCCTGGGATGCAAGGATGGTTCAACACACATAAACTATTATACTCAATAGTGAAAGCCCAAAAGTTTTTCACTAAGATTAGGAAGAAGATAAGGATGCTTTCATCACTTCTATTCAACATGTACTGAAAGTATTAGTTAAGACAATTAGGCAAGAAAAAGAAATGAAAGATATCAAATTGGAAAGGAAGAAGTAAAATTATCTCTGTTCACTGATGATATGCTTTTATACATAGAAAACCCTAAAGTTTCCACACACATTAAAAAAAAAACTATTAGAATTAAAAAAAATAGGCCAGGCACAGTGGCTCACGCCTGTAATCCTAATCTGAGCCCAAGGTGGGAGGATCGCTCAAGGTCAGGAATTCAAAACCAGCCTGAGCAAGAGCGTGACACCGTCTCTACTAAACATAGAAAGAAATTAATTGGCCAACTAAAAATATATAGAAAAAATTAGCCGGGCATGATGGCGTGTGCCTGTAGTCCCAGCTACTTGGGAGGCTGAGGCAGAAGGATTGCTTGAGCCCAGGAGTTTGAGCTTGCTGTGAGCTAGGCTGATGCCACAGCACTCTAGCCCAGGCAACAGAGTGAGACTCTGTCTCAAAAAAAAAAAAAAATTAAAAAATGAATTCATCCAAGTTAAAGAATACAAATCTACACAAAAATCAGTTGCATTTCTATAAAGTAACAATTAACAACCTAAAAAGGATATTAGGAAAATAATTCCATTTATAGTAGTATCAAAAATAATATTAATTAAATGTAGGAATAATATCCAAAAATTAACTCAAAATGGATCAAAAACCTAAACATAAGAGCTAAAACTGCAAAAATCTTAGAAGAAAACACATGGGGAAAGCTCCATGACATGGATTTGGCAATGATTTCTTCCATATTACACCAAAAGCATAGACAACAAGAAGAAAAAAAAGGATAAAATGGACTTCATCAAAATGAAAAACTCTTATGCTCGAAAGACACTATCAACAGAGAGAAAAGGCAACCCATGTAATGGAAGAAAATATTTGCAAATCATACATCTGATAAGAAGTGAATAACCAGGATGTATAAAGAACTACAACTCAACAACAGAAAGGCAACAGCCCAGTTAAAAAATGGGAAAAGGGCTTGAATAGACTTTTCTCCAAAGATATACAAACGGAATGGCAAATAAGCACATAAAAGCATGTTCAACATCACTAATCATTACAGAAATATAAATCAAAACTACAACAAGATATCACTTCAAACCCATTAGGATGGCAATTAAAAAAAAATAACAAAATAACAAGTATCAGTGAGGATGCAAGGAAATCAGAACTCTTGTATACTGCCAGTGGGAATGTAAAATGCTGCAGTCTCTATAGAAAATAGTATGACAATTCCTAATAAAATTAAAAATAGAATTGTCTTATGATCCTGCACTTCCCACTTCTGGATATATATCCAAAAGAATTGAAAGCAGGGACTTGAGGAGATATTTGTACACCACGTGTATAGCAGCAAACCCAAGTGTCCATAGGCAGATGAATGAATAAACAAAATGTGATACATACATATGATAGTATTCATCGCTTCTTGGCCTTTTGGCTAAGATCAAGTGAGATGTTATCCAGCCTTAGAAAGGAAAGAAATTCGCATGCTGCCACATGGATGAACCCTGAAGACATTATGCTAAATGAAAAGGACAAATACTATCTGATTCCACCTAAACGAGGTAACTGAAAGTAGTCAAATTCATAGAGACAGAAAGTAGAATGGTGGTTGCCAGGGACTGGGAAGAATAAGGATTGGGGAGCTATTGTTTAATGGGCATGGAGTTTGAGTTTAGGAAGATGAACAATTTCTAGAGACAGGTGGGGCGGTGACGGCTGCACAAAATGTGAATGTACTTACTGCCACTAAGCTGTAGAGTGAAAATGGTTAAAATATTTTTTAAATTTTTTAAATGGCTAAAATGGTTAATTTTACGTTATGTATTTTTTACCACAAGAGAAAAATAGAATTTAAAAATTAGTGGTGATAACATACTGTCAAGTATGTGATAAAACTGATAGAGATTACTAGTAGCAGGAAAAACTGGCACAACCTCTTTTGAAAACACTGTGGCAATGTACTTCAAGTACCTTAGAAATATTTACAGTTTTTTCTCAATAATCTTACCTTTATAAAAATCTATTTTAAAATATATAATGCAAATAAAGCTTAAGAATAAAGATTTTTTTGATGGTTTTTTTTTAAAGTATCATTTACAATAGCACCCAAAACCATGAAATACTTAGATAAAAATAATAGAATATATACAATATATATATGATGGGAACTAGAAAGCACTGAGAGAAGTCAAATACTTAAATATCAAGAGATCTTTCTGGGTGATTTAAAATTTTTAAAAAGACCTAAATAAATGGAAGATGAACCATGTGCATGAATTGGAAGACTCAATATTGTTAAGATGTTGATTCTCTCCGTATCAACCTATAGATTCAACACAACCCAAATCATAGTCCTGGCAGTTTTTTGTTTTTTTATAAATTGGCAAGCTCATTCTAACATTTATATTGAAACATGAAGGAATAAGAATAGCCAAAACAATTTTGAAAAAAAGAACAAATTTGAGAGACTTATACTGTCTGGTGTCCAGATTTACTATAAAGCTACCATAATCAAGACAGAATGGTAATAGTGAAAAGACAGGCACATGAATTAATGAAACAGAGTGAACATTCAGAAATAAACTGACACAGATATAGTAATTGATGTTCATTAAAGGTAAAGTGCTTTAGATACTCAATGTGCTTTAGACAACTCAATGGCAACAGTCTTTTCAACAAGTGATTCTAAAAAAATCGAATATCCATATGCAAACAAAAAGAATGAGCCTCAATTCTATCTTACACCATATACAAAAACTAACCCTGAATGTATCATAGGTATAAATGTAAAACCTATAAAATTTTTTAGAAGAAAACATGAGAAAATCTTTGCAACCTTTAATTGGATAAGACACAGGAAGCAGAAAACAAAAGAAAAATATAATAAACTGGACTTCATCAAAATCACAAACTTCTCTCCTCCAAAAAAAGTGTTAAAATGCAAGAATGTGAATCAACTACAAATCTTACACATTGCTGGTAAAAATGCAAAATTTCACCATACACTGCTGGTGGAAAAACAGCCACTTTGGAAATTAGTTTGACAGCTTCTTATAAGCATACAACTATCATATGACCTAGCAATCCCATTCCTAGGTACTTAAAAGTAAAGTGCACGTGCACACACACACACACACACACACAAAGCCTGCACAAAAAATGTTTTCAGGGGCTTTATTCACAAAGTACCAAAAACTGGAAACAATCTAAATGTCCAACTGGTAAACAAACTGTGGTACATCCATACAATGGAATATAATGATATGTGCAACAACATGGATAAATCCCAAACACATTATGTTAAAGCTACATATTGCATAATGGTGTTTGTTTGACAGTCTGGAAAATGTAACCCTACACCAAAAGAAAACAGATTAGTGAGTGTCTGCCAGGGACTGAGGGTAGAAGGAAAATACTGACTATAAAGGTACATGAGGGAATTCTTTGGGGAATTCTTTATTTCTCTTTCTAAGCTGTGGTTATATAACTCATGCGTTTGTTAAAATTCCTATTGTGTATCTAAAAACTATACACATAAAAAAGATGAATTTTATTGTATATATATTATACCTCTATAAATCTGCTTTTTTTAAAAAAGTAAATTATTATAAAGTTAGTCCTAGGTCTAAATCACATGTTGAAATTGTCTTTTCATTTTAATAGCAACAAGTACTGAAAACCTTAAACCACAAGATCTTTTACTGAATAATGAATCAAAGCTCCCATGATACTTTTCCAGATGAGTATAAGCTTACAAAGGAATATTAAAGATTCTAGGACTCTTCTAATTAAATTCATGTATCATCATCTTATTCTCCTTGAGTCAGTGAGGTCCTCCTTACTCTGGGAGAGGACTAAGATTATAAAATTTAAATTTAATTTCAATAACTGCAAAAGAGTTTTATCATTCTCAACTTCCTTCTTTAGAAGCACTTCCACCACGCAATGGAAAGTTCACATGATTATCTAACTTCAGTCTCTTCTGAGGTGGTAATTTGATCAAATAGCCAGCAGTTTTGCAGCAACATCCATAATTGAAGCTGCAGGACCATGAATAGAAAGATTCAAATCTTTCACATAGCCAAACATCCACCACATAGATCATCAATGAACTCCTCTGGATCAAATTGTTATGAGGGGGCTTTTGTTCCTCACAAAAAACAGTAAATATCTCCCCAAGGATCAAACAAGGGCTTCAAGCATTGTCCTTTGGAAAGCCAGAAAAATTCTGCCTGGAGAAAAATTTGAAATTTTACCCACATTTTTTGATAAACGTCTTAGGAAAGACAATAATTCAAAACCTTAGCTCTAATTGAGTACTATGTCAGCAGATGAGACTTCTTTTAGAATTATTGGCTGTGTCTCGGCATTAATGCATGCCATGTGCTAAAATAGACAGCAATGCTTTCTTTACTAAAGCAGCAAAACCATGTCTTGCCAAGCAGCTCAGGAGCTCCATCGGTGTACAGAGTACCAACTTTTGCTATCAAACTTTTCATTATTACAAAGATGTCAGTTTCCAGTTTTCAAAAAAAGAGGCTCATAACATAGGAATTCTTTAACGGTATTAGTGTGCGAATAATGATTAAAATCCGATGCTGGCTGCCCTAAGAAGCACTGGTATTTTCATCCTGTTGAATGTTAAAAGAAAGTCACTGCTGATTCTTCTATGAATTCTGCTCAAATGTGAAGAAATGTCAACATTTCTAATGTAGATGATGTCAACTGACAGAGGCACTGCTGCGATTTTCTTTCTTGCTCTAAAACAAACCAGCTCAATAATGTCCAAGATTCTCAGCTTAAGCAGGGTGTCTTCAATTGTATGTGGCTTCTGAGTCTAGTAGTACAATAAGCAAACAAATAGGATGCCTCAAGATAAAGCTTTGTTTACCAAATCCAGCTTCCAGCATTTTGGATTTAAGCTTTCCTCCAATGAAAGAACCGTATTTTTCCAATGGTTAATAAAGACTGGTAGAACTTCACACCTATAGGTGAAGATAAATATAAAACAAGAGAAACCTAAGCTCTAACATATTCTTTTCACATCTTCAACCAAACTATATCAAATCCCATGACCTATAATCATAATGGCAGGGCATATCTTCTTTAATTATTAACAGGAATTTAATCTAGATATCTATCATAATATAGTGACAATATGATTACAGATTACCTGAGCTATAGAGACTCAAAAAGTATTTGCTCCATTTAACTGAATTCTAATTCAAATAACTATTGATATGACATTTTATCTTTTAGTGGAATATCTGTATGGATTTGGAAGAAAAATGAAAACTCTTGCCTTAAGTTATACATTCCCTTATCCCCTCACTCCATCCATTTTTGACTCATACATTTATTTTGAGTTACATCAGTGGTTTTTAACCTTAACTGTATATTATAATTACCTCAGAAGCTCTTAAATACTGATGACTAGACCCAACCCCAGACCAATTAGATCTAAATCCTTGGAGTAGACATGAATTTTTTAATATTAATTCTAATATTGTTGAGGGCTGAGAACCACTGAGCTAAATAAACTAATTATAGATCCTGTCCTTTAAAAGCTTATACTCTAGTATACATGAGTGTGTATATATCCCTACATATTGAGCATACAAAGACACCCAGAAATAAAATGTGTCTCTCACTACGAATAGAACATTTTAATGTATCTTTGTGCTACATTATGACAGACACATGCTTAGGGTGCTAATGACAACACAGAAGAGTGACAGCCAATCTAATAAAGGGGGGAAGGTCAGGTAGAAAGGTATTGAAGATTTCTAGAGGAAGTAATAAGTGAATAAGTAGGAATTAACCAGAAGAAAAGATAGTGGGGAGAAAATCCAGGCGCTAAACAGAGGGGATAACAAACGCAAAGATAAAAATAGCTAAAAATAAACTTCGGCAAGAAAAGAACATGGAGGTCCTAGTATGCCATATTTAGGAGCTTTAACTTTATCTTGTAGGTGATTGGAGGGTCAGTGATGTGTTAAGCAGGGAAAATACATAGTCAGGCTTTGAGACAAACCTCTGCATGTCATGAGGAAGAGAGATAATAGCTAACGTGCACTGAGCCTTACTTATCATGTGCCAGGCAGTGTACTGCTTCATATTGTCTTGACTAATCTTCCTACCACCACAACTCTATGGTAGATACCATTATCTTTATTTTACAAATGACTGTCTTACCCAAGTCACATAGTTATTAAGGAATAGAGAAGGGAATCAAAACAATTCTGACCTATCAAAAAAGTGTGCAAAGGATATGAACAGAAACTTTTCAAAAGAAGACAGACTAACAAACATGAAAAAATGCTCAACATCTCTAATCATCAGGGAAATGCAAATCAAAACCACAATGAGATATCACTTGTCCCCAGTCAGAACGGCTTTTATCAGAAAGTCCCAAAACAATAAATGTTGGTGTGGATACTGAGAGATAGGAACACTCCTACCCTGTTGGTGGGACTGCAAACTACTACAACCTCCATGGAAAGTAGTATGGAGATACCTCAAAGAGCTACAAGTAGAACTACCATTTGATGCAGGAATCCCATTACTGGGCATCTACCCAATGGGGGAAAAAAGACATTCTATAAAAACAACATCTGCATGCGAATGTTTATAGCAGCACAACTCACAATTGCAAAGATGTGGAAACAACCCAAGTGCCAATCAATACATGAGTGGATTAATAAAATGTGGTATATGTATACCATGGAGTTCTACTCAGCCACAAAAAACAATGTTGATATAGCACCTCTTGTATTATCCTGGATGGAGCTGGAGCCCCTTCTACTAAGTGAAATATCACAAGAATGGAAAAACAAGCACCACATGTACTCATCAAATTGGTATTAACCGATCAACACTTAAGTGCACATATAGTAACAATCATTGGGTGTCAGGCAGATGCAGAGGAGGATCTGTATGGGTATATACACAGGTAATGGGTGCAGTGCGCACCATCTGGGGGATGGACACACTTGAAGCTCTGACTCAGGTGGGGCAAAGGCATTATATGTAACCTAAACATTTGTACCCCCATAATATACTGAAATAAAAAAAATTCTGACCCTTGAAGTCTAGGCCTTTAATCTCCAGGATGGATGGACAGGGAAGAGCAGAGAAGTAGCACAGAGTACAGGCTAATAAATTAGTTAGGAAACTATGATATTATCCCACATGAGAAGCAATTAGGGCAATGGCAGTAAGAATGGAGAAGAGGAAATAGATTTGAGAAATATTTACAAGTTTTAAAAATTATCAAAATCACAATTCAGCATTAAAAAAAGAATGAAATTCTGACACATGCTACAATATGGAAGAATCTTGAACACATTATGCTAAGTAAAATAAGACCATCGCAAAAGGAAAAACAGTGTATGATTCCATTTATAAGGTATCTAGAATAGTCAAATTCGGAGACAGAAAATAGAAGTTACCAGAGGCTGAATCAAAAGCTGTAATATATCTTTTGAAAGAGAATATTAAACCTACATGATCCTTACCTCTTAAACCTACATAGATGCCTAAGATTTCTGATAGTCTACAAAACAGGAAAAGTAAACAAATATAGCTAATTGTAACTTTCTTTAAGCTACTTATAAAAAAGAAAAAACTACTTATAAATTTTTTGAAAATTAGATTAGCATAAATTTACCAAATTGCTAACTATTTTGAAAGTATTCTACAGTAAATAAAAAAACATTTTATAAAGTACTCTTGTATGTTTGGAATTTTGTGTTTTAAGTATATACCTATTTAAAACTAACAGACAAGTTTTATGAAGAGTTACCCAATATATAACAAGCCCACAGAGCATAATAGTACTTATCTAAAGTTTACTATGGTACCAGAAGCTTTCAATACCCTATATATATCTCTGATAATTCTAAAAATTATGAGGTGCCCAGTTTACAGAATATAAATGAATTTTGGAGAGTAATATTACATAGCTTCCTTGTAAGTAATGAACCTAGAATTCAAATCTACTGTGGCTTCAAAGCTCAAGTTCTCAACCACTACCCCCTCGCTAAACAATCCTTGATGAATATCCTTTAACTCTGCAATCCTCAACCCTCAGGCCGCAGACCAATACCAGTCCATGGCCTGTTAGGAACCAGCGGCACAGCAGATGAGCAGTGGGTGAGCCAGCAAAACTTCATCTGTATTTACAGCCACTCCCCCATGCTCGCATCACCACCTGAGCTCCGCCTCCTGTCAGATCAGCGGCAGCATCAGATTCTCATAGGAGCACAAACCCTACTGTAAACTGCACATGCAAGGGATCCAGGTTGCACATGCCTTATGAGAATCTAAAGCCTGATGATCAGAGGTGGACCTGAGGCAGTGATGCTAGCACTGAGGAGCAGCTGCAAATACGGATTATCATTCGCAGAGAGGTTAGACTGCACAATAAATGTAATGTACTTGAATCATCCTGAAACCATACCCCTACCCTGGTCCATGGGAAAACTGTCTTCCATGAAACTGGTCCCTGGTATCAAAAAAGTTGGGGACCGCTGCTTTATCTAATCTATTTCCCCATATCAGAAAAAGTGCCTGATGACATCCAATGTGTAACAACATAATGAGTCCTTGACTTACCACACCAAAAATCTGCAAAGTTTATATAGAATCCAGGAGAAAAATGCCTCTAAAAGTAGTAAGTGATAAGAACATTTTAAATTTATAGTTATTTTAACCTCAAAACAAAATTTTTTATAAACATTTAGCCTACCTTTACTTCCAAAATTTTATGTGAAAAATTTCATGAAAAATACTAAAAAAAACCACATTTTAATCTTAATACTTTATACCAAAACTAAACAGATTTGCTAAAAGATTTCATCTTTGAAATTTCATGCTAATAGGTTTCATCAATTATCTGAAACATTCTAAAATAGGTCAAATAGTTTCTGCTAGTTGTTTTCTTTGTTCATTGGTCCTTCACTATACCCTAACTTTCCCCTATCCTAGGAAGTTGTAAATATTCTGAAAATAAGATGTTAAGGAGGCACTTAATTGTCCATTGCTACAGATTTGTACAGCGGTTCTAGTGGTTTATGCTGGAGTATAAACCTTTGACTATTTAAAACATATCACTGAATTGTTTAAATGGAATTAGCCATATAACATATTTTACATTTATAAAGAGACAATACAATTTTTTTAATTTTTACACTCCAAATGTTTCCATGAATCTTTCTACCATCACTATGAATTCCTTGGAAATCAATAACTCAGACATATTTTCAGTGTGGAAAGTTAATTAGACGCTATTCTTTAGTGGTTTGAATTCCAAAAGAAATTATGTAAAACTAGTATTTTAGTAGGCAGGGAGAAACAAAATTACTAGCAAGATAATTCCTCATATAGGAGAAACTTTCATACGGGAGTTCAGGAAAATTAGGTAGAATAAGAAAAAAAATACTTTGTGGACTTCTTTTGTATATTAAGTGCCACAGTGAATTATCTCAAAATATTCATTAAATTACTGGGATGGATTTTCTAGGTCTTTTAAATTTTACCTGCAGACAGAAAACAAATGTAAAGGAGGAGTAAGATAGATTACCTTAGAACAAATGCAATTTTCTTTTTTAAAGTATTCTAATTCATCGATTGAAATAAAAAATTTAGAAATGCTGAGCATGATGAAAGATGAGAAATTACATAATGGGTACAATGTACATTATTCGAGTGATGGTTACACTAAAAGCCCAGACTCCACCACTAAGTAATATACCCATGAAACAAAACTGCACTTGTACCCCTTAAATTCATACAAACTAAAAAAAAAGAAATGCCGAGGCTGAATACTTAAAGAATTAATGGTTAAACTAAAAACAATAAAGAAACAATCTTCTAAAGGAAAAAACAAAATATGTATAATTTTCATTAATCTCACAATTTAAAAACATTTTGGATATCTAATCACTGGCCCCATCCATCCCCTAATAAAGAAGTTGAACATGGCACTATACCTTCTCTGATACAGGTAGGCTGCTGGAATCCTCTCTATTTCTTGGTTGCTTTACAGAATCACATCCATACACCCTATTTTTAAGAACATGAAGCTGAGTATCAGTCACGTGCTGGTGGAGAGCCCCCTGAGGGCCCGTGGAGAGGGGCCTACCATGCAACTTTTGAGTCATGCTAGCTGAAACGCTGAGCGCTGGCTCCACATTGGAATGTGTTTGCGAGACCTGCAGAGGAAATGCAACTCCTGCGAGACTGATATACTGAGAGCTTTCTTGCTGACTCAACAAAGCTTCAGACATGATTTTATGCTCATTTCCAGGAGGTACAACTATATCACGGGTGGCATTTTCTAAGTGTTTCCTATCTACTGGGCCAGAATGTAGAATTGTGGGTTGTGGTAGCACAGTTTCAATTCTTGGTGATTTTTCAGTAGTCGCTTGAAGAGAACAGGGGTTCAACCGTGGAACACTAGTCTGTATTATTGCAGGCTGCCCAAGCTGCTGAAATACTTGTTGAACTGGATGAAGAATATTTGCTCTTCCAGAAGACTGTGTCACCATAATTGGTACATTGACTTTATAAAGATGACCTAAAAAAGGAGAAAACAAAATTGTAAGTACAATAGAATTCTAATTTCCTTAAAAAAAAAAAAAGAAAGAAAGAAAATCTCACCCACAACAGGCTAGAAGGAAACATACCAGGAGTTTTTCTTTTATTCTTCAGACTTTTTTGTATTTTCTACAATAAATATGTAATACTCTTACTTTCTTAAAATTATATCTGTTTAGCTTTAACTCAAGCCTTTTCCCACTACTGCTTATATGGCACATTTTGAGATACATATAAGTCACCAATATTTAATCCACGAACCTCTTCCACTATTTCATAAATGCTATGAACTCAAAATGGGATTTTAACCACTTCGGTACCGCGCTCACCGGCCGCGAAACCTTGCCCACAGCCGGCACTCACAGTCTGCAAGGTAGTTTGTGCTGTGCATTGATGACGAATCCGTTTTACCCTTGTGTGATGAGGAAAGCTTTAAAGCACTGAAAGCTTGTTTTACTTTACAGGCAGCTTTAGGAAAATAACTATAATAACTCCTACTAAGGACTTGTTAAAAGGTCACAGATTCATGGTAACTTATTAGCTGAACGTACACACTGCAAATGCAGAGATAAAAGCTGTAAAAGTAAAAGCTTTTGGCAGTTGACTACAGTCGACGCTGGGCTGTGTGCGTTCATCTGTGGCTGACAACTGTAGTCGACGCTGGTACCGAAGTGGTTAACAAACATAATCGTATAGAATTTATTTCATATATTTAAGATAACCTTCCCTGGTGGTCTAGTGGTTAGGATTCGGCGCTCTCATATATTTAAGATAACCATATAACAAACAAACCATATAACAGGACAAGATTATCCAAACAAGAGTTTAATAACTTCAAAAGTTATCAAATTTCTTCTTCTATTACTTTTCGGCCTTTTGGCTAGACCAAGTGAAATTTCTTCTCCTTTTCTTTAAAATAGTACTAAAAAGGAGGAAAAAAGGAATTTATTTTTGAGCACTGAGTTAGGTGTTTTACTTAAACTTTACAACAACCCAAAGAATAGGTATAATTCTCCTTCAAATCAAGATACAGTGCTCTGAAAAGCAGAGGTTGGTTAATTCCCAAACTTTTCTATTAGACTATGAAAGAAGGCAAAGGTCCAGCAACCTAATCTTTAGTTTTCCTTGATTAGAGGTAACAGGGATGCAGATATGTCATTTTTCTCTTGTATTTATTAAAATTTAGATAACAAAACTGATTTGAATTAGAGAAAATATATACAAAGCATCTTATATGAATACAATGTTGGGAAAGAGAATTGAAATGAAATACAACACAGGCCTGTATCTTTTGTGGTAGATTGCCTCCATAACAATATTAATAACCATTTATTATTACTTTTAAAATAGGTTTTATTAAAAGTTCCTATAACTTCTGGTATATAGTTTATTAAAAATCATGAAACTTAATGTCCAAAAAATAGTACCAATGCTAAACAAATATTCTTAGAATATCCTCTCACCAGATGCAGTCTGTAGTGTCACACCTGCTGGTACGTGAACAGAATAACCAGGAAAAGTAAAGTTTGCACTGGAGTTTGAGGTGCCCTAGATATAAGAAATTTATATTAGAAAGTTAGAAAAGAACTTGTATCTGTTTTCCCTGATTTCATGGGGGATCAAAAAGTCTGATTCTTGACAACAGGACAATATTTTGACAACATTTAACATTAGGGCTGAGTTCTTTGAATAAAACAGCCTTTTAATATTTGATTTAGATTATCCCGTTAAGGATCAAGATGCATTCTATACTTATTAGCAATGAAGCCAGTAAGTCTTAATGAATAGTATGTACACTGACTCATAAAACCTGCCCAATTCATAGCTTTGCTGGGCCATTTATTCTCAAGGTGTCAAATATAAGAACCACAACTATTTATAAAAGTCTTATAGTCTCTAAGTTGATCACTAATGGCACTTTAAAGAAGATAATGATAGTGTATAATTTTATTTTGGAATAACTAAATCCTAGGGTTTTAAAATAAAAAAAACACAAAATCAAAAGAAAATGTTTTTGCCTTTCATATCTGCAAACTTTAAAAGATGATAAATAATATCCAATGTTGGTGAGGATATGATAAAAACTGGTTCTCAGACCACCACTCGTATGAGTGGATATTGTTGGCACAACCCTTTTAAAGGATAATTCTGCTATACCAGGATTGAAAATGTCTGATCTTTGACCCAGAAATTCTACTTCTAAGAATTTATCCTGATTATCACATAAATACACAAAGACATATGTACAAGTATAATCAGTCAATGGAATGCTATATTAGAAAACTACTGAAAATAATTATCCATCAACAAAAGTTCATTAATTAAACTGTGGTACATTCAGTAAGACCTATCTATATTTACTGGCATTGAAAGGAGTCCATCTATACTACTACATTAAAAAAAAAATAAATTATAGAAATAGTAAAGAAAGTGATCCTGCTTCTCACCCTAAAAAGAAATATGAAAGAAATCTAGGTGGATAAACATCAAACAGTCAAAAGTTATCTTTGAGGTATAAGACTACAGAGCTCTTTCAGATTTCATTTAATAATGTTTTTTTATAAGCATATTATTTCTTTAAACAGGAAAAAAGATATTCCAATGAATTCCAAAGGCAGAGATATTTCTTCATTGGTCTCCTATCAAAAGCAGCACCATTCTTTCCAAAAATCCTGATGAGGAGTGTGGTTTTGGCTGTTCTTAATGAAAAAATAAAAATAACTAGCCCACTAAACCTTTTACCCTAAGAAAGGTAACCCACAGGCTAAACGAAAATGAAAAAGTTAGTAGACTATCTGCCATTAATACCATGGAAGGTAAAAGTGAAAAACTGCTATTCTTCCCAGCCTGAAAAACTACTTCATTTTCTATGTTAATTTGTAATTTTATTTCATGTCTCCAAGTCCTAAGGGAAAAAATATAAACAAACTCTACTTTACAAAGGTAGAAGATGATCAAGATATTCTGGTTTAATTGAAGTAAAAACTATGATGTCACTTAGCCCTGGTGGGGAAGGGGGGAATCAGAAAAAATACCATAACAAAGTTATCTATTTAGGATCTACCAAGTACATAACATTATACAGTGTATTAAAACCCTACACAACATAACTTCAGAAATTTCCTAACCTTGTAGATACACTCTTACCAGATGCTAACAACTGCTCTGGAAGACAGGAAAAGTTGGTGAGAAAATGTCAGTTCTGGAACTCCTGAATTTTTACTATTCCTGTCTCCTCATTCCTTACCACATCTTTTCCCATTCAAATGGAAGATTACAAATTACATCTATGTCCAGCATTCTGCCACCATTCACTAAAAGTGGGGCATATCTTTTAAGATATATTTTAAATAAGCTACATACCAGTTCTGCTGTGGTAAAACTTGGAAGAGTTCTACCAGCAGGAATAACTAGCGATGCTGCATAGAAAACAAAATAAATATTATACATTCATTAGAATTTACCAATTTAATAAAATTGCGAAGTATAGCTTATTTTTTAAAAGTATTTTTTAGCACTAACATGTTGGACTATGGTGAATTCTAAACTTCCTGATTCCAAATGAGATAAAAAGTATTTAATCATATATTTTACAACAACTTTAGATAAATTTTACAACTAAACTACTTTAAGTACCAGAAGGAAAATATCTCATTGTAATCAACCTTAATGTACCTTAGAAATCCATAACAAAATACCTAGATTGCCTTTAGTAAGTTAATATAGCACTAAATCTCCATTAAAACTTTTCATTGGGGAGAAAAATTAATATTTATTAAACCAGCACATTTCCAAGAGACCATATTATTGAGCATAAATATGTAACCCAACATAAATTCATTCTAAATTTTATAGGTTCAAAATAAATTTCAATTCATTCATTTCACAAAAGTTATTTATAGCTGTGGTCCCTTAACTCTGAGCTACGGACCAGTACCAGTCCATGGCCCTTTAGAAACCAGAACACACAGCAGGAGGTGAGCCAGCGAAGCTTCATCTGTATTTACAGCCACTCCCCCATGCTCGCATCACCACCTGAGCTCCGCCTCCTGGCAGATCAGCGGTGGCATTAGATTCTCATAGGGGCACAAACCCTACTGTAAACTGCACATGCCAGGGATCGAGGTTGTGTGTTCCTTATGAGAATCTAAAGCCTGATGATCTGAGGTGGACCTGAGGCAGTGATGCTAGTGCTGGGGAGCAGCTGCAAATACAGGTTATCATTAGCAGAGAGGTTTGACTGCACAATAAATGTAATGCGCTTGAATCATCCCGAAACCATCCCCCGACCCTAGTCCGTAGAAAAACTGTCTTCCACAAAACGGGTCCCTCGTGCCAAAAAAGGTTGGAGACTGCTGCTTTACAGTACTTTGGCCAAGTAAGTAAACAGCTACATAGTTTTAGGAAACAATGAGTAAGAATATGTCTCCTGAAGTCTTTGCAATGAAATAAGTGCAACTGCTAAGAAAAATATATGAAAAGAAATTTTCAGGAGAATGCCAACTCAACCTGCATCAAAGCTACAATCCCATGTATCTTTCCTTTATTATCTGTCAATTTTCTATGCTAACCATCCCTCTGTTTATCATCTAAAAGGTTGAGCAACTGGTTGTAAATATAATCTATCATTAAAAAATAAGTGTAAAGAACAAATAATTACAACAGAAGTATCTCCGTTGATCAATGTAACTATACACCCTAAATGCTCAAGTTTCATTTCAACTAGATGAACATGACTGTTAGAATGTCATTTTGCCTTTAATAAAAACAAGAACTTTTTAGCATGTTTATATATTAATGTAATGTTTATTATGGCCTGTTGTTCACATACTGTATTAAAGAAAACTGCCCCAAAGATCTGTTTCTGACAACAGAATGGCTCCATCATATACAACAAACAGCTCAGAAGAGCAAACGTTTCTTAAACTAATGATTCCTTCTGCATTAAGACAACAGAAGTAAGGCTGAAGATTGATGGTTAATGAAGCACAGAATTATTTTTATCCTCTGTTCATCTATGGTTTTCTGTATTAACAGGCATTCTTTTAGAGAAGCTAAATTAGAAAGAATTGGAGTGGCAGGAACACAATGGCATTAGTCTTAATTAGCTGAAGTGAGCAAAGCTTAAGCTGCTACGCTTAAGTCATAGCCTGAGAGAAAACAAAAATCTGTTAACATGCTGTCTCCAGCAATTAAATGAATTTGAGGAAAAATAGCAACAATCATCTTCTTTTAAATACCTTGCAATAAATCCTGAAGGATAATGCTCTATATTTAAAGAAATCAAATAGAACTACAAGAGTTTTTAAAGTTTCTTCACAGGCATCAGAATAAAACTTTGAACAGTTTTATAGTGAAGTTTCATGCAGCTCCTACTTAATTTTGATACTAAACTCACAAGTTATATGCACTATTTAAATACATTCTCAAGTTATATATACCATTAAATGTGCCTGAAACATTTTTAAATATTCAAGATGAATTTAATAACCAAGTTTTACCTAAATATATCTTTTTACTCAAACTAAAAGTGTCATACTTTTGCTCTTCATGTATATGTTCTAGAAATATTAAATACAATAAATTTATGACATAGGAAGAATTCAGTCTCACAAACATAACTTCAGAAATTTTGTGACATGATAATATGGCATTCACATGTGGAAGTGTATTTTTTCCTACCCACCATCAAAAATTCTTTGAAACACTGAGCCTCATCTGTTAGCCACGAGTCGGACGCAATTCGCGCACCTCCTGCCCCAGGACCGCGCCGCGAGGACCACGTGAGACCCCCGGGGCCGGGTCGGGGC
>VBSM01002608.1:137421245-137465495 GCA_008086735.1 Cheirogaleus medius
TCATGAGTGGATTAATAAAATGTGGTATACGTATACCATGGAGTACTATTCAGCCATAAAAAAAAAATTAATTCCTTTTGTAACAATCTGGATGAAACTGGAGATCATTCTCCTCAGTGAAGTCTGGCAAGAATGGAAAAACAAACACCACACGTAGCCACTATTAAATTGGAACTAACCAAACAGAACTCACATGCGCAGATGGAAGTAAAATTCAATGGAAATCAAGCAGGTGGGAGGAGGAAAGAGAGGATGGGGAAAATTGTACCTAACGGGTACAAGGTATACTATCTGGGTGATGGGCACATTTATAACTTTGTCTCAAGCAGTACAAAAGCAATCCATGTAAGCGAAATATTTGTACCCCAGTAATATTCTGAAATTTAAAAAAAATGAATTTAGTAAAGTTTCAGGTACAAAAGCAAAATACAAAAATCAGTGGCATTTCTGTACACAAACAACAACCTATCCAGAAAACAATCCCATTTACAATAGCATGTAAAATAAATAAAATACTTAATAAATTTAACCAAGAAGGTGAAAGATATGTACACTGAAAACTATAAAATACTGCTGAAAGAAACTGAAGAAGATACTAATAAATGGAAAGATATCCCCTATCCATGAATTGGAAAAATGAATATTGTTAAAATGTCCATACTATCCAAGGCAAAATAAAGATTCGGCACGATCTCTATCAAAATTCCAATAGCATTCTTCACAGAAATAGAAAAAACAACTCTAAAATTTGTATAGAACCACAAAAGACACCAAATAACCAAAGCAACTCTGAGAAAGAAAAACAGTCGGAGGAATCATACTTTCTGATTTAAAATTATATTACAAAGCTGTAGGGGGAGGGGGGAAGATGGCTAACTAATAATATCAATTTCCTGAGTGTCCAAAATAAAACAAAAAGTTTCATGTGAAAAAGCATAGCCCAGGTGAAATACCAAGGGAAAGGTGCCAGAACCTACCCTTACCAGAGATCCCATGGAAAGAAGTGGCAGAGCATAACAAGGAGGAGCGAGATTTTGGCAGTGACAGACCCTCAAGTAACTGGAGCCTGGTAGTAAGGATAGGTGAAAGAGTTTACTTTTCCTCTCCATACACCTGTGGCAGTCTGCCAGCTCCCAAGATGTCGGAGAGCCTTTCTGCCCTGACGAATCCAGGTGCTGCTGCCATCGGTGAACTGCGGAACACAGCACGGGCTGCAGGCCCAGGAAGGGCTGCAGGCCCAGGAAGGGCTGCTTTCACCCACCACAGACCTGAGCTGAGAGGGTGGATGCCATATTGCCTACATACACACAGGGTGCCTCTGTCCTGCTGGGGAAGTCATGGCCCCTCAGTCTCTCTGGCACCGAATCCCACGTGAATATTCCCCATGACCTGTGGTTGTGACTGTGACAACAACAAAGGAACACAGGGACACAGGAGAGCAGCAGTATTCCCAGAGTTCTGACCCACAGGGCACGCTGCTCTAAGGGACTGGGAAGTGCAACGAATGATTTTAGGACAGAGGAAGGCAGAATGTGCACTTTCCTGCAGCAGAAAGCCCCAGGCTTATGACTCGAAGTTGTCTGCACCACTCTCAGTGGAGACACAAGGGCAGAGAAGAATCCACAGGGTAGGAGAGTATTCCCACCCCAGAGCAAAAGCAGCAGCAGAGCCTGGGAAGGGACATGGAGATAGGAACCTCCCCTCCTCCAACCACCCAAGGCTGCAGACACAACCGCTTCTGCTCCCAAGCACGAGCTTTTGGTGTGGGTAAGCTGTGGGGTCAGCCAGTTCTAAGCCTGCAGAAGAGGGTACACCCCTCAATAGTACTTTGCTCACCAGGCCCAGGTTCCGCACAGAGGCTGCAGCACATTTCCCTCCTCACAGACAGCCAGTGTTTCTGTAGCTGCCCCAACCTGGGAGTCTCAGCCCCTGGTCTCTACATCACTGGATGTACAGCCAACACCCCCTAACACCCACTCAGACCACAGCAGCCTTAGGGAACCAGTGGGTCCCAGGGGAACTGTGCATCTCTCAGAGCTTAAGCATTCACAGTAGGCTGCTTCTAGCTGATAGGAGAGTGTGGCATGCCAAAGGACCTCTTAGGACAAAGGGGACAAAGCACCAGCTCCCCAACATTCAGGGCCCAGCCTCTGATAGAATACCTAGTACACCCAGGCTCCAGAGCTTGGGGCTCAATCCTTTCCCTCTAAAAAGCTGCAGCAGGCACTTTTGAGTGACATAAGGACAGAAGCTACTGCCTCCCCTGAGGGAGGGCAGGGCTAGCAGTTCTCTCCCCAAGCCACCTATCCCTTTCTGGGAGAAGCCTACCCACCCTGGAAGCAAGTCCTTGGCACAAACACTTCCCCCTAACTGGAGCAATTCAGCCACAGCCCACGGCCAATCTGGTAGCCTGCACACACTGGGTTGAGCTGCCTTCACCACCTCTGCTGCAGGCTGGCCAGGGTGGGAGCTGGGAATCTGAGCACTTCTGTGTCCCCAAAGGACAGAGACCACTGTCACTGCCAAGAGGAGAAGGTATGAGTAGCTTGTGCATCCCACAGCTGTCTGCCTCTGCTAATCCTGTCAAGGAGGCTTGAGAGCAAGTTTGCCAGCCTGGTCTTGGTCTCGTTCCCCTAGGACTCAAGCATGCCATCCAGGGTACTGAGAACTGGGGATCACCTAACCTAGTCCACCACTGCTGGTATCCGACCACTCTCCCAGGGGTCTGAGGTCCAACTGACCCAAACTGCCAGCAGCACCACAATGGGTACCTACCTGCATGAACTGGAAGGCAGTGTGCCTCTCCCTTTCTACTGTGAGCAGCAGAGTTCCCAGCAGAGAGGAAAAGGTGGACTGCAAAGCTATCTGTTTTGAGCTGAGGGAAGAGGTTCCAGATGAGAAGGAGCCAGCATAAGAACCCTGGCAACATGAAAAAGCAGGCTGTTTTGACACTCTCAAAGGATCAAACTAACTCTCCAGACATGGACTCCAACCAACAAGAAATTTCTGAAGTGCCACATATGGAATTCAAAATATGGATTACAAGTAAACTCAGTGGAATCAATAAGAAAGTTGAAAACCAAAACAAAGAAACCAAAAAATGATTCAGGACATGAATGAAAAATTCACTAAAGAAATAGGTATTTAAATAAAAACATAACAGAACTTCTGGAAATGAAAGAGTCATTTAGGGAATTTCAAAATACAGTGGAAAGTTTTTTTGGTTTTTTGTTTGTTTGTTTGTTTTTTATGCTTTAACTAAGTACCTTTATTGAAAGCTACAAAGCATAATCTCAAATACAGTAAAATTACACTAGTGCTTACAGAAATATCTTTGTTAAATGTTCATGCTCTCTTGACTCCTACACTTATGGCTTCCTGAAGCTGTTTTCTAAAGCCCTGGGAATACTTTGTCAGGCACAAAATGGTGGTTCTCCAGCACCACCGCCAGGTACAACCAGCTTAGAATTGTTCCGCTTACAGAGCTGGCAGTGAACTTGGCCCCAAAGAAACTGGAACCCGGAAAGCAAAGAGTATAATTTAACCTTGTCAAGAACTGATCTGATGGTTTAAAATGTCTCAAAACCCAGTGAAAAGTTTTAACAACAGACTACACCAAGCAGAAGAAAGAATTTCAAGGCATGAAGACAAGGCTTTCGAATTAACCCAGTCAGTCAAAAATGAAGAAAATAAATCATAATCAGAAGAAATGAACAAAGTCTCTCAGAAATATGGTATTATGTAAAACAGCCAAATATAATAATCATAAGTATTCCTGAGGGAGAAAAAGAAAAAGCAAAAAGCATGGAAAACCTATTTGTGGGAATAATGAAGGAAAACTTCCCTGGTCTTGCTAGAGATTTAGACATCCAGATACAAGGTCATCAAACTCCTGCAAGATTCACTGCAAATAGGATATCACCAAGGCACAAAGTCATCACTCTGGCTAAAGTCAAAGTGAAGGAAAAAATCTTCCATCTTACTTGATGTGAGATGAAAACATCAAGTAACTTACAAAGGAAGCCCTATCAGACTAATTGCAGACTTCTCAGCAGGAACGTTATAAACCAGAAAGGATTAGGGCCCCATTTTAGTATTCTTAACCAGAATAACTGTCAGCCAAGAATTTTGTACCCTGCAAAACCAAGTTTCATAAATGAAGGAAAAATAAAATCTTTCCCCAAAAAACAAGAACAAACCAAACTTAAAGCAAGCAGAAGACAAGAAATAACAACAACCAGGGCAGAACTAAATGAAATTGAAAGAAACAAACAAAAAAAAGCCTCAATGAAAGGAAAAGCTGGTTCTTTAAAAAGATAAACAAAATCAATAAACCACTAAGATTGTCTAAGAAGAGAGAATTCAAATAAGCTCAATCAGAAATTAAAAAGGAGACATTACAACTAATACTACAGAAATACAAAAGATCATCTGAGACTACTAGGAAAACCTCTATGCACAACAAACTAGAAAACCTAGAGGAAATGGATAAATTTTTGGAACACATAATCTCCCAAGCTTGAATCAGGAAGAAGTAGAAATCCTGAACAGACCCATAACAAATAGTAAGATTGAAACAGTAATAAAAAATCTCCCAACAAAAAAAAAAAAGCCCTGGACCAGATGAGTTCACAGCCAAATTCTACCAGACCTACAAAGAAGAACTGGTACCTACCCTACTACTGAAACTGTTCCATAGCACTGGGAAATAGGGAATCCTCCTTAACTCATTCTACAAAGCCAGTAACATCCTGTTACCAAAGCCAGGAAAGGATACAATGAAAAAACAAAACTAAAGACTAATATCCCTCATGAACATACATGCAAAAATCCTCAACAAAATACCAGCTAATCTAATCCAATAGCACATCAAGAAAACAGTTCACCATGATCAAGTGAGTTTCATCCCAGGGACACAAGGATGGTTCAACATACACAGATCAATAAATGTAACTCACCATATAAACATAATTAAAAACAAAAACTATATGATCACCTCAATAGAAGCAGAAAAAGCATTTGACAAAATCCAGCATTCCTTCATGTTAAAAACCCTCAATGAGTAGGTATAGAAGGAACATACTCAAAATAATGAAAGCTATTATGTGATAAACCCACAGCCAACATCATACTGAATGGGGAAAAGTTGAAAGCATTCCCCTTAAGAACTGGAATAAGACAAGGATGCCCACTTTCGCTACTTCTATTCAACATAGTACTGGAAGTCCTAGACAGAGCGATCAGGTAAGAGAAATAAAGAAAGGGCATCCAAATCGGAAAACAGGTCAAATTATCCCTGTTTTCTGATGATACCTTTTATCTGGAAAACCCTAAAGACTCCTCCAAAAGACTCCTAGAATTGATAAATAAATTCAGAAAAGTCTCAGGTTACAAAATTAATGTATACAACTCAGTAGCATTTCTAAACACTAACAATAGCCAAGCTGAGAATCAAATCAGGAACCCAACACCATTTACAATAGCTGCAAAAGAAATAAAATATCTAGGAATATACTTAAGCAAATGACCATACTGCCCAAAGTAATCTACAGCTTTGCAAAAAAGTACAATGATGCCACTCTTCTCACTAAATATCTTTTGTTCTGGAAAACAGGTATTTCCCATAAATATGTTATGATGGTAATGTATAATTGAAATTTTAAATTAATAAAATAACATTTTTAAAAAATTTCTCAATTTTAATTTCTAATGTAAATACTTACAACCTACATTCTTAAAAAAAGCTCTTTGAGGTCCTTAAGTTTTAAGAGTTATAAAGAGGTCCTGAGACCAAAAAACGTTGAGAACTGAAGATACAGAAAATTACTAAACAAATGGACAATACAAAGAAAATATAGTAGAGCAAACAAATTTTAAGTTGGAATAGAAAAAATCAAATGACTTATTCAATTGCAGATTTAATTTGAACTTGCTATCAAAAGAGATAAAAAGGTTGAAGAAGCAAGTTTATTTTAATCAGGCTTTTAAAAGCATACCATGAGAAGATATAATTAAGAAGTACTTCAATTTTATGAGGCTATTTATTTCAAGAATCTTATTGTACGGTACCTAAAAATGAAGAGAGATAGGCACAGGTCTATAATGCACTTTTAAAGGATACATGTACTTCTTAATCCTCTTCATTATAAATGATGTAGAAGAGAATAAAAAGAAAAACTGTCTTAAATATAATTATTTCTATTATTCTAACTTCTAAGACACAGGCTAAGAATAAGGTGCTAAGTAAAACCAGCTAGATATATTAGTTGCAAGACTATTTTGTGATTTAAATCACTGGTAATATTACCATCTTGCGGCAAAATCAAGTATTGCAATTTTGAATGACAAAGAACCTAAGAAGTGTTAATTATGCTTTTCCTCCCACATACCCACCACACTCTCACACCAACCTTAAATTAAAAAAGAAAAAAAATCTTTAGCAGTCTTTAATAAAATAAAGAAAAAAAGTCCAAAAGAACTTTAATCAGAGAAAGGGATGATCTGATAAATAGTAAAATTAAAAATTAAAGCATAGCCAAAAACCCAACAACTGATGAAAAATGTTTCAATGTGTCAACAATAAAAACTGCCATGACTAAGTCTTATGAAGTAAGATAAGCACAGCAGCACAGTATCAAATAAAACTGGTTTGGTAATTCAATATTGTTAATTTATTTCATTTTTATAAGTTATAATTGCTGCCACACAAATTCTCCCATTTTGTAATAGAAGACGTACTAAAGCATCCTTTCTACTTCCTCTTCACCTCTGCCCATGTAATTTTCATGTGAATTTTCCCAAGCATGCAAAGAACCATCTAGTTATTATTGACAATCTAAGCCAAAATCTACCCTCACTTCTTACAGACACTATGCTATTGAATTTCAGCTAAACCCAATAAAACTTATTTGTGTGTATACATGTACACACATATATACATACATAAGTAGCATAAAGGTAAGAATCAGAGAAAAAAAGAAGAAACAGAGGCTAGAAAGATAGAATAGTATCATTTTTATCTTTTATAAGCTAGTCTTTTCCAGTTTAAATTGATACACATAATATGGACAAATATTTCCTTTAAAAGCAGAAGTCTAGATTCAATAAATCTAAGAATAAAGATAAAATGCATATAGTCAATTTCTAGCCATCATTTTATATATCCAAAACAGTCAGGTAGCATGAATAATTCTCCATATTCTTGTTAACTCTCCATTTTGCTTCCAATACAATAACAGATTTAGAATATACACAGAAAGTAAGAGAGAGAAAGCACGAACATGCAAGCACTCACTCACCTTTCTCTCTACAATTTCAGCAATGGCAGCTGGATTAATCCTTGACTAAACCCAGTCAAATTCTCTGAAACCACCAATGGGTGCTCCTAATATCCTTCAAACTATATAACTTGTTCCTCTAACGTAAGGCTTTGTCACCTTTGTGGAATTTAATCTTTAACATAAAAACTGATTTGAATAACCTGAGATTTTATAATCAATAATTACACGGTGATGACTTATACTGTGTTCACTTAATGTAAATGATTTTGATGTCCAAGTCTTCTCAACCTTAACAACAATGCTCTAATTAAAAAACACCACCGAATGACAATTTGTTCTGAAGATACAAATATCACTACTAATTTTCTAACTGGATCTAACCTGTTGATGATTGCAATGTTTGGTGCAAGTTGTGTGGCAGCTGAAGGGTGAACAGAGGTGGATGGACGCTGTTTCTAAAGAAGTCTTCTGTTGCTTTAGACTGCAAAACCTTGGTCTCCCAGAGCTGCACAGAAAAAAAAAGTTAAGATGTTTATTACTAATTTTTAAAATTTTTTTGAAAATTGGCAGCTAATGTCACAATGAATGGGTAAATACTAAGCTACAATTTAGGGGTTAGAACTGTATCAGTTTAAGCTAAAAAAAACAACAAAAGACAGAAAGAGAAACTTGTATTGTCTACAAACCTGCTTCAAGTCTTTTAAAACTTGTTCCTCTATACCTTCTTCAGCAAATAGGTCTCGCACTCCTTCGATTACATCTTCAATTACAGATCTGTAGAGTTTAGGCTACATAAAACAATTGTTAAAGTTTTAATTTCTCAAGTTTGAATATATTTAGTCTTTGAAGATATGAAGTTTACACTTTCTAATCTTGTAGGTTAAAGAAAAACCACCATAAAATTTTTACTAACTACAACCTATTCCCAGTATAGTCTTAGCTTTCTATAAATTGTGTTAGCTTCAGACCCACAGTCTCAGCCTATCTACAAGGTTGAATTACAAAACTACAATAACATATGAGCTAACAATCTCATAAAGATGTATGGGCATTGTTATGTTACTTGCCTTTTGTATCAGTATTTAGCCTCTTCACTCCTTTTTAAAAGGGAAATTAATTTAAGGCAGCTGAAAATAGACCTGCTGTTTTCAATTTACCTTTTTCTCAAAGTGGCCAAGAGAGCCTTTAGGGTTCACCATATTATTTCCACAAATGTAAATAAACTCCAAGCCATAAGACTGGGGTAAGCACTTATAATAGAGTGACCAAAGCTCATCCCACTTCCAAAACACACAAAGTTCAGAAAAATATTCTGAACCATTGTCAAGTAAAAGTATAACTGTAGCAAAATGGATTTCCTAACAGAAACTAAGATCACTAATGAACCTTACCCTTCCACAATGTGCACGTTGCAGAGACTAAACAACATTCTAAAATGCTTCCTAGTAAAAACATTTCATAACAAAATTAAGATTTCTCCCAGATAAAACATTGGCTATATCAACAAAACAATGATCATGTGACACACACACACACACACACACACAGTCCTTCAAAGCTATGTAAATTGTGCTTCACACCAGCTCCCAGTCCAAAATGGCAATCCTAAGTGTGCTGACAATACTGATCTAGTGGAAGTTCCACTAATAAGAAATGGCAAAACAGGAATTCAGTCGAGTTGCTCCTATTTCAAATTGTTTAATCAGGCCAAAATGAAAATTGTGGTATTCTATTATAGAATTGCTTCTTCATACTACCCAGTAAATACCCTAAATACTCCTGCTCTTGCTAAGAGCAGCTACATTTTAAACTAATCCTTGTAAAGATCCAGGGTATGCCTATGAATGGGCCAATCAGTAACATTTAAATATGTTACTCACAAGCACCTGCATTAAAACTAAGTGCCCTTAAATTAGTTGCTTCTTCTCAGTTTACCCTGATAAAGGAATACTAAATTGATGCTTCAGTGTTAGTCTCAGCTAGTGTGATAACACTTAAAGCTAGAGGAAAAAACTCCTAAGGCTAAAAACATCTTTAAGATCTGCCCTCAGAGTATATAACAGCAGTAGTCAGAAAGAACCCATTAGAACACAATTTTTCAAAATCAGAATAGGTATTGAACATAGTTTCTCTTCTAGGACTACAGTTAGGCCTTATATTGTTTTCTCTATTATCTTTATTAAAACTATATATAGTCTAGAAATTCCTCTTAACTCCTTTAAAAGAAAACACACACTCTCCTTGAAATTTACAGTCAGGTAAATTAGTATACCTAGTAAATGTAAATTCAAGTATAGTATACATATTTTACATATCTTAACACATTATCATAAACAGGACATACATTACAGTAGTATGCCTCTAAAAATGGACCTTTTTATGCTGTATATGGAACCCACAAAATAACACAGATCTGGACAAGCACATTGCCTTTCACAAAATATGAAGTCTGTTGAGATGAATTGATAATAAAGAATAATTTTTGATTATTTTTCTTTAATTCGAGTTTTAAGATTGATGGTATCATAAGTGCAATTTAGCCTGTAAATTCTCACTGTGAGGTTCAGGAACCCATTCGGGGTAGGAGGGCAATGTATGTGGGTTGTAGACTTACACATTAAGATGCTAAAGGATGAAGAAATGGAAGAGTAGGGGAAGACACTAAAAATATGTGGTGTGGCAACATGAAATACGTTACTTGTTATTTCAGGTTAGTAAAAAAAGCTTATAATCACCAATTCCCATACTAAAATTAATACAAGTGAACTTGAGAATTTTCTAAACGCATAGGAAATCAGCAGCGTCAAGGGTGAGTTCTGCCTCTAAACACCCCAACTTAGAGGAGAAAGGACGCCTCTTCTTCCGGTGGGGCCGGGCCCAACTTCCGGCTGAACTACTGGCCCCTATCGGTTTTCTGCTACACAAAGGTGAGAAAGAGCCCCAGCTTTTATGACAGTCTCTTAAGCCTCAGCGGGAACAAAAGGGTGTCCAGGGTTCCGCTGCCACGAAGCTGGAGTCCAGAGCGCTCCCACACGGAAAGCCTGCGGTCCTCCTTACCACCGGGTTCACGCAGGCCATGACAGCAGCTCCCAGCGCCGGCCCTCTGCGCCCGCACGGCTCGCGGGGCGCTGCGGGGGCCGCGTGGGGCGCGTTTTGAACGGCGATGCACGCTGCACGCGCCGCCGCGGGGACGCCACAGGCGTGGCCGGGCAGGTGAGGACGATTATTGAATGGAGCGGGATTAACGGAAGACTCCGTGCCAGGGCGGAGAAGGGGTTGGCCTGCGTGAGCAGAGAGGCCAGCTTTGGGCCCGTCCCATGACCCTTGAACGGCCTGTATTTCCTCAATCTGCGAAATAAAGACTGAGAAAACAGGGGAGGGGCAATGCAGTGGTAGATCCCACTCCCACTTAAGCTCTGAAGCGGGTGCGGAGGCGAAAGAAGGGAGACTAGAGGTATTTTCATTCCTCCCCTTACTCCCCACTTATACCCGAGCTACATTTTTTGTTATCTAAAAATATAACAAGAGCGAGACTCTTCTAAGACTGGTTCTGCTGTGTGGTACAGCAGCATCAGTGTCATCTGGGAACTTGTTAAACATGCAAATGTTGGGTCTTGCCCCAAAATCAGAAACTGGGGGAGGGGTCCCAGCATTCTGTAAGGTTAACATGCTCTCCAGGTGACTCTGATGGGTGCTAAAATGAGACCCGCTGTCCTAAAACAAAGATTCTCAACTTCAGGTGCACATTAAAATCACCTGGGGAGCTTCAAAACAGTTTGGTGCCTGAATCCCCTTCCAGAGAAAGGTTCTAATACGCAGCCAAGATGGAAAAACCACTGCTAAAGTCAAGTGAGCACGCCAATACCAGCCAGGCCCCTTTTCCTCCTCAGGCAGAAATCACCATCTCTTGGCCTGCAATAATTCCGTCCCTCCTCGGAAGGACAGAGCATCTTGGGCATACCTTACCTAGCTAAAGCTGAGGGTAGATGTAAGCACAGATATCCTGGAGGTTAGAAAAGGGAAGTCATCTATTGCCACAACTCTGCCTTTTAAACAGCCTTTCTAGCTTGCAGATAGGTCTTTGACCTAACCAGATGGTTAAGTTATTGATGATTAAAAATCCTATTAGGTTTAAAATTGGCTGTGAATTTATTTATTTATGTGTGCATCTAAGTGCAGTAGAGCTATTTATGCCCTACCACTCTGTATTTGATTTGCCTGGGTCAGGTACCTTATGGTTTGTGAGTTTCAGGAAACTGATTTATATGACACCCTTTAGAAAACTTTCCTAAGTTGAAAGAAATTTCTTTTACAAAAATCCGAGAAGTTTATATGGTAATTTTTAATGGTTATATCTGTCTACCTGGCAATTTACTACCAGAAGTATTCCAAGTGACTTATCTTTCACCCAAAGTAGAGAAGCTAAAAGAAGTCATTGATTCCTACTTATATTATAAAATCCAATTAAATTATTCAAGCTGGGAAATAAGAAAGCTGAAAGGTCTCTTGTTTCTCATCTTTTTCATAGCAATGTTTTAAGTCTTTACTCCTAAATGCGTAGGATTGGTAAGCACCTAACTTGCTGTGACAACATACTGTTTTATTTTACCTCATTATGTATGATACCCTTCTCAGGGCTATACTGTAGATCTGCATATTTTTGAAATTAAACTTGGACCTTGGTACCCATAAAAAATGTGACTAAGAGTTGAATTGTTATTACTTATTACACTTACTATACTCAGGTTATGGAAAGGTTGTACAACATTGGGAGAGAAATGTCAGCAACTTTTCATTTGACCCCTGCAATCTGTCTGAATAGTCACTAGTAATTTCTTCCCAATAATAGACAGTGACCATTAGAGGAGGTAATGCTTTAAGACAAGTTCTAGGTAAATCTAAGTTGTACATCTGCTATGGTCCTGTGCTATACAGCTTCCAAGTTGGTCCCCAGGTATTCACAATGTGGTGTTGCCCCCTCCTATATTGTACCATGGTTTGTCTGGTTTACCAGTAAAATAAAGCCTCCTGCTATTCACAATGTGGTGTTGTCCCCTCCTATGTTGTACCATGGTTTGTCTGGTTTACCAGTAAAATAAAGCCTCCTGGTATTCACAATGTGGTGTTGTCCCCTCCTATGTTGTACCATGGTTTGTCTGGTTTACTAGTAAAATAAAGCAGAAGTGATGGCATATCACTTCTGAGATTAGGCTATAAATAACTGTGGATTCTTTCTTGGGCTCTTTCTCTCTTTCCCTCATATCATTCACTTTTGGGGAAGCCAGCTGTCACATCCTGAGGATACTCAGGTAGCCTGAGCAGAGGTCCATGTGGCAAGAAACTGAGATTCAAGCCCATGGTCAGCAAGTATCAAAAACCTGCAAACAATCACATGAGTAAGCTTGGAAATAGATCCTTCCCCAGTTGAACTATCAGATGATTGCAGCCCTGATCGACAGTTTGACTGCATCCTTATGAGATACATTGAATCAGAACTACCCTCTAAGCATCTCCTAGATTCCTGATCCTCAAAAACTGTGTCAGATAATATTTGTAATTTTAAGCAGTTAAGTTTTGGGGTAACTTGTTATACAGCATGAGATAACTAACACAGGACCCATTCTCTGATTGGACTGTAACTAAAAGAGACTTGGTTTTCCCTCATTGTAATCTCTTGAGTACCCTCATCAGCCACAGAGCATTTGAAAAGTATGTAAAGGAATCTTTATGAACTGAAATTTGATAGCTTTGACCAAGGATTATCATGAAACAAGCAATCTGTTATAGTCATGTAATGGTCACATTTCTTTTGTCAATTTTTCAAACTCAAAGGGGAAATGTGTTACATTCACAAAGCACTTTTGATGCTACAATTGAAATTTCAAGACGCCAAAGCCTCAGTGAGGCAATTTTACAGTGACTATTTTTTATGTTAGCAAATAGAAAATAAAAAAGGAATGCTGAGCCTTTGTCCTTCTTTGAGTACTTATTTCTTTTAAATTACACCTGTGCCAAAGCTCTTCCCCAACTGCCCATCACAATTTAGAGCATCAGATTTTCACTTTCTCCTGCTTTGTTTAGGGACTATAATATATATTTAGTATATCATTGGTAATTAACACCAGTTTTTTGTAACATTTAAACAAATATTAATAATCAGATTAATTTCTTTGCACTCTGTATCTTCTGATTACTTTTGCCTGGAGGTTTTAGTCATATTATTCCAAAAGTAAAGAAACAATTTCACTTTGCTTATTGTGAGAAAAGGCCGTATTTATGAAGTCCTTTTGTTAGATAAAAATGGAAAGAAAAAATATTTTAGAGACAGCCTATCATCCTTTACATATTGAACGTTACAGTCAAATACAGGGTATTTCAATAATAGACTCTAAATAATATGTTTATTGGTAATGAAAAATACAAGTTAGTCTTTGAGCATGTGTCTTGAGGCAGCAAATATTCATAATTAGTTTCCAAACATTTTGCAACCAATGCACTAAACCCACCAGCATTGTGTTTCTCTGCCTCTGTTTCATCTTTTATACATCTTCCAGGAAATGAAAAGTCAGATAATCTCTGCCTCACCCTGTAACTTTGAAACAGTTACAATGTTGGCAGTTCTGATGTATTTTATACTCTGCATTTTTGTAACATTTTCTATTTTCTAATACAACTCCAAAATTAACTTACTTTATTTGAACATCAGATTCTATTCCACCATGATGAATCCCTCCCCCTACCCCAACAGGATTTCAGTTAAAGTGACCATAGAGCACAATGCTATGGCCAACTGGTGACTTTATCACACAGTGGAACACTGTTAGTAATCACATCACTGCTTATTTCAAAATATTTTAATATTCAAGAGATGTAAACATTGTGTACATATGAAAGTTACTGATTGTAATAAACTCACGGAAAGTATGCAGGATGACTTCAAACACAATTTTCCTCATCACTACTTTTTCAACATTCTCATCAGGGCTTGATAAGGATTTGGTAATTTCCTAGCTAACAAATGATTCCATTTTCATTTCTTTAATCATAATGTATATGATCACACATGAACATGAAATATTAGCAAGGATAATGTTCATTGTCTGCAGTTATTTCTCCAACCTAAATTTAAATTTAAAGAAGACAGAGAGAAAGAACAATAATATGAACTTTAAGGCTATGACCTGGAGAAAACCGACAAACTTTGTTCCCACAATAACTGTCCTTTTCTTCTTTTCTAATTTGTCTCATTTTATAAAATTTAAATGGCATCATCTTAAATAGTCTATATTATTGTCTTAGGTGCTTCAAATATTAGGAGAGGCAGAGATGACATGGAGTAAACATACTTTTTCCTATTCTTTCTGCTAAGAACAGCTAAAATTCTGGATATTATATATATAAAAATAAGAGGACTCTGAAAGGTGGAGAGAAGATGAGAGAGCAGTTATGGATCTCTCAACCCCAAGAATGACACAGCAGTGAATTCTCTGCTTTTCTTTTTGCCTCCTGTATCCCATACTGGGTGCTAGTGAGGCTGGCAACCCAGAAACATCAATGCTCACAGACAAAAAAGAAAGCTCCAGCAAAAGTCTGCTTTTCCTAGACAAAGGACCAAGAAAGGATCATCAAGACAGAAAACTTTTAAACAATAACCACTGTATCCAAACACCACAGAAAAACACTGTGGCCCCTCTCCCACCCCATCACCCCTACTTGTCATTGTGTTGTTTTTTTTGGCTTGGGAAGTAGGCAATGTCATGGTCCCATAAATTTAAGTGCACTGTGATTTGTACAGTTCCATTTGTTCCCTAAGTGGTAGTACCTAGCATTGTCCTGGCCACGTAAGAGGTTCCTAACAAATACCTATTGTCTTGTATCTGTTTATTTGGGGTGAACTAGTGAGTAATTCTTTATTCAAATGTTTTTCATTTGAGGTTACAATTTATTTGTATGTGGATACGTCAAGAAATAAAATACCTGATATTGTTTCAAGTACGGGGGAAAACTTCTTGCAGCTACACAATGGTTCCAAGATATCTTTAGCAAGAGACAGATGCTTTCATTTCACATTAAGAAGGGGTCAGATGTTGGGTATTAAATGAGAAAACATGGTCCCTGGCACATAGTAGGTGCTAAAAAGCTAAGGATGCTTCCTCTCCACTTTCATCAGCTTTCAAAAACAAGATTAAATCAAATTTTAAAAAAAGTTTTAATCTTTTCAACCTCTTAAAGATATACGTGTGTGTTTACTTTTTAAAAGCCTATTTCTAACCTTAAGCGTGATAGATTTTTAACTTTCTTAAGGACTGGGGCTGTGTATTATTCATCCTTATGTGCCCCTTGAGTTCCAAGCATAGCACCTCAAATATGAAAAACATTCGTTAAAAGTTTTTGATATAAATTTATTGTTAAACTGTATAAAATGAAATTTCTAGCCTATTTGTGTCGGGGAGGAGATTAGGGACTAAAATGCAACTATCCTGGGAGAAGTTGTGCGTTGATCTAAATTCATCCTATCATTCATTCATGCTGTGTTTTTTACCAACACATAGGTCATAAAGTCCGGCCGGGGACTAGCCCATACCACTGGCACTGCTACTGCCATCACCTGCCACCACCCTGTAGACAGGCCTCCTCCCAGAAAATGGGACATTACTGTGGGCAGAGCCACCCCGATCAAAATCCCAAACAGGGTGAGAAAAAAGAAAAATATACAAGTATTTACATTATAATGGGATTAGTATTAAAAATTACTTATGAGGATCACTAACCTGAATGAGGAGGGCTAGGGAAGGTTTCCTGAAGTTGGGCCCCTAAACTGAGATGTTTGGAATGAGCAAGGGACAAAGGAAAGGCGGTAAGGAAGAGTGTTCCATGCAGAGGGCACTGTCAGCCAAAGCTTGGGGCCTGAGATCATGGTGGTTTGAGGATGTAAGAGCAGCTCAATTCGGCCAGAGGATAGAGAACAAGGCAAGTTGTAGCAAAAGCTAAGGCTGGCTGGTAGGCAAATGCCAGATAAAGTGTCCCCCACTGACTGCAGCGTGGAGAGTGAACTGGAGGATGGCCACACTGGAGGCTAAGAAGCACTTAAAGGTCTGTGGGGTATGGAAGAATAAGCAGCTCCATTTAAAAAGCCTGCAGCAGAAGCAAAATCCGAGAGGAAGAACACCAAGATCTAAGTTACTGATGTATATCTTTTCCTGGCACTCAATCATATAAAGCAAAAAGGGGGAGGGTAGAACACCCCCAAAAGCCTCAAGGATGTACAGGGAGAAAGGGCTGGAGCATCCACTGATGGAGGAAAAGGCAATAAAAAGAGGACTACAAACATCATCGAGTTCACAATTTTACCCAAGGCCATCTCTGATCCCTGTGCGAGTTTAATATAGGATTTGTCCTTTTCCACAATGAGTACTTAGCAAAGCCTTTGAAAAGTGTTTCAGAATATCTCAAAATTATCCACTGGAGAGGCAGGCTCTTGGCATTTAACAATACCACTGTTCAAAGATGCTCTTTCCTTGTCCTTTTCATGGCACTTGAGGACCTTTGGGAGGAATTCTCTCTGAGCAGTGTGAAAATATCAAAATAAAGCTCTACAGAAAAGGACAAGCACTGCAACGAGGTGCCATCTCCCGCCCCCACCCGGCCACTCACAGATTGGTGGCATCTCTCTCAGAGATGAAAAGCAAAAATAGAGACTAAATTCTAGAGTGTTCACAAATGGATTTCCCAAATCAGAGCTACCTTAACCATTTATTCCCTGTTAGAGGGAATTGACAATCTCAATTCCAAAATCACAAGAATGTCCTTGTTTGGGTCAGTATAGCTGATATTCAAGCATTAATACCAGTGAAGAACATATATTGAAAGATGTGATGGAGGGGTTCAATATCTGCCATCTAGTGGTGCACCGTGTTTCCCCGAAAATAAGACCTACCCATAAAATAAGCCCTAGCAGGATTTCTAAGCATTTGCGAAATGTAAGCCCTACCCCAAAAATAAGACCTAGTGATGGGCGTGGCTACACAGCATATCTGCACAACCCATGCATTTCGTCGAGGATCGGTAAAGAAGACGAGCAGCCCTTCTCATCTGCCCCATCGTGATAGCTACTATCCCAGAGGTGACCAGAAAGGTGCGGGCAGCCCCACCAACAAGGTCGGCTCCCCCTGTCAGGTCCCGGCCATCCTGTGTGTGCTGCAAGCTGAGGCTTTGAGGGGAAAATAACTCATCCCCTGAAAATAAGCCCTAGGGTGTCTTCTTGAGGAAAAATAAATATAAGATCCTGTCTTATTTTCAGGGAAACACAGTACCAAGGATGGGGGTGGGGAATAGTCAGCCCTGGGCGTAGGCCATAATGGGATGTACTGTCTGTTGAGAATTTAAACACAATAATGAAACAACTAAAAGTCATTCTGCTTTTGATTATCACCATGTGCTGGCAATTCCAAGCAACGTCCAAAATAGAACTCTCCCTTCCCCACTCCTAATTTTTTTATTGGCATATGTTTTAAACAATGGGTGCAATTACTGTTGAATTTTAATACTGCATATGAAAGATTCAAATTGGCATATTTTAATTTCTTAGTGCTTAATAAACATTGTATCTTACATGGAAGTTAACTGCAAGAACTCTCAGTTATACAGTTGGACCCCTGACACATGTGGACTCAGATGCACTTACTCATTTTAGGAATTCATAATGGCCCAGAATTGTTCAAACTTGTTTCAAGTGCAATTTTTGTATTCATCCGTTTGGCACTACATATTCCTTGATTTAAACCATAGATTTAAAATAAACAGTCATTGTAAATATGAAAAATAGAACTTAGGTTACTTTAATTCTGTCATTCTATGTGACCATTTGGAGTTTTTATTTGTACCTTTAAATTAAAAGAGTAAAATGGAATGTGAATTGCAAGATGTAATTTTTTTGTTTAGTAAGTTTTGTCTGGTTACTTTACACATGAAATATTTACCATATTTGAGCAATAATGTTTTTAAATTGAAGTTTATTCTTCTATTTTAATTGTGAATTCTTTCGGTTATGTAGCTTTGAAATGATTCCACACACTTATATAGTTTGCTACATAACATGTTTTACTGAGATAAGAACTTGGAATGTACTCCCCTTCGCCTCAAGAATATTACATCATACTTTATCAAACTCCATATATGAGTTCTTGACCTCAACCACTGAACTCCAAAATACAGCCAAACACCACGTAACACAGTACACATGGACGACATACTGCATATAAGATGGTGGTCCCATAAGATTATAATACCATATTTTTACTGTACCTTTTCTACATTTAGAGATGTTTAAATACTTATACAAATACCATTATGCTACTGTAGCCTACAGTACTCAATACAGTAACACGCTGTTACTGAAAACAGGTGTGTAGCCTAGGAGCAATAGGCTACACCATAGAGTCTAGGTTGGAGTAAGTACACTCTGTGACATTCACACAAGGACAAAAACTGCCTAATGACACATTTCTCAGAACATATTCCCATAGTTCAGCAACACATGATTTACCTATAAACCTTCTGACAGACACTTTGAGAGCTTAGGCCACCGCAGGGCTGCACTCTTTCGGACTGCTTCTCCAAAGGTTGAGAGCTGAAGCTGTGGCAGGTGGCAGGGCCACAGTCTGTCAGCCTTTGGGCTCACCTCAGAAACCTCACTGGCCAACACCCGCGCTTCCGTCTGGCGTCCAGGGACCTTACCTGCCGGCGAGGATCTCTGCCAAGAACCAATCCTACACTCTTACGCCTCACACTTTAATTAGCCTTTACTTTCCACAGATGCCTGCTTTCACCTTAATTGAGCAACTAGACTTTAGTAATTTTTGAACTCACTACATGGGTAATGTAATTCATCTCTCAAGTGTATTTATTCCCTGTGAGATTCGTCCTGGTTCTTCGCCTTCTCTTTAAGCATTTGTGTGGCAACAAACCATGCGATTCATGAAATCACACTTTGATCTCCTCCTATTTTAACTGCACAAAACAGTTTTGGGTTTTGTTTTGTTTGGGTTTGGTCCATGGCAGCCTGGTGGTGCCCTCTGCTTTGCCAGGCTCAGGTTGCTCTGCCCAGTAGGGTTGTGGCCAACAAAACAGTCTTAAAGCTAAACAATAAATCAGGAAAATCAAACATTGAATTAATAGTATGATTTAGCAATTGCTTAAATTGTACCTTTTGCAGATATTTTCACTTGTTATTTACTAGACAATTATTTACATAGAATATTATTATATCAGACTAATAAAGAACCAAAGTTCAAAAGATTAGGTAGATATAAAAACGATGACTAAACAGTTGTTGTTTTTTTTAATCCTGCAGGAAGTTGTAGGCATTCTCAAGCTTGTGAAACCAGCAACTGGTTTATAATTATTGTGAATGTGATAACAAAATGTGAAGTGGGATTGCCATCCCAACATGAAATGACATGGTCCCAGTGGAGCCCTACCAAGAAAAATTTTAAAACAAAACAAGAAGTAATTGAATCAATGGCTAAATTTATTTTGAAATATGTGATGCCTGCAACATCACACACAGAGCAAATGAAAATTCTGAAGAAACACAAACTGGTACATCCAAAGCACTCACGCCAGAAACAGCACATGATTCAGATGACAAGGGCTGAAAGATGACAAGGACTCATTTTCTATAAGCACTGACAGTAAGGAAGAGAAAAAGAATGTTTTAGCAAGAGTCAACATTAAGAAGATAAAAATAATAATCATAATAATAATGAAGAAAGAGTCACGAGTAGAGACAAAGTATCAAGATTTGGATCTTAAGGGGTGTGGGAGAGAAGTTAAAAGATCTCAACCTCGGCAGCTACTGTCCCAGTGTTCATATTTACAGCAAAACTCAAAAGAGCTGAAGAGGTTCAAAACATGCCATGGCAAAATATGCTGCCTTGGCATATTGATTATTTTAAGCTGAAGGCACTTGAGAAACAGCAGATGCAGGAAAGGCTCTGTGACCTGCTCCTTTCTACCTAAAAGCAGATCATAAAATTTCTCATGAAAAAGATGCCTTCCCTGTACTAGAAAGGGAAGAACATTCTGATCACCAGGGACTGGGAGTCGATGCCAAAATGAACCTATACATCAAACCTACTAAAAGAATCCTTATCTTTCATTAGTTTCCCCCATGTATTTCCTAGCCTCTGTCCCACAATTTAATGCCCGTAGCCCAAGCCCCTTTGTCTTGACTCATCCCCAGCAATGTATTGCTCTCTGTGCGAGAGGTATATAAACTTTGTGGCCCAATGGCTTCTTAGGGTCTTCATTTTCCTTTTGAAGACTTCCTTCCATGTACATGTAAAAGTATTAAATAAAATGCATATGATTTTCTCCTGCTAATCTGTCTTATGTCAGTTTAATTCTTAGGCCAACCACAAGACCTAAGAGGTAAAAAGACGTTTTTACCTCCCCAGAGCCATCTACTCATTGGATCTCTGTCAAGGACACCAAGTGCCATGTTGTGAAACCCAATGGTCAACTCTGAGTCCTCCACTTACCCTGTTGGCAGCAACTGAGGCAGCTGAGTACAGCCTTGTTCACTTGACCTCTGGGGTACCATTCTCTAATTTCCTCCTCTCGAGCTACTCTTCTTCAGTGTCCTTTACTACATTGTCCTCATTTTCCTGACCTTTACACTTCAGAGAGCCCAGGGACTTGGTCCTCAGACCACTTCTGTTCTTTATATTCACCCCCAGGGGATCCCATCCAGTGCCCCCAGCTCTAAGTGTTTATGTCTCTCAGAGTCACATCTCCACCCCACCCTCTTTCCTGTCTTCCATAAAAAAAAAAAAAAAAAACCCAGCCCGAGCACAGTGGCTCACACCTGTAATCACAGCAGTTTCGGAAGTGGAGACAGGAGGATTGCTTGAGCCAAGAAGTTCAAGACCTGGACAACATAGTAAGGCCCTATCTCTACAAAAAAAAATTTAAAAATTAGCTGGGCATGATGGTGTGCATGTGGAGTCCTAGCCACTCTGGAGGCTGAGGCAGGAGGATTGCTTGAGCCTGGGAGTTGGAGGCTGCAGTGAGCTATGATCACACCACTGCACTCCAGCCTGAGTGACAGAGCAAGACATCATCTCACACACACACACACACACACACACACACACAAACAATCAAAAAACTCCATTCTTTAGTTGCTCAGACCAAAAATCTGGGATTCACTTTTGGTTCCCTTTTCCCTCGCACCCCACATCCAATCCTTCAGCACACACTATTGGCTCTATATTTCAAATATGTTCTGAATACAACCATGTTTCCTCTCCCATCACATACTCCTAATCATCATCACCTCACACCTGGTGCTATTGTCTGAATGTTTGTGTCTCCCCAAGATTTACATGTTGAAACCCAGCCCCCAAGGTGATGGTATTGCAAGGCGGGGTCTTTGGGGGATGATTGGCCATGAGAGTGGAGTCCTTGTGAATGGGATTAATGCCCTTATGAAAGAGGATTGAGGGAGCCCTTTTGCCCCTTCTGCCATATGCGAACACAGCAACAAGGTGCCATCTATGAGGAACGGGGCCTCACCAGACAATGAATCTGTTGGCACCTTGGTCTTAGACTTCTCAGCCTCCAGAACTGTGAGAAATAAATTTCTGTTGTTTACAAATTATCCACTCTAAGGTACAGCAGCAGGAACAGACTAAGACACCTACGTACTGCAACAGAGTCCTAACTGTTCTCTCTGCTCCTGCCATTGCCCCCCTTTTATGTCCATAGAACCATCTTAGCATGTGATAAAGTTCATGTGACTCCTCTGCACAAAGCCTTCTAAGGGCTCCCATCTTACTCAGAATAAAATCCAAAGTACTTACCATGGCCTCCTCTGACCTGCCCACGATTCCTCTGATTGCTCCCACCTGCATCCCCCACCACCTTGCTCACTCTGATCTAGCCACCCAGCCCCCATCTGCCCTCCATGAAGTTCCTCTGACCAGCTAGCACCCTCGATCTCAGCACCTGTGCATTAGCAGAGTCACTGCTGGGCACACTCTTCCCTGGGGGGTCTGGGCGGCTCTCTCCCTCATTTCTTTCAGGTCTCTGCTAGAATGTCATCTCATCAGAGAGGACATCTCTGACCAATCCACCTAAAATAGCATTCTTGTATCACTTTTTGCTACTTTACTGTGCTTTATATTTCTGCGTAGCAATGATCACAACTTGGTATCTGTTTATTGTCTGACTTCCCCAACTATCATATACCCTGTACAAGAGCAGGAATTAACTGGTTTTTTGATTGCTTGTCCCCGGTGCCTAGAAAAATGCAGACATATAGTAAGCATTTGATAAACATTAGAATGATCAGCAAGGTGATTAATTGGAACTATGGTCACATAGCATTTTGAGGTGACTCAAAGTGGCAAACTGTAACAGCCAATTTCTTAAGGAAGCCTTTTGTATTATACTTCAGAGTGTGGAAGACATCTTGGGGAATGCCTCGTGTGTTCAGCTACACTCATAGACTTACTCATGATATAAGATTTTCAGAAATAGAGTGTCCTAACAGGCTTTATAAAAGAATGACAACATCCACCCAGAAAGATTTCTAAGAGAAATGTAGAGCCCATCTTGAAAAGGACAGGGCTCATTACTGCTTTCTGAGGACTGAAATAGTGTGAAGACTTGTCCCTGAGTCAAAGTAGCATAGAATATTCTGTATTTGCTTGTTCTTACCTAAGAATCTGAAGATACAATCCTGGGCTGGAGCTTTCTAAAGATTGCATTGACCTTGACATGTGCCAAAACAAAATGAATTAATTATATTTTATAAATCTTTTAAAGTAGGACTATTTAAAGTTTAGTAACTCTCATTAGAAAAAGTTTGTTTGAAATCTTTGGAAAACAAAGGCACCATTTTTCTGTCTCTTTAATAGTTAGAAATGCTTAGAGATAAGCGTAGTATTTAAAACTTTGGGATGCATAAAATTGTATTCAACAGCATTTTTAGACAAGGCATTAAGAATACTTTAAAGTGTTTGTCTACTGCATTAATTTTAATTATACTCCACTGGACTCACAATGCTCTGAAATGTTTTATAAAATGCCCCCAAGATCTTTTATTAATCATAATAGAAGCACCACCAAATTCAAAAGCTAATGTTTCTAACTCTGGGTAGCATCAGCTTGCCTACGAGCACCCTCTTCTGTTTCAAGAGTGTACTGCAAATTATATTTCATGAAATTTACAATTCTGGGTAGCACAAAGGGAGCTTCTCGGGAAAATGTCAACACACAATCATATTATTTAAATAAGCCACCCTTCCCTCTGAAGTCTGGAACGCTGTGCCGGTGCAGATACGTGAAGGGGAAGTAGCACACCTCAAAGTGTAATGGTGAGTTGCCCTTCTTCCCCAGGAAATCTCATGGAAATAACTTTAATCTTTTAAAACATGAGGAAATTAATCAGTTTTCCTTTTCTTTATAGATGGAACCTAATTTTAAAGGCACGATATTACCTGCAGCTCTTATATATGATAATTTTTTGACTCAACTATTTGCTTCCTGACCAGCAATACTATCTTGCTTTAAAAATTAATTACAAATTCATATTTCAATGCCAGTTTTAAGCAGGAACTTACTCCTACACTTGTAACAAGACAAATCCTGTTTCATATAACCCAGGGAAATATGCAGGTAATTAGGTTGGGCCCCATGAAATTGCCATCAAGCATGGTAGATATTGGCAGCTGCATGTGGTTCAACTGAATACACATAGCCATATGTTTTAGGACCCTGGATAAAGGCACCAAAGTGTCCTTGAAATAGAGTAGCTGCAGAGAATGGGGAGGGTCTTGGAGAGACAACATCAAAATCTACCTTGTGTCTCCACAAAGCGGGAGGGCAGTCTAGCTAGAATTGAGACAAAACAGGAAAGAATTAATTGATGGGATTTTGAGGAATGTTGTTACTAATATTGTCAGTTTATGTCATTAAACCTTTTGTTGTTCCTGAAGAACTAGAGGCAAGCCTTGTTAATGCCAGCGGTGGCTAAAACACTGCTTAATGATCTGGCCTCTATGAAGTGCTGATGCAGTTTTGAAATACTAATTTTAATAGCTAAATAAAAATTTAATTTCAATATGAGGCTATTTCCTATAAAAAGTGGAGTGGAGAGGTTGTAAGGTTGTTTTTTTTAATCAGCACTGATTTATCTTCATTTCTATTACGGCCCTCCCTCACCCCCCTTCCCCATCCACATACTCACCTGAAATATATTCTGTACAGTTATGTAAAACTAATTTTCTAAACTTCAAAAACTTTGCTTTTAAGTGTACATTAATTCTAACGTATTACTGTACAAGTTGCCAATGTTTGAAAATTCCATGGAATTCTCCTGTGGACAAAGTTTGTCCTGTTATCAGGAAAAATTGTGAAAGACTTTGAATAGTAGAAGTCCTGTCTAGCTCATTCATCCAGGTTATCAACACCTTTCATTATCTTTGAGTTATTTTACAACTCTGTAAGATGTAGAAAACTGATAATAATCACATGATCCTTGTCCAGAGAAATACAAATTAATCATGTTAGGGTAAGAGGAGCTATTGACTATTGTCCTGTACATAGATCCATTTTGCATCTGTTTGCAAATTTATTTCAGACTTCTTTACTTCCTATATATGTCTCTGCTCTTTGAAGAATTCTCCTTGGAACTGGTTATGACGCCTTACCAGTTCCCTCATTAGTTAATGAGTTAAATAAAATCTTGTGCACACAGTCATCTCATATCTTTATGAGTCATGATTATACCTTATTTTTAAAATCATCCTTTATAACATCATCAACTATAGTTTGATAGTGTCATTTTTCCAGGATATGCCATGTTCACTGACTCCTTAATAGTGAAGCTATGTACATATGCCTGACAGAGAGTCAATTGTTTAAGGTTATTGAAATTGATTTCATACCTCGAAAAATATTGCCCCAGGCCTTGCAAAAGAAGATATAAATCCACAGCAAGAATCATTTGAAATACATCTTTAATTTTAGAAAAATCAATATGTAATCTACAAAATATTTTGTTACATGATTATTAAGGCTCAATCTGTTTCATATTTTTATTGACAGGACATAAAATCATATTTAGAGTAAAACATTATAATAGTCATTGTTAAGGAAGACCTCCCAACTGAATTTATAATAAATGGGGCTGTATCATAAGCACAGATCCACAATGAAGGGAACTAAATCCTAGAACAGTCTAATATATACAACAGGTAGAAAATTCCAGCCTTTATTTAGGTGCTAGAAAGTATTCTTGTTTCATACCTTTGTTAACGGATAAACTGTTGTAATTCCCATAGAAAAAGGAAATGTCCTTAAATTCAGATCTGCACAGTTGATCATGTAATGATCAACCCAAGAATTCATTTACACAGTTAATATGATCCTGTAACTGGAAAGGTGAGCATACCAAACAATTACAGCAGAATAACTAGTCATGAAGTGGTAAATTACTTGGAAATATGCTAATTTGACTCCAAAATGGTCAAACTCATAAAGGAGTGATTGAAATTAAAATGCTAGTAAAGGAGTATTCCCTCCTTTACTCCCTTTTCTTCCTCCCTTCCCTCCCTCCAAAGTAGGAGTTTTTGGAATATCACTATTCTGGCAAAGGAGATTCTACTTCTCAATTTGTAAGTCTAAATGGATCCTACCTGATTTTTCACTTAGAGCTCTGTAGTCACATTTGACCTCCTGCCATTTCTGAGGTCAGAAGAATTGTATTAAAAAGCCTCCCCTCTCTACACAGAATGTTAATTTAACACTAAGTAATGAATATTTAAGGATCCTAATAGATGTGCAAATTAACAATTATGCGGTAGCCCCCTGCTGTTAATGCTATCAACCTTTGCTGCAAAAATTCCATTTGAGCTCTCAGTCTTTTGTTATTATATTTTCAACACTGAATCCTGAGATGCTCCTGAAGGCTGGGTGGCTTATGAGTAAATGACCCTAGCAGGGAGGTACCCACAGATACTAGTCAACGTGTGAAACATGAGGGGCAATTAACTGAGCACTTTGCTGAATTTATTTTGAGGTGTAAATATTCATTTAGTTCATCTGAATCAGATTGTGAGTTCTTTATGGGCAGGATGCCTTAAAACACATCCAGAAAGGAATGACAGTCATTAACCCAGCTCACTGCACTGGGATTGTGGTGCAGCTTCAGACTCAGCCCGCCTCTGTGTGGGTTCTGAGCAGATTGAAGTCACTCCAGAGTGTGCCCACACCAGATGATAAGGAAAGATGGTGAAATTTTTTTAAAATGACATACACACACAGATTTGCCCTCCTATACATCAACAGTGAATCTCAAGCATATGATATTATGAGCAATGCATCAAGTGAAGTTAAAAAGAGCAATACCAATTCATTTTAACCAGCAACTTTTGCATTCTTCGCCCTTTACAGTAAAATAATGAAAAGCAATAAAATCTGCTGATGAATACAGACCACCCATAAATGTTTGTTTTAATCTGTTTTTTAGACAGATTTAAATGAATGTAATACAACATTAAATAAAACGTATGAAATAAACTCTGTAGGCCAACAAATAAATGTTGTTTGGAAGATTATATCAGTTTTGACTCAAAACAAATCTGGCAAACAGAGAAAAATATCTCCTAATTATATCTGAGATTCAACATAAATTGAAGGTGTATTAATACCACATGGAGGAGTTTTTCAGACTAAAAAATACCTAGAATATAGACTTCATAAATTTTAAGATTCTGAATTTCATTGTAAGTACTAAAAGGAGATTAAAAGCAGCGTCATAATTGCTAATGCCATTGACTTTTCATTAGGAACCAAACATTTACCTGACTTTGAAGAATAAAAATGTTGCCTCTTAGAAATCTAGGTAAAATAATCTAGCATTTTTCACTTTGCTCATCTTTTAAAGAAAAATACTCTAAATTAAGCAGAATTAGCATAAAATAGCATGATAGCAGAACTAGCATAAAATAATCATAATACTGTTTAGACTTCTACTCAAGAGAGGCTTGTGTTCATTACAACTAATACTTTATCAAAACATATTTTTAGAGTCTGTACTTTTGGAAAACAATATTCACAAACTTTAAAAATGCATCTTTAATGTACATAAATATTTTAATTAGTGTCCAATACTCAGATTCCATTTTGAAAAAAAAATCCTGCCAAGCAAAAGGAAATACATTTTAGTGACTTGTACTAAAATATGTACATCAACAGAAATAGCTTCTTTGCAGCACACACCAGAATACAAACTTATTTTGAAAATGATAATACAGTGGGGGAAAGACAGGTACCAAATACAGCCAATGATTGCTTAACAATGTGGTAAGAGGGCAGGAAGATAAATAATTCAAAACTACAGATACTTCCAGATCTCCATTTTAGCTTGTGGTTTCGACATCACTCTACACCTAGCCACATTTCAGAAGCAAGCAAGAGGGAAAATGAAGTATTTTGGTTAATGTCTCCTTTGATTCCCTTACTCTTTACTACAGGTGCTAACACAGCAAGAAGAGATAGGAATAATAAACATGGCACCTAGGTAATCCACGATGCAACAGAATCACCCACTGAGTAATCAAAAATCAAAAGCCCTTTGGCCAAACGGGGCTGCCAGGCTATACAACAAATAGCAGTGCCTTTGAGTTTGAGTTTCAGTGGAAAGCAAAACATCACACAAATTATAGACATATTTTGGATCAAACCCCTAGGGCAAAAACACATCAAAAGCATAAAATACAAATTGTTTGGTTTTAGGTCTACACTTCTCTAAACACAGCCAGTGGACCTGCCCTAAGCCCACTGTTCAGATGTCATTTCCACTATACAGTAGCAGACCTTGGTGTGGTTTTTGTGAATTACGTATTTGACAAGGGGGTCGTCATCATTTACTCTTGCTACTCCTACTGAGTTACACAGTCACCAACTTTATCTGGATCTTCTCCATCGATTTTAATCCACTTCTTTTCTATTTCAACCTGTTATGCAAAAGCAAAACATGGGCAGTATTAACAAATGGAACACAGAACTCACCTCTCTTCAGTCCTATGTCATATGTGAGGACTGTTGCCACCTCACCCTTTGGACACAGACATAGCCCCCCACCCTCCTGTAGTAGCTCCCGAGTGAGGATCTCTGCTCTCCTTGCGGGCAACACAGCCCTCCCAAATCCCCCCTCCAGGGCCAAATCGCGAAGAGGACTGAAACTCTCTTCACCTCTAAGTCAAACATAGCTTTTGTAAAATCTACACAGAATACATATATTGATAAGACATTTACAGATCTGGCTAGACATGGGATCAATTCCCCCCAAGTATCATATATCCAGCCATTGTCTTGCCTGAGATTTATAACACACTCAAAATTATCTCTTTAACTAAATCAAACTAGTTTACAAAATAGTAAACCAGCTGGGCCAAACCATCTATCTTCCCTTCACATCATTTTTGTCTCAGCTCAAATGTCACCTCCTCATGGAGGTCCTCCAGGACTCCTCTCGATAAAGAAGCCCTCTGTCACTCTCTATCCTGTTGCCTTATTTTATTCTCTTCTTAGAATCTGTGGGCTAGGCATGGTAGTTCACGCCTGTAATCCGTGCACTTTAGGAGGCTGAGGTGGCAGTATCGCTTGAGGCTAAGAGTTCCAGACCAGCCTGAGCAACATAGAGAGACCCCCATCTCTACAAAAAAAGGTTTTAAAATATTAGCCATGCATAGTGGCACATGTCTATAGCCCCAGCAACTTGGGAGGCTGGGGCAGGAGGATCTCTTGAGCCCAGGAGTTTGAGGTTGCAGCAAGCCATGATTGCTCCACTGCATTCCACATTCCAGCCTGGGCAACAGAGCAAGATCCTGTCTCAAAAATAAATAAATAAAAGAATTTGTCATTTGTTGAAATTATATTATTTATTTGCTTACTAATTATTTTTTGTTTCCTCCCCCTAGAAGGTATACTCCATGAGGACAGGGACCTTGTCTCTCTGTTCACTGCTGAGTCCCCACATGCAAAGCAGTACCTGGCACTTTGGAACTGCTTTACAGACACTTATTAAATGGAAGAAAACATTTTGAAGCTGCCACCAGGTGCAGATCAACTTTGTAAATACTATTAAAGCTGAAGGTACTTTGGTAATTTTGAGTTGTCCACTAAAACTACATGAAACTGGCATCTTCTGTGAATAGGAGAATTGGAACAAATGCAGTCTCCATGTGCGCTTGACTCAGGCCTCAGTGGCACATAATACTTAGATGCCTAGTGTTATGGGTCAGGTTCCCCAAGAAGCAGACTGTTGAGATGGAGATCTGTGGACAGAGAGTTCACTGGGCAGTGCTGTTGGGGTCAACACCCAGGGAGGAATGAAGCAGGGAAGGGAGCAGAAGGGGCTGAGGCAGAAGCTGGGCTGCAAAGCAGTGGAAACCAAGGCTTCAGCCAATGCCCTTGCCCAAGAAGAGCTGAAGCTGGGCTGGCCCTGCAGTTAACCCAGGTTGATGCAAAGGGGCCTTTACACCCCTGCACCTACCCGTCACTGCACACAAGCTGACCCAGGAAGGGGACATGACCTCAGGCAAGGCAGCTGTCTTCAGCCAGGGCAATTCCCAGCTGCTAGGGGAAAAAGTCCTTCAGCTGAAGGGGCTGCACAGAACAGCATGTACCCATCAGTACTTTTATCAATAGAAAAACGTCACTAACCCAAACATATCGACTTCTAAACAGATGGGCCAAAATAAAGAAAAATCCTATAGTACAGGAGCATCAAATGGTATTAATGAAGTCTTATATAATATCACTATTATTAAAAATATCACTATTTTTAATAGGAATAAATTAGTAAAAAATCAGAATGCCATTGATCATAGCTGAGAGTCAAGCAACACATAGATTTTAAAATGCTATTAAAAAGTATAAAATGTCATTCATGTGAAAGTCAAAAAGCAAACATGCAAATTCTAAACTGAACCACCTGTTTGTTATGTGCTGTTTAATTTTGGTTAATTTTTAAATACTTTCTAGTTAAAAAAAAAATATTCCTAAACAAACCAGCAACCTATGTCACCATTACAAGATACTATGGGAAATATGTGGCAGAGGTTATCCATGTTTCTACTAACCTTGAAGATAAGAAGGAAAAACAAGTTTAGAAACAGATGTAACTGCATGCCGCTCTTTAATTCATCTGGCCCAAGAATGCAGAAGAGCTGATGGTGAACATTTAAAACTGTTGTCATAGAGTCACTCAGCATTTCCAAAAGAGTCCTCCAAATACTACTATTCCACATGATACTGACAGGCATTCTACATATACATACTCACATGGGCAAAATTCCATAGCCAGTGAGTTGGGAAAAACTGGGTTAAGTAAGTATAACAAGTTTCTTTATTGCAGGACTTCTCAGAGCCTTCATCTAACATTAACTTAATGTATGGCATTCTCCAACTGAGTCTTTTCTTAGGTTATTATATGGGACAGATGTTTCATAGAACACATTTTGGGAAACAGTGTTCTAACATCATAATTTTTATTGTGAATATGTTTCTAAAATATGAATTTTGTTAATGTTCTGTTTTTCATGGAAACCTGAATTATTAGGTGTCCCTCACATTCTCTAGAATGATGGGGAAGAACTAAGCTCAATGGTGACCACCAAGTTTCCATAGCTGAGCTCCTGCCTAAGTGAAGTCTCATCATACACACACACATAGATAGTCATGTAAGAGGGCAAAGCAAATATTTAAAGCCGAATCAGGGCACAGTTCTGGAAGCCCCAACTTGCACCACGGGGCTCTGAGAGGTACCTGGATGTTGTAGCAAGCTCGCTGCTGAACATGTTTCTGTGGCTGGACGTCACTCTCCACCCCCAGAGACCCAACGGCGGTCCTTGAGGCACAGGTGTCAAGCATTGAAAACTGAACAGTAGCAAATGGATACCAATCAGAGGGAATTTCTTGGTCTGATCCAAGTTCTAGTTTGTATGACAGACAATGGGGATGATCAGGACCTTGAAAAAAAAATCAAATAGTCAAAAGTATTTCAATGGCCAACTGGATATTTCTCCTAAACATAAAAGGCACTCGTTTCTCTCCTTAATAAGCAATTTCATTAACACTATGGCAGTGGGAATTCCATTTAAGCAACATACCATCAAAATCTACCATTTTGCACTAACTGGGGGAAAGCTATCTGCAATTTTAAGTACTAGCTTTAAAAGAAGTATGACTTTACTACTATATACATATGCATAGATTAACTCCTAAAAATGTTTTTAATTAGAAATATCACTAAGTTTTCTTTAATTAAAAGATAGGAGTAATATTTATATTCAACATACTTATTTGGTTACAGTGTGCTTAGGACTTGTAGAAACCACTTTCTCTTAAATAGACTGAGTAAGCTCTTATAATAATTCTTAATTTATTCATTTTCTTACCACTCTATTTATAATGTGAAAGTAAACTTCAGCCCAGATTAGGTCATATTATTGAAAGAGTCTGATTTTTAAAAGTTGGTGAAATTTTATTACAGAAAATATTCCAGGCCAACAATTTTTTTCAGTAGAACAGATTATTTTTCACTACTGTAATTCTCACTTATCCTTCCAAAACGCTTTGACTGGAACAGATGTACGATGTGGAAATGGGCATATTGGCCTTCAATATTTCAATCTAATATTTATTTTCACTCAATTCAATTTGTCATTTATTGAGCATCAACACTATGGCAGGCTGGGATCTATGCCAGACCCAAGGATATTAGATATACTCAACGATTTAGATGCAGGTCATATAGTGTGTGTGTGTGTGTGTTATAATGGAATAAAAAAATTTTTTCACTGTAATCACTGTAGCAACTTTACAAATGTTCTGTGATTCTGTTGCATTGTTCATAACATCTACATATCCAATGCAGCTGTCTTTACTGAAATAAACGTATGAGATAACAGTAATTTCAAAAGCCAGATTAAATTACTATACCACCAACATAGCTGGAGAAAGAACATTGCTATCAGAACATAGCTTTAGGCACAAAAACAAGAGTTTAAAGGATTTTACTTAATTCTTAAAAGATAAATTGCCTTTCTTCCTTACACCCGGTTTCTTGTAGAGAGACTAATAGAATTCTAAGGCTATAAAAGGCCTTGAAAAGTCATCAATCAATTAACCAACTGATGCTCATTATCTATCTCCACACTTACAGCTAGGGTAGGACAACAGTGGCCTCTCAGGTACTCTAAACACCCTAGAGCACCGCAGGCAAGTGATAACTTCATTCACACACATACCCAGAGACACTCCACACTCCATTACTCTTTCTAGTCTTCTGTCTGCAGTGAGGATATAGTACATTCATTTACACTTAATTCAGGCCCTCTTCAGTCCTGTTATGGCAAAGTGGCTAAAAACACAAACACTAGACCCAGATTGCCCAGAGTCCAATCCCAGCTCTGCTACTTATAGCTAGGTCTTCCTAGACAAGTTGCTTATCTAAGTCTCAGTTCATCCATCTTAAAATAAGGATAATGATGATAACCCAAACCTTATAAAGTTGTCAGGATTAGACAGTTGATACACAATAAAGCACTAGGCCAGTAGTATTGTATAGTAGTATAGGTGGGCTGAACATACACTATTACTTTGCAAAGTGCTATTCAATTATAAATCCAATATTATTATTTAATTACTATAATTTTGCTAATAAAGGGGCTGAATTCTACATGTTTAGAGTTGAAAATGATATTGGAGGTGATCTGATATGCACCTTTTATAGGAAAAAACCTGTTCTCCGAAGTTTTGCAATGAAAATTGGAGAAAAAAAATTAAACCTGAGTTGAAGATCTAGTACTCCAAAAATGTTAGAAACAAAACATTTCTACCAGCTTGTCTTAAAAACTGATAAAAGATCAAAGAGAGCATTATTTTTTCCACAAAGAAAAAAAGTGATTTATTTTGTTGAGTTGCTTTATCAGCTTTTTTATCCGCATAAAAAGCAGTTAGACCAAATTCACAAATTGATTGGCAGAGGCAAATGGTGCAGAAAAACAGAATAGAAACACCAGGAGGCTTTAGTTTTGGGTAAAAACAAACATAAAGTACAAAATAACCTGTCCTCTAGGGGAAAAGTGACACAATTATTTTTTTTTAATCATTTCTCAATGATTCTGTTTGGTAAGAGAAAACAAAATTCTGATCTTATGCTTCTAACATGCAGAATTCTGGTCTTAATCAAGAGTTGCTATGTTTTTGTGCCTTTTATTTTTCAATCACTTTTAAATTGGGGATAAGGTGAACTAGTTATTTTCCAAAATCCATTCCTATTCAAAAGCATGATATGCACACAGCCTAGCATTACCCCTGCAACACTGGAACTTAATGTCATGTGAATTTAGGGTCCCAAAGGTTGCTGTGGATGGTTACCTGCATTCTATGCAAGTGGCACCTCCAAGCCTTTCAGAAAGGAAAGATAGAGGATTGGGCCACCACAAACGACCTAGGGCTGCCACCAAGTGTTCAGGGGACCCAAGTTCAAACATACCAGTGTGTGGAAGGTTTTTACTGTCGACCTGTTGGACACCTGTTTGGAGGAAGGGCTCAGGAGCAAGCAGTCCCCCTGGATAAGACTTGTGGGCTCTAAAGACCTACATGAAGCCTCCACTATATTAACAAGCTGGAAAACAGGTACACAGTGAACGCTAACTAACAGGTGTTGAGACGCTGCTAAACCTAGTGCAGCTGAGTGGCCTTTTCTGGTATTCCGCACCACCAGCGCTAAAACGATTTCTATCATGACTGGAAAACCAGTAGTGTTATCAGGTACTAAACGTCTTATTTCAGAACTCACTTAATCTTCTGGACAGCAAAGTACAAATATAAAATAGCTTTAAAAGAGAGCATTTTTCCTTTCAAGTTTTCTGGCGTATTCTTCCTGGCTTTTGGAAACTCTAAATACTCTACAGTGTTTAATAACACAGTCTCTCTTCAGACGTTGAGCTCCATAAGAACAAGTATCATATCTGTCTCTAGCACAATGTCTGACAGATTTGAGGCTTAACACTTAATTTGTCAAATTCATGAATAAATGAATTTGAGGAAATTTGTGTTATCTCGGTGCTGACCACTAGGGGGCAATCTCGGGCTTTGATAATTATTCTCTCACCCTAACTCCTTTTCTTAGGACCAGGAATGCAAATCACAAAATCTTCTTAGCTCTAGTAGATATCCAGTCCTTCTTGAACCAAAATATCACATATATGAAACTGAACTGTTGAGGGTTGAAGGGTATGAGTTGTAGGAGGATGACACAGATGCAGGGGAAGAGAACCAGTGTGCTGATGACAGAGGGCAAAGAAAAAGAGACAAACTGGGAAGTTAGAGATCGATATAGGTGTTAATTGACCCTCCACCACTTCCATCCCCCTTTCTAATTCTATGCCACATGTATACCTCCTTTGGCTAACCAGCGTCCTCCTTTGTCCTCAATTCTTTTTCTCCCCCTCCCCCAACAAAACCTAAGCTCCTGTAGTCACTCACACCTTAATTTGAATGAAATCTGGGAGCTACCGCCCCAGGCCAAGCTTTGTTGTGAAATGAAAGGCATGCGCACTGTTGCACTGTGGAAGGAACATTAAGCACTGACTAGCCACTCTGCTTGTATTCCGCGGGCCAGCAGCATTGGCATCACCTGAGCACTGGTTAGAAACACGTCCCGGGTCCTACCTGCTGAATCAGAATCTACATTTTAACAAGGTGATTCATGGGCTGGCAAAAGTTTGAGAAAGATTTCCTCTCTGCCCCAGCCTTACTCCTTCCGTGCCACTTCCCAGGAGAGAAATCAGGCAGTGACCTGCCCGGCTCCCTCCCACCTTCTGCATCATCCTCCCCAGCCCATAGTGGAGCAGCCTTGGGACAGGGCCCTGTGAGCCCAGAAATGTCCCAAGCCCGGCTCAGGGCTGTGCCCTGCCCTGTGGGCTCCACCCGACACAGCCCCATTGCCTTTTCCCTGGGCTTTCTCTTTGCCCACAGACTTGATCTCAACAAAGCTGCCTTGGTCCCAAAGGATTGATTCAGTGAATTATCACCATATAATTGAAATACTTGTGAAACGTTGTTCTGTGCGGGCCTGGTGGTATGACAGTCTTCCAAGAATAATTCCTGAAGGCCAAGATCCAGTCCAACCAGCTTCTCTGGGAATGTCCATTCTTGTAATTGTTCTTGGTGAGCTCAACAGCCAGTAAATGCCGCTGGGAGGGCGATAACAGAGCTCTAGAAGACACAGGGACACACGGAGCAGAGAGGAACGATCTCTGCCTAGGGACCACCACAGGTTTCATAGGAGAGCAACCAGGTAGTGAGTTCTCAATCCTGGCTGCCTGGGAGGGCCTTTACAAACACCAGGACCTGGGCCTAACCCCCCGAAGAGAGTCTGATTGGTAGGCCATGGGGCCTAAACATGGGTAGTTTTTGAGGCTTTAATGATTCTAACACGCAGCCAGGGCTGGGAAACAGATTTTAAAAGGATGTGTGATGAGAGGATCCCAGGCTGTCTCAGCTAACGGCACCATCGCCCACCTATTTGCCAAAGCCAGAGCCCCTGACACATCCCATCCCCTCCCTTTCCCTCATGCCCAGTCTGTTGGGACAGACTCCTCTGAATTGGGACACCTCTGAATTTCCTCGTCCTTCCCTCACTTCCCACTGCCACTGCCCTTGCTCAGCACCTCTCACCTCCTCCCAGCCTGTGTCTATAATCTACTCCTAAATCTCTCCTCTATGCTGCCCTGCATGCCTGCCTTTCAGAAACAAGGTATGATTCTGTCTCAGTCAAGCCTGAAAACACTCCGAGTCCCTGAAGACAAACTCTACACCCACAGCCTGCTCACAAGGTCTTCATACGCTTCTTTCTTCCCTCCCCACTCTCTCAGTCCCAAAATGTAGGGAGCATCCCCCACCCACACGCCTGTGGTTCTGCTGTTTCTGTCCCTGATGGAACCCTGATGATTCTTCCATGCCAGCATTGACCATCAACTCTGCAACAAAGCCCTCCCTGGAACCCAGGTAGTTTACCACCCCTATCTCTAGGATCCCTGTATGTTTGTACAAGCCTGGAACAAAGCACTTTTCCATAGGGCATTTGGATAGATGCTTCTGGATTTGTCTCACCTACTAGACTGGTAAGTTTCTGGAGAGCAGGGATCATGTTTGTGTCTGTATCTTCCAAGCACCCATCTAGAGGAAATTTAGTGGGTATTTGTGGAGTGAATGAGCGAGCCCTCTTCTCAATAAATTCTTGTTGATTGAATCAGTTCACTATGCCATTAACTCTGGGAAAATGCAGTGTTATAAACAGGATCATGTTCACAAGAAGCTTTATACATTGCTCCACTTGCAAAATCAGAAAAGCTGATTGGTGTTTCTCAGTTTGAAGAGTAAGTGATGTTGCCCTGGCCAGGTCTCCTTCTGGGCCTCCTAGAGCACCTGCATTCCAGCCTCCCTGCCTTTCTTTTCCTTTTTGTTTAGCAAAATAAAAGCCAATATCCTCATTTTGTCGAACCCCTCTAAGCTAAAAGTAGAACAAATAACTTTTAGAACAGATCGTTTGGAACCTTGTACTCAAGATCTCAAAACTCATTTTCACGGCATGAAGATAGTCTGCAAATGGTTACACTCACCTTCCCAGCCAAGTTACAGAAGAAGGCAGGCAATACTATCTCTGTGAATTATGTCACAGGAGATACGGATGTTCCCATCACACTGGAGCTGACCAGGGGTGCTGCACTTTGTGACCATCACCACTTCGCCCTGAGTCTGAGCTACCCTCACTATTGTGGGTGCAGAACATAACTAATGTGAGTCCTGAGAACACTGTTGGGTGGATCTTTGTACTAATGAAGAAGACTGTGAGTGTCAGGGAGGACAACAGTGCAGGGACTTCCCTTCTGCCCAGAGGCCTGAGGCTTCTCAGCCCACCAGGCCTGTGTCTCTCACCTGCTGGACCCTGTCCATAGCTCAAGCTCCAATCAGCTGACAGATGTTAAGTCAGCAAACTGCCAGTCACGGACAAGGTGGTCCCGTGGCCTTCAGGGTGCACTCCATGCCTCAAGTCCACTGTAGTCAGGGGCTTACTCTTGCCACTCTAGAACATCACAGTGTTCCTCACCCTGGCTACACATTAGGTTCACCTGGGGAGCTCTTAAAACATGCTGGTACGTGGGCCCCTTCCCCAGAGATTCTGATTTAATTGGCATGGAGTGGAGCCTGAACATCAAGATTATCTAAAAGCTGTGAGGCTATTTTAATATACAGTCAGTTGTAAAAAATACTGCTATAGGGCCATCCCAAATAAAAATCCTCCTTCCAAAGTCCACAGCCTGGAGGGGCCTAAGATGAGCTTAAATTTCCCTGAACGACTAAAGCAGCTGTGAGTTATTTGGAAACAGGGACCAGATCTCATTCCTCTTTATCCCCAGCACTCGATGGGGCACTCGGTACACAGTAAGTGCTCTTAAAGGATTGGTTGAATAAATAAATACATGCATCAATTTAGATCCCCCAAACCTGCCCCCAATTTACCTCTATAGGCCTGCTAGAAAAAACTCAACCAAAACAGGGAACAGCTCTAATTTCAAATTTTGCTCTCTTACTTTATTATGCCCACTACTAACTTACTATTCTAAAAGAAATGTGGTACTAGAACTGTCTCTTCAAAGTTCTGAACTCCTAGATTGTTTTCTTAGCAAAATTTTAGAAAAAAATTAACTTGTTTTTAACACTTAGGTTGTGTCTACCCAATTCTAAAACAACCAGCTGAGATGGTCAAATGAGTAATTCAGCCAAAAAAATCACTTTGATTAAAAATAAAAGGCAATCCACCGGGTGTGGTGGCTCACGCCTATAATCTGCCTGTAACCCTAGCACTCTGGAAGGCCGAGGTGGGAGGATCACTTGAACTCAGGAGTTTGAGACCAGCCTGAGCAAAAGTGAGACCCCAACTCTACTAAAAATAGAAAAAAACTAGCCAGGCGTGGTGGTGCTTGCCTAGAGTCCCAGCTACTCGGGAGGCTGAGGCAGGAGGACCACTTGAGTCCAGGAGTTTGAGGTTGCTGTGAGCTAGGCTGACACCATAGCACTCTAGCCCGGGCAACAGAGTGAGACTCTGTCTCAAAAAAATAAAAATTAAAAAAAAAATTAAAGGCAGTCTTATTTCAAAGAGCAAGAAGCTAAACCTAAGGAGGAAGCAGTACTGGCTGGGAATACAAAAAAGCTGAGATATATTCATGGATGACAGATCTTTAAGGGGTAATTAGAGAATCTAACCTATGTTAAAAACATTTTTAAGAGTTGAGGTTGATGGGTTAATCTCAACAAGCCCAACCACAGGTGTCTACGAATTTTTCCTCAGTGCCACCAACCACAACAAATTCCCAGCCTAGGATGGTATTTCTTATAATATTAAAAAAATGTAAAAAGTTAAACTTATCTGGTAGAAATAGGTGCAAGAGGAAACAAATAAACCAGCTATTTGGCTTAATGTCCCCTCTCCCACCTGTCTATGTCAGTGTGACCTCAGCTAACAAGTCACCATCTGTCTCTGCCTAGTTTCAACCCAAGGAGGAGGAAGCTGAAAACAGCTTAAACTATTTCCTATGAAAATCAAACTGGGGTGTTGAATATTTACTTGAATTTTTGTCTGGAAGCCGATCTATCTTCCATACCACCGCCCGGTAGGCACTTTCATATTTTGCTGACCCCACAGTGACCTGAATGACAGGTTCAGATTCAGGCTCATGGAAACTCCCCAGACATGCCCGGCGGTTCATTTTGGCTTTCAGGGACTTCTGCCTCTGGAAGTTCATGGTCCAGAGGGCTTTGATCCACTGTGATGGGACGGGAAAGTGTATCATTATATTGTCACAGGACCTCAAGGAACCAGTGTGAGATGGCCCCTGAGCCAACGGGGCCATGTTGACGAAGGCCTGAAGTTCCACATATGCCCCCTGGACAACCACTACAGACTTCACAGAAAAGGGAAGGTCGTCCCCATGATACAAAGTCTTAAAACGCATCAGCTCAAACCTGCAGGCATCCAGGGGTACAAACTTGATGATTCTTGATTGCTCAAATTCTTGTGCTTTCACACACTTGTGAAAATGGTAGTCGAGAATATCAATCCCCTTCTTTTCTGGGTCTTTTTCAAAATAGCATGCATCTCGCTTCTGCAGCTCAAGGTCATTCAAGGTTAAAAAGCATTCCATGTTCCCATTCAGGAAGCAGAGGCACCAGATTTGAGTCATCACAGCACTTTCAACCAATTTTCCTTCTTCTTTTGTGACTTTACCCCAAAAGTTATCCACAATTTCCAAGGAAATTTCTTGCTCCTCGTAGTTCTTTTTTGGTTTTGAAACAGCTGGCAGCTTCACCAGCTCCTCCTCCACAGTAGTCAGAAAGTCGAGGAAGTCGTGGTACTCTGTGGACCCTAACTTCAGCATCTGTTCTATGTCTGGCTCATGAACTACTTCTGTCTTAGAATGGTATTTCCTTTTTTCTGTGTAAGACACATGTTCAATCTTCACAGTATGGATTTTTCCTGCCACACTAAAGTTCTCAACTTTGGGTTCAGAAAGCCTGCAATGTGGATCAAGCTGTAACTCCTTAAATGGTTTCTCTAAGCCCTGTTCATAATACATTTGCAAAATTCCTCCAGGTAAAACTTTCAGAAAAATTGGTCCCCATTGCCGGGAAGACATCATGTTCTTCTTCTCAGGAATTCTCAGCATGAAAGACCATCCAGCTTTTGGCTGACTCCTGAAGAGCGCTTGGGGGACAAAGGAAGAGACAGTGTCTTCAGCACACAGACATTGCATAGACAGGTTTCCAAGTGGGTCTTGGTTCTCAGCTGACTGTAGATGTTCAAGCTTCTCACAGATATAGTTGAGTGAACATTTATTTAGACTTTTTTGATCAATTGGTATCTCCTTGTCTCTTGATGAGAATATCTTTCTGCTTCCTGGGGGGTCAAAAGTGAACTGGGAAGCACTGCCTTCATCTTTCCAAAATGGACTTGAAAAAGCCCAGTCCTCCCGAAAATACTGAAAGTGGGGAGCATCATCACTTGGGAACCCTCGGCTTTCAGCCTGGTGAGGGCTGATTTCATCTGGAAGACCAGTACATGAGTGGTCACTGGGTAAGAAAGCATGGGATAAGCAGGTAGGTTTAGTAGGCGATAAGGAGGAACCTACTCCTGGTGTTGTGAGTGGGCTGTTTGAAGATGATTCTGGAATAGGATAAAGCACATGAGTCCCTGCTTTGGGGATGCCAGGAATACCTGGGAAGTCTTTGGTAGGTGTAGAAAGAGGAGAGTTACTTGGAGGCCCTGGACTGAAGTAAAAGTCTATGATGGGAGAGGAGAGAGGGGTGCTGCTGGTAGAGGAAGATCCACTGGGAAATTCCTTGAGGCCAGAAAGGTTCAGCTTAAGTCCATTTGGTCTACAGACACCTTGATTCTCCAAAGGCAAATTCTTTGACTTTTGAGAAGACTGGAAACCGGGATCATCATCAAAGGTAACCCAGTTGCCTGGGTTTGTGGAGCACATCTTTGGGATCAGATTGTGGTCTTGTCAAGGAATCAAATATGTTGTCTCTGTTAAAGAAAAGAGAGAAAATAGGAATATAAAATGAAGAGAAAAAACAAGTTACTAGAGGTCTTTAGTTCTGAGAGATACTTGGATTTAAAAGCATCCAGATGTACAGATTAACTGAGTTCAAAGAAATGCTTAAAAACTTAACCCTTTTGATGGCTGAGTAGATAAAAAAAAAAAGCAAACAAGACCCAACTATATGCTGTCTACAAGAGACTCAGTTTAGATTTAAGGACACACATAGGATGAAAGCGAAAGGATGGAAAGTGATTCCTTGCAAATGGATGCCACAAGAGACCAGAGGTGGCCATATTTATATGAGACAAAATAAACTTTAAGTCAAAAACTGTCACAAGAAACAAAGAAGGACATTGTATAATAATAAAAGGGTTAATTCACCAGGAAGATGTAACAATTGTAAATATATGTGAACCCAACATCAGAGCACCCAAATACATGAAGCAAACATTGACAGAACTAAAGGAAGAAATAAATACCCATACAATAATAGTACAAGATTTTAATACCTTACTTTCAATAATAGAACATCAAGACAGAAGACCAATAAAGAAACAGAAGACTTGAACAACACCCTAGACCTAATGGCCCAGCCATATATGTACAGAACATTCTACCCAACAGCAGCAAAACATATATTCTTCCCAAGTGCACACAGAACAAGTCTGAAAAAATTTAAGAAGATTGAAATCATACAAGTATCTTTTATAACCATGGTGGAATAAAACTAGAAATCAATAGCAGAATGAAAACTGAAAAATTCACAAATATGTGAAATTTAAACAAAATATACTTGAACAACCAATGAGTCAAAGAAGAAATAAAAAAGGAAATTATAAGATATCTTGAGATAAATGAAAATGAAAACACAGCACACCAAAACTTATGGGATGCAGAAAAAGCAGTACTAAGAGAGTTTAAAGTTGAGTAAACATTTATTTAGGCTTTTTTTGCCTAAAAGCCTAAAAAGAAGAAAGACTTCAAAAAAAAAAAAACCCTAACTTTATACTTTAAGGAACTAGAAAAAGAAAAATGAACCAAGCCAAGTTAGCAGAAGAAAAGAAATAAGAAAGACTAGAGTAAAAATAAATGAAATAGAGAATAGAAAAACAATAGAAAAAATCAATGAAACTGAGAGTCATTACAACTGATGCCACAGAAATAAAAAGGATTATAAGGCACTACCGTGAACAATTATATACCAACAAATTGGATAACTTAGAAGAAATGGATAAATTCCTAGAAACATAGAATCTACCAAGACTGAATCATAAAAAAAAGTAGAAAATAGGAACAGATCTATAATTAGTAAACAGATTGAATTAGTAATCAAAAACCTACAACAAAGAAAAGCCCAGATCATCCTGGCTTCACAGCTAAATTCTACCAAACATTCAAAAAGTTAACATTAATCCTTTTCAAACTCTTCCAAAAAACTGAAGAGGAGGGAAAACTTCTAAACTCATTTTATAAGGCCAGCATCACCCAGATAACAAAAGCCATACAAAGACGCTATAAGAAAAGAAAACTACAGGCCAATATCCCCTAATCAATATAAATGCAAAAATCTTCAACAAAATACCAGCAAACAAAATTCGACAGCACATTAAAAGATTCCTATACCATAAGCAAATGGGATTTATCTCTGAAATGCAAATATGGTTCAACATATGTAAATCAATCAATGTGATACACTATGTTAACAGAATAAGGAATAAAATTCGTAAAACTATCTGAATAGATGCAGAAAAGGCATTGGAAAAATTCAGCATCCTTTCATGACAAAAACACTCAACAAACTATAAATAAAAGGAAATTACCTCAACATAATTTCCATATATGAAAAGCCCACAGCTAACATCATACTTTATAGTGAAAGCCTGAAAGATTTCCTCTAAGATTAGAAACAAGGCAAGGATGCCCACTCCTGCCACTTCCAACATAGTACTGGAATTCCTAGCTAAGGCAATTAGGCAAGAAAAAATAAATAAATAGAAGGCATCCAAATAAAAAAGAAAGAAATAAAAGTATCTCTGTTTACAGATGACATAATCTTATATGTAGAAAACCCTAACACACACACACACACACAAATCTGTTAGGACTAACGGATAAATTCTGCAAAGTTGTAAGATATAAATTATATAAAAATCACCTTTGTTTCTATATACTAACAAAAAATTAACCAAAAAAGGAAATTAAGAAAACAATCCCATTTACAATAACACCAAAAAGAATAAAATACTTAGGAATAAACATAAGCCAGAAGGCAAAAGACTAGTACATTGAAAACTACAAAACATCACTGAAAAATTTAAAAAGACACGAGTAAGTATAAAGACATCCCTTATTCATAGATTGGGGACTCAGTATTGCTAAAATGTCCATACTACCCAAAGCAATCTACAGATTCAATGTAATTCCTATGGAAACCCCAATGGCATTTTTCTCCAAAATAAAAAAAAATCTTACAATTCATATGGAACCACAAAAGACCCCAAATAGCCAACTTGAGAAAGAAGAACAAAACCAGAGGCCTCACACTTTTTTACTTCAAAATATATTACAAAGCTGTGGTAATCAAAACAGTATGGCAACTGGAATAAAGACAGATGTAGAGATGACTAGAACATAATACAGAGCTCAGAAACAAATCCACATTCAAATATATGGTTAAATGATCCTCAACAAGAGTGCCAAGATTATACAACAGCGAAAAGATAGTCCCTTCCTTAATGGTGTTGGAAAAACTGGATATCCACATGCAAAAGAATGATATTTGATCCTTATCTTACACCATACACAAAACTCAACTCAAAATACATAAAAAACTTAAACATAAGACCTGAAATTATAAAACTCCTGGAAGAAAACATAACGGAACATTTTCACAACATTGGTCTTAGCAATGATTTCTTGTATGTGACACCAAATCACAGGCAACAAAAGCTAAAATAAGTGGGACTATATCAAACTAAAAAGCTCTGCACAGCAAAGGAAACAATCAACAGAGTAAAAAAGGCAATATACAGAATGGGAGAAAATATTTGCAAACCATATGTCTAATAAGGGGTTAATATCCAAAATATGTAAGGAACTCAAACAACTCAACAGCAAGGAAATAAAAATCCTGATTAAAAAACAGGCAGAGGACCTAAATAGACATTTCTCCAAAAAGACATACAAATGGCCAAAAGGTATATATGAAAAGATGCTCAACACCACTAATCATCAGAGAAATGCAAATCAAAACCACAATGAGGCCGGGCGCGGTGGCT
>VBSM01002608.1:137465595-137492211 GCA_008086735.1 Cheirogaleus medius
AAAACCACAATGAGATATCAGCTCACACCTATTAGAATAGCCATTATTTGAAAGAAAAAAAAGAAAATAACAAATTTTGGCAGGATTGAGAGAAATTTGAACCCTGTACACTGTTGGTGAGAATGTAAAATGGTGTAGCCACTATAGAAAACAGTATGGAGATTCCTCAAAAAATTAATAATGGAATTACCATATGATCAAACAATCCCACTTCTGGATATTTAAACAAAAGAACTGAAAAAAGGATCTTGAAGAGGTATTTGAATTCCCATCCTCCTTGCACCATTATTCACAATAGCCACCAGACAGAAACAACCTAAATGTCCATTGATGGATGAATGGACAAAGAAAATGTAGCATATTCATACAATGGAATATTATTCAGTCTTAAAAAAGAAGGAAATTCCTTTTTAAGAAATTTAATATGTTACAACATTAATGAACCTTGAGCACATTATGCTAAGGGAAATAAGCCAGTCAGAGAAAGACAGATACTACATGACTCCACTTATATGAAGTATCTAAAGTACTGAGACTAACAAAGCAAAAAGTAAAATGATGACTGCCAAAAGCTGGCAATCAGATGGGGCGTTGCTGTTCAGTGAGTACAGAGTTTCAGTCATGCAAGATGAAAAAATTGTAGAAGTCTGTACAATAATGTGCATATAGTTAATAATATTGTACTGTATACTTAGAAATTTGTAAAAGGGTAGATCTCAAGTTATGTGGGGTTTTTTTTACCAAAATTGAAAAAACTGTAATACTTTTGAATCAATTCAATAAATCTTTATTTGAGTGATGACTATGTAGCCAGACCTTGTTAGTGCTATGGAAAATACAGGAGGAGAAGATTTTAAAAACCCAATTTATAATAAATTTATAACCCAAATTATAATTGGGTCTTTTTAAAAACTCAATTTATAATAAATTTTAAAAGCCCAAAAATGTGCATAGTTTACAACTTAGAAACATTTTCAAATTCACTATCTCATTTATCAAAATGACCCCACGATTCCTGTTTCATAGCTGAGATTACTTGGGTTTAAGTTCATTGCCTAAAGTCATTCAGCCAGTAAGAGGCAGAACCAGGATCATATTTTATAATGGCTTTATTGAGATATAATTAAAATACCATAAAATTTACCCTTTTAAGAAAAGTGTACAACTCAGTGATTTTTTAGTATATAAGAAAGTTGTGCAAACATCACAACTATCTAATTCCAGAACATTCTTATCACCCCAAAAATAAACCCTGTACCCCATTCTCCCTTTCCTCCAGGCCTTAGAAACCACTATACTTTCTCTCTCCATGAATTTGACTAATCTGGACATTTCCTATAAATGGAATTATAGAATATATGGCCATTTGTGGCTGCCTTCTTTCACCTAGTTTAATGTTTTCAAGATTCATCCATGTTGTAGAATGTATCAGTGCTTCATTCCTTTTTCTAGCTGGATAATATTCTATTATGTGGATATATCACATTTTGTTTATCTATTCATTAGCTGATAGACTTTTGGTTTGTTTCCACTTTTTAGCTATTTTGAATACTACTATGAATATTTGTGTATAAGTTATGTGTGATCATTTTCCTTGGGTATATACCTAGATGTGGAAAAAAATCAGGATTTGAACACAAGTCACTTTAGCCCAATCTGATACAACATAAATTATCAAAATTATTCTAATGACACCAGAGGCAATGAACTATACAGACCACAGCACTCACATGTGGCTCGGGTCACCTGAATGCTGGGCACTGCTCTGTCACTCACTAGCTGTGTGCACAGCCTCTCCAGACATTCTGTGATTATACTAGAATGATCTCTGGGATCCTTCCAACTCTAAGACAATTTTATGGTGATCGACATCCGATGAAAAATTTTTTCAAAAGCAGAAATTGTATTACCACTAAGTACATGGGCCTTAGTGCTGGGATTTTTAACCAAATGTTCAAACTGACAAAACTCCATGAGATCCACTGATGTGAAAACTCAAAACCTGCTGGAATAATGCCCATGGGAAAGGCTTATTTTTCTCCCTCCAGCCTGTCTTCTTGCCTCCCCTTGTGGATAATGAAGGTTTAACCAATGCAATCACTCAAGTTTGGAAAAGAGCCAACACAAAGAGTGAGAGGGCCTGGGGCTCCACCAGGGACAGAGAGCAGCAGTGTTGTCATTTGCTGCATCCACACATTCCTGAGGGCACAAAAACACACGGTGGAGCAGCAGCCCAGGCTCGCTGGCTCTCTGGAGGCCATTTCACTGTCACTGCCCTTAGGCTGAAGTCACCATAAAGCACTTTCCCTCAGAGCAGGGTTTCGAGGGGACCTGCCAGGAGGCTCAGAGGCAGGAAATCAGCAGCAGTATCTCTTGATCCATCCCCATCTCACCCTCTTCAGAAGGAATCCAGCAAAAATAACTCCTCAGGTAGGGTGAGAGATCATAATAATATTTACTTTAGTTGGGTTTATTAAAAAAGAAAGAAACAAAAGAAGACCAAGAGAAGAAATAATTCAGCTTCAGACTGAATCCTATTCTGACCTATGCCAAACATTTTGCCTGGTCACTTTTCCCTTGGTAACTTCAAAATTTGGAAGAGTGGTGTTGGTTTCTTCAGTTTTGGCTTATTTAGAGACAAAAATTGATTTCCATAAGCAAGACAAAAGAAATCAAGTTCATTACTTTGTAAGTGGCCCTGAATTTTTTTTTAAATCTTCTACCTTGAACCCAAAATCTATACACAGTGCACTCCTATCCCCCACTCTCCGCCCATCAACCCCGTGAAGGACTCTTCCACAGGAGGCACTTGGCAAATGTGATATGAGTTTAATTCAACCAAACAGAATTTTGTATTGTGCCCAATAGGAACCCGAACCTTTGTCCCTGTTTAAAAGGCAGGAGTTGGAGGCTGTTCTGGAATCAGCAGCGTAGGCTCTAGTTCCCCGTGGTCAGGGTAAGGCTTGTTTCCCACTGTGCTCCTCTTTCTCCCCTTGTCTATCCTTGCTGCCTTTCATTATCAATCCTCTTTACTCATTTCCATTTTCTTGCCTCTTTCATCCCCTGCCTCTATATGATCTCACCTTTTCATTCTGGTCTCAGAGCCCCCATTAGTCAGCTGGCCCAAAGTCAACAACTAGGACCAATTTCATCGAGGCTTCCTTCCCTGTCCTTCCTCCTAATCCTCTCACAGGGAAAAGGGGCCACACCCAGTCCAGAGCCCTGGTCTGTCAGAAGCCAAGGAGGAGGAGAAAGCTCAGGGAAGTCCAGATGCATCTTCCTTCAGTCCTCTGCCCCTTCTCCCCACCTGCTTCAAGACATCGGAATCCAAAAGCATTCAAGCAGCAGCATCTATTTAACCTCAGGTTTGTTTTGTTTTGGTTTGTTTTTTTCCTGCATTGCAAGGAGGGTCGGTCTAGATATGTACCTGTGCCTCCCAGAGGGCCCTTTCACAGGCAAGATCTCATGCAAACTGCACGACTATCCAGAGCAGACCACAGCTTCTGGGCACTTTCCCCAAAATCTAGAATCCAGTGAGTGCAGAGCCGGGAATCCAGGACTCCAAGCGCCAAGTCCCCAGCTGCCTTCCTCTGAAACAAAGATTCCTCCAGGCGGATTCCCTGGCCTTTTCCTCAGCTGCGGATTCCACCCCACCCTGTGTGCCCCAAACCTTTCAGAGCTCTGTTTTCAGTGAATCTGCATTACCCTGTAAACTCCTACAAGACAATTCCACCCAAAATTCAGAGATAGGGCAAGACACCAAGCCTATGAATGAGAGACAGGTAGAAAAGGAAAATGTATTATGGTGCAAATTTCTAGAAATCCATTTCTGAGGTTTGAAGGTTTCTAGGGAAGTGTTGATTTCCTCTTCAGATTATTAGACATGTTTTTCAGCTGACAATTTTCAAAGCACTAAAATCAAGAACAAATTAAAAGTACACACACATGTATATTCACACTGGGAAACAGTGGTTTTCAAACTTATACCCCAGCACGTGTGACAGATGGCAATCAGAAGCCTAGCCATGCTCTTGGATGTGCCCAGAGTTGAGCAATAGCCATATTTAGGGAAACCCTAAAGGAATTAATTGTCCCCACCATTCTAAATTGTGGGTCCACAACAGCAGGGTGCGGAGCCACAGCAAACGTGAACAAAAGCTGCACGTACAATTCCTACACGCCACCCCTTTCTCCTGTGTAAGAAATCATATTGGAATTCTTGTAAGAGTATAATGGAGATTATCATGAGTTGACTCTAAATTGTTTAAAAATAAATCTTTCACAAACAGCAATGCCTTAAATATTAACACAGGTCAAGTATTCCTAATCCAAAAATCCAAAATCTGAAATGCTTCAAAATTCAAAACTTTTTAAAGGCCAACATGACATGCAAAGGAAATCCTTTTTGGTGCATTTTTGACTTGAGAATGCAAATATTTCAAAATCCAAAAAAAATCCAAAACCCAAAACACTTCTGGTCCAAGCATTTTGGATAAGGGATACCCAACTTTTGATACTATTGCAAATTATTCACAACGAGCCTTATGAATCAGAAGCACTAGTATGGAAAAAAGGAGTCACCAAAAGAATTTAGGGATAAAAACTTTCAAGTTATCATAGAAAAAATTCATACATTCTTTGAGAGACAGAGTGAAACGTTTACAAGGAGGGATCATGTCTCATTCATTAGGGCATTTTTCACATTGCCTACAAATGCCTGACATAAATAATGCACAGTTCAGCAAATTTTCAACTGAATAATTTAAAAATGGTCTTTTCACTTTTCCATAAAGTATATCTCTATATTTCCCTCCCCAGTTCAAAGAATCACTGAATTTTAGAGTTAGGAAGATGGAGGTATTCTGTTCAATTAACCACACTAACAAACATGTATCAAATATTATGTGCACATGGTATGCAAAGGGCTATATATGCATCTCATTTAATACTGACAACCTCATCAGGTAATATTATCATCATTTTGTAGAAGAGGAAAATAAAGTACAGAGAGGTTAAGCTACTTGCCTAAAGTTGCCCAGCAAACAACAGGCAGAACCTAGACTATGACCAGGTCTGTCTGATGCCAAAGTCCACCACCCCAGAGGTCTAGAGAGACTTCACTGGTGTCAGGTGTCCTGCTTTTTCTGAGTACTTTCCACCACCCCACCCTTCACTAAGGAAATGGCACCAGGGTATAGCCAACATTTCCTAGAGCCAAGAATTCCCTAAATTGGAAGGATGCTATTCTCCCCTGAGAAGAACCTGGTTTTCCACCGAGGCCACCACATGTATCTGCTCCTTGGACATCAAACTGTGGGAAAAGCATACTCTGGGAACTTTTCCCCAAGGTTGCTCAAGCACAAACAATAGCTCAGTATCAATTTGGGTCATTGCTGAGAATAGCTTTCATAACTCAGCCTGTCCTATTTCCTGCCCCTTCTTGAATGCATCAACTGGCCATCCTGCCCTTAGTGATGAACAATTTTTCAGAATTGTCTAACAAATATATTTAGGGGTCCCCCTCTCTTCTAGTGGCAATCTTAGTATACCGCCCAATTCTCCAAGCTTTGTGTAACTCCCTGCAAAGTCCTCTCTCCTACCATCTCCCTGCCCGCCTCTATTCTCAAGGGTGTGCTTCCACTGTTCTTTGCAGTTTTCCTTTGCTTTCAAATGAAATGTAAACATGAAGTTCTACCTTCTCCTGCAGATTGTAGAGATCAGATTAGATGCATTTGCTTGGCGAAGCAGCATTCCAGGTCATTTGCAGCTGAAGACTTTGTGTCCTCTTTGGTGTATATCTGTGGAGAAAAACACCCTCCAATATGGTCCCTAATGTCTGGCTTCTCTGAATCTGTCAGATGTCAGCAGAGGACTGATACTGAGGAGGTAACAGCACCGAGGAACACATCACCAACACCTATCAGTAGCCTTCTAGTACCAGCCCCAACCAAACTGTCACTGTCGCCAGTTCCTACTGGAGCCTCAGGAACACATCTGGACTCCCAGGAACACCCTCCCCTTTGCAGAGGGCTGAATTGACTCCTTTATGCCTGTGACTTTTTTGCTCTGTAACAATGCTGCATAATCTAGAGAAAGAATGTCTTAATGTCAGTATCTGTGCAGTTTCATTGGCTGTTCCCCAAATAAGGAATTCTCAGACTCCCTGAAGCGCCAGGCTTCTCAAGAGCAACACTGTAACCAGACGGGAGCTGCCTTTGCAAAGCCTCATTCTTGTTTTGTGTGGTTGGAGGTCTGCAATCTCATGACCCTCAATGCTATTCCAGAATGTATATCCTGGAAACAAAGCCAAAGTCAAGGACAGGCCAGTGTGTAAAAATGCATGCATGAAGAATTCTCTTAAAGGTTTGCTACGACAGTGTTTAAGATACCACTTCTATAAAAGTTTTCCCTTTAAAGGGGAAACTCAAAGTTTGAGATAAAAAGGAATCATAAGATAACACAAAACCTTAAGGAAAATGAAAAAGCTTTATTCACATCTTAGGTCACAGGAGAAGTTCCCACAGGCTGCATGAACCATATTATTAGCACTTATGTTCTGCAGCTCATAATACTCAATCACAAACATGTGTGGTATTTAGTTCAGCTATGTGACAGGAAATAACATTTGTAAAATATTAAACCACAGCAAAAATCTACCCATGCCTTCAAATATTATCAGCATTGATTCCAGCTCAACTCTCCAACCCTGCCCCTCCCCTGTGGCATTTAACCTTCACTTTTCCAGCATGAATTTGGGTCCTGGCTATTTTTTTAACCTTGTTTTAATAATCTATTCATTTCCTAAATTTAGAGAATAGTGACGAGGATTCTCTCTTGACCAAACTCTAGCCAGGCTCAGAGCCTGCTTCTTGAATACGCCTTTCAACTTCAGCCTATAAAGCCTTGAAAAAACACTACTATAGTTTCTGATGGCTCAAGGTCACATCCCTAGGATGACGGTAGCCCCTCCTTAAAGTGCCTGTTTGGAAAAACTCAAGGCTGCCTAAAGAATTTACTGTTTCATTTTAATCAACACCTGGGTCCCTGGGTCCCAGATTCGGTGAAAAGGTAGGAGCCTAACTTCCATAAATGTCAGTTTGCAAACCCAGATGGGTTTCACATGGACCAGCCCCCTTTCTGACTTTTTCTAAGTTTTCACTTCCCCGACTCTATTGATCTCATTCTGTCTTTAAAATACCCAAGACACTTCTGTACAAATCAAAGTTGAGGTCAGTTCACAGTGGACTCTTTTCCCTATTGCAACAGCTAAGAACAATTAAAACATGTTCTCATCACTTTAACTACTGTCCAGCTGTGTTTATCTTTGACAGCAGAATGAACAGATACCAACCCAAACTGGCCAGTCCCAGGAAATGGCCGTTACATGAACAAAGAAAAGATTTGGAGTTGGGTAGGCATTCTGATTTTAGAATTTTATTCTTATTATCATGACATTTTTACAAATCCATACCATATTTATGTCACTGTCATAGAGGCTATAGAAATTTGCTAAGCAGAGGACTCAGTTTCCTCATCTGTAAAATAGTGATATTAATATTTACCTCATATGTAAATTGCCTCATAGGAGGTACTCAATATATGTTAGTCTTCCTTTCTTTTCCTCTCCCTTTTTGTTTCTCCTCTGTCCCTACTCTAGCCTTTGGAACACATACTTTCAACTAGTTAGGGGGAAACTAAGAAGCCCTAACTCTGGAGTTTACCATCAGGGCAACTTGTTATGACTCCTTTTCTAGAACTGTCTCCATTCTGCCTAACTTCCTTGGGGATCTAATCGTGTAGTTCCTGCCTTAGTCCCTGTGCCTGATTCCCTGCTCAGGGATTCTCCTTTGTTATGAGTTGAATGTTTGTGTCCCCACAAAATTCATATGTTGAAACTCTAATCCCAATGCGATGGCATTCAGAGGTGGGGCCTTTGGAAGGTGATTAGGCCACAGGGGTGGAACCCTCATGAATGGAGTTAGTGCCCTTATAAGAAGAGGCCAGAGGGAGTTAGCTCATTCTCTTTCTGCCATGTGAGGATACAATGAGAAACTGGCAAGCTCTGCAACCCGAAAGAGAGCCCTCACTGGAACCCAACCATGCTGGCATCCTGATCTCAGACCTCCAGCTCCCAGAACTGTAAGAAATACATTTCTGCTGTTTATAAGCCTCTCAGTCTATAGTATTTTGTGATAGCAGCTCGAACTAAGACATCCTTGAAGAGAGCACCTCCCAAATGGAGAAAAGTTAATAGGTGTGGGGAGAAAAGACCCATAGTCAAATGCATTTGAGAAATCCTGGTTAAAAAGGTTTACAGGTCTCTTCATGGCAAGCCTTCCCAGAGCCTGTAGGCCTTAGGGCCTCTAGGAGGAGGGAGAAACAGGCAGCTTTCCTTCAGAACCCCATGGAGGGTGTGCCTCTGAACACTGCGGAGCATGAGAAAGATGAAAGTACCCAGGGCCTATGGAACACTCGGAGCACCTTTAACTCTGGAGCCTCAGCCTTTCCGTTCTGTTGCCAGCCTCTCTGCTATGGCCATGAGGATTGGCTCTGGGCCCCTAGCAGCTTCTTTGACCCTTCCCCTAGCAGGGTCTTAGCATTGCTCTCAGGACAAGCTGCAGGCACAGGTTCTTTCCTGGGACACCAGCAGTCCTCTTAGGAGGCCATCCCTGCCCTTGCTTTCCCCAAGAGGGGACCAACAAGCTTCCATGTGGGCCAGGGTTGGACCAAACTCTGCCTTTAACCTCAGCAAGCCATGAGGGCTGTCTTCCCCACAACATCCTCGGCAGCATTTGGCAGCTCTCATCACTGCCCCTCTGACCAGCAGCACTGAAGAAGGGTGGACCCACGCAAAAGCCCACCCTCCCGCCCAGGCCCGGCCTCTCCTGGCCAAGACAGGCAGCATCGGAGGAATAAGACCCCTCACCCCATAGGAACGGGGCTCTGCAGTGCTACAGGATGCCCAGTGTGCCCTCTGCCTAGGGCCAGGGGGGCCACGGGCTCTCTCGCCCAACCTCCAACCATGTCCCCACCTGGTTATCTACCCTTCACAGGCCCCTGAGGAGGACCTCAGTATCCCCCTGTAAAGAACCAGACTATGGGGCGAGGGTCAGCCTCTCACCTGCAATCTGTGTTCATGGCACTGAGCTCTTGGCCTGTTCTCTCCGAGGAAAGTGAGCACCCAGCATCCTGTACAACCAAATTTTCTACAAGTTGTGAAGGAGGAAACTACCTTAATTGGGGTCCTTCCCTATGTTGGACACAGTTCTGGGGCTCATGCTTTCAACCAGCCATCTACCTGGGCCTCTAGATCTGCTCTCCATCCTTAAACTCTGTGGGTGGCAAGATGGGGAGCCCCAATTAAGAGGAGCTCCTCCTCCATGGGCTCCTGTGCTCTAGCCACGGCAAAGGCTGGCCCAAGAAAGCAGAAGAACACAGAGGTTTAGTGCCACAGGCTTTCATGCCGACATCACCTAGCCTCTCATTGCAGTTTCTCTACTCAATATCTCTGAGGCATGTTGCCTATCGTCCTTTGGCCTTGATTTCCTTACCCTTAAAGTGAAAATAAATAATACCTACTTCACAAGGACCAAATAAGTTAATGCTAGTAAAATGCCACAGAGTAGAAACTTAAAACATGGTAGCATAGTGCTTACAAGAGTGGGGTTCTGGATTGCTATAAGCCGAGGGGCCTAAGCAGCAGGCTGTGCCAGGCTTGCAGAGTTCCCCAGAGTCCTGGGGTTCCTGTCCCCAATGTAAATTGGTCTCTCATTCTCCAGCAAGAGAAAATCAAGGTGCAATCCCCGTGTATGCTGAATTGAGTTGTGAAATGAAAGGCACTACTTAATGAAGCAAGTTAGCACAGCACCTGGAGACAGCAAAAGAAATCAAGAAAATGACTGATCAGAAGTGATGTAGGCCCTTCATACATGTGGCTCATGACGGAAAGGTTAAAACCTGAAAACCTGGGCCCATGCTATTACCCACAACCCAAGACTCAGCGTCACTCTGTACCAGTGGTTCTCAACCATGAGCAATTTAACTCCCCAGGGAACATCTGGCAGTATCTGGAGACATTTTTGGCGTCACAACTGGGGGTGGGAAGATGCATCTAGCAGATAAGAGACAGCGATGCTGCTAAATGTCCTACAATGCACCAGACATCACCCCACAACAAAAAATTTTCCACTCTAAAATGTCAATAGCACCAAGATTGAGAAACCCTGCTCCATATCAAAGTCAGTGAGCTGAGAGTGAGGCAAGCATGGGTCCACCCTGCTACATGTGTCGCCATTGTGGACAATGAATCAGGGCCTTAAGTGGGGCGATTTGCCTGAGGTCGCACAACCATAAAATGGTGCTGTAAGAATTGAACCCTATCTCTGGCCCCAAATCTGCACTTTCCACTATACTGTACTGACTTCCAAATCAGAATAGAAGAAAGGGAAGATATAAGAATATTTTATAAGAAAACTTGAGAGGACTTGGACACCAAATGTGATCTGGAAAACAAAGGAAAAGGGAAAGTGAGGCACTTGGACTAGTGAAGCCATAGGAGAGGCAGGAAGAGGAGCTGGTTTTACGCACACAGGTCAGGTCTGAGGCGCATCCGCGTGGAAACATCTACCAAGAAGCCAGACACAAGAGGCAGGACCTTGAGAGAAAACCAGGGTCTATAGATGTAGAGTTGGGGTCTTTCAGAGCTAGGAGACAGCTAAATGCAGGAGAGAATGGGAAAAACCCCAGGGCATCCAAAGTTGAGGGCTGAGTCATTTTACAGGAGGGAGAAATTAAGACACACTCAAAAAGGCCAAGGTAAAACCAGGGGATGCAGGAACCATCAAGGCAGGAAAGTTTCTCTTGGGGCCTTGGAAAACTGCAGAGCAGGGACAATGGAGACGGGAAGACTTGGGGCTTACTGATTTGGTCAGTGGTAAGAGGTGGAGGGCAATTTCAGTGAGGCCGGCTGCCAATCTGGAAGCAAGCAAGCAAGTGGCCTGCTCGCCCTGCACGGATGCTGGGGATGGTGGGCAGAGGCTGGGCTCTTGCTCTCCCCAGGTTCCTGGGTTTTTATAGCTCTGCTTACGGCAGCTGTGTTGCCTCCTGGGTGGACTAGTCTCTGGAAGCCCTAGTAACAGCCTGCCTCTTCACACTCTACCTACCTTCTGGTCTCAGAAGCAGCACAAAGAGGACCCTAGGGCTTCCTACACGTCAAAAAATTCAGCCCACCCCTGGCCTTTAGGAGGAGACAGACAAGCAAGCCTTGGTCAGACGAGGCTGGGCAAACAAGGCTTGCTTTCAGGGCTGCCTTCTGGCATTTGTGTTCCCGTGGGCTCTTCAGTGGAAAGAGCAAGGCACTCAGAAGAGAGAGAAATGAGAAAGGGCATTATCCCCAAGGGGATCCCAGGGCTGGGCTGGGGTGCAGGCCCTGTGATTACTAGACAGTGGCTCCTGGATTTGGATTCTGAATTCTCAAAGAAAGCCAGGAAAATGATGTGAGATAAAGTTAGCTAAACAGGGTTTGGCTCAGATCACACACACATCTTAAATACTATAGACAAATCTCGTCCTTCCCCTCTCCCCTGCAGGCCTGCTGCCCCTCCTGAAGATAAGCAGAAAATCCTGGAGGTTTAAAGAACTATAAAGAAGATCTCACTCCAGATTTATGGAGGAAAATCAATCACTTTGCTATGAAAATTGATCAAGTAATTTATCTTAATTACCATGCAAGTGCTTTTAGTGTTTTGAGAGGAGGCAGGTAGCCAAATGGCCCAGAAAGGATATTTAATGCTCTGAAATGTAATTCCTTCCCATACACTAAACAAGCTTTGTTCAGACTGGAATGGCCTGGATGAGAAGCTCAGGACCAGCACCTGCAGGGAGAGTCCTCCAGGGTCTCTACCCTTGGATGCTGGGCTTTGGGGAATGCTGGCCAAATGCTATAGTACAAATTCTTGTATTGCACATCCTGCTGCTTGTTCGTTCAGTGAATAATACCAGAGTGTCTCCTACGTGCCAGGTTCTGAGTTGAGGAGCATGGAGACCACAGAGATGAGTATGGCCTGATTTCCTGGTGGCATGGTGGGGAAAGAAGGGTTTAGAAGCTAGAGAGACTGGTGTTCAAATCCCACGCCTGCCACTGACTAGCGTGTGACATGCAGCAAGTTACTTCACTTCCTGAGCCTCAGTTTCCTCAGGTGTGAAATGAGGATAACATTACTTCAATGCTCTGAATGTCTCCCCCAAATTCATATGTTGCAACTTAATTCCTAATGTGATAGTAGCAAGAGGTGGGGCCTTTGGGAGGTGATTAGGTCATAAGGGCAGAGCCCTCATGAATGGGATTAGTGTCCTTATAAGAAAGGCCGTTAGGAACTTGTTTGCCCCTTCCACAATGTAAGGACACATAGAAGGTACCATCTGTGACATCTCGCCAGACATCTAGTCTGCCCACGCCTTCATCTTGGACTTCCCAGCCTCCAGAACTGTAAGCAATAAGTTTCTGTTGTTTATATTAATAAATTACCCACTCTAAGATATTTTGTTATAGCAACCCCAGCAAACTAAGTTACATTAAAAGGTTCTTGTGCATACTAAAGTAACGTGTAAAACAGCAGGCACATGGGGAGTTGAGGATCCCTTATCTGAAATTCTTGAGATCAGAAGTGTTTCAAATTTCAGGTGTCTTCGGATTTTAGAATATCTGTATTATATCTACCAGTTCAGCATCACTAACCCAAAAATCAAAAATCTAAAATGCTCCAATGAGCATTTCCTTTGAGCCTCAGCTTAGCATTCAAAAAGGTTCAAATTTTGGAGCATTTCAGATTTCATATTTTTGGATTAAAAATGCTCAACCTATATGAACTCCTGCCTCTATGGTGCGTATAACCTGATAGGAAAGGCCAGAGAAAACAACAAATGAATGATACGATGCACTCTTCCTCCTCCGCTTAAGTGAACGGGCAGCATCACGTGCAGCCCTGGCTCAGGAGCAGGGACGGCTTCATGGGGAGGGGACAGCTGCTTGGTTGAAGACCCAGGACAGCAAATCAGCCACTCACAATTGCACCCTCTGCTCATGTTTCTGTTGATTCGGGTCAGGTGCCAGTTAACACCAGTGTAAAAGAATTTCTCCCACCTGGCTTTATTCACCCCAGTAAGCAGAAACAAAATCCAATTACACACACTGTGATCATCGCTATGGCAGTTCTCCTTTCTGGCTGCCCAAACTGGGCCACAAACCGCAGAGAGACAACCTCAGAGATGATAGAGATGGTGCACGTGCCCCAGAATCAAATGCATTTTGGTTTATCCGTGGCCAGTCCCAGGCTGTGGCTGACCACCAAGCTCACCGGAAATGCCCACATCACTGTGGACACACAGGCAAGAACTACTAAATTACAAAGGAAAGCATGTTTGCTTCTGTCCTCTCCACCTCCATGGAATTCCATAAATACGTGTGTGAGCAATTTGAGCAATCCCCAAAAGAGAGAAAGACTTTTAAAAAATCATTTATTAAGGTCCCATTTACAAACCAGCTATAAAATACAGCATTGACTTAAGGTCTCAGTCTCAAATGCAGTTATCAGCACAGAAAAATAATGTTCATGTCTCTAAGTCCGCAGGGAGTGCTTGCAAAACACTTGCAAATTTTATAGAATTTCAAAGGCCACCAAAGGCTTTAACAAAGAATTTTGCACTTAAAGCAAAGTCTGACTCGAAATGCATAAGTGAGTGCCAATGATTGGATTTGCCAACTGACATTCTCAGCATTTGCCTATATTTAAACTTACAGATCTCTAAGTTTCAACCTGGGGCGTTTGAGCCTGTGGCAGACTAACCTCCTTCTTCTCAACGCTGAGTCCAATTTAAATGAGTAACTCCCAGCCTCCTCACGAAGCCTGTTCTAAGGCCAAGGTCACTCCAGGTGTCTCTGCACAGCCCTGCCCAGCAAAGCCCACAAGCTCCTGAGAGATCTGGCCCAGCAGAGCAAGGGGCTCACCCAGCCTCTGGGTGACGGCTGGTCCCTGCTGGACACCACCCAGGTCTCTGCTCTCTCCCCACACCCATCCTTCTACCAGACTTCACAGTCCTGCTCACAACACACAGAGATCCCTCTGGATGAAGTCCCCACAGCTGTTTGCTTGGCCTGGGAACCCTGAGGCCAGTGTTTGGGAGGTTTTATTCCAGCTCTGCTTCACTCTGGATCTCTAAGTTTAAACAAGTCACCACTAGCAACCTGTTTCCAAGCTCCCTTCAAACTCTAACAACCTATGAGGGCCTATTCTCCTAAGAAGGGGTCCACAGAGAAGTGTGTGCCTCCCTGAGCCCCCTTTCTGCCTACACCCTTCTGCACTCTTGCTACCAGCCTTCAGGCCAGAGTTTTTCCAAAGACGGTGCAACCATATCTTTCATCCCCTGCTCTTCTGAAATGTCACCTTGCCCCTCCTTCATCAAGACGGATTTCTGTCTCTCCTCCTCTTCGATCTGGGTGGGTCCTAACACTGCTCTGACCAATACAATGTAGCAGAAGTGACAACATGACAATTCTGGTCATAGCCCTTAAATGACCCAGAGGCTTCTGTTCCTGTTTGTCAGAGCCTGAGACTCCACGTAAGAAGCCCAGGCTACTCTGCTGGACAGAGAAGCCATGAGGAGCAGCTACTCCGGGGCACCATCTTGATGTCCAGCCCCGGCTGCCATCAGACTGGGGCTACATGAGGAACCCCAAGCACCACCCAGTCAGCCTATGGAACCAGGGGAGATAATATTAAATTGTGGCTTTACATGTTTTTTGTGGTAAACTATAAATAAAATTTACCCTTTTATCCATTTTTAAGTGCACATTTCAGGGGCATTAAGTACATTCACATTGTTGTATAGCCATCACCACTATCCATTCCTAGAACTTTTTCATCTTCCCAAACTGAAACTCTGTACCCATAAAACATATCTCCACAGTCCCTTCTACCCAGCCCCTGCAATCACCATTCTATTTTCTGTCTCAATGGATTTGACTACTCTAAGGACCTCCTATAAGTGGAATCATACAGTATTTGTCCTTTCATGTCTAGCTTATCTCAACATTATCTCAAGGCTCATCCATGTTGAAGCACATACCAGAATCTCACTCCTTTTTAAGGTCCAATTATATTCCATTGGATGGATACACCACATTTTGTTTATTCATTCATCCACTGATGAAAACTTCTATGTTTTGAAGTGGTTGCTCTGCAGCAATAGATCACTGGAGCAGTGGGCAGTGAAGCCATGGACAGCACAGCCAGGTCCCCAAGGCAGATGTCAGGACCTGGATAGTCTGGTAGGAATACTGAGCACCACGCGCAACGCCTCAGAGTAGTTGACACTGGCGACTGGCCAGGAATCGAGGTTGGAGCTCACGGTAGCATTTGTCACAGTGGACTTGGTGTCTCCTTGGGTCTCCATTCCAGGCTGGGAGCAAGCCCAGGACAGCCCCAGGATCTTATTCATGCCTGGGTCCCCAGCCCTGGCACAGGCTGAGGGCCTGGAGCCCAGTAAATGTTTGGTAGAGGTATCTTATACTTCAGCCCAGTTCTGACTCATCCCAGAGTTTTTCACATGCTCCCTGCAGGGCAAGAACTATGCCAAAGAAAGTGCAGAAGCACAGCTGCTTCTGGCTAGAAAGAAAAGGGAGAGGCAGCAAGAGAAGAACATTCTGATAGGGAAAAATTCACCACCAGACAGCTCAGGATCTCCATCAATGCACCCGCCCAGACCCAGGCAGGGAGAGGCTTCAGCGGCTGGAGGTTAGGACAGCACACAGGGCCTCGTGCTGAGCATGAGAATGAGGCCTCCCAGCGATCAGCCTAGCTCAGCTTGTTGGGCCCAATTCCCAGGGCCTCATGTGCCCATTGCAAGGGCAGAGGCAGGGAGGGGCAGGGCTTAGAGGGGCTTGGGCCTTGGTCAGGGCACAGGCCATGGAGGGGAGGGGAGGGGACTGGAACTGTGAGCTCCATTGCAAACCCTAGCCCAGGGAGCTTTGGGACAATGACCTTCCTTCATTGCAGGAGGACCCAGAGTGGTTACACTACATCTTCAGGCCTCTCACCCATAACCACTTTACCCAGGAAACCTCTATCTATAGCCCAACCTATTCTCCCTGCTGTGATGTTCCCCTTGGTCACATAATTAAGGTGCCTGAGACAGGTCAGGACATACCAGAGCACGGAGGTTAATTCCAAGTTTTAGGAGACTTGTTCTTGATTGACTGAAAGTGTGAATACTGACACTCAAAGGCCCACTGGGAGGTTTAACAAAGAGTTGAATTTCAACTGTGCATTTAGATTTTCCAGCCCATAAAGATAAAGTAAAACCTTGAGCAATAACTCTGAAGGTATGTTTCCCTATTTCTCTTCCAGGTATATGCCTTGAAATTTAGGAACTGCTTGACATGTGGAAAGCATCTCTAAGTACCATTGAAAGAACCCAGAAAACCTGGATTTTGGACTGGGTTCAGCTTCTAATTAACTGTGGGACTTTGAGTAAACCTATTAACCTCTTTGAGCCTCAGTTTCCCAATCCATAAAATGGAGGATATTAGTATGTATTCCCATGGTTTGTTTATGTGCATTGATAAGAATACATGAGATATATTAATATATAATCTCACAAGAAAAATTACAAATATGTTAGAGATTTATTTATGTTCAGTGGGTGCTTGCTAATACCTGCTGAATGAATGGCTGAATAACCTAAGATTATAACAGGACTCCCATCTGGTGAGAGCAGGCCTCTCTCCACACTTCAGAATCCCCAGCTAGAGTATATAGCAGATCCTAGAAGGCCACCTTACTCCCCAGGGGGCCGCTGCCCAGCTCACCCGTATCTGAACAACAGACTCCCCAAGCCTGCCTTCATTCTTCCCACCTGGATGCAAGCTGGAGCTGGCCTCATCTCAAGGACTGGAGTCTGCCCCACCACCCCTGGCCACCCCTGGCCTAGCTCCCACCTCCAAACATGGCACTAGGCTGCTTCTTGAGTCAACTACTAAACCCAGAACCCTAGGTGTGCCCCAGGGTCTCCACCACCTTGGACAGCAGATGGAAAAAACTCATTCTCTTTCCCTGGTTTGCCTGAGGCATAGCTGCACAGAGGGTTTGTGGACCAGGAACCAGAATCCACGCACATTGGACCTGGACTCCATCCTTGAACTTCACCTGCAAAATGAAGCTCCTATGGGCTCTTCTATCTCAAGTGGCTTTGGGGAGCCTCATATAAGGTGATGGACTTGACAATTTCTTTGAAAAATATAAAGCACTTGGTAAGTCCTATTGCTCTTGTTGGTTTACTTCAGTGTGGTCTCAGACTATGGGTCTCCAGTGGCCTAGGATGGTTTCCTGGGTAAATTATTTTGGTACAGTGACCACACAGAGAGCGAACAGCGTGATGCTCTTTGGGACTCCAGTGCTATTAGCAAACACAGAATGATCTCCAGGACAAAGGCTGGAGGGAAGTCAGGAAAGCTGGGTTCTGGCCTTTTCGGCTCTGCCAGTAAATTAAGCGCATCGCTTAACCTCTCTGGGCATTTTTCTTCATAGGCACAATGGAGCTTACAAGCCACCCACATTCCTATTCACCAGGATACCAAAAGAGCAAAGGGTTTAGGGAAAAAGAAAACAACACTGCACAAGTAGAAATGTTGTAGTATTCAGTGGGCATGGGGAGTTGAGAAAGAAGAGATGAAAAAGAAAAAGAAAAGGGGAAAATAAATGAAAGAGAGAGAAAGTAAGCATTTGGGGTGAAGTGTAAGGCTCTTAAGAAAGCAAGAATGGGGTCAGAAGATCAGAAGTCAGCGGAGCACGCTGACGGAATAAAGGCTGTTCTCAAAAAAAAAGAAAGCAAGAATGGAAAAGCCATGGAAGTTCCCAGTGCAGAAAGTGTCTCCCAAGCTGAAGAGTCAGTGTCTAGGTTAAACTATTTACCCCAGAGTCTCCAGTGGACAAAAGTAGAATGGAAGGAAATGAAGTCTTCCATCACCTGAGGGCAAGAGCACATACCAGAAGCAGTCCAGGTTCAATGCTGTTTGTTTTTACAGCTCAGCTCAGAACAAGAAAATAGATGAGAAAGTAATAGGTCCACTACCTGTAAAAACTGTGCAATGTCCCTAGAGAGGCCCTGGCCAGGCCACATCCTGACACGCGAGGTCCCATTCAGAGAGCTTCACTTTAAGGGGGGTATTCAAAGACTAAAGAGTTCCCAAAGGCTGGTCACCAGAACAGCAGGGTGTGCTGAGATCACATCACAAAAGGAAAGGCTATGAGATCTGAAAGTGTTTATCTAGACAAGATTTGGTGAGGGCATGAGAAGCAAAGGCTCTCTTACAATCAGAAAACACTTTAAACACCATCTAGTCCAATTCACAATTCAGGCATCTCTAACACAACATCCCTGATGAGAAATTACCCAGCTGCTGCGTAAACTCTTCCAGTGATGGAGACCTCATTACTTTGTGAGTTCATCTCATTATCATTTGGACAACATTAAACTCTTCTCCCTCCAGTTAACCCCAAATTAACTTCCCCTGGCTTCCATCTATGCTCTGGGGGACACAGATTAAGTCTAAACAATTTTTCACATACGCATCCTTTAGATAACTTGAGACAGACAGCTGGTATTGATGACTTGCACTGGGTCTTTCTCAGACTTTCCTGAGAACAGGGCACATTTTCAACATATCTCTGAAAGCACACTGCCTAGCCTCCTTCCATGCTTGTTTCCTGGTGATTTCCAGCCAGCTTTGACCTCAGACTGCCATGGGACACTGGATGTTGCCCCTGTCTCGCTCAAGGAGTCTCATCCTGGCCATGTCCCCTAGCTCTGTGTTTGTTTTACAACTAGGTCTTGGCCTCCAGCCCCACTTTGAGCAAACTCTGGTCCATCTCTTGGCCTCAACTTTGCCCAGTGCTGAGGGCTTGACATGAACGTGCTCCATCATGAGGCCAAAAAATGACAGAGCCCCAAATTCATGGCACTTAATGGAAAGCAGCTGGTCATTTAACTTTAGGTCTAATAATGATTGCATCTAGAATGTTCAAGGGGCATTAAATATGTTTTCTAACATTTCATTTGAGGAAACAGAAGTCCAAAGAGGTAAACAGTCACTCAGGGTAACACAGCTAAGAAGATGAATGTGAAATCTAATCTTATTTTCCTGTCCAATATTCTTTCTATGGCAGTTAAAAGGAAGCAAGGGTACATTATACCTCTGTTCTATTTTGGGGTTAATTTTCTATAGTTTGTGTATATGTACATTCATTCTTTCTTTGACTTAACAGAAATTCACTAAGCACCTACTATGTGCTTTGTAAATATTCTCTGTAAGATTTGAGGTAAGCTTCCCATTGGGATCTACGCCTTGGTGTGTGTGCTAATGCAGTGTGTGAGTGAATTAATTCTTGGATGCATGCACACATTCACTCGATAACTGAGCACTCTTAAATTTATGCCACATACTGTTACAAGTCAAAAACAATCACAGTCCAGCACTCAGAGCATTCTCTGTCTAGGAGGGACAATTCTCAAGTGTGTGTTCATGTGATAAAGCCAATTATGGGGTTCTCTGGAGACCCAAAGCCAGGTGCCTAGCAGAGTTTGGCAGAAGCCGTGGTGGTAATAGTAATTGGGGGTGTGGAGGCAGGGAGATGGAGCTGCTGGTCCCAGTGGATTGAAACGGCTTCTGAGCTGAATCTTGAAGGTTGATAGGAATTGATCAGGCAGAACAGAGTGCCCAGAGGTGAGTGTATGCAAAGACAGGAGAGAGCCTGACACGGCTGGAGCCAGGAGTTGACACAGGTGATGCAGGGAGAGGCCACCAGGTGAGTAAGGTCACAGAAGCCATTCTGCATTATGCTAAGGAGTTTGATTTTATCCAAAAGACAATTAGGATTCAGTGAAAAAACTTAAAGTCTGAATTATAAGAGGGGGAAGGAGTTGTTTTCATGTACATCTCTCATGGCATGGGGCAATTTCCCCAAAGCTTTGCAGAACTGCAACATCACCCTCACCATTCTTCACAGTGACTTGGTGGCCCCAGAGAGTGATGTCAGCTTAGAATCATGACCAGCTGTGATATGCGGAAGCCTCAAACAGAGCAACTGCTCAGTAAGTAGCAACCAAATGCCCCAGCCACATACATCAAAGGGAGTGGAGGTGGAGAAGTTCTAAACAAAGTAAGGTCAGGGTCTGGGAAGCAAAGAGAAGTCAAGTCCAAGCAAGGCAACAAATCAGAAACAAGACAAATAGAAAAGTTCAGGAGGGGAGGGCTTAAGGAACCAGGTGATTCATAGACACAGAGAATGAAGAGCACAGGCAGACTAGAAAACCAATACAGGAGCCAGCATCTGTCTCAGGTGGGGAGATTCTGGGTGTCACCATGGGCAGGGAGCACTCTGGGTAGCCTGTATAGTGTCCATGTGAGAGTCAGGGAACGGCGCCCCCTCTGGTAAGACGGATGACATGCAGGCCACAGCGGTAGGAGTTTGCAGCAGGGTCAGGACACGTGCTTGGCTGGGCGTGCGTGTACACGCGGATGCACATGTGTGAGCAGTTACATGTGTGAGCAGTTAAATCGGAACATCTGGTGGGAGAGGGGAATGTGTGGGTGAGGAGGAGGCAGATCCCAACAAGCCGGAGGCTGTTTAAAGTGGGCTAAACCCTATCACGTGTGGTATAGAGCCATTTTCACTTGGACTTTATAGTCAGACGATTGATAAAGAAGATGACGTCAGAAGCCTGAAATAACAGTTTCCTGCCTTATTGGAGGAAAATGTTGATGTAGGCAAATTTGAGCCTTTTTGGAATTGAAGGATTCTGACATTATCAGCCTGTTCCCAGGAAAGACCAATCACATTTCTTAACAAGGTAATTTTTCTGAAAATCAGGAGCACCTGACCACCAGTATTATTACTACTTAGAATGACCCCAACTAGGAACCTTCTGCCGAAGCCAAGACTAACAGAGGCACCAGGATTTTCACAAAATTTACAAGGCCCTGTTTCAAGCCACAAATGAGCAACAGGTTTGGAGCTGCACTAGGAGAGGTCCTTGATCGTAAAGGTTTGGGATGAAAACATTTCTCTATGTTTGCATTAACGCTAAACTTAGGCCAACAAAAACAAGGTTTGCTGCATCAATTATCATCTTCCCCGCCCTCCAAATTGGCCCTGAACACGAGCTACCATGAGCTAGGAAAAAAAACATTCAAAGGGATGAACAGAGGCCAATGTTCAGCCCCGTCTCTGAATTTCTGGGCCATGGCTGTTTTAAATTAGATTCTCAATGCTGCTTCTATGAAGCTCTTGGCTTAGCTCTGCAATGGAAAAGCTATTTTTGTGCTCTGAGCCATAGATATTTATACAGAGGCACATCCATAATTCCAATTACATTTTGTTTTCATGATGCTCTTTTTCTCTACTTAAGAACAGTCATAGCTATCATCATTATTATTAATTCTGATAAGACGCTTGCAAAAAACAACATGCTCTAAGCCAAATACAGACTCCACAGGGCCCAGATAAGTGACTGCTATAAAACAGGCAGATTTGAGGCCTTGTGTAATTCTCAAGGAATACCTTCAGTCCTATCTCTCTGGCCACCTTTTGTTTATTGGTCCCCTGCCTCATCTACTCCTCAAATACTCAGGGCCTTTGTGATCCCTTCTGGGAAAACCTAGTCACAGAGGTGGCTCTAATATTTATACTTTACATACTCCTTCTGGGGTCTTTGCATTTAAAATGTTACCTTTAACAATGAGATGAAGGGTTTTCATCTCCTTTAAGGAGAGAGCATCAACAAATTAAGCAAAGAGAGATTTCTGGTTAAGAGGAGCATGGTTCTCAAATAACATCATAGTTATTCTAGAGAAAGGTCAATCAATAGGCTGGGGGTGGCTACTAAGGGACGGTAAAGAAATAGGCTATTAAGAGGTGGTATAGAAGCAAAATAAAAATGGTAGTCCAAAAGCTTTAAGGAAATTCACCCAAGAGAAATATAAATTGATTACCAAGAAAACATAAGATATTAGGAGGTGTAACCATGGCCTCTCCCCAGCAATCTCTCTGATTAGACCTTCTGAGTCACAGTCCTGGTTTGAAAGAATCAGAGAAGGGGAGGGGAGATGATGGGAGAAAACGAACATTTGTAAGCATTAACAAACGCCAAGCACTTGGCTCATCTTATTTCCAGTTATGTCACTTAATCTTCAGAACATCCTTTTGTTCCGACTGTTTTATAGAGAAGACAACTTAGCCTCAAAGAAGTTAAACAATTTGCTCAAGACCACACATCTAGTTAGTGGCAAAGCTTGGATTCAAACCCAGATCTGCCTGACTCCAAAGTCCATTTCTTTTTCAGTGTCACTTAAGGCTGATATGAGGGCCAGAGGAGAAGGCCAAGGACTACTGCTGATTTGGCTTCCTTAAAGGAACAGGGTTTTTTGAGAGGGTATGGGTAAGTATCTCTGTATAGACTTCTTTAACATTATAAATAGGCTCCACTGATACTGATCAACATTCCCAGAAATGGTGTCAACTACAAATAAATAATCAATTGCTTAATGTAAACCTCTGTGCACTGCTAGGGACACAAGTAAACTGCGTGCCCAGCAGAGAGAATATTATCTTCATATTCCAAGGAGAACAGAAATCTTTTCACAAGTTTTTTCTTTTCAGATGAGAATGAGACACCACACCAAGGGTGCAGGCTCCCCGTGTGATGGTGGCATTGGACACACAGTAGTACTCAGGCTTCTTCTCTGCTGCATTCTCTCAGTAGCAGCAGATTTCACCTTCAGGAGCCAATGTATATATATACTTGGAGTCAGACGCACTACCGTCGCACCATGAGGTCGGCCAATGAGCCCATGTGTACGTATTTACTTAATTGTATTCTAGTTTACATATAACAAAATAAAATAGACTTTAAAATTAGTAGTTAAAGACCTCAGTCAACATGATGAATTGGGTTGGGATTACCCCTCCCAATCTAAGCACTTCAAAACACTGAACAAAATTATAACAACAAAATATATCATCTAAAACCTAGACAAAATAGAAAAGGCTCCAGGTACCAGAAATGAAGAGGGAAGTCAAAGTTAAGTCAGTGAGTAGGAGCTGAAGCCAAGGGCCTCATGGAGAAATCCAGAACAGTTAGAGGCCAAATAATGGGGAGCTGGGACATCAATGATAATGCAGGCAGTGAGGGGCATCCAGGTGATGGCCACCTACACCAGGAGCTGTTAGTGAAGCACCTGCATAAAGCTGGAGGTCATAAAGGGCTGCTTCATAAATGACACAGGTCTATAGGAACATCACTTACCAACCTGAGAAAACAGCAAGAAAGCTTGTTATCTGCTTGGGCAAAGAGTAGAAAATGAGTGACCTCTAAAAATCTGAAATCCAGGCTTGTGACACATGCAAGAACAAGGTTTAAACACCTACCTCCAGGTAGCATAGTGAAATTAGCCAAGAAATTAACAAAAAGGCCAGTTTGTAGTGGGCAAAATCCGAAAGAGTACCAGTAGAAGTAAAAGTAAAATAGTTCATGAGGATGTGCTAACAATCTGAGGTCTATAGGATTTCTATGGAAAACAACTCCTAACGGATATGTAAAACCAAAGAGGAAACAAATCATCATTTAAAAAAGTCAAAAGTGGAGATAACAAATAATCGAAAAGTATGCTGAAAATATTGAAAGAGATACAAAAAGGATTCGAAATCATAAGGTAAAGGGATCATATAAAAAAAGGCAGATATGAAGTACCAATAGAAATTCTAGAAATAAAAAACACATTAAATTTTAAAAACAAACCAATGAATTAGTTGAACAGTAGACTAAATACAGGTGATGGAAAATTAATAAATTGGAAGATAAAACTGAAAAAAAGCACCCATAATGCAGTTAAGATAAAAAGATATGATATGAAAGAGAACTCTCTTAAGACATGGAAGATATATAAGATAAAAGGGGAAAGTTCAACATTTGCCCAATGGGTGTTCCAAATGGAGAGACTATAAAGTGTGAGGGACTGAATATGAACACAGGGGCTTTTATCTCTTACGTTCATTCCTATATCTGTAGCACCTAGAAGTATTCCTGACACACAGTCAATGCTGAATAATAATTTTAAAATAAATTTGTAGAGAAAACAGCTGAGAAACCTTTAGATATGAAAAGAGACATGAATCTTCAGATTACATGAGTACACTGAGGTCCAAGTAGGATATATAAAAACAACCATACCTGGACACAGTTATATAATGGCAGGGCAAAATATAAAAGAAAAAAAAATCTAGAAAATCTCCAAGAGAAAAAAATAAATTACCTAAAAAAGAATGACAGACCAAAAAGAGATTTCTCATACAGAACAAAAGAGGCTAAATAACAGTGGAAAACTATCTTATAAAATGCTGAGAGAAAATATCTACTTAGAAGTCTTGAACTTGCTAAATTATCTTCCAAGAGTAACAAGAAATACAGACATTTTCAAAACAAAACAAAACATAAACATACCCACAAGACTGAGAATATTACAACTCCAGATCTTTACTGGAAAAATTATCAGTATAAAGAAAATGAACACAGAGACAAGAAGCAATGTTGAGACAAGAAATTGGAAAAGCTAAATAAATTTTAACTGAAAAAAAATAAAGAAAGTAGAAATAACAACAGTAATGACTAGGTGGTGGGGAGGAGGTTGGAGGACTGTATACATGTTGAACTAAACCACTAGACCACAATAACCAGGGAGATGGGAGGAAGGGCAGATTAGATTTAAAGCCATCTAAGGCCATTGCATTGTTTAGAGGAAAATAGAAAAAAACTGATTAGCTTAGTTAAATGAAATGTACATGCTAAAAATTTGAAGATAATTATTAAAAAATTTATCTCTTTTAAAACAGTTAACAGAAAAAAAGTAGGAATATAGAAAACCTGTTCAATTCAAAGGAAAAGAGGAAAAAAAGAAGCAACAAAAAAATGGTAAAAAGGAAATAAAAATGAGCATGGCAGAAATGAGTCTCTCATATATATATATATAAAATTACAAAGAATATAAAAGTTAAAACAACAAATTTTCAGGTTACAAAAAAATCAATCTATATATAAATGATGTTTCTAAGATACACATTTAAAGCCACTATACCCGGCTAATTTTTACTATTTTTAGTAAAGAGAGGGTCTCGCTCTTGCTAAGGCTGATCTCAAAATCCCAACACAAGCGATCCTCCCGCCTTAGCCTTCCTGAGTGCTAGGATTACAGGCATGAGCCACCACACCTGGCCTCCTGGAAAGTCCTTAATTTAATAAAGAATATCTACTGAAAGCTTAAGAAAACTTCATGCTTAAATGGAGAAACTTCAAGAGTACTTATTAAATACAGTAAGAAAACTTGGTACCAACATTATCAAAAGGAAAAAAATAAAATAAGGCAACGGTGCCCTCCATCATGGTTGCTATTGAACATTGTCCTGGAGCACCTACCCAATGCAATAAGACAAGAAAAAAGATACAGGAATCATAAGGAAGGAATGGAAAGGAAAAGGCAAAGTACTGTTGTTCTGTGATTATCTACGTAGAAAATCAAAGAACATCTACATACACAGTATTAGAACTAATACAAGAAGCAAGCTGGGATGCTGAGTAAAAGAACAAAATTAAAAAATCAAGAATGTTTCTATGGGCCAGCAAATAAATTAGAAAATATAATAAGACAGAGGGTATCATTTATTAATAAAATATCAACAAAATCTAGAAAGTAAATACAGCAAAAGTTGTATAAGACATGAATAGGGAAATCACCAGCCATCATTCACCTGAATAAAAGGAGAAGATAGGAAGATCCAACATTGTAAAGATGTCAGTATTAACCGAATACATTTTCAAAAAGAATCTCAACAAGATTTTGCATGTATGTGCAACTAGAAAAACTAATATTTATATCAACTAGTAAGGTCAAGAACTTCTGAAATAATATAAAAGTAATCATAATGGCAATTATCGTGTGCTTCTTATATGGCAGGCACTATTCTAACATTTTTCATGTATTCATCTCTTCATAATATCCTTGCAGTGTTGCTGTTATTATTTCTACTTCATAGATGAGGAGACTGAGAGAAGTTGGGTAACTTATCCAAGGTTACACAGCTAGGCAATCACAAATGCTCACTGACTGCTAGGTAGGATAAAATTTTCTAAGTCCTCACCTAGATATACCTGTACAACATTTGAGAGAAAATCCTGAAAGCTACCAGGGAGAAAATAGATTACTTTTTAATGAAGTGACAATTCATTGTCATCAGACTTCTGAGTAGGAGCAATATATGCAAGAAGATGATACTGCATTATCTTCTGAGTACCGAGAGAATAATTTTGAGTCTAGAATTCTACAATCAGCCCAATTCTCATGTGTAAGAGCAAAAGAAAGACATTTTCAGGCATACAAATACTTTAGAATTTACTCAATACCCTTTATGAAAGAGCCTCCAAATTTACATTGACATGAAGAAAAATGAACACAGGGCTAGGCACAGTGGCTCACACCTGTAATCCTAGCACTCTGGGAGGCTGAGGTGGGAG
>VBSM01002608.1:137492374-137517701 GCA_008086735.1 Cheirogaleus medius
AAAAAAAAAAAAAAAAAAAAAAAAAAAGAACGAAAGAAAGAAAGAAAAATGAACCCAGAATAAGCAGTGTTAGAAGTAGCAGCCCCCAAAGTGCACTGAATAAATAAAACAAAACAATATAAAATTGGGAGCCAAGGAAAAGTATAAATAGGAAATCTAAGGTGTATGTTATTAGTTGTGGAAAAGAGAGACCATAAAATCCTATACATTTGATAGAAATGGCCACTAAATTGGCTCTGAGCTACTTTGGCCAAATGAGAAATGGAAAACATCAGTTAAAGGGTTCACAGCATCCATAAGACATAACAGACAAGTTGCTCACAAGGACTATTCCTGCCACTGAGACCAGAAAGAAATTTCTCATAATGGTTAATGGATACAAGATCTGGGACATTGGTCTAAGTGTGCTAATTTAGGAAAGAGATCCTTGATCCTTATCTTACGACTTTTTTTCAACAAAGAGAAGATATCACTTAGAATCATCATCCTTCCAGAAATTTCTTCCTTAAGGAATAGAAGAGATAAAGCCTTGTTATTTGATTGATCAGGTACTTTAAGAAAGCTGATCTTTCTGGGGATCTTTAGGTGTATTCCACAAAAAGGATGGGTAAGGCGGCCTCCTCTGGGACCTGGTTGCCTGTAAAGGCACATGGTGTTAGCGGCACGTGTGGGCATTTGTTCCCAGAGCTACCCCCAGAACCACTCACACTGAATATTTCCATTTCCACTAAATCAGTCAAACCTGCCAATACATGAGATCACCCACATAGCCAAACTTTCAAAAAATAGTTTATTACTGTGTTTTCACAGTAATAACCATCCAGAAACAATGAGCTTTTCTTTTTCTCTTTCTTGTTCCATGGTAAATCCTCAGTCTACTGAAATTCCATGTAACACACAGGTAAATGGGAGCTTGGGTGCTTTCCCCAGGTCTTTCCACCCATTGCACTCACCTGATGCTGCACAGAACAATGACAGCCCATAATTGCCAGAGCTATGAAGACATAATTGGCCTGATCTACTTTCATAATCTTGCCTTGTACTGGGACTGCTCCAGAATCCCCTGGGGTTCCTGGAACTCCAGGCTGGCTGGGGAAGTGTCCATGGAATTCTGGATTGTTCTTGTGGGTAGGGCTGGCTCCCAGAGGAAGGGTGAGCTACCTCTGACTAAGTCTGGAGCAATTCTCAAGGACTTCTAGAGAGAAGTGACAGTGGGAGAGGAGAGAGAAGGGAGGCAGAGGCATTTTATAATTAATCAAAATATTAGTTCTTATTAAAGCATAAATATTCTCCCTTTCCTTTTCTATCTACTTTTTCCTTATAATTAAAATAATAATACATGTGCAGGGTGAGGGTAGACAGTAGTGATTGAGATGCATAGATTTTAGCCACTGATCTGAAATCAAGACCTGATTCTAGCACTTAGTGGCTATGTGGCCTTGGGCAACTTACCCCTCTGATTCTAGCTTCTGAATCTCCATAATAAAAATAAGTAGCACTTACCTCAAAGTGTTTTAAAATAAAATACCATATGTAAATACTTAGTTCTCAATAAATGTTAGCTATTTTTTTTTTTTTTTTGAGACAGAGTCTCACTCTGTTGCCCGGGCTAGAGTGAGTGCCGTGGCGTCAGCCTACCTCACAGCAACCTCAAACTCCTGGGCTCGAGCAATCCTTCTGCCTCAGCCTCCCGAGTAGCTGGGACTACAGGCATGCGCCACCATGCCCGGCTAATTTTTTCTATGTATTTATAGTTGGCCAATTAATTGCTTTCTATTTATAGTAGAGACGGGGGTCTCACTCTTGCTTAGGCTGGTTTCGAACTCCTGAGCTCGAGTGATCCGCCCGCCTCGGCCTCCCAGAGAGCTAGGATTACAGGCGTGAGCCACCACGCCCAGCCTAAATGTTAGCTATTATAGTAAAAAGTTGAGAAATACAGGCAAGCACAAAGAAAATAAAAAATACCTATCATCCCACCATCCATTTCAATGCATAGATTATAATTCCAATGTTTCCTGGATGTATTTTCAAAGAGTGAAATTATAGTGCTTTCTATTTTAAAACTTCCTTTTCAAATTTAACTCCATACCCCATGCCTGTCCTATGTAATTCAGCATTCTTGGACAATATGATTTTTAAGGCCACATGGTATCCTCCTTTGGGTTATTTTACTTCTTAACCACCCCAACCCTCCTTCCTTTCCACTGGTCCCACATTTCGTGTATTTCTAACTCATCTGACCTGTCCAGATGATAACTGGGTGCTTTCTATTGGCTGTTTGGGGAATGCAAGCTTCATCTCACGGTCCAGACCACCTTCTTAGATCAAGGACTCTTTGTGGTCTTCCCGGCAGCCTACCTTGTGGCTGCTGAGCAAACCCTTGGGACAGGTGGCAAGATTAACTAACAGTTTATAAAGATTCCATGAGGTGCTGCAAAAGCTAAACAAGGCAGAAAGGCAGTTTTTCTCCAAACAATATAAGGTTGACTTCCAGCATATTAAATACACTACTAAAATTGCTCAGGAAGAGGAAGAGACTAAAGATTTTTATCTGAGCACAGTACATTGTTTTTCTAAGTAACAGGGCCAAACAAGTTCAAAACTTACGAGCTCTCTTTTTAGATGGAAGTCACAACACTTCCTTATCAATGATGTTTTGAGATCACAGTAAAACCTTACTGATTCATACTAATGAGGAACTGTTAAGCTGAAGCAACAGAGAGAAGTGAATTACATCCTTTTAAAAATAAACTCTTTTATTTACAATGAAATTCATTTTTTAAAAAAATCTTTATTTCCAAATAGCTTGACCTGTTTTAACAGGCTGTTCAGAATCTGATCTACTACATTTGTTACAACCACATTTATTGTTTGTATGGAAACAGGAATGGCTAAAGTTCCCGAGAAGTGTGTTCCCCTTAAAAACAGTAAAAGTTCCACACCCCCCTGCAATCCTGCTCACACAGCTTACTCCTTGGTAAGGCTTTTCCTTCCCAGGTCAAGTGGAAGTAAACCCGGGCTCAGGCTGCTCCCCCTGCTCTGGTTTTGAGTGAGTGGGCAGAGGTTTGCAATATCAACCCAGATAATCCCTAAAAAAAAAATCTCCAGACTCCAGACTTGATCTGTCCAGACCCATCTGAGAATTAATAAGCTCCCTCCAGCACCCAGGGAACCAAGCCCGTCATGGAAACACTGATTCAACCATAATAAGAACTGACATAAAAACCACACAAATGAACCGAACATTTCTTCCACCCAATCAAGAGTGTAGTTGAAGCAATAGCCTCAGGATGAAAATAAATGGAGCTGTTTTCTCTTTGTGGTCCAGCTCATTTTAGCCTCTGTTTTCACAACTCTCTTTTATGAGAGAGAAAGTGGGAGTGGGGGAGTTGGGAGGAAGATGGAGAGCTAGCAGGAGGGGGGAGAAATGCAGGGGGGGATGCCAGGCTAGGAATGCCAGCAAACGCTGGGGTTCATGTCAGGCAAATTAAAACTTCTAGCCTGGAGGAGGCTGTAATAGTCTGTTTGGGGTAGTCTGACAACAAGCTACACTGACAGTCCAGTTGGATTGAAGTCTCTCCTTGCCAAAGATCAGGTTCTGCACAGTATTTTTAGCAAGCGTCCTTTTTCTCCCTCTCCTTTTATAAAAATTATCTTTTTTCCTGTTTCTATCTTTCAGAATTAGAAAGGATAACTACATGACGTATCATTATTATTGGAAGAAAGCACAGTTATCTTAAAATTTTTAAAAAATGCCAACCCAATAGAAATAGTAAAATCCTAAAGAGGAATATATTTTAATTTTCCCTCGCATCCACAAGGTTCAGTTTGTGGGGCCAAGGGACCCAACACTACATTCTTGTGAATGTCATTCCTGCAGGAAATATTTGGGCAAGTGTGGCGGCCCCTGCGGCTGTGGCCCCTCGGCCTGACTTCTCGCCTTCTAGGGCAGGAGGGGACACCGGGCAGCAGACCTCAGCGGCGGTCCGAGCCTGGGGGACACGCGTCTCTCAGGGAGGAGAGGGGGAGAGGAGGTAGCAGCGCGAATAACAGGATCCAGAAAGAAAGAAAGTGAGAGTCCAGCGTGGGGGGGATGAGGGACAGAGGCTGGTGACCCAGGTCCGAAAGGTAGGGGCACCGCGCGCGGGTTTGGGGCGAGCCCCGGGGCCCCGCTCATGGAACTGAGTCTGGATTCTTTGCTTGGCTGAGTTTTCTTTCTCTTTAGAGTCGGACCCAGGTCACAGCAGCAGCCTCACAGCAGAGGTGAGGAGAGGAAGCCCGGGCGGAGCCCATCCCCTTGCGGGCCCGGAGCACCTCTGGGGGCAGCAAGGGCGGGTGTGGGGAGATGGGGGCGTCCGGCGGGCCCAGGTGATGCCCGAGTCCCGGGGCGCCCGCGCTCCTGGAAGGGAAACTTTCCCAGAGAACTGGGGGAGGCCCCACCCTGGGGAGGGGGTTCCCCATGCCTCCCAGTCTCTGTCCCCTGGGGCTGGTCACTCACGGGCAGCGCGGCTGGGGCTCCGAATCTGGCTGCCGCCATCCAAACCGGGAGGAGGAGGAGGAGGCGGCGGCGGAGGGGGAGGAGGAGGCGAAGTGGCAGGAGAGGGAGGAGGAGGAGGGCCGCTGGTGACCCGAGGGGAGGGGCAGGGAGGGGGCGGCCACGCACAGTGACTCCTCCCGTTCCAGCCCCGCCCCCCACCCCGGGGCCTCCCTTCTCTCATTCCTTCTTTCCCACCACGAGTCCCCCAAAGTTCTTCTGGTGTCCGATTCTCCATTCTCTTCCCTCTGGCGCATCTTCTGTCCCCAAGTCTTCAGCCCCCCAAGAGAAGGAAGAAGCTCCCTCCTGCAAAAGGTAGGGGGCGGGGTGAGTATATGAATTACTCCCTTGGAGCAGATGGCTGAGACCCTTGGCAGGTCTTAAGCCACCTGGCGCCCCTAGGACCTTGTCCTCACCTCTGGGTGGGGGGTGATGGATGATGGAGGGACTTTGTGGTGGTGCTTTCCAAGTTGGTTTATTGAGTTTGTTTTTCCTCTTGGATTAGAACTGAAGAATTATTTTTGATGCCTCTACTGAGTACCTCTTCTTTTCCCTTTAGAAGGGACCAGCCCTCTTTGCAGGATAAGATGAAAGGTAAAGGTGAAACCCCACCCTCTGGGTAAATATTTACAGATGCTTCTTGTGTGTGCCTACAGAGTGCAGAAGAGAGGGAGAAGGGGAGTTGACTTGCCCTCCTAGCAGAGATTATAGGGCCGCCAGAAGTCCCTAATCCACTGTGGACAAGTCACTTTCATCTCAGCCTCCTCCTCAATGAAGCCTCACCAGGAGCCAGTCAGAATAAAAGGAGAAGGTGCCTCCCCACCTTTTTGCCCTGGAGGGACACCAAAACCCAGGATGAGAGATTTGAGCTGGGTTTGAACATGCTCAGAGAGGAGAAGAGGGCATTCCAGGCCTGAGGAATGGTGCTTTGGAGGCTGGCAAGACTGGAAGGCTTGCGGGGGGAAGTGGGAAATGTTTGGATGGGAAGGTGGAGCTGGGCATGAAGCAGAAAATAGGAAATCCACCAAAGTTTTTAAATCAAGGACTATTTTGATCCAAGTAGTGTCATATTCACTTTTGTGTTCCCGGAGCCTGGCATATAGTAGGCACCCAGTAAGTCCTTGTGGATTCAAAATGGCAATTGAGAAAATATTGGTTTAACGGTCTGCAAGATGGACTGCCTGGGAAGAAAGGGATTGCACCCAAGGAAAGGAGTTGGGAGGCCTTAGTGAGCATCTCTACTTGAAGCTTGAAGTGCTGTGCCTGATGGGGGAAAGGAAATGAGGGAATTCAGATTGAACATGTTCTTTCATTTGCATAGCAATGTGATTCCCTTCAATGCTCTTTCTGGTGTAGTCCAGTTTTTTACCTTGGGTTCCCCGGTAGAACAGAACAGATATTCAGTACCCCATTCAACCACCAGCAGCGTTAAGAACCTGCCCAGAGGGCTTTCAGGAAGGAGACTGACCTTCAGAGAGGAGAGGTGAGTGCTTGAAGTCACACACCTGGGACCTATTTAGGATACTTACTTTTGTTCTCAGATAAAATTTCTAACTGTGTTTATGCTTAATACATCCCACACAAACAGAAAAAGGCACCCGGTCCTCGTCATCTCCCCATTTCCTCCTTCCTAGTGTTGGCCTAGGGTTGATGAGGGGCTAGTGAGAACTTAGGGATAGAACTCTACTGACTGGTAACTTTTCAAAGATTCTTCTGTGGAACCAGGCCTGACCAAGCCCCTAAGGCAGCCTTCTGATAAAAAGCTGAGAGGAGGGAGCAAGAAGGAAAAAGGAAGCAGGAGGTGGAGGAAGGAAAGAAAAAGAGAGGTGGTAACTCTTTGTTGTCCCTGTGCCTTGACCCCAGGCACTTTGGGGTTCTCACATCGAATCCCCTGATTGAACCTCTTGGGTCCTGTGTCCAGCCCACCCTTCACCAGTAGGCCTTCCAAAGAGACCAGCCGATCTCGGAAAATGCCACAGCTAACTGGAGATAGGACTTATATAGGTAACAACACATTTGACAAACAGTAATTATCATCCACTTAAATAGAGTTCTGAGTGCACCTTTTAAATTCTGTCATCTTTGAAATAAGCAGTATGTATTTATTAATGGCTAGCCAACCTGGCGAAAGAAATCTCTTTTAGAAACTTTGACACTTCTGCAAAACAAATAGGCCCATAATTTTCTAAGAACTAACTACATTTGATTGAAAACCATTTTGTCTTTTGCAAAGGAGAAACCCTCCCCCTTCTGTGTGACTCAGTGTTGCCCCAACGATTGCCACTTCCATGAATGCAGATTTATTTCTTGTAACTCACCACATATTTTCAAAGGACCCTTTCTGGCAGTGTTCCTTTGTATCAAAATCTGGTGGTAAACAGCTTAGCCTGGCCTCAATAGCTAGGCCACCACAGCCGTTCATCACAGCTGTGACCTCATTTACTCTAGTTCCTGTTCTTTTTCTTTCTCTACAATAAGCAGACCCTCGGTCTATGTCATTCTCCTTTTTATTAACAGATTTCCCTTTTCTGGCAGTCTTTTCATGGAAACATTTAGAACTTCCACACTGTTTAATAAGAGGTCCCCAAAGTGTTTAGATATGACCTAAGTAGATTAACATGGAATTCCTCAAAACTCATGTCAGCTGAAGCTGTCAGGATCAATTAATATAAATTCAAGAGGAGAGACAAGCCGAGTCCTAAATGCTTGATAAGAACATTCCTCTCTAAAAATTTTGCAGTAGTAAATCTCTATTTACTATTATATTACAACACTCATTCAAAGTAGAGTAGGGGCTTTTTGGAAAATCGTATTCAAAAAATATTACCCAGTGGATGGCTTCAACAATAATTAAAATGAAACAGGAAAAATAAAAAAATCACCATTTTCGGTGCAGGATGCGTTCTGCCCTGATGTTTGATGTACACACTGTTGCTAAATATTTTATACTGTAAGAAAACCCAAATACTCTTTGGATGGAAATTTCCAGAGATAAATAAAAAGCCTACTTCTTTACTGAGAATGCCAATTGAAATCAATGATATTTAGGCGCATGATCACTTAATCAGTTCAAAATAGCCCAAGATTGGCTGTCCTTTGTCCTAAAGATGGGACACTTTTAGGTGTGGCTTTAGCCACACTGACCATTGCTACAGTTGGCCAGTCTCTTGGCCTGATCCCAAAATGTATCCAACTAGCATTTATTGAACACTATGTACGAGACGTTCGGCTAGGCACCGTGGGGAGTAAGTATAAGGCATGGTTCCGGAAGATGGTATACATGAAAATGACTACATGAGATGTGTTGACAGTTGAACACAACAGAAGAGGTAGCCTAAAGAAATACAAGAAAGCTGAAGAAAGGGAGAATATTTTTCAGATCTGAGCAAAGATCACTTCGTTCTTTGTTAAATTGAACTGCTATTTCTATTCTTGGGTCTACAGGCTATTCAGCTACTCTCTGGTGTTCAGAGCAGTGGAGCTGAGTTTGCATAATAAAAGGCCCTGGTAAGACAAACACAAAGGTTCTAAATGGAGAGAGACCTTCTGAGGCTCCCACACCTGCAAACAAGACAACAGCCTCCAGCATGTTTCCACCTACCAGTCAATTCTTCTAATCCTCTCCTTATGAAAAAAGTCATTCTAATGCTCTCTTACCCTTTTTTCCCCCAAAGACTTGGAAGAGCTATAATGGGTTTGCCTGCTTGAATACTTTGATTTCCAGTTAATTTCCTTATTTGGAGCTAATTACTAAACTGCTTTAAAGTTTAAGACAAAGAAGCAACCACTTACTGACAAACTTTCCATGGTGTATGAAGACATGGCTCTTAGCCGAGAACAGAAGCTTCTATCATAAAACAAACTATTCCCTTGTCAGTATGGCTCTGCCAGATGTTTTCTTAGCCATCATCAACCAACTATGTTGCTATCTTCATATGTTAAAGTTATAGAGGAGTTTGAAGCCTTTTAAGACCTGGGAGCAACCTCCAAGGTCAATGCTGTATAAAACAAAACTATAAACTGCACATTTTTTCTCTCTGAGGATTTTGACTTTAATTCATAGTCATTTGGAGGGAGCCTTTGGATCCAACTCTTTTGGTGGCTTTCTTAGCTAATTGGGTCCTCCTTTTTATTATGTTTTTTTTACAATACTTTGCTTAGAAATTGTGTAGCTGAATTTTTGTTTTGCTTTAATGGGTGATGAACTTGAAAAGTGGTCATGTTGTTAATAGATATTGAACTGATAGAGTCTCTTACCAAAAGCAATGGAGGAAAGCAATTTTATCAGCTTTGCAGAGTGAGCAGTATTGCATGTATCAACTTAATGCCAGGAGGGTGTTGACAAATGATATAATAAGATACAAGCTATTTATCAGTTTCTCAAGCAGTGCCTGGAGGCTCTTGTCCCACCTAGGATTGCTAGGTTTGCTATAGAACACGATGTGAATGCCATCCCCTGCGTTGTACAGCCAGGTAACTTAACCCCCTCCCCCCACTAAAGAATCTTATTTTTCTCATTTGGAATTTTTTATAATCCCAGTTGTGATTAAAAACATATTTTAAGGCCAGGCGAGATGGCTCGTGCCTGCAATCCCAGCACTTTGGAAGGCTGAGGCGGGAGGATCACTTTGGGCCAGGAGTTCAAGACCAGCCTGAGCAACAATAAGACCCCATCTCTACTAAAAATAGAAAAAATTAGCCAGCCATGGTGGCATGCGCCTGTAGTCCCAGCTATTTGGGAGGCTGAGGCAGGTGGATCACTTGAGCCCAGGAGCTTGACGTTGCACTGAGCTATGATTATGCCACTGTACTGCCAGGGCGACAGAGCGAAACTGTCTCAAAAACAAACAAACAAAAACCCCATATTTTATATATGCATGAAATAAGAACAAGAATAAACAAAAATGTTAATAGTCAAATCTCTACAAAGAGAGATGTGTACTCCTGATACTCTTCTTCATTTTCCAACTTTTCAACAATGGGCATGGAATATATAATCAGGAAAAAAGCAGGAAATGTCATTTCAATAAGTTCTGAAAATTCCATCTTCTCCAGAAAGCAATGCACGATTATTAAAGTCCTTTTTTTTTTTTTTTTTGGCTTTCACTCCGATGTGTACTCCAATCCCTATTCTGTGCCCAGACTGAGAATTTCCTCTCATTTTTCTTTCCATGCCACGAGAGGCCTAGACAAGGGAGAGAATTCTTTTGAGATGTGGACTGCAAAGGCAATTGGAGGGAAGGGCAGTCACTGGAAGGGCTCATGGAGTTGAGAGAGGGTTGTTTAAGCGTGAGAGACACTTTATGCCCAGGATGTTGAGGAAGGGAGATCCCAAGACAACAGCAGTGCCGTCAGCCCAGAGAACAACCCGGACAGCCTGGAGCTGGTCCGAGGGCTCTGGGAGAGACTGATCCTCAAGAAGATGAACTTGGCTGAACACCCAACTGAATTTGACCCCACTCAGAGGAGAGCTATATACCTGAGAGAGAATTTAGGAATAAATTAGTGATAAGTACCATAGAAAACATAGTAACTTTTTGTTTAAAAAAAAAAAGATAATTATTAACTCCAGGGAAAACAAGAGTTTTATAGGAAAGGGAAAGTAGTCAACAGTACATTATATGACTTAGTTTATCACTAGCATTTGAATAGTCATAATGAAGTATACACTGAATATTGAACTACTCCAAATGTTGATGTAACTAGTTTGAAGAGAACGTATATATGTGTGAGTGGTGGATGGGGGGGCGGATGAACCAGGCAAATCTTCATCTTCCACTGCAAAGTCAATTAATAATGCCTAACAGGAAAAGCAAAAGCAGCGTGCCACTTGGAAATACAGATACCAAGACAGTGAGTGAAAATGGTTTTTCTCCGGGGAGCGTGATATAGAGGAAGGATCAGGAGACTGTTTTTTTGTTTTGCCTTGTTTTGTTTTTTCTTAGTAATAAGTGTTTTAGAAAAGCCTGACTCACTAAGTTCATAACTTTGATTAAAATATAGAATATTTAGTTAAAAAATAGCCTCTGTGTATTATCTCTTGCTTACTGCCCAGTCTGAGATAATCCCAGGACAGGATACAAAACAGATGACAGTTTGTGGCTGTGATTTGTGGGCTGGCTTCTCTGCCTCACTGGCAGGCTGTACGCTCTCAAGGGCAGCGGCACATCTGCTGTGTGCACGGCCGGCTGCTCTGCTCTGCACTGAGCACGCAGTGGGCCCAGGCCTGCACTCGCTGAATGAGTGGTGGCAGGGATGAGACAGACGCCCATCTTTGCAAAGGTATGTAACTCGAGTACTTACAGATGAGACGACTCGATGTCTGGGCATTGCCTTAGAATACGCCAGGAAAAAAAAAACAAGATTGGCAAAATGTTCATAATGAGTGATGGAGACACAGGGCTCGCACTAGTCTGTCTACTTTTGTGTATGTTAGAAAATTCCTGTAATAAAACAATAACCAAGTTTGTACAGAAAGAGGACTAGAACGAAGGGACAGCATCGTGGCATAAATATATAAAATCCAGAGTTTGGTGGTTAGAAAGGTTTGTGTAACATAGAATATGTAAATAAAAATAAAGGATCAGAGGAGGAAAAAATCATGTCAAAGGCAAAATGTGCCAGGGCACATTTAAATTAGCATAAGCAGCTATTAGTAACTAAAAGCTGATTGAAAGAAGGGGTAATGGGTATTTAACGAAGATGTGCAAAGGGAAAGTTGAATGAAGTACTGGAGTTACTGAGATATTTAATATTTTATCTTCCAAATATATAGTACCTGAAGGAGTTGAAAGCCCCAACTTAAAAGTCTCACAATATAGTAGTGAATAATCCAGGCTCAGGGGTAAGACCAGCCTGGATCTGAATCCTGGCTCCACTATGTACTGTGTGACCATGGACAAGTTGTTTAGCCCTTCTAAGCCTTAGTTTTCTATCTGTAAAATGGGGATAGCAATTGTATGAGATACAGTTGTTGGGAAGTTTAAATGAAATAATACCTGCCAAGTCTTACCTACACCTGACTCACAGTAAGTGGTTAATAAACAGCAGTTACCTTGGGAAGTGACTCTGCCAAGAAAGCCAAAGATCTTAGGAGTTAAGTCAAAAAGGCACAGTTTTGCCATGGATTCATCTGTATCCTCTACAGCCCTGTCCCTCAGCCCTAGGAAACCTCCTAGGAGGACTGACCTCTAAGAATGGCCAAGCAGTCCATAGCACGGCCTATGGGTCTATGGGGCCAGATGCCTCGCAAGGCAGCTCACAGCCAGAGGGGGATACAAGTCTTAGCCACAAAGGCAGAGAGGGAAACAATCCCAAGATTCGCATTGTATCTAAGAGGAAAACAGGCCCACTGCTCAGGAGAAGTGGAACTTTTCCTGACCCAGAGGTCTGAGATTTTGTAAAAGTAGAGGGCGAGCACACATGGAAAAGAATGAAGAGAAAGTGAGCCCAGGCCGGCTGGACAAGAGTCACACGTACATACCACTCACTACTAGATCTCACCCGGCAGACAGTGAGGAGCAATTCTGAAGGCTTTCCATCAGGAAAATGGCTATGCCGAGATGTTTTAGAAAGGTGACCTGGCAGAAGGGTTGGGAGGACTGGAGTACAGGAAGACGAGTTGTCCAGACACTGGTAGCCAGGGCTCAATTTAAAGTACTGAGTAAGGAGAGGTTAGAAGTGAGACACACTGAAAGGCAGGAAGATTCAGTAAGACAAGATAACCAGTGAGATGTGTGAGGCAGGGAGGGATCAAAGGTGACTCCTAGGTCTCTGGCTTACGTTACAACTAGGTGGAAGCTAGTTGCTTCTCCCGCAGTTCTCCCTCTCAGTGCAGTTTGTTCAAGCCAAAACCCCAGCTTCACCTTTGATTCCTCCCTCTCTCTCACACATCACATCCTGTCCAATCAACATTCATTCAACAAATATTCACTGATTCCACACAGTGTGCTAGGCACGAGGAACACAGCACAGAAAAAAACGCCTGCCTCAAGGCACTGTATCTTCTAGAGGTAGACAGGCAATAAATATGATAAATAAGAAAAACATACCATAGGTTAGATTATGGTAAGTATAAGGAGTAAAATAGAGAAGCATAATAGAAGTGTAGGAGAAAAGAGTTAAAATTTTAGATAAATCAGTCAGTGAATTGTATTGATTCTGTCTTCAAAATAAAGCTGGAAACAGATTTCATGCAACTTGCACTGCCACCACCACTGTCCCGGCCACCATGACCTCTCAGTAGCCTCCTGTTACTGCAACAGTTTAACTGCTCTCTCTCCTTCCATCTTTGCTCCCCTATAACGTACTCTCAGCAGCACAGCCAACAATTCTGTCAGAAGATACCGCTCCTTTGTCCCTAACCCTCCAAAGCCTTCCCATTAACACTCTACGAGTCAAGGCCAAAGCCTCCCTAACCTATAGGACACAGTTATCTGGCCACTGTCACCTTCTGACCTCATTGCCCTGTATGAGCTCCTTCCCCACTCCACCAGCACTGGCCTTGCTGTTCCTGCACGCGGGGCATACCCCCACCGTGGGACCTTAGCATTTGCTGTTCTTGCTGTCTGAAGCACTCCTTCCTAGATATCCATGTGGCTCACACCTTCATCTTCTTCAGATCTTTCCTCAAATGCCACATCTTTGTCAGTCCTATCTGGTCTCCCTACCTAAAAAGCAGTGTCCCATCAAGTCCTTGTCCCCCTTCCTGGCTTTATTCTTTCTCTGCAGCATTTATAACCTTATAACACATTACACATTTTACTTCTCTTGGTTTTTGAGGGGGTTTTTTTTCCCCATGCTAAGATAACTCAATGAAGGCACTTGTCTATTTTTTTGCACTTAGGATCATGACCAGTACATAACAGGTACTCAATAAGTATTTGTTGAATGAATGAATATAAGGTAAAAAACAGGTCTGGTCAGATGGCAAGAAGAAAAGGGAGAAATTGGGGGAGGGAATTTAACACTGAATGAGCCTCTTAGATTGTGAGCTGCCTATGGGACGTCCTGGTAGAGAATTCACAGGGTAGCAGAACTCGGGAAGTAGCTCAGAAGAGGTCAAAGCTGAAAAGATAAGACTGAACATATATCAGTACAGACTGGCTGAGAGAAGGCAACAGAGAACCTTGGAACTCCAACATTTAAAGGAAAGACAGATGAAGAGGAGCCAGAGAAGAGAATGAGAAGGAATTTTGACAGGGAAAGAGAACAATATAAGAGAAAGAAGTATTGGAAAAACCAAGGGAAGAAAAGATCTCAAAAGAGAAAGTGAGGAAGAGTGTTCCATATTATATAAAACTGAGGCAAAAGCACAAATGAAAAGAAGCTGCTAGACTTGGCAATGAGGTGGCCACTGGCAATGCTCAAAATAATTTCAATAGAATGGTGGGCAAAGGAGCAAATGGGCCATGGTGAAGATGGAAAGACAATAACTATAGACTGACTACTCTTCCACATAGTCTGGCAGTAAAAGGGAAAGCATATGGACAAAGGAAGAAGGAAAAAGAGAAATAATACAAGTAGCAATAACAATAATATTACCAGTAACATGTATTACTAAAATAACCTTTATGCCAGATATTCTTCTAGGCAATTTATAATATTAATTCATGTAATCCTTATAAAAATCCTAGGAGGTATATATTATCAATATCCCCATTTTACAGATAAGGAAACTGAAGCACAGAAATGCTCATTTAGAAGGACTTGAACCCAGAGTGTTTGGCTTCAGAGTCTAAACTTTTTAAAGGATGGGGTAAGTTCAGTCCATTTGGAAGCTGAGGGAGAGGAGTTAGCAGCATGAAAAATTGAAGATCTAAAAGTGAAAAAAACATGCACTAGAAAAAGAATGGCATTAAGACATCAGAAAGAGGTTGGCTTTAAGGGCAGCAGGGACAGCTCTGCCTTTGAAGCAGGGGAGAGCTATAAGGATGGGTAAATATATAAACAAGTATGGTGGTTGATAAGTACTTACTGCTGAGAGGCTGTGATTTTGATGGTGTAGACCCTGAGAATGAGGGGGACAGAGCTTGAGGAGAGAAGTGGTGAAACCAATGGACTAAAAAGGCCAAAGGACTGTCCCAGAACAATGAAAGTTTGGCAGGGGCTTGAAACCCTAAGTGTTTGACAGAGCTAATCAGCATGGTTCTTTGATGTTTCCCTCACAGTGTCTGGGGGCCTAGGCATAGTTATAGTGAAAACAGGTGGTTTGGCTGATAGAGAACTGGCAATGAGCAGGGCACAGGAAAGAGAGAGGGCAAGGGGGTAGCACCTGAAGGGCCGAGAAGAATGGCACTGAACTGACTAACCCAGGGACTCCCAAGTCAGGATCTAAACCCTCTCACTGCCATGAGGACTGGGCATAACAACCAAAGTCTGTCTCTGAGACAGGCTGCTGAGGACTTAGGGCAAAGGCCGAGGAGCTGGCCTTTGTGCTACACAGGGAGAGAAGCTAGTGATGGGCTCTCAGGTGAACAGAATAAAACATTGTGGAAGGTGACTGGCAACTGCCTAGAGCAGGCGTCCTCAAACTGCGGCCCGCTGGGTGTTTTTGCTGCCACTGCCTGTCCTGCTTAGCAGCCGACTCGTCCCGGGCCCACAGTGCGCACTCTCCAACGGTCTGAGGGACAGTGAACTGGCCCCCTGTTTAAAAAGTTTGAGGACCCCTGGTAGAGAGTAGCCTCAAGGGAGACGGCGCTACAGGCAGGGAGGTAGGGAGGAAAGGGGTTCAGGAACCCTTCAGCTAATCTGGGGACTTGGACACAGGGATAAAATTGGCCTGTGCAAGCAACTCAGAAAGGAGCCATATATTTAGGGCCTTGGGAGTAGGGGGTGGGGAGTTCTGGGAGAGACACCCTTGAGATGGAAACTGAAATGATAAAATGTTTATGGGAGAAACCAAGGGGAGCTTTAAAGGGCTCAGAGTCCTTCATTGAAGTGCGGTTATAAGTAGCTTTTGAGGCCAAAACTCAAAAGCCTTACTAAAGGATTAACCATACAATTATTTCAATTTGGGGAATTAGATTATATCTAAGTCAATTGGGATTTGATATATTTTGTAAAGCCTACTTTAATAGGCTTCAGTTTCCTTTATCAAATTTTCATAGACAGACTGAAAGTTTGATGTAAGTATGAATTTATTGACATGAATTTCCTTTAGCTATTACTCTAACACAGAGAGGGTACCGAAGAGTTGAAGACAATGATCATAAACCCACAAGATCTGAAGTTTGCAAGATTCACTCCCTCCCCCTCAAAGAGAGAAAGAGACAGAGAGAAAGAGAAAGACAGCGAGAGACAGAGAGACAGATAGAATATGAACAAACCGTTAAAAAAGAATCTGGAGACTGTTTTTCAATTACAGTAAGAAGTAATGACAGTTTGACAATTTAAGCATTTTTTCCAGAAACATATATCTATTCCATAGATACCAAATTGATTACCATATAATTGAATTTGAAAATATACAAAATATTTGTTGTTCTTACGTACTGAAATTAAAACCTAATTTTAAAAAGTGCACAGTAAAAACAGCATAAGGAAACCTACAATATCCATGGTATGTGTATTGTTTTCCATTGTACTGCCAACATCAAATTCTGTATTTGCCTTATTGATTACAAATATATTTTAAATGTCTCAAGGCCATTTATAACACTGACTAGTTTACTGGGTCCAACAACACTTCGGCTTCCTGGACTGGACGTGGAGTCTGGGCCCTGCAGCTCCGTGCAGCAGAAGCAGCTCTGGAAAGAACAGTCGCCAACCAGCTATTTGAAAACTATCGACTCTTGTTCTTTTTAGAATTTCCCTGTGCAAAGAAAAATACCAACAATAAGAACACAAACTTCCAAAACAAATAAAACTCACATAGTTCATAAACCAAGCTGTCTGAAAGCCATATTTCACTGTGGAACACTTCAGCTTCCAAAAGGGAGGCTAGCTGATAACTACCGCATGTTAACTTATATTCAGTAATCACTAAGCAGTTTGTTATGTTTCACTCTCTACTTCTATGGACCCTAGCCTTCTAGGGGCTGAAGATAGGTGATAAAGAAAGAAAAGAAAGCTACTATCTTCGATTTATCAAAACCTCAAACATCCATTTTGTTCTAACGACAAGGGAGTATAAGATTTCATGAAGCTGAATAAAAAATGGTTAGCTTAAACATGTTTGTTGTTTAAATAAACACCTTTTAAAGGTCTTAATAGGTAATAATCTTGAATATGTGCCAACTAATACCCAAATGGCACTGATCATCTGTCAAAAGTAAGCTTAAATACCGCTGAGAACAAGTTAGAAGGAAGATGCCTTAAATTATTTCCAATTTCTCAAATACAGAGATTTGGACTTTACAGTTTTGTCTAACTTTTCTTCTTTCTGGAGAGGCTCACTTCTTAGGAATACATTCTATTAATCATTAAATTCCTATATTTGGCCAGGTATGGTGGCTCATGCCTGTAATCCCAAGGTGGGAGGCCAAGGTGGGAGGATCACTTGAAACCAAGAGTTCAAGACCAACCTGGGCAACATAGTGAGATCCCCGTCTCTACAAAAAATAAAAAAAAAATAAAAATTAGCCAGGCATGGTGACATGTGTCTGTAGTCCCAGCTACTCTGGAGGCTGAGGCAGAAGGATCATTCATGCCTAGGAGTTTGAGGTTGCAGTGAGCTATGATCACACAATCGCACTCTAGCCTGGGTGACAGAACAAGACCCTGTCTCTAAAAAAAAAGGAAAGAAATGAAATAAAATAAATTCCTGTATTTAACTCTTAGGTATAAATCCATTTTCTTCATGTAAGTAAAAAATGCTTACAGAATATAAACACTAAGAACAAAATAATATCAAACAAATGGTTTAGGATGTTTACTTGGTATCCAGTGGAGGCAATGTCAACTTAGCCATAAGATGATGCTATAGCAATCTAAATTACTAATAAGCAGTGGGGCAGGAGAAGCAAAACACAGGGATTATAGAATGATCGAAAAAAGTTTAACAACATAAATTCCAAACTGAAGAACGGTCTCTTATTCAGAGTTTTATGTAATGACAAGTATTTTAAAAAATAGCTTAAAAGCTCTGAGAAGGCTTGAAAATTCCCTAATTTCTTAAGTAGCCGCAATCCAATTACCTTTGGGACAGTGAACTTTGCTGTACTCAACATTTACCCTTCTCAATTCAAAACCAAATACATCAGACTGGCACAGTGGCTCACGCCTGTAATCCTAGCACTCTGGGAGCCAAGGTGGGAGGATCACTTGAGCTCAAGAGTTCAAGACCAGCCTGAGCAAGAGCAAGACCCCATTTTTACTAAAACCAGAAAAAATTAGCCGGGCAGGGTAGGGCATGGTGGTGTGCGCCTTGCAGTCCCAGCTACTCAGGAGGCTGAGGCAGGTGGATCACTTGAACCCAGGAGTTTGAGGTTGCTGTGAGCTAAACTGATGCCACAGCACTCTAGCCTGGGCAACAGAGCAAGACTGTCTGAAAAAAAAAAAATACTTCTACAGCTCTGGAGACTAAATGTTTTCCTAGAATCATCGCTACTCCTTTTCAGTGTTAGGTTCTAAAACAGGATTTCTCATACTATCACTAAAATAAATTATACATACCATGAGAAAAACCAAAATATGATTTCCTCAATGTGTGTGCTTTCTACCATTACCAGGAATATAACCTGTGAGTTAGATATTATTCTGGTGAAATATCGTAGGATCAAAGGGTTAAGGGAGGCATTCTCCAAGAGGACCAACTCCCCACCCCCTACCTCTAAGCTCAAGTTTCCTGAAGTCCAAGTAACTAGAGAACCATAATAAGGGCCAGATTGGCTGGATACAGTCATCACAGAGATGGCCCAGGGAAGCATCAGACACCCTCCAAAGCAGCAAGAGGTCAATGAATATCATGAAACTATGCAGGCAAATGAAATTATATAATGCAGATTCCAATGCATCAACATGACGCATTTTCCAAGGAGACCCCAAATGAGCAGAATGCTGCCTTACACTACCACTAGCAGATGTTAAAATAAAACCTTGGTTCATTCATCTCTCTTTCCTCACCAGTGCACATAGTAGGAACTCAATAAATGCCTGCTGAATCAACAAGGGGCAGCAGCAAATCTCAAAGAGTGCAAGCTAGGGACAGCAAGTTCCAGCTGGTGGTGGTATAATACGTCTGAGTTAGGAAAATGTGCTAGGAACCTGAGATGATGCACAGAACTGAGCCCCAAGACTCCCAAGCTTAAGGACAAAAAACTATATACCTTATGTTACAATAATAGACAAATGGTCTGTGGATATGCATTTTAACCTAAGTACATCACCCAATACCTACTAACCATGGTCTGAACAAGCAGAGTTTATGGGAAATGAAATCAAAGGAAGTCTCTGGAGTTAAAGGGTAAGACATTCCTAGGTTATATGGATATTTATAAGAATTAATTTTCTAAAGGCTCTTCTTCAACAGTATCATTTTAGGCTCATATAAATAAAGAGCAATCCCCCCAAGCCCTTTGTGAGTCCCCCTAAGTTTTATACAACAGTAGCAGAAATGCAAAAGTGCCAAATAGCAGCAAATATTGCATTAAAGCCTTCAATATCAGACTTTCTCAGCTTTTAACTCAGCCAAAGACATTTAATTTTACTTTTGGACAAAAGGACAAATGATATTAAGGAAAATGATTTATAAACGCTTTCAATCTCATAACCTTTTGTTCCTGAAATGCCTAATGAAATACCTTATGCTAAATATTATATTGCAGAGAGACCTCACCTCACCTACCTTACTGGACATCTTGAGTGTGTCAATCTCTTCTCTCTGTTTGGATAATGTCTCGTTCATGCTGCACAGGTGGTCACTCATCATACTTAACTGATCCTCATAACTCCTCTTGGTAGTTGTCAGGTCATCCTAAATAGCAAAGAAAAAGAGGGAAAAAGGAATAGAGAAAAGAAAAAAAACCCACTAGTCATACCACTCTGAAGTTTTTATAATTCCTAAAATAATTTGGAGTAGGGAAATTATAATTAACAATAATTTATTGTATAGGGGCGGGCGGGGAGGGGGGGAGAAAAAAAAATAATAATTTATTGTATAATTCAAAAGTGCTAGAAGAGAAGAACTTTATGTTCCCAACATAAAGAAATGTTTGAGGTGATGGATATCCCAATTATCTTGATTTGATCATTATGCATCATGTATCAAAATATCACATGTACCCTCAAAATATGTACAACTATCATATATCAACTTTTTACAATTTTTAAAAATTTGGAAAAGCAACTTATCAATATGGTCTATCTGATCAATTAGTATGTAGGTTAAGGCATAGGCCAAACAAGAGAATAAAGTTAAAAGAAATGGGAAAAAACTCTTTCTTATCCTTCAAAATATGTTCATAATTTCTTTGCAAAAATGTAATGGTTTCTTTCTATGCCTGGTATACAATTGTAGGAAAAACCAGAGGGCTACATGATCTTTCCAAATCTCCTCAGCTTCCCCAAGCCTTAGGTGAAGCCTCCGACCATTCCCACCATCCCACAACCCTCCTGATGGCATCTGGAAGAGGCTCTCTTCCCACCTCTCACACCCTCTTCAGCCCCCTAAAATCTAATCCTGTGCTCCTACCTAACTAATCTGATAAAACTAATCTGAAATGAGGAGGAGGTAGGTGTTGCTGTGCTGATGTTTTTCCTTGCCTGGCATTATGGTTTTATTAACAGGGACTTTCTGAAAGCAAGGGTTTAAAATAAGGCAGTGACCAAGGAAGGAGGAAAATTTTGCAGACCTACCTTTCGGTTTAGGTCAGTTTTATGAAACAGGAAAGAGAAGAAACAGAGTAATGTGTACAGAACATGCCTACGGCCCACCATGACAGATATTTACAAGGAAGGGGAAAGAACGGAGGATTATGGGTAACTAAGTATTATTTAAGCAAACACTAACTATAAAATGATTTAAAATTAAAATTGAGTCAGAGAAACAGTGCAACCACTTTTTGCCTGATATAAATGTTACTTTAAAATGAGTTTGAAATACAGTGGTTGGAAAAGAACGCATGTCTAGAGGTCAAATGCCACTACTTTGGAAAGGAAATTCTGACTTTGCTGCCTGAGAACTTTCAATGAAAAAACATTAAAACTGCAAAGGTAACATTTATGTAGTCACCTGAAGTCTGGTGATGTTCTGACTGGCAAGTTTCATCTCTTCTGTCAGTGCCTCCTTAGACTTCTCAGCCAAGGCCAGTCTTTTAGAGAGTGCTCGGCACTGTAAAAGCAGAAAACATTCCATTACTAGAGGGAGCGTTTTTTTCTAAAACCAAAGTTGCTTCAGGGAAGGTACTAAAAACACGTCCCAAGGCCAAAAGCCTTTCATCCATTCCACAAATATCTGTTCTACACCGACAGGCATTGTACCCCACATTGGAGTACACACAGATGGCAAGGAAGTGGCCCCCACCCTCATCATTTTAGTCAAGGAAAAGAAATCTACCAACTCAAGCTCATCAGTGTTTTTCCCTAGCTCTGGCCTGGCGACGAGTGGTTATAAAGAACATAAGAACTTTCTGTATTTACCCAGGATCCATTTATAGTTATACTGGATGAAAAGGGAAGTGACTATTTCAAAAGTTATCAACGGCTTCCGCCTAGGCAACGTGGATCCTAAGACACTTGTGTTTTAAGTCCTTCATTAGAGCTCACATTACAGGAACAATAAAAGCTCTACAATCCTACCCTACAGATCATGCTCTATCTACAAGGGAAAACAATTAGTGCAGGACCATAAAGATCCTGGCTGCTTTCTTTGGGGGTTCCACCAAACCTAGACTATCCAGAGACAGAATAGATCAAAAAGAAAAAAGAAAAATCCTACTTCACACTATTGTTCAAAGAGGGTATGAGATTAAAAGGATCACTAAACTTTCTGATAAGGCCGTTGAGACTGACTAGGAGGATCTGTTGGGACATACTTGAATGCTGTGTTGACATCAGGCGCTCAGACTAACCATTCCAGTAAAGTCATGCAGGGGGTTACCACTTCCTGTTTACGAATGAGGAAAAACTAGGACAATTTTAAAATTCTTGTATCACAATCATGCTAAAGACATTTACTAAAATAAACAAATCTATTGGAAATAAAACAGCCTCAAAAATTCCTCAGTTACTCACTTCATTTCTCACAAGAAAATTTCAGGACAGTTCAGCCAACCAAATCAACCACCTCCTATTAAATAAATATCCACTCTGTGCTCAGCACTGAAGCTGACAGCGAGGGAGAGAGACATGCAAGGCAGAGGTCCTCATAAAGATGACAGTCAAGTCTGGGACACTCAGCAGTTAGGGAAGCAAACAATGAGAATACGATTGCCTGCTCACTGCATGGCTCAGACAGTGCCACAGCAGTTCCACTGCAAGTCATCCAGCCTACTGTCTCCCCCCTACCCCCCGCCTTCTGCATTCCAACAAGCTGTCACTATTGATCAGCTTATCAAACATGTATGCGATGGCTGCTTGTGAACAACACTGAGCACATGATTTATTTTAGCAGGAAAAAGACACAAAGCACCTCTGCACTTCTAGCAACTGGCCTCTTATCAACCTCTCCATTTCTGCAGTACAGAAGAAAATTACAAACTCGGGTTCCAATAAAGGATGTTATCTTTTCTTCTTCAATTTCTTTAACAATTTTAAACATTATAATTCTCCATCTGCCATTTATAATTAACCTTTTCATGTAAAGTTTCGAATAAGAGACCTTAAAGGTACTCTTATATGTTGAACAGCATCTATTCTATCTTGTTTCTTACTCTTTGATATCTATTCTTTCTTTCCTCATTTTCCCCCCTTCTACTCAATAAATTGTGTATAATTTTATTAATTATATTGCATAGTGCTTTTCTTTTCCTTTTTCTTTAAGCATGAAACAAAGTTTATTAAGGAAGGACAAGATAGATTTACAGAGTAAGAGCAAGATACATAACATAATGGCGAACGGGCCTCTTGTAACAAAAGGCTGCATAGTGCTTTTCTAATTCTTTTTTTAAAAAAATTATGTGGTAAGAGAGGAAACTGTAACAAAAAGTGAGATTGTATAACTTTTAAAGGTTGAAAATGTTATATTTTTCATTTTATTATTTATAGTAATTAATTTCTATAAACTTATCATTTAGAAATTTAAAAGTATTTTAGAAAATCAGGCATATTTTGCTTTTTAAATTGCCTATATAAAATTTCCTTGAGCTGTGAATGTTCACCTGTCCACAACTCTAAAACAATCTGTAACAAGAATGCTCCAAAACATATGTTATGTGACCATAGGAAAGACTACCTATAAGTCTCCCAGCTATCTTGCAGTAAATTGGAAATGACAAATCAGTCTTACATTTATTGAAATAAAGATTTTTGGTTGGTACATAGACTAATCAATAAGAACTCCAACCAAAGTCATAGACATGTACAGACACAGAACACAAAGACTTCTGTCTTTTAGTGAACAGCAGAAGAACAGAACGGTGACCTAATTCCTGCAAGGGTTAGGAAAAACCTCCAACCTATTATAACTAACTGTCCACTCACCTCAGCATAAAAATGCACTGACTTACTGTCAGCCAGCTGCAGTTGAGAGGTAAGTTCCACTATCCTTGCCATGTAGTGATTTTTAATTAGATCTTCACGAGATTCCACATCTGGAACCTAAATAGAACACAAACACATATAAATAAATGCCAATGAGATTAAGCAATTCTAGAAAAAAAAAAGACAACATTTTGTACATTTTCATTTGAAATTTGATAGGGAATCATTGTTTTCCTACCCCTCAAAAAAACTTCAGACATGGCAGATAAATGCATATCCCAAATTTCTTTTATTCAGCAGCCTGCCTATCTCAGAATGAAGTTGTAGGTTCAAGGGAACAGAAATGTAGTGAAGTACTGGGAAGCCCACTGGAACCATGTCCCTTCATCCAGCTTTTATTAGCCACAAACCTGACTTTTAAAATCTCCACTGGTCTGACTCCTATGTCCTCCTCTAACTGGAAGAGAGCAGGGAAAAGGGGTATTTATTGGAACCCTACAATCTGAACATTCTTGATTTCCCCAAATTATCTTAAGATAACTCTAATGCTCTCAAACATACTAATAATTTAAATTACTTCTATATCGAACAGTTTATGGCCTTTGTCCCAGACTAGTATTTCTACTAGTTACTCTAAGCAATGACATACTATTGAGTTTAGTTTAAAAATACACACTGAAGTTCAAGATTACATATAAGATAGATAGGAAATCAAAGAATTTACCAATTTACTTGAACTATATTTACCTGTCTGCCATACTGAGTGGTAGACGGAATGACTTCAGAGTTCATTTAATGTTTATAAAGTTACATCTTAGAACATTTCAAAATTTAAATGTGCAAACCTATCTGACAAGCCAAATCTGATTTAGGTTCATGCACTTTGAGGGCTGGAAAGAGCTACCAAGCACACTGTTGGTGAAGGCCCTGAAAAGCCCTGCTTTCTTGGCTACCCATTGGGAGGACTAACATGGCTCTCGGCCTCATGCCGTATGCCAGCAAGAGGATGGCCGAGCAGGAGCCACCCCTTGTCAAACTGCCAAGGCAAGTCATCCAACAAGGCAATTACAAAAAACAGGCTATCATTTGTTGGTGACAGTTAAAATAGAACCAGAGAGAAAAGCAACATGGATTCATCAATGAAGGGGGAAAACACTGGCTCCATATTTGCTAGAATTGTCAGAAAAAAACAAATGGACCAAGATGGCTTTCGCAGAACTTTGCCAACAAATACGCTGCCAGATATTTATAACAAACAGTGTGATGCCAAGCACACATTACCTCACTGTCAGATGTCCTGGTTAAAATCCCAATCTAGAACATAAAGGAAAAGAAATCTTTAAAACTGAATGTTTACATTTCAAACACAATAGGTTCGATAATTATAATATTTTCTCAGTTCACAGTTTTACAGAGCACTGTGAGTGCAGTACTAAGAAATTACCCTCAGATGGTCTTTTACTACAAGGATGCTATGCATGCAGATAGGTAACTGCATTCACTATTTCTGCCGTGAGGCAGGAACCAATAATAATCATTACTAAATCCTCTATCAAAATGCTGATTAGCCCATTCTAACTGAAACCCAACAAATCATCTGGGAAGAAAGAAGATCAGCTTTTGACCTCATCTTGTCATTTCTACACCTATTTCCAAAGCAATAGCCAAGAAGGGCTAAAGAAAGTTTTTTTATGTTTTTTTAATTAAACATTCTGAACAGAAAACCCAAATAACAAACATTCTGGCTGAAAGCTCAAGAGGAGAAAGAAGAAATAAATATACTTTGATGTAATGTTATTATGACATTAATAAGCATTAATTTCATATTTAAATTAATGAAAACAAAAATGTAATTTTAAACACATTAAAATGCTGCTAGATTTTTAAAAGCTTGCTTTTGTGGATTAAGATTTCAAAATCTATCAGAATTATTGAATTCAGGTTATTATTCAAGGTGGAAGGGCATGCGCTTGGGTGTACAATGACTTAAGGAAACTACTGGAAACCACTGGAAGTTTCAATTTTTCTATTAGCCAGAGATGGTACTTGATAAACAATTTTCATATAGTCTAAATAATATCCTCATAAGTATTATTCTGAAGAGTGAGCAGTATTATCAATTGAATGTGTGCTAATGATGCGTACCTGGCTGTAAGAGTCTTTTATAAGACCTTTTCAAATAGAAGAGCCACAATTTTTTTTTTTTTTTTTTTT
>VBSM01002608.1:137539044-137575311 GCA_008086735.1 Cheirogaleus medius
TATGTCACCCCCAGATCAAAAAGCTACGAAGGCCTCAATTCTATAAACAAAGTGGAGATCCATGCCTTAGCTTGCCTTAGGGGCCTTTCAGAACCTGGAGCCATTTTTTCTCTTTTCAATCTTACTTCCCATTCCTCCCCTTCCAGGACTTCACACTCTAGCCAAGACAGTTTGTTCATCACTCCTTCCCCATCCCTATCCTCATCCCTCATACCCCCTCCCTATGCTTTCCTGCTCCATAATTTTACTCATGAATTTCCCTCTTCTGGGGGGAAAAAATCATCCCAATTCTTTCCTCTTATTCAAATCTTGCTCATTCTTCAAGGTCCATTCAAATCCCTGAAGAATTTTCCCAGACATCACAACCAATAGCAATCTTCCTCCCTGGTGATCTCAAACCACTTGTCGGCCATATCTCTCACTCACACTCCCTAGTGTTTAATTTATTAAGAATCTCCATGTTTGCCATATTTTAACTTGAGGTTAAAAACTACTTTTAGTGTTTTTCCATATCCTCCACAGTACTTGGCTGATGCACAGAAGTGGTCTGAAAATAAATAACATCTGCCTCTTTGTTCAGGACAAACAAAATCTATTCTGAGTTAAATTTACCTTCTGATTCAATGGAGATATAGTGTCTATGGCAGAATCAACAGGAAAAATCTGAATCCTCTGTTCTGTGTAGGTGTGAAAGTTCAGAAGAGCTGTCACAAGATCTTGGACAAAAGCCAGGGCCTGCCCAGCAATATCCCTCATCTTCAGCTTTAAAATGAAAAGTACACAGTTAAAGTTAACCATCAATTATTATTCTAACACTACTTTATTAAGTCTGCTTCTGGAGAAAACATTTCAATTCTAGTATGAATTCTTAAATTGATTTGCTCTCACTTGAATTTCAATATTCCTATCCAAGTATATTAGAAAGCCACTGATTCGGGCAAATACACCCCCTCCACTTAACCTAGACCACTTAAGTGCAAGGTCTACCAATCTACAAGTATGGCTCAAAAATTAATCCACCCCATAATTGAGTTCCAATGTTATGAGGTAAGAGATAGCAAAAATCTGTATTACTCATGAATTCAATAAAAAGTAAGTCACACACTTTGAGGAAATGTATGAGAAAGTAAAGTAAAAGTTAAATGAATGCAATGATTTAGTGCACTAAACATAGGCCCAAACAACTAATCCTTGTTTCTGGAAAGCCTTGCATACACATGGCTGAAAATAAAAACGTGTACTTCATCCTTTACCTGGTGTCTCCTATTGTGGAGTGGAACATTCAGAGCGTTATATTGACTATATTCTACAAAACAAAAATAATGTGCATTAAGTCTCACTTTAATTTACAGAAAAACAGCTTAACCGCAAAATAAGGAATGCTCTGCAGCAAAATCAGCTTTACATAAGAATTTAAAATGATCAACACTACAATCACAGTTATAGGAGACTAATAGAATTTACATAGAATCAGTGGTTTCTCAAGATAAAGTAATACTTCTAATTTTTTTTAACTTCAGGATTAAAAAAAACAAATCCTGCATTTCTATTTCTAAAAATCATTTAGAATACTTCTTTGGGGACTATCAAGATTACTTAGAAAGGCTCATGCTGTTCTTGCTGTGTTCAGTCTTTTTTCCCTCCTAAAATAACCCTGCACACGGCTGCCACACTGATCATCCAAAAATACCACTGCTTTCACGACACGACGATATTCAAAAATCTATTACTATCTGTCACTGCTGATTCTAATGACTCAATCCTAACTCTCCTGGGATGGTTCCAATATCTCTCTCACAGTGCTCCTTTATACACGAGTCTGTTATCAACCTCTAACAGTCTCTGCACACCTGACCTCAACCTAACGATCTGCATCTCTGCTCATCTCTACTCACCACTTCAGCCACTCAAACCTGCCCTCCTCTGCCCATGTCCTCAGTAAGAATGACTCCAGTGCCAAAAATCTGATTCTGAAAGTTCCGGTGCCATTCTCATCCAGTTCTCTGTCTCCATTTGCTACTAAATTGCTATGTATTCCCAGCTCAATCTCCCATCCATCAACACCTCTCTATTTTTCTATCAGCCCTCTTTCTTTCAGCCTTGATTATTTTGCTTCCAGGCCTGGACCATCACTTCAACAATGCTTTTGCTAACACAAAACCAGAGCAGAGTCCACTACAATATAGTCTGCTCCAACTCTACTCAGCAATCCATAATTTCATTGCCATGTCCCTATCATACCTCCCACGACACCTATTCCAAACCTGTTCCATTTCAAGCCCCTAATACCATTCTTCCTCTCCTCCCCTGCCCCAATGGATGGGATGGGCTCCCCATTAATACATCAAGATGAACAGAGCCAAAGTGAAAGGGTTCTTATGCTCCCCACCCTCCATCTCAGGGTCCATGGCTCACATACCCTCCTCTAGGGCCCTTAGCCACAGCTGCTTCTGACTGGCTCAGGGACCTAGCCCATCAATCATTCCCTCTTCCTGTCTTTAGTATCACCTCATTACCAAAAAAGTATTTGCTGCAGCTCATTTGACTCTATCTCCACAGTGAGTTCTTTTCCTTTACTTATATCACACTTAATTCTCTGCCCTCACCCAATCCCCGCACATGCAGCCTTTTCTTTTACTTTGCTAGCATGTCGGGCTCTCATCCTTTTCCATTTCCTTCATTCCCACTGCTTTAAAATCAGCATTGCTCTGCCTGTTTCCTCAGCACCTATTCATTTCTAATCCGTGTGCTAGTAATCTGGTGTCTACCTATACCCTGTATGCAAGTGCTCCTCTTAAACAGTAACCATTCTCTTGAAGCCACAAAATCTAGCCACCAAACCCAGGTGATTACCACCATCATCTTCTAACCTCTCCACAGCAATGCGCAGAGCTGACCTGCACCACCAGGTTGAAACTCTCCTTCCTCTAGCTTCTATCTCACCCCGTTTCCACAGCCCTCCCCTCCTGATCTCTGAGAGGGAGAACTCACCAAGGACCCTGCACAGGCCTCATGGCACTGTGCACCCCCCACTCCAACATGGAGCTCATCTAGCCCAAGAGGGTCAGCACCAGTTTCTCTGCCAAGGTCTAGTCTTTTATTTATGAATGCATACACCAATAGTTAAATAGATACACATCCATCTGCCTGTCAGAAGAACACTAAACAACAACAAAGTTAACCTCATCACCTTTCCCATAAACCTGCTCCCATCTACCTCTTTTATTTCCTGCTTCCCCCTCTCTGCCTCCTCCCTCTTCCATGCCTCCTTCAAAGAGCCACGCTGTTCCTTCTCCCTCCACAAGATCTTCTGCATCTCCCTGACAACCCGGGCTAAGCCTTCATAACAGGACACCAGGACCATCAAAACAATAGCCACAGCCTTCCTCCTCCCACTCTAGAGTAATCTATATTCTGTTGCCAGATTAACCTTATGAATACACAAATCTCATCATGATGTTCCCTGGCTCAAAAACCTCTCCAACAACCCCACTGCCTTGTGAATAAGGTTCCCAGTCCCTCAGCCCAGAACTCTAGGGTCCAGTCCCATCCTCCCTTTCGGAACTCACCCGTCATTGCCCTCCACTTCCCACCAGCCCACCCTAGTCTCCTGTCATACTGAATTATGGTTGTGATGGCACCTTTCATCCTATATACCACACTTCGTGCAATTCCCTGGCTGTTTTCTTTCATCTCTGCCCAATAAAACCTGCAAATGCAGCCAGGCTGAGCTCAAAGCATACTTCCAGGAAGGCTTCTCCAAACAATTACAAGCAGGAGTAATATCTCCTTCCTCTGAAACTCCAAGAGGGTCTTCATGACACAGTCTAATTTATATTCTAGACAATTCTATATCTATCTTTGCCCAACTAGACTATAAACTTCTTGAAGGTAGAGATTTTTGTCTTATAAATTTTTGCATCCCTTACACCTAGGCACTCAGCAAATGATCTCCAAATATTTTAAGACTAAAAGTAGTAACCTACTTGTGACACGATAAGGACCTAAAACACAGTGACAGCTAGTACTAGAAAAAGGATAAATCCCAAATTCAGAAGAAAATTATTAGAACCTAATGAATAACTGCTACAAATATTAAAGGTAAAATGTAATGCCAGGGTTTCAAACCCAGTGAATTAAAGTATGCCAGTGCTATTTACACTAATGTAGAAACTAGAAACAGGTGGTGTTTTCAAGGGAGAATTTACGTTTTTGATATGATGGTAACGCAGGCTGATTTTAGCGCTACATCAAACTGCTATCTTTCTTTGATTTCTTTCTTTTCCTCTTTTTTCAGGTCTTCCATAAGAAAAATTTAGGGGAAGTAAAAAATTAATTTCGACCATGTGATTGCAGAAAAAGAAAATGTATATTAATTTGAATGTAGGTTTCAAAATCCAAACAATTAAATATTTTATTTGCTTTCAATGTTTTTACTTAATTCTCACCTAAAAATTGTAAATTTGGCACCTATCACACACGTAAGGCAATATTTTTTAAGTTCTTTTTTGTTGCTCTTGGGAGTGTAAATTACCAGATCATTCCCAGAAAAGGAATAGGAAACAGGGCTTACCAAGTCAGCTTCCTAACTATAACTGGGGGTTGACCAAGAGGTAGAAGATATCAGGCTGAGATATCAGTCTGAGAAGATCCACCTTCTACCACCAATCCCACCCCCATGAACAACAACTTTTCTTTTCTTTTTTTTTTTTTTTACCTTTTTGAATCAAACAACTTTTCTTGTACAAATATTCAACTCCTTTATGTGCAGGTTGGTTTTACTTTGGGATATGCCAAATACATGCAATCAAAAAATGTGTGTATTTGGGCTTCTTCTAGGAAGACTGGCTTTGGAGTAGTTATATGACAATTTAAAATCTTCCTATGAAATATGAGGACCAAAGCTGAACAAAAGAACAAAAACAAAGCAACCCTCTACTGGGCCAATTATATTTACTGCCAAATAGATTAGAAATTATTTTAATTAGTCAGCTACCACAGAGAGGTTCAAAGTTGCAAATAATGGAAAACAGTACATAATACCTACTTGTATCATTGAAAGGTACTTTTTCATTGATGATTGATAAGGATTCCTCTAATCTACCTGACAAATCTTCATGAAGATTCTTTAACTGTAATTGACTGGAAGAAAAAAATACACAGCCACATTATCACCAATCATAGAGTGAATCCTCATTTGCTTGTTAGCTTAACAGCTGGTATCAGGCTTTCAGAGAATTGTGCCTGACATCTGGGATACTCCTAATGGAAAGTTGTTAAAAGATGAAAATAAGAAAAACATCAACCCTGGATTCTAAAGTCCCTGAGACTTCTGCAGAATGATATGTAAGTTTGGAAGACACAGTCCCAGGATAGCATACAACCTTAAGTTTATTTCCTCAAGCTCAAAGTAATCTTAGAGCCACTCCAAAAGCATAATTTTTTCTCATTACAACACATAAATGTTTATTCAAGTATCACTGTAAAGTTTTTTTTTTTAAGTACATATTATATCAGATTTTTTTGAGCACAAAAGCTGACAATTTCTGCTTTTGATTCGACTATGAACATAGGTACACATCTAATCATGCATGTAATTCTACCAATGCAACTAAATTGAAGTGAGAAATCCACTTGATCAATCCTATTGGAGTATTCCTTTACCATGCATTACTAAGTAATATTTTAAGATTTAGATATATCCAAATTAGATCACATAACCTCTATTTTATCCAAAATGTACCATTAAAAGCTTGGCACAGTGACAATTAGTCAGCTTTCCTACCTGGGACTATCAGAGGGCCCCTCTGTTTAGAGGAGTTTGAATCAGAAAGTACTCAGTCCTCAATACAGGAGCCCCAGAACACTATCTGCCATGGCCCAAAACACCTGCAGGATGAGGACTAATGAACAAGCCACTTTATCAAGAATGTTCAAAGCCTCAGAGATCCCAGAACTGAAAAGGACCCTGGAAATTACATACTCCCTACTCCCATCTCCTCATTTTAAATGTGAGACAGTTAAGACACAGGAGTTGCTAAAACCAAAACTCAAGTCTTCTGAGTCTTACTTCAAGAGCTGCCTTGGAATTCAAGTTTCCACATACCATTCTTCTGTTCGAAGTCGACATTCCTTGGCCTCCTTTTCTAGAGTCTGAGATTTTACCTGCATTTTAGAAGAAAGAGAAAAGCAGATGGCTCAGGCTACACATGCGAGCACACTTAGGAGACACTGCAGGCAACAGTCTCAACTAGAATGACTGTGTTCTATAAAGTGCAGAGATGATTTACAAAAGCCTTAACTATTTCTTAAAGTGCTCTCACAAACAGGGGGGCTTACTTCTAGTTTAGCCTTGTCATTCTGCAGTTTCTCAATGGTTTCCATGTACTTCCGGGTCAGGCCGTCAACCACAGCTTGGTGCTGGGCCGCTTCTGTCTCCAGAGCAGCCAGCCGACTCCTCAGCTCTGCTTCCACATGCTTGTGCTGTTCATCAGCTTCAAAAAACTGCAAAGAAAAGACCATTTTCTCGTCTCACAATATCCTAATATACATAAATAAGAGAAAAACCAGCAGTGACTATCCACTGAGCAACTCTCATGTGGTTCCACATGCTCACTGCACTAAACTTGCACAAGCATTATCTCCTTCAATCCTCACAGTAATCGGAGCTAGTACTATGGTTATCCCTCTTTATAGATATGGAAACTGAAGCTTAAAAGGGTTACGTAACTTGCCTAATGTCTCATAGTTAAAATACAGTGGAAATGGGATTTAACAAAGGAAACCTACTCCAAAGCCTGCACCTCTTTCCTCTCAGTCTCATGGATTTCTATTTCAAACAATTTATGGCATAAATAAAATTCAACTGATCAGGGCATAACTTTTCTACTAGGCTAACTTCCAAAATGAAATAATCAAAATTAAAATAGGTGGCATTCTTGAAATAGGTAAAGCGGCTTTCCCTTAATGAGAGTCCAATACCAATTAAGAATAATAAATACTTAAACACAAAATACGCGGAGGTCAAAAGCTCATTTTTTAAAAGTTTTCAAAGAATGAGAATTAGTACATTTATTTTTCACTATTTTTTTGACCAAAAAAAAAATCAGGAGGTATAGTTGGATACACTACACTACGACTATGCTCAATGGTTTGGAAGCAGACATTGACTTTTCAACACTCCATAAATGCCTGCTAAGAGTGAGGCTCTGTCCTGGGGCTAACACAGACCTTACAGTCTAACCGGGGTACAGAAGAAAACTAATAAAACATCAGTGAATTAAAAAGCAAAGACTACTTATTGATAAGTCCCCATTTAAATGACCATCCAATCACTTCTGGTATAAAATGAATAGTGCCCAGTACATTTCTGTATTGTTAAGTTATAAAGCTAATCTGCTGTACTCTAAATAAATGCATACAGCACTTCAAAGCACACGTGCACACAAAGATATGTGTGACACTTAAGAAAAGAATAAATGACACTGATATATATACTTAAAGACCATAGGAGACATTAAAACACCCACACAGACACAAAACACTTTATGTGCGTTGTCTTTTCCACACTCTAGTTCATATGACCCATTTTTTAAATTGATATGGAAAAACAGAGATTTCCTCACTTGTATGTGCAACCGTTCATTCTCTTCTATCTTCTTTTGCAGATCTTCATCAAAGACACTCTTCTGCTCTTGACTCAACTGAGAAGAAGATTCTCCACTTTTCTGATGGAAAGAATAAGTTATGTCCACATAACTTTCATCCTTTAGAGAAACATCCTAAGGTACACAGATTCTCTAGCACCTTAGTAGCTTGTCTCTTCTACGTGTTCACCATTTTCAAACAATCCTGCAAAAGGTATACAGTCCATCATTTAACTTTTCCTATGTGATACAAGTTGGAACTGCAAATATTGCAATGGGCAGGAAAGTTTTTAAAAAGAGAGAAAGAGAAAAGAACAGATACGGCTCACTACATTCTTTGCAGATGAATTCAGGAGTAGTTCTGTTGGAGGACAGAGCAGACTCAGAAAGCTAGCAATATAAACATGCAATAAATATTTCAATTTGGTCTTTTGGTTTGGGAAATGAGAGTTTTAGCAATTCTATAAGTCTGAATTATTAAACCCCATTAAGAAATTGTAATAAACTATATAACAGCATCCACAAAGATAAGTTTATATCAAAGCCCATATAAATTTCTAAATTTAAAAAGAAAATCACATAAAATAAAGCTATTATAAATAAACATTAAAAAAAAGCTCAAAGATTAATTAAAATCCCTTCCTTTTGGTTTTTTACTAATAAATAACTTTTTCTACATAGAAGAATAGTACTATTTAAAAGATCTAATAATGAACATTTGTTTTCATGTAATACATACAACTGAGACCATTCCAGGAACAGTCTAACAATGAAACTGTGTCTAGACTTCTGTCACCACCCTTCTCTCTTTTCTGTACCCTCACTCCTCACTTAAAATGAAGTCAAATACTGATCCAATATAATCAGTGATTAAAAAGCCCTTTAAAAATGAAGCAGCTATATTAAAAAACCATTAAATATGCACCATGTTTGGAACACAAGACATGTATAAGGAACACTGCTGAATGACATATTTGGAGTCCTCAGTGCTTTCAAATTTAGAAAGCCTTAATTAAAATGAATTTATAAGTGTCACACCCAAGCCTTTGCTAAACAGTCCTAGGCAGGGACATTAATAACCTGGGGAGCATGTTTGAAGCCTAGATGGCTATTCCCTCCCTCAACCATCTTCCAGAATTTCCAGGACATGTGTATTTTGACAAAGTTTCCTAAGTGCTTCTAATACATGCCAGTTATACCTTCTCTGTCCCTCCAACCCCCCTTTATTTGAACACTACCACTCTACAGAATCCTCTCATGTAGGGGAAACACATATGGAAAAGGTATTAACATAGAATTATGGCAACTTCCCAATATATGGCAAATATGGTCCTAGGCACTTTTACATGATCCCATTTAATCCTCACAACAAACATGAAAGTCTCATCCCCACTTTGCTGATGGAAAAACTGAGGTTGCAAGGTTAAAAATTTTGCCTAAAGTCATAGATTTATAAATGGCAGGCAAAGAATTCAAGCCTGGGCTTAACTCCAAAGCTTGTGCTCTTCCCTCCATACTGCATTTCTTCAGAGTCACTGTGTGCCTTCTCTCCTTCCCTCCTCTCCGTTCTATTGTTAAACTGCCTCAGTCTACTCATTTGTGGAGTGTTGTTCTATATACAAGATTTAAAGACTCAATCACTAACTCCTACCCTTAGGAAAAAAGCAACTTCTTAATAATAGAATGTTCAAAGTACCAGGTGAAACATCTTAGAGCAGTAAGAATCTTGCCTCACCATATAAAACCATAAGGGAAAAAATTTATCTTTAAATCTCAGGACAAGAATATCAAATTGGCCTCATAAGAATAAAAACTAAGAAAATACATCTGCAGTAAACTTATAAACCTAAGGTATGAATGTTTCAACTGCAACTTGCTGATGACTAGTTACACTTTCACAATATCTCTCATTTTATTTATTCTACCTTGGGTTAATGGCTATTTGGCATAAGTAAAAGATATCAACCATTTTGCCCAATATGAGTTATTCCATTGACTTTGCTCAGCCACTAAATTAACTATGTACACGTTTGCTCCTAATAAATTCTTTAAAACTGACTTTCATATGAAAATGTCCCTAACAGTATATATTAATAGTAAATGTCTGCTTTTTTGACTCAATATCCAGATGTATCAATGGAACGTTAGAGAATTTGAGAGTAGGGTCTTCTGTTAAAACTAGGATGGCCTGTAGATGCCTGTGCCTAATGACAAGGTCACATTAACCTGCCTTTATTTGAACCTACCTTGTTTTTCTTGCCTCGGGGTTCACTTAGAGATAGTTCATCTTGAAGTAGCTCTACCCTCTTGGCAAGCTGCAGATTTCGAAATGTCAAACTGTCCATTTCCTGTTGCAGTTTTCTCAAAGACTGATCCTTCATTTTCAGTTGTTCCTATATCAAAGTGAAAACAGACCATTCCTCACAGTTTAGCCCTAAGGTTTATAAATAATAATAATAATAAAATTTTTTGTCTCACTAAAATATAATCAAAACCTCTTGCTTTAGGGAATTCAAGTTTTATGTTTATCACTGCAGTTTTTATGTTTTTAGCTCTGTTCTCTGAAAAAAAAAATCACCTTCTGGCCAAACCAAGTAAATTTAAAAAGAAAATAAAAAGAGCATTTGCTGAAATAACATATCATCATCAACTTAAAGTAAAATATCCACAACTCTATGTTGTTATATCTATGGCAGTGAATAGACACAAAGCCTAAGGCTACAAGTTTATAAACTCAAATTTTTAAAGAGAACTTCAGACTCACTGATGATTCCCTTCAGTGAGCAAGAATGGGAAAAAAATATATTTATATTCCTTTTTTTCTATAAATTCCCCCAAATTTAAATTAGTCAAAATGAAGCACTTTCAAAGCACTTAATTCTACTTTAACTATTCTGATATGTCAAAGACAAAAATCAATATTATCATAACAAAAATATTTTCAGACAACGTATTCACTGATAAACACAGATGGCCATATACTGTTTATTAAAAGAAATTAGTGTTTCCACTTTTATTACTTCCACTGAAACAAACAGTTATAAAGCCAAGAAGAGGTCATGTTTTAATGAATAGATGATTTAACTATATTTAAACAGCAACCTTAAAACCATAGGCTGGTATCTATAATCTACTGATATTATTTTCATGTTCAAAGCAGTGCTAGAACAATAGAACAATATGCTCCCATTAAATAAAAAAACATTTTTCTTTTCTACAGTTTGTTTAGTAAGTCCTTAATTTTCACTTGAAGTTCAATGGTAAACTTAGGCCCAGTCCATGTCCAAATTATCATTTCAAATTAAAGAAATTCAAATCAATGAATATTTACTATATCCAAAGTTCATTAAAGAGGCAAACCCAATAAAATCAAAAGCCTACTATAACAAAGGACGTCCTAACATTCCTGTCTAGCAAACTGGCAAATTGTCACCTTACTATAATTATAATGACCACTATAATAAATAGTAAAACGAAAAGTAATTTCTTTACATTCTTATAATTAATTATCACTAGTGGATTAACATTCCAACTCCTTTAACCAATCGTTAATTTCAGGAGACATCTATCTCAACCTCTCTTTTAAACTCCAGTTTCTGCAAAGGGGATGATAATGTTATCTAGCCTCACAGAGCTGCTGTCAACACTAAATGAGAAAATGGGTACAAGATACTTAACCAAACACCTGGCACACTGAGTGCTCACTAGATGGAACAAGATGCCACAGTCACCACTGCCATCACTGCTGTCACCAGTGCTACCATCACAGAGTTAATCAAACACAACCAGCAACAGGAGGATGTCAAACACCAGAGCAGGCTAGGAAATACTTTCCCCAGCAATAGGCTGAAACATTATTAGGAGAGCTGGTCATCATTTCTTCAGCGTCTTTGATAAAACAGTAACGTGACAAACAAACCCTGACTAGAAAGCTTTTTTAATAACTTTGGCTTGGGTACAGAGTGCTTTGGAAGTATGGGTGGGGTGTTCTGAATCATCTCAGCCCTGAGACTGTGGTAACAGCACCTGAGGAGGACAGTCTCAGAGACGTATCTTCCTAATGTAGGGACCAACACTGGCTACGTAAAAAGACATATTTCTGGAGCTTAGTTATCTGAGTGGAGCCACCTAGGAAACCCCTGGTTTGGGGCTACTCCAGAAAGAGATCAGAGTAAAAGGAATCCTAATCCCATCAGTCTAAAGAGAAGAGAGGGAACAAGAAAGAGAGAGAGTGAAAGAGTGAGGTAGGCAGTATATTTAACTGAAACTTGGCCAAGAAGGAATCCATACCCTAGAATTAATTTATCCATTTAAAATATCACAAGAAAATATTTATTACATGCCTACTCGAATGAGGTAGAGACCAATTCCTTCATCTCCTATCATATTTCTCCCCTCAGTTACCAAAGGTGCTGATGATAAAATGTATCACTTGGAGTGTCCTGATTAACACAGATGATTACTATTAAGTAGCTCAACTAAAGGCAAGATTAATGGAAATGATTCACCCATTCAAATCCATTTATTAGGGCCCTACCGTCTGCTGAGTGCTGGGGATACAAATATGAATATGACACAGCCTCCCTCAGAGTGCTATCTAGTGATGACAACAGACAAGGAGCCCCATTAGTCCAGATGAACTGAGCTAAATAAAGGTTTTGAAGTATAGGAGAAATTAGATAAAGTCAAATCATACTTTTTTAGCAATTGTTAACCAAGGGTTCAAAGTACATCATATTCACACCTAAGAAAGTTAATGAAAAAAACCTGTATTGCCATCCCCTATCCCTAGTGAATCAGTGTCAGAGCTGGGACTTTAACCCAGAAAACCAGCTGAATTCCCAGCTTTGAGTACCACCAAACACTAACTTAACCCTCACAATACAAATATCCTGTTGCATACCTTTAAAGCAGCAGAATTTGCTTGTTCATCCACAACACCTTTTTTCAGGACCTGATTCTGAGCCCGAAGCTGAAAACAGAGAAAGTAATCATTAATTTTCATATAAAGCAATTAGTTATATCAAGGAAATCACTTAGACTATTTTACAGGGAGCATGACACTGAGTAAATGTCTCCTCACACATATATGAGAACAAAAAAAAATTAGCCTCAAAGATGATAATAGATACCATAACATGGCGCTTTACAGATAAGGACACACAGGCCAAGTTGCCCAATGACATAAAACTAATCAATGGCAAAACTGGGACTAAAATCCACGTTTCCCAATTTCTAGTGCATCATCCTTTCTATGAAACCAAGTCATGTCCCTAAATAAAATATAATAAATAACACGGTACTGAATATGCCATTTTTCTTAAAATTCTGGCACACAATTCAATTGTAAAATACATACAACTGGACTAATTATGAAACAAGAATTGTACAGAAAATCAAAATGTGGGCCATCAACATTCCCAGTGGGACACTATGCCTAACATTAGACATGCAAATGTCATCATTAATTATGGCCACAGGAATGAGAGACATGTTATCAGGCATCAGCTGAGGCAGTGTACAAAAGCAACTAAGAAGGCTAAATTTAAAAATTAACATCTGCTTACATTTGAATGCTTATTACATAGCAGACACCATCCTAAGTACTTTCCATGTATTATCCCAACTAATCCTCACAGTCCTACGAAGTAGGTACTCTAATTATCGCCATTTCACAGATGAGGAAACTGAGGCATTGAGAGGTTAAGCAGCAAAACTGAGATTCAGACCCTACCAGTTTGGACTCCAGAGTCATAATGCCAATTAGACAATACTGGGTACTTTTTTACAAAGCTACATTTAAGAGAGAAAAGCAGTGAGCTGGAGAGGTGGGGGAAGCCTTTGGAGAAAGAGGTAAACATTGGACTTTTTTTTATAGTTAATTATTAAAAATTGAGGTATACCTTTATTTTAAAAGAAGAATACATTCAACATAGAGAATTTGAGAGAAACAAAAAATATATATAAAAAAAGAATACACCTAGCACTCTGGGAGGCCGAAGTGGGCAGATCCCTCAAGGTCAGGAGTTCGAAACCAGCCTGAGCAAGAGCAAGACCCCATCTCTACTAAAAATAGAAAGAAATTAATTGGCCAACTAAAAATATATAGAAAAACTTAGCCGGGCATGGTGGCGCATGCCTGTAGTCCCAGCTACTCAGGAGGCTGAGGCAGAAGGATTGCTTGAGCCCGGGAGTTTGAGGTTGCTGTGAGCTAGGCTGATGCCACGGCACTCACTCTAGCCTGGGCAACAAAGTGAGACTCTGTCTCAAAAAAAAAAAGAAGAATATAAATAAAAAATTATACAGCTTAATAAATTTTTACTTAATGTATACATTACTTATGTATATATCTAGTTACTTATGTAACTGCCACTGGTAGGGTTTTAAAAGATAAAATTTACTTCTGTAGTACGAAAAAAGTATTCTCAGCAAGGAGAATACAGAGCATGTTAAGTATAGATATATAAGTCCATTGTAGCCAAAGCAAAAGGTTTACAGATTAATATTCTGAGAGCTCAGAGACCATGAAAGACCAGGTTCTTCTCTGAGAAACTGAAAGAATGGGACAATTATATCTATAAGCCTTTTTAAAAAATCTATTTCTAATTCTGTATAGCTCAGATGTGTCTCCTGAGAACAGAGAACAGAAATGACTCTTTTCTGTGCCAAAAGAGTAGGAATATTTGAATGCTAAATCTTAAACTGAGTATTTAAAACTCAATAGAAAATTTAGCTAAGATTCTAAAATGAAAAGCAAGAATACTGCAGGATATTCAACAGTTTGAGCAAAAGACTGACTAAAAAGATGAGCATCTTCTATTTTTAGAAAGTTGAAGATCACAGTTCATTACCATAATAGAAAGCAGACCCAAATCTTTGTTCTGCCATTTACTAGACTATATAAACTTGGAGAATTCACTTAACCTTCCTGAGCTTCAGCTACACACACAGTCTAGAGAATGGGTAAGCACATCTACTCTATCTTTCTTCTTCTGAGGCTATTGTGAGAACCAGGCAAGAAACCTACGTCATAGTACTTTCTAAACTATAAAATGCTCCACAAATGGAAACAGAGCTCTTATTATCAGAGTGGACTCAAAGGGACAACAGATACATTTATTACAGTTGCCATGGTGTAAGGCATTGTACTAAATGATATGGGGGAGACAAAGAAGTAAAAGATGTGGTCCCTGTTTCCAAAGAACTTACCATTTAAAAGGGAAGATAAAATATTAAAAGATTACTAACAATACTAGTATTTCCTGCTTTAAAAAAAAAAAAAAGTAGTATGAACCAAGCCCAGTGTCTCACACCTGTAATACCAGCACTTTGGGAGGCCAAGGGGGAGGATCACTTGAGATCAGGGGTTCGAGACCAGCCTGGGCAACACAGCAAAACCCTGTCTCTACAAAAAACATAAAAATTAGCCGGGCATGGTGGTGTGCATCTGTAGTCCCGGCTACATGGGAAGTTGAGGCAGGAGGCTCACTTGAGCCTAGGAGTTTGAAGTTGCAGTGAGCTATGATGATGCCACTGCACTACAGGCTGGGCAACAGAGTGAGACCATGTCTCACAAAAAAATAAAAATAAAAAGCAGCATAGACATTAAATTCTCTAGAATAAGGGTTGACAAACTAAGGTCCAAGAGCCAAATTGCATTGCTAGTTGTTTTAAAGTTTTACTGGAACACAGCCACACTCATTTATTTACGTATTGTATACAGCTGCTTTTGAGCTACAATGGAAGAGATGAGTAGTTGGAACAGAAACTACTACGACCCCAAGCCTAAAGTATTTACTATTTGTCCCTTTACAGAAAAAGTCTGGGAACCTTTGCTCTAGTTCAAAAGAGAGAAATACTACTTTAATGTTGACTTCCATGATGTGTTCTACTTTTTAAGCAGTATCAACATATTCTTGAATAATGTGCTACCTAGATAGAAGAATATAATAAATAAATATTTTCAAATCCATATAGCCAAAAGATAGCAACTCTACTTCAATGTTTAGGTTTCATTTCATAAGCCTATCCTAACTTTGATCTATAATCTCTTATGTTTTCTTTGTGTGGTATTTAGACTCCTAATGACTGCTTCAAAGACTAGGGATGAAGTTAGAAGTCCATTAAGCTGATACAGCAACTAAAAAAAAAAAAGAACTTCACCTTTCATTTCTATGGCACACTGAAGACTATTCAAAGCAAACTGAATAGCCTACTTTTTGTTAAAAAGCAAAATGAAACTTTCAAATTACTCCTGTTTGGCTAATTATAACAAAAAATTTTGATTTTTCCTTTGAAAAATATTGTTTACTCAACTGATAACAACTCAAATATGGTTTCAATGAAACTTCTTAACAGAAAATGCAGCTCTTTTGGAACTATTTATCTAAAATTCCTTTCTACTATTTAGTAGACAGACAAGGATGATGATGATAACACTGGCATACTCAACTGCCATTTTAACTACCCTTTGTGGCACTAGATGTTTCTTTGCATTTCAGCACCACTACTGCCACTCCTACTGCAATACTGAATGAGAAGCTTGTCAAATGCTGATACTACTATGATCAGTCTGATCTTTTAGAATCTATTTTTCTCCTCACAGCATTCACCACATTGACAGCAAATGTACAGTGTTTTTGTTTTATAATAGATAAGAGGTACAAGATCACCAGATGGTCACTAATGCCTCTAAGAAACAAGTGTGAAGACTCCAGTGCACATGATGTAACTAAGAACAATTGCTCTGAAGTCTCTCTTAGGACAGAAAAACTCTCCTGAAGACAATATCATCTATTTCCAGCAGGCACCAATCTCTTCTGTTCCATTCAGTGGAGAAATAGTACCTCTAAATAAATGCCTACTCTGAAGCCCTCTTAAATCCTTTTAAATCTCATTTTTCCTTGTTTTGTAATCTTCTGATTAATTTTACCTTCACTGTAAATGCACAGTCCTTATTTACTTTGGCCAACCAAATCCCACCTGTTCTTCTAGGAGCGTATCTTTTTTATTTTTTAAAATGTTTTAAGAGACAACGTCTCACTCTGCTGCCTAGGCTGGAGTGCAGTGGTGCAATCATAGCTCACTGCAGCCTCAAACTCCTGGGCTCAAGCCATTCCTCCTGCCTCCCAAAGTGCTAGGATTATGAGTTTGAGCCACCCCATAGAAGCCTACTTCTTACCTCTAGTTCTACTTCCTCGGTAATTTTTTCCTTATCACTCCCTGTGGCCCACAGTGAGCTTACTCCTCAGATCCTTTGGCAGGTACTAGTAACAAGGTATCTCTTATTAAACTAATCAGTTTTATGAGACTGAACTCAGGACCAAACTATTCAGTTTTAATTTTACTTTTTAACACATTGACTGCCACACTAGAAAAAAGAATTTTTCCTTGGGGCCATGGTGTTTTATTATGAAAATAGAATAAAAATTTTGAAACCAAAATGATCCTTCCTAATTTAATGAAAAATATGTTATCTTTTATTGTTTTCTGTGCATGGATTCTATGCAATTAAATTGTCAATATTAATTGTAACAATAAGAACATCAACAAGTAAGATTTTCATGAACCAACTGCAGGGTCCTGCTCAGGGGGCTACCCATCACATAACATGTATGCTACAGCAGGGCAGCCTGAGTTGCCTGCACACCACCTGGCTCCCAAGGTAAAGAGACATGCGAGTTACATAAGCTTCACAAGGTCTCGGGCTCAAAACTAGCTTGAGTTAAATACAACTCACATGGCAGTTAATGTGTTAAAGTAGTAAACTTTATATTCACTCATCTGTGATTTCTGTACTCATGTCCCATCTGCCAACTTAAACTGTTCTTCATGATAGAGACTACAGTATACTTCCTTGTAGTTCCTACCTACAATGAAAGATCAATGCTATGGATAAAGAAGACACTCAATAAATTTTGAGTTAATTAATCAAATTAAATACTATATACAAAAGGTGTTTAAATGTAATATATTATATAAGAGATTGTCATTATTTTAATAGTTCCCTTTAAAGAACCTTCTCCAAATGATTTGAACTTCATGGTCCTACTGGACACCAAAACTCTGCAAAAGCCCTGAGCCTAACTCTCTAATGATCAGTACCCAGACCTGCTCTATATAACTTTGGTTCCAGAATGGCCCAACTTCAGTCAGGCCTATCACAAAGCTGTTTCTCTAGTTACAGAAAGTGGTTGTAAGCCAACTATGATTTCTCTCATGGCTTTTTGACAATATGATGGGATAATTGGCCCCAGATTAGGGATTTACTACCTTCAATGACAAACTGTTAGAAGAGTTTGTGAGGAAAAAGAGATGAATCACCCATATGCATTTTCTGAGCTAACCCTCAACAATCTTCTGCGTTAGAACCATTCTTACATGGCTGTTTTCATGCAATGGACGTTTTGACATTTACACATGTTTTACAGCCCTACAAAACAAACCTTTAAACATACAGCCTTTTCTTCATTACAAAGTGATGTGTACAACAGACAACCCTAAGCCTCACCAAAAGCTTCCAAATACTTAAGTCATCTGCAGACCCTACCTTCAGTACCTGGCTGGAATGATCCCGAAAACTCCTTCCAGTTCTAACATTTTAAATATTCCAAAGTACTGGGAATGCCATTTAGTCTTTCTCTCTGCCTACTCACTTGTTCCTATCCCAGGAAGAGGATAAAGTATGTACAGGTTACATACTATGTACTGATAGCTGAGGTTATTTTGTCACTGAAATAGGAAAAAACTCCTCTCAGACCTGCCCTCAAATGTAATCTTTTCCATTCAGGGAAAATCACTAGGACAAAACCCCCACTCCCACTCCTTGCAGTTTAGCTGCCTCCTCAGCAACTGGGTCAGTAAGGCAGTTGAACTAAGGAGCAAGAGTAGGCCACCTTTGTCTTCCTAGGGCCTTGCTATTCGAAGTGTGGTTTTTGCACAGCTGCAGCAGCAGCACCTGGAAGCAGAATCTCAGGCCCCACCCAGACCTACTAAACCAGAATCTGCAGTTTAACAAGGTCTTTAAGTGAATCACACATGACATCTACATTTGTGATGCACTGATCTAAGGTCTAAGCTAGCACTGTCCAACAGGGTAGCCAACAGCCACATGTAGCAATTTAAATTTAAATTATTTAAAATTAAATAAACCTAAAATTCAGTTCCTCAGTCACACTAGCTACATTTTAAGTGCTCAATAGTCACCACATGGCTAGTGGTTACCCTGCTGGAAAGCATAGATGTAGGACATTTTCATTCTCATGGAAAGTTCCATTGGATAGCACTGAACACAAAGCTGTTTTCCAATCCAGCTTTAGTAGTGAGCCCTACCTACACATCAGGGTAAAAAAAAAAAAAAAAAAGCTGATACTCGATTTTAATCCAACCCAGCTCCTGAGTCTATTTCTCTTACAGGAGTGGGTGATTAATCAGGTTCCACCAAACCCTATTATCTGGAGAGCAAAGACACCAGATCAAAGCTGACCCTTTCCCAATGTGAGTAGTTCCATACTAAGAATATAAGTCTAAAAAGTTCCCAAAGGCAATCCTCTCCGAAACTAAAAGAATTATCAATTACAAAATAAACTATAAAGAAATAATGGATGTTTGGCTTTCCCACTGCCTCCAAAAGAGCTTTAAAAACATTATCTTTATCTCAGCAAAAGCTACTGTCCTGATACCATTCCTTGGGCAACGATTCTCAAATGTTACCATGCATCCAAACTACTGGAGAGGTTTGTTATAACAGATTGCTGGGTCCCACTGCCAGTTTCAGATTCTGTAGGTCCAGGGTGGACCTCGGAATTTACATTTCTAACCCATTCCCAGATGACACTGATGATGAACTAGCTCAGGGCTCACACTTTGAGAATCACTGACCCGGGGTGACGCAAACACTGGGAAGACAGAACTAGAAACTTGCTTACACACATGCCACGGTGCCAGGCAAGAGTGCTCCTGCAAAGAAAGCAGGCTGAAATCAAACGAGCCAGAACTGAGTATTTTTCACTTCCCTTCTCCATAATGAGATATACCAGAGCATCAAAACAGAGCAGGTTGTGGAATAAATAGCAAGTAAGAAATGTTCTTTCATTCTTAATCTATAATGTAGTAACTGAAAACTTGATTAGCTTTCCCTCACATCTCAAAGAGATAGCTTGCATCTATTACCTATTAACTTCATAAGCCTCTAAAAATCAGCCTCTACACACCTTCCCCCAGTCCCAAATTCAACTGAACTTTAAATTGTAAAAGCCTTTAATGACCTCCTAATTGCCCAAACCACTGGGGTCTTAATCTCCATTTTTACTGATGTTTCTTTCCATAACACTTTGTTTTAGCAACCTGTTTGCCTCAGCAATTCTCATCTGTTTGGGCCTTAACAGTTCATCTTTTATCTAACTTGACTCTCAGTCTCTTTTTTCTTCCTGAGGTGAAGGATCAGTCTTATTTTATGGCTTTATGGGAGCTCCTCAGACCTTTTGTTTTTCTTTTTTCTTTCTCAAGAGGAAAGCAGATTATGACCACAGTTCTTAAGCAAGGAATAGGCCCTTTCCTGGAACATAGGCTGAGATCTACATTAAAGGATGAATGAGATTCTGCAAATGTTCTTGGTTTAAGGATCATGCTTGCTGCTCTCTTGATATGCAGGCTTCCTTCCACAGATTAAGAGGAAATCTTTTTTCCTTTGTATCCTAAACAAGGCAGAAGAACAATGTAACTGGATTTCAATATCTGCCCATAATTTCTGTACCAGGAAAGGTAATAACAAAAAGGCAGAATATCTCTCCCATAGCACAAAGCTGAAGAGAGCACAGATCTCGAAATTGCCTAGTACCAGAATTGACAGGGGCTAAAAAGCACATGAAATCTTTGACCAGTCTCTGTTCTCTTGCGCTGTGAAATTTCCATCACATTGCAATTAAAATAATAAAATATGGTCTGGTCCAATAGGGAAGATGATCCCAATTCTGACAGACCTCCTACAGTCTCCTCAGCATCTCCTCCTCCTCCCTGCACATTCTTCCCACAGGTGTCCCCCACAGTTTCTACCCTGATTAACTCTTCAAGTTCACCTTGATGGGAATTATTCCAAAAGCACTAGCCTTTGTCCTGACTTTTAGCCGGTCCATTTCCATTAGAAAGTTTCAGCAATTACCCCCATCACCTCAAGCTAGTATGTGAATAACATAATGTTAATGTGCCTTCCAACCCTAAAATTCCATGACTGCATCTAACTTTTAATATACTCCCTTCCTGCAAGCCCTCATTGTGTCAGCAGCAATCATGTTCCCTCACCTCAGCACTTCAGGGCCAATTCTCAGTTTTCCCTCACCCACCAAGGCCCCAAAAATGAATGAGACACAAGGATGAGTGTCTTATACACTCTACAACTTTTATAAGTTTAGTGCTGTGCACATAGCAGGCACTGAAAAAAGAGGTAAACTAAAACGTTTAACCATAATTCCTGAATCTAGCCTCTCTTCTCCATCCCCAAGGTCACCAACTTTATTTAATCCTACATTACTCTCCCCAAAACTATTCCAACAGCCTACTGTCTGGCCTTCTTTTCACCAGTCTTTCCCTATTTCAATCCATTCTCCACATGATTACCAGTTTCCTTCCTAAAACTAATGTCACTCCCCAGCTTAACCTTTTGACGTCTCCCCATCACTCAAAAGATAAAGTTCACACTCCTTATTTGACATCCACAACCTTCCATGATCAGGTCCAAGTTACCTCTCCAACCTCATGTCACCACTTGCTGCCATTTATCTTAATGATCTTGCATGTCTGCAAACATAGGCTGTTCCTTTTGCCAGGAAAGTTATCACTACCTCCTTCCCTCATCTCTACTCCCTAATCTAAGTAACTTCTACCCTCACCAATGTCTCCTCTGTGCTCCCACTGAAATAACATTTATCATATTGTATCATAGTTATTTATCATGTTTGAATATTCTATTAAAGGTGACTCGTTAAGTTGGAACCCTGTCTCCTCAACAGACCCTGGCAGACTGCTCACAGGGGGCACATATTAAGAGTCTGCTGAACAAGCCTGCAAAGCCCAAACAATAAAATCTTAAGAGTTCTTACTACTTTAGAAGGCCATATAATTATTTCAACAATGCAGTCCCTGCTCAAAACATTTTTGAAACTCCACTTTTGCCATTTGGAATCACCTTCTGAGCCTGTTTACTCTCCAGAAAAGAAAAATAAGTCCCCTTACTTTATACGCATGAAACGCTTTCAACCAAAAATAGTAGAGCCAAATTTGAGCATTGCCATCCCCCACCCACCCCACTCCATCACATGGATTTGTTCCAAACTTCTGGCCCTTTAAAACAAGGAAACCCTCCCTCAACGATGAAAACTTGCTATCACTGACATTGTGCCAAAGGCTCTTAAGACAATTTCAAATGGAAATGCAAAAATGTTCCCAATGGTGGCACCACTGGAATAAGTGTAGTATCTCAAAAGGCTCCATTTGATGGTGAAGACTTAAATGTGTATGTTTAGGCACAGGTTTTATTTTTCAAAGAATATGTCATTTCACCTTGCTGAATATTTGTTGAATGAAATCATATGGGGAAAAATGTATGTCTCAATTTCCCTAAATTGTAAAAAGGGGCTAGGTATTCCTGTTGACTCTATGAATGCCAAGATCATTAAAAACTAAGCTTAATAACTGTTGAATCAATTTCTGAAGACATAAGATTCTGCTTTAATAACTTCATTCTTAAGGCGGAAACACCCTACCCAGAAATTGTACCATCCTTTTCCAAGGAAAGGGTTCCATCATTTAAAAGACTGATGACATAAACACGACCAAGGGGCAGTTCCTATTTTGTTTAATATGCACTGAGCACCTGCTGGGTGCTCCACCCCATTCCAGGTGACCGAGGGACAAGAGAGAGAAAAGGACACAGCCCTAGCACTCAAGCTTTCAAAATCATTCCAGACATCTTGCCAAAAGCACTGAATACATTCGTAACCACCCATCCCCAGGGAAGCAGTTTACACCAATGACTCTATTTACCCTCTCGAATTGATTCAGGGGCAGATAAGTCTCTTTAACCTCATATCATCCCTGTGGGGCAGGGAAAAAAGGTTGACTTTCCCCATCACTGGGCTGAGAAAATTGAGGAAGCAGCGAGGTGAGGGATGGTCCACACCTTTCCCTTCCCCTCCCGGCCAGCAAGAGGCAAGAAGCCAGGATTTCTGACATTAGAGTCCTAAGCCCGCTACTTCAGTGACAAGGGAGAATTAAACTCCAGCTTCTTCCTGCAGAAATGCACACGGACCCAGACACCGCCCGGCCCCATCTCCTGGGATCTGCAGGTGGAAGCACGGTAATGGTGGCCAGAGGAGGCGGAGGGGAGAGGAGGGGCGCGCTCGAGTGCCCCCTCCGCAGTCCCCCTCCATCCCGACAAGTAGCTGCCAAGGCAACCCGAGGCCGCAGGACCGGGGACCCCCTGTGCTCCCTGCCCACGATGGGTACCTTCGAGTATTCCTGAGCCAGCTTCTGGTACTTCCCCTGCAACTCTGCCGAGGCCATGGCCTCCCCCGCCCCGTCCAGGCCAGGCTGACCAGGCCGTTCAGCCTTCCCCCCGCCCCCCGCCCCCAACCCCACACACGCTCCGGGGTACGGCTCAGCCAGTGTCTGCTTGCTGGGCCACGGCCGCCGCGACTCCTCCTCCACTTCCGGGTTCGCGGGGTGGGAGGAAGGCGCAGTGGGACCGGGGGCGGAGCGACCACCGGGGGCGGAGCGACGTCTGGCGTCACCGCCCCACCCTCCCGCGCATGAGTACGTGCGCGCGCAACCTCACCGGCGTGTCTGGGCTCTGCTTCTGGGACCAGGGGACGCCATCTTAACGCATGGTCCAAGATGGCGACCTGGAACGGAGAAGGAAGGAATGAAGAGGGGGAGAGAATGCTGGGACCCTACAGAATGGGCGGGGGACCGAGCATGGTGGTTGCGGAGAGCAGAGGACCGGAAGAAGAAACATTCCAAGCGCATCAAGAATTCTATCCATTCCCCCACCCCCGGTCCGGGGTTCCCATGGCAACCGCCTGGCGTTTAATGGTTACATATTTCAGAACGAGCATGAAGAGAAAGACCTTTGTATTCTTCCATCTCCTTATCCGGATGTTGTAGCACAGGACATGCCTTACACTGTAAACACTCTATAACGCTGTTAATGCCACTCTCCCCTGCTCCTAACCACACAAACCATCATTTTTTTTTGTATTTTGACAATGAGGTTTCTCTGTGTCCATTCTCTACCTACTTCATCCGCCCACCCCTAACCCCTAAGCAGAACCACATCAGAGCCTTTTCCAGTGGGTTGAGTGAAAGACCGTTAGGAAATTTCAGGTAATGATTTCTGCCGTGTATGCAGATGGAGTGGACGTTACCAGAAAAAAACAAAAAAAACTAGAGAACTGAAGCAAAAATTAGTCTGCCTGAGATATTTTGTGCCGGTTTTGCTTGAATTAAAAGGCTGCCTCTATTCATTCATTTAGATATTTTTTTAGATAACTGTTCCAGGAATTGCATTCATTGTAGCATTAAACGTTCTTTCATAGAGGCGTGGATAAATATTAATAAATATAGGATATATGTTTACCAGAAATTACAATGTGGCAGTTAAAATGAAGGACCTAGATCTGTATATATTTCATATTGTCTGTATGTATCAACAAGGCAAAACACGTTAAATGTAAAAAGCATGTTGCAGTGTACTGTAGTATAGAAAGATGCGTTTTAAAAATACGAAGTAATATTTGTATTGTTCATGGACACATGTACTAAAAATACAGAAACAAGAACTGAAACAGTACACATCAAATTCTGGATAGTAGTTGCCTCTAGTGAGAAAAATGGAAAGACGAATGGAACTGGAGAGAGCAAAGAAGCATAAACTTTATTCTTATTTAATTTTTTTAAGTAGATATAGCAGGATGTTAATATTTATTATCTAGGTAATAGGTACAAAGGTGTTATATTGGCCCTTGTAGAATGCTTGAAATTTTCCATGATTAAAAAAACTATTAGTACTATCTTGGTTTCTTGTTTGGTTATTAGTAAGCCAGGACTTTTATAGTGAAGTGCTGAGGCTATGTGCATTTTCAGCTGTTGTAGTGTGTAAGAGGATTGCATACTTTTGAAAATGTTGTTTATATTTTTCAATTTGCTAATACCCAAGTCCTACTGTCCAGCAAACTTTCAGAACAATAAATTTTTGTAATTATTATTAGTTTTTTATGGCACCACCAAGTGGCAGAAATAAATACTGTAAATGTATTTCTATGGTTTGTAAAATAATGGAATTTTCAATTATTAAAAAAAAAATCACCATTCCGGAAATAACATTCCAAAGAAAGAATGTGCAACTTTAGCCAGAGAGCCGGTGTAAGTTCATTTTACTGAATTTAAAAATGTATTTTCCACTGCCTAAGCCAGTTCTGTCAGATGTATTGTTAAAAAATCCCAGTTGATAAAATTAAGACTCTATCCCTCAAAAGACACCGTTAAGTTAGTGAGAAGGCAAGCCACAGAATGGAAGAAGGTATTTGCAACATATATATCCACAGATAGAGGTCCCTTATCCAAATATATAAAGAACTCTTAAAAATCAATAAGGAAAAAAGGCAACCAAATAAAAAATAGCCAAGAGATTTCAACAAGCACTTAACAAAGGAAGACAAAGACCAATAAACATGCAAAAGGGTGTTCAGTTCCATTTGTAATCAGTAGGAAGTGAAATTAAAACCACCGTAAGATACCACTGCACCGCCACACAAATGGCTAAAATTAAAAAGACTGACATGTGTTAGGATATGGAACAAGAGAAACTCACAAAAAATGCTGTTGGGAATGTAAAGTGGAACAGTGATTTAGAAAAAGAGTTTGATGTTATCTACTCACTTGAAAAGGTAAATACTCATGATCTAGTCATTCTACTCTTATGTATATCCAGTAATAATGTGTGCGTGTATTCACCAAGAATATTCATAGCAGCATTATCCATCATAGCCAAAAACCCAAAACAAAAAGACTCCAAATGTCTGTCAACAGAATGGATAGGTAAATGATTGTACATTCATACTATGAAATACTAAACAGCAATGAAAAAGACTATAGCTACAGCAGTTTGGGATAGATCTCAAAAAAATAATCCAGATCCAAAGAAGCTAGACTATATATATATATATATTATGTCTTCATTTATGTAGTGTTCAAAAAATGCCAAAACTCAAAGGTTCAAGGATGCATGCTTGGGTGAAAGCTGGAAAGAAAGGTAAGGAAGTAATTACCATAAAAGTTAAGAGCGTGATTACGTTAGGGAGGGAGGGAATGGTAACTACCAGGAGGGGGCATGAGATGGGCTTTGGGAGTTTTGGCAATGTTCTATTTCTTATCTGTGTGATGGTGACACAGGTGTTAATTTCATGATAATTCCTTGCGACGAACATTTTTGTTTTGTATACTTTGTATCAGCGTGACGTTTCACAATAATAGAATTTTTTAAAAACCTTGATTATCTCATGTTTGCCAACAATAGTTCTCAATCTATAAACATAGTATATTTATAGGGAATGGTGTAAATGAAGATTGCTTGGAATTATCATAAATATGCAAGTGCTGGGCTGATCATTAAAACATTTAAAAACATACTGGCTTTTTTTTTTTCAGTTGCAGGTGTCAGAAACTAAACTCAAGTTAGCTTGGACTCAAAGAGGAAATTTACTGGAAGGATGTGTGGCTATCTCACAGAACACTAGGAAGAAAAGAGGAGCTGCAGGAGCTCAAGTACAACTTAGACCAGAGATCGAAATGCTTCTGCAGCCTTCACACTGTCTCTGCCTCTTCTTGCAGGTCTGTTTCTGCTTGTACGGGGTAGCAAGTATAGTAGCAGGTCCTGAACCTCCCATCTCATAGGTTTGCCTCCATTGCCTCTGGAGAGGAACTAGGTTGCTTAACTTAGTTCTAGTTTGAAAAATCCCAGGGATTTTTCTGATTGGCTCCACTTGGGTCAGGTGTCTATCCCTGTGACAGTCAGCTCTGGCATGAGGTCTTAGTTACAGAGGACACACAGGTCAGCTGGGAAAATCCCTAGGGCCAGCCATGACCAAGCCAAAAGAGACTAGATCACTCTTTCCCCAAATGAAGACTTCTGTGGCAGATGCCAGCAGGGTAAGCAAGGGACACCTCACCAAAGGGCCAGTAAGCAAGGGGCACATCACCAAAGGGCCAGTGAGGACCAAAAAGCAACATTAGGACCTGCTTCTTGTAGATCCAACATCCCCTACCCTGCCCTTTGAGGGCACACACCTAGAAGCCATCTCAGGAGGTGAGAGGGAAGGGACAAAACTTGGAACAAACAAGCATTTTCTGAAGAGAGGGATTGTTGTAAACCAAAAGAAAATTATTTTCACTGAGGAGACTGGGATATCATTAATTGATGAGTTGGGCTTTTCCCTTCCAGTGGAGTGGAGACTTTTAAGGAAGACTAGATCTGTCATAGAGAAAGGAAAGGCTCTGTTTTCTCTGCACACCTAAGCATAGTATGAATCAAGTGTAGTCACACGGCATGAGCAAGAAGAAAGCTTCATTTGCATTGTTCTTACACCAACCTGAACGATAGATCTGGCATAAAACAGGACTTGGTGGCTTCACTATGCATACATGGAGGGATAATACTGGAGAACAGAGCTTGCCAGCTCCCATACAGTAAACTGTGCAGATGAAGTTAGACCCTGGGGCAGAAAAGGGGACTGAGACAGGAATCATCATCCAAGTCTTGCCTGAAGAGCTACCTCACCTTTATATGGAGGATGTTCCACACCACAAAGATTGGATACTTTTGAGCTGGTATCCAATGGCTGTGGGTGGGTAGGTGGAGAACTGTCATGGGTTACATACCTATTTTATTATTTAGACAATGGCCGAGACAAAGATGAAAAATGAGATACTGAGTGAACTTTGGGAACCCATAATTTTTTGGGGGGGTCTCAAATCTTTGTTAACATTGAAGAATAACTCCTGATTTCAGAACTATTTTAAATGCAATGCCATTCCCTAAATAACTTACCGAATCTGACAGTGAGTGACTCATACATGAACACATAGCACATTTAACCTCTCATGTCTCTAAAAAATAATGGAGGCAAAAATTGGATTTTGACAATTTACAGTAGGCCCTGGTGTGTAGTGTTTACAGTCAATCCTCATTATTCATGGACTCTGTATCTCCAAATTTGCCAACTTGCTAAAATTTGTTTATAATCCCCAAATCAATACTCATGGCACTTTCATGGTCATCTGCAGACATGCACAGAGCAGCGAAGGGTTTGAGTCACCCAGAGCCCACATTCCCAGCTGAGGTCAAAGAAGATAATGCTCGCCTTCTCGTTTCAGCTCTCATACTGTAAACATGTGACCTTTTTGCTGGTCTATTTAGTGCTACATTTTTTTTTGCATTTTTGTTGGTGATTTTGCTGTTTAAAATGGCCCACAAGCCTAGTGCTGAAGAGTTATCTAGAGTTCCTAATGGCAAGAAGGCTGTGATATGCCTTCTGAAGAAGATACAGGTATGTGATAAGCTCTGTTCAGACAGGAGTCATAATGCTGTTGACCACCGGTTCAATGTTAATGAGTTAACAATATATATTAAATAAGGTGTCTTTAAACAGAAACACACATGAAACAAAGCTGTATATTGATTGGTTGGTGAAAATGTTGTGACCAGAGGCTCACAGGAACCTACTCCTGTATTTTCCCTAGGAGTAATATTTTTGCTAATTCAGTGTTTGCTACAATTTATAGAACATAACTACTGTAAGTAATGAGAATCAAGTGTATATAAATGGAGAACAGTGTGGAACTTCCCTTGGCCATACAGACAATGACCAGTTATGCCATCAGTAAAGTCACCTGTTTACTGTCTTGGCTACAGGATATGTTTTCCATGTTTGCACACATCTGAAATTCAACAGCTCCTTTCAAGTTTCACAGCTTTCTCCATGCCCTTTAAATTGTACATTCTACTTCATAGTAACTTGCTGTATGCTGCAGCTACTACAGTGACATTGGAAAACCAGCTAGCCCCATCAGTACCTCCCCAAATAGTCACCAAGATAACTAAGCAGAGATTTTCACTGATCTGGTTTCACAATCCCCATGGTTGTGATTACCAGGATAATGAACAACAAAGATTGTTTATATGGGTGGATATAGGGGAAGGATTGAGGAAGCAAGTGATGGGCCTTTTATTATAACATACTATCCTTTTTGTTATTTTATTTTTAATCCAATGAGATAATGCTTATCACTCTACCATGAAATGAAAAGAAAAGGGGAGGAGGTGAGCAGGGAAGAAAAGAGTTTTCTTCACATGATTTTCTAGTTCCAAAGTTCAGGTTTAATAATAAAAGCTCAGTGAAGCAAAAATCTGAACAAAAATCTGATGATTTGCAACTTAGAGGAGTCCTACTAAAAATAGGAATTCTGCACTTTGAAGTTTTGCAACTGCTTCCTTTGGCTTTGCCCCAGTGCTTGCCTATCTCAGTTCAGCAAGACAGAAGACCAGCCGAACAAGCACAGCATCCTGACGTCCTTGCCCAAAGTCACATGGCAGAACCAAAACTAGAACCCACATACTCCACCTCTACTACAAATTGTATATTCTCTAAGTTAGGTTAAGTACCACCATGTAGGAAATGTTTTACTCTTTAGTTTAAAAAGTCAGAAAAGAAATGAGTCCTAGATTAGGGGTAAGGTACTAAAGCAAGCTTTATACTTCTTAGTATTCATCTGAACCTGTACCTACACGCAGTAGATACCACTGAAGTTGTTTGGTGGGGGAAGAGATCGGGACTAGTCTAAGTATCCTGGGGTTGCTCACATAATCTGAGGGCAGGGTCTCGGGGAGTGGGTGGGATGATGATTAGTAGTACTGAACATGCTTTCGTGTGCTTATTGGTGTCCTCACTTTTTAAAGATGCTTTACAATTGCCCATGGTTTATATTCTTACTCTACTACAAATGTCACTATTTTATTCCTTGCCAGTATCATGTAAAGAGACAGAGTAAGGGCACATGTCTCTGAACTCTATAAGTAGACCTTTGGGGACAGGCTAGTAATGCCTTACTCCATAGCTCTACAAATAGTACTGTGATCTGAGAGGCCAAAATGCCCCTATTTCAACTAAAACTGACTGTAAGGTCCCCAAGATTAAAGAAACAAAATTACCTATGGGTTGAGGGTTTAGGGCCCAGCTGGCATGGCAAATTTCTAAATTCCTATGGCTAGGCTCCCTAACAAGAGGGGCTATCGACTCTGATCTACAACCAGACCACTACATCTCTGATGGGACAGAGGACTGGCCTTACAAACATTCTTTTCTGATAAGCAATTGCAAACCCTAAGCCAGTTTCAGCCAGCTTACAAAGGCTGCACGCAAACCCTCTTTGTGTCCTATAGATCACCTTTTGATGTAAAGAACCAAATTCCACCTCATTTTAATGCTAAAACCCCATCCCAAGGTGAACATGGGATGTATGTTACATATATGTTTACTCATTGTGCATGCATCAGCTCCTTTCAAAATATGTATAGTTTTTTTTCCCCCAAACCTGCTGAATATGTATGATACCAGCCCTGTGAGACATTAAACCCAACTAGTCCCTCCCCTCTTCAAAGAGAGAGCACCTTCAGTCTGCACTGGAGACTTTCTCTTCCCAGCTTGCGAACCGATATTGCCACTAGAGCTCTCCTTTCTACGATTAAGCCATCCTGGTGGTCTTTTGGACAACAGCACCAATCATGAGGCCTCACCTGAGGGTACTGGTCTACTGACAAATGGCCTTCTAACTATTCTCCCTGACTCCAGTCTACCCTCCTTCTTGCCACAGATACTGGCTTCATAGATTAAAAACAGCTTCCTATTTCCATAGGAAAAGATTGAATTCCTGGGCCCCATGCCACTTTCCTACATTCTGCTTCAGGAGTTCTGATTTTCAGTCCACTTCCCTAACATCCCACTGTGTCTTAGTGCATGCCCTCTCCCTTACTCTAAGTGCCTTCCCTGCTCCCCATCACCTCCACAGATCCTCCTCAAACATTACGTCTGTCTCTTTCTCCCAGTCATCCTTTCTCTCATGTCCTTCAGCATTTTTAAAATCTAGACCATTATTGACACTTATTTCCTTACATTGATAATTGCCCATTATACCATCTTTAGTCACATGCCCTCGACTAAACTGCAAGATCCTTAGTGTGAGGACTGCATCTGATTCAGCCCTTTACACTCAGTGATGCCTGGGAACAAACATACTTTCAAGAAAGCCCAGAGTTGTGCCTGCAGCATCTGGAGGAGTGTGTAGGGCAGTCCATCACCAGAAAGAAAGCAGTCACATCACACTCCCACAAGTGCAGAGTGTTTCTTTATTTTTCCCACTGCATGTGGAGGTCATCTTGGATGGGTTTTCAGTTTTGCCTTCTCTCCCTGCTCCCTCTTCCTCTCATCTCCTTCCTCCATTGCCCCTTTCCCCAGGCTTCCTGCCTCCCCCTTCCCAAAGCCCTTGGTTCCATTCTAGAGGCCCACCGTATTGCATCAGCGGTCTTTTCTGTGAACACTGTAGACTCGTGCCTGTCAGAGCAAAGCACTTAGGAGGCAATTGATTTTTAATTTATTTTTTTAATTTTTACTAATGTTGACTACATCTCCAAGCATAACTTCAGTGCTTGTAATGCTGCCAAGTCTCTGTGTCTTTACTTTCACTTGTCAAGGACCACCCTCTCCACCAAGGGAAGGAAGACAATGGTACAGGAAAAAAATCTGACTTGCCACATACATAGTATATGTATTTACACAGCCCTGAATTTCAAGGAAGAAGATTGTTATTCACTATTTCCTTCCCAAGCCAAGCCAATCCATTAGCAGCATCCAAATCTGTTTGCTGTTCTGTCTCCACCACCATCACATCTTGTTCTGAATGCCTGAAAAAGCCTCTCAACTTGTTTCTCTGCTTCCATTCTTGCCCAGCTACTATCCTTTCTCCACATTGCACCCAGAGTGGTCATTTAAGGCATATCACTCTTCTTAAAACTCTCATGATTCCCCAGAGCACTTAGAATAAAACCTGAATTCCTAACCATGGCTGGTAAGCCTTTCCACGATCTGGTTCCTACAACCTCTTCGCTTCATATGATAGTTATCTATGGCTGCATAACAAACCACCCCAAAACATAGTGACTTAAAAGAGCAATACTTTATTATTTCTCATGAGTCTTTAGGTTTTCTGCTAGTCTCACCTAAGATCACTCATACAGCTCCAGTCATCTTGATAGCACAGCTGTGGCTGGAAGGTCTGAATGCCTCATTGACATGGGCAGTTGGTGTGGGCTGTTGTCTGGGCTCCTCAGTTATTCTCCTTGTGGCCACTTATCCTCCAGTAAGCTAGGCTGAGCTTCACAGCATGGTGGGGTTTCAAGAGGGTCATGGTAGCAAAGCCCCAAGGCCTCTTAAGGTCTAAGCCCTGGAACTGCTGCCATTTTCTATTGATAAAGCAAGTCACAAGGCCAGCGCAGAGTCAAGGGGCTGGAAAGAGCAGCAACATCGATTGCAAAGGGGCATAGACATAGGGAGGCGTGATTCTCTGGGTGCCATTACTACAGCAGTCTACCACCCCTCACCTCCTCCACTGCCATTCTTTCTGTTCCTCAAACATGCCAATCTTCAGAAAATTTGCACTTGTTTTTCTCCAGTGGCACCCCACAGCTTCTAGGTAGGAGAGATTTAGGAGGATAGATCTAGTTGGAAGAGGAAACTAGGTGGGAGATGTAAAGTTGAGTTTGCATAGTGAACACACTGTCTTTACTTATTTGGGTTGGTCTAAGGAAGTTAAACCCCCACTCCAACTAGCTCTTCCATGGTGCCATTGCTCATTATAATTGGCCTGGTCTTTCACAGATCTTGGCATGACTACCCTCCTCTTACCATTTGGGCCTTAGCCCACATATCACCACTTCAGAGAGACCTACTCCTACTACCTACTAAAATACTCCCCCACCCTCTCTGCCTTATTATTTATTTTCTTCATAACACTTATTTCCATCTACTGATTACCAGAGGCAAATCAGCAGCTTTCAAGGGATCCTCATTGTATCTTACCTCCAAGGGCTCTAAGAACCTTCTCCAGAAGGACCTCCCAGGGCACAGTTTGTGCAGAGCCAGCTGCAGCTACCCATCAGCACCCTCATGCTAGGATGAATAATGGCCCCCATAGAATCCACGTTCTAGTCCCTGGAATCTATACACGTGTTAGGTTACATGGCAAAGGGGAATTAAGTTTGCACATAGAATTAAGGTTGCTAATCAGATCTCTAAAGAGATGGCGGTGTGAAAAGGACTCAGCCTAACATTGCTAACTTTGAAGATGGAGGAAGGAGGCCAAAAGCCAAGGAATGTGGGTGGAGAAGCTGGTAAAAGCAAGGAAAAGGATTCTCCCCTGGAGCTTCCAGAAGGAACACAGATAACCCTGCAGACATATTAATTTTAGCCCAGTGAGAACCCTTTCTGACTTCTGACCTCTATAACTGTAAGATAATAAATTCTTGTTAGGCCAGGTGTGGTGGCTCACGCCTGTAATCCTAGCACTCTGGGAGGCCGAGGAGGGAGGATCACTTAAGGTCAGGAGTTCGAAACCAGAGTGAGACCCCATCTCTACTAAAAATAGAAAGAAATTAGCTGGACAACTAAAAATATATATGGAAAAAACTAGCCGGGCATGGTGGCACATGCCTGCAGTCCCAGCTACTTGGGATGCTGAGGTAGTAGGATGGCTTTAGCCCAGGAGTTTGAGGTTGCTGTGAGCTAGGCTGATGACACGGCACTCTAGCCCAGGCAATAGAGTGAGATTCTGTCTCAAAAACAACAAAAAAAGGAAAAATAAATAAATTCATGTTTTAAACCACTAATTTGGGGTAATTTATTATGCCAGTAATAGGAAACTAAATAACCCCCAGGTGAGATAAGGAAATAAACCATAATGCTGTGCCCAGCTCCTCTCTTCTACTGTGTCCTAAGGCCATTGACCATCCTGGCTCAGAGTGTAGTCCCAGATGTTCCGAGTCCCCAGCTGCATGCTGTCTGTCAGAGTGGCTGCTCTGTAACACCACAATGGCTGTGATGTGCTGGAGCAGGCTCACACTGGCTCGTGAGAGCTGACTGTTAAATTTTCAGGAATTGTGCAAGCCACTTGTTAAATACAGCCATCATTAAAAATTAAATTATATAAATTCACAATTAAATAAATTAAATTATAAAGAGAATATTTAAAACTCATCACTTCCTTATTTTACTATATTTACTATATTTGCCCATTATCTATTCTCATCAAATTATTTACATCTACTGTAATTATATGGTGGAAATGTTATAATTGCAATCCCCGATCCCCATCACGAATGGGGTTCAACGGGTTACCCGCGTCTGCCGGCGTGGAAATGTTATATAATGGTATGCTACACATATCTTTGCAACTCTGCATTCAGTGACATCATGTTGTTAGCTTGAAATGGGCCATAATGGAAGTATTTGCCATAGAAATAGGCAAATGCTACAAAACAGGCCTTCTCCCTGCCCCCATCCCAGAGCTGGTTATATATTACCACCTGCATATAGGACAGTTGATGTATAAACTTGGGGTGTTGACAGCAATTTCAGGGTGTTCTTTGTATATACCACAACAGAGACCACAAACATCCGTGCAGAGCAAGTCCCAAGAACCACCGAAATAAAATTCATCTGCTAGGCCCCTTGAGGCCTCATAGAGTCTGGATCTGATTCATCTTTGTTTTCTCAATGAAATGATTGCTCAATAAATTTCAACTGAATAAAGAAATGAATTCATTATTTTCTCAAGAGGAAAAGTTAAATCTAACTTGATTAAAGCCCTTTGGATTTTATAATGACTAGCACTTTTATTCTATAACTGTTATTGTGAAAATTATTTCAATTTAATTATTAGTTAATTTAAATCAGTAAGAAATGTTCCCTAAATATTAGTAATTATCATTACTTTTTTGGGGGGAGGGACAGAGTCTTGCTCTGTCACCCCACTAGAGTGCAGTGGCATCGTCATAGCTCACTGCAGCCTCAAACTCCTGGGCTTAAGTGATCTTCCTATCTAAGCCTCCCGAGTAGCTGGGACTACAGGTGCGCACCACCATGCCTGGCTAATTTTTTCTATTTTTTGTAGAGATAGGGTCTTGCTCTTGCTCAGGCTGGTCTCAAACACCTGAGCTCAAGTGATCCTCCCACCTTGGCCTCCCAGAGTATCATTACAATTATTAATGTTTAGCCCATTGATCCAAGTCCATTGATATATCATTGTTCTTCTATATTAGGTATCTCTTTCTTAAAGCAAAATGAGGGAGTTCTAATATTTACATTTTAAATAGTACTTTATTGTGAGAGCTTTTCTTGTCCTAGACTTTAACAAGTTTCTTACAATCAATAAGCTAAATTAAAAATTTTCACTAGCAATTAAAAACAAATAGTTACATAATTTTCCTGACTTTCCTACATGACAATTAGGGAAAGTTAATGAAGGAACCTTCTTTATAGAAGAATTACAGGTAATAAATGTGGATGACAGAATTTTAAAACCACCATTTTGCAATTTCTAACAAAAAATTGATTCAAAGTAAAGACTGTCTGAAACCATTAGATGAGGTGTTAATGCAGAAGTTTACATGGGGGGAATCAGGCCACCACCGTTTGGATCTACTGATCAATCTTAGTGTCTTAATTATGAGCGGTCAACCATGCCACCTACTTGCTTTCCGATGAGACAGAATGAACTATATAGCACCACTTCTGAGTCATTCTTGCTAAAGTGCTTAACCTGAATCTCATCTAGGCTTTAGATTCAACTTCCAGTTTATAAGAACCTTGGGATTAGAGAGACAAGTTAAGTGTCACCACAAGGAAGCTGACGGACGTGTGCCGAATGTCAAACTACTAGACTACTGATAAAAAGGGAGAAGTGCTTTAGAGAAGAGACATAAGGTTTTTCTCACAAAGCTAAACATACTCATACACTATGACCAGTCATTCTACTCTGGATGTTTACCCAAGAGAAAGGAAAACATACATCCACAAAAAGATGGATGCAAAAAATATTTATAACAGCTTTATTCGTAATAGCCTAAATTGGGAGCAATCCAGATGTCCAGGAGGAGGAGTGTGCATAAGCAAACTGTGGTATATATGCATAGCCTGGAATACAACTCGGCAGTAAAAGGGAACAGGCAACAACGTAGATGAACCTCAGGAACACCATGCTGAGCACAAAAATCCATACACAAAACTACATACTGTATGTTTTCATTTTATATAAAATTCTAGAATAGGCAAAACTTATCCAAGGTGAAAGAAATCAGAGCAGTGGTTGGGGGTGAGGAGGGAGTTGACTTCCAAGACTTTGGAAGTGAGGTGACTTTGGAGGAGGTGACTTTCTGAGGTGACAGAAATGTTCGCTATCTTGGTAAGAGTGTTGCCGGAGCCAGCCGGCGACGTGCGGCACCTAGAGTTTGGGGGTGAGGATT
>VBSM01002608.1:137575411-137588648 GCA_008086735.1 Cheirogaleus medius
AGGGGGGGAGAGAGAGAGAGAGAGGACCAAGAGACATGAGACATAATGTGTGGACTTCTGGGATCCACAAACAACTGCAAAAAGTTTTCAAGAAAACCTAAATGTAGAATCTTTGGGCATTTAGATGACTTCAAGGAATTATGAAATTTTGGATGTGATAATGGCATCTAGCTATATAAGAAAATGCCCTCAGTTTTTAGAAATGTATACTGCGTTTCTAAATGTCTAAAGTCACATGATGTCTGGGTTATAATACTTAAGGGAGAAAAAGAGCAGATAAAAAAATTAAAAAGGGGCCAAGAGTGGTGGCTCACGCCTGTAATCCTAGCACTCTGAGAGGCCAAGGCGGGTGGATTGCTCAAGGTCAGGAGTTCGAGACCACCTGAGCAAGAGCAAGGCCCTGTCTCTACTAAAAATAGAAAGAAATTATCTGGACAACTAAAAATATACATATAGAAAAAATTAGCCAGGCATGGTGGTGCATGCCTATAGTCCCAGCTACTGGGGAGGCTGAGGCAGAAAGATTGCTTGAGCCCCGGAGTTTGAGGTTGCTGTGAGCTAGGCTGACGCCACAGCACTCTAGCCAGGGCAATAGAGCCAGACTGTCTCAAAAAATAAAATAAAATAAATAAAATAAAAAGGTTTATATAAAGTGAGAGGGAGAAAAGCTTGATACTTCAGAACCCGGGTGGTGGGTATATAAGGGTTAATCGTTTATTTTACTGTTTTGTGTATATTTGAAAATTTTTATGATAAAAAATTGCCTTAGGTAAACAAGGAGACAATATAATACCCACAATGTCAAAGCAGAACGTATATGGAAGCTCTCCAACTAATGTTCTTTTTTCTTATCAGACCAGAGATCAGCTCTCCCTGCTTTTTTCTGCCTTGGCTGATTGTTCACTTTTTATTAAAATCCACACATTCCAAGACCTTAATGACTACGGGATTATACAAATCACTTTTATTTTGTATTTCAATCGACAAACATTTATTGAGAATTAACCACGAACGTGCACCGCCGAGAACGTTGGGGACCCAATTCTGCTCGATTCTCCTACCCGAGGAGCAGCTTCCCGGACTGGGGCTTTCCGCCTGCGGTAATCTCGCGTTACCACCAGGGGGCGCGCCCTCCCTGAATTTGCTCCGCGGCTGCTGCAGGACAGATAAAATCAGACCCACCGCCGGAGTAACTAGTTACCAGTCTTTTGAAGCGCCCGTGACCGGTGTTTGTCATTGTTTAGGCACGTCTCTGGTGACCTCATCCCACTATACCTGAGTCTTTTTGAGGAAACAATTAGCCTGCTTGAACAGAACAGGTAAGGCAAATTAGTAACTGGAAAATTACTAAGTCCTTCTGCGGGGCGTGTTGGGACGCCCTGTGCTCCCCGGAGGCGTGGAGCGAGGGTGTGGACCCTTCTTCCTCACTTGATGGCTGGGAAAGGAGACGACTCACCCCTCTCCGCAGGGCGCAGCCCCTTTCGCTGCCCCAGGTAGGCTGGGTGGGCAGAGCCGGGCCTCACCGGGGACAGACCCGGGGCCTCTGGCGAGAAGACCCCACAGACGCGGGGCCGCTCTGAACCGCCACGTGCTCTGCAGGCCCGGGAGCTGGTCCTCCAGCACGTCCCTGGGCCTTCTGGCTACTTCCGGCCGTGCCCCGAGTGTCCGCTGGGTTCCAGCCGTGGTCCTGCTCCACAGCAAGGCCACAGGAGGACACCGGGCTTGAGGGAGCAGATGAGTGAGGGGGGGACCTCTCTCCTGTAGGTTCCCCCTGCTTCGTCCTGCTCAAGAAAACCCTGGGGAGGGGAAGGTTCCCATGGCTCCCGTGGCCTTCTGGGTAAGGAACAGACTTCCTGGTAGCCTACAAGGCCTGCACAGACAGCCCCTCAGCGTCGTCCTGCGCTCTCTGCCATCCAGCAAGTGTGGCCCCTCCGTCCCCGCCGGCCCCGTCCAGCCAGGATGGCGTCGCACAGCCGGACGCTCACCTCTCCCAGTCCCAGCTGCAGGGCCCCTGTCAGGGGTTCTTCCTCCATCCTGAGGGTTTCCTTCAAAGCTTTTGCCACAAACCGTAAGCCCATGCTTCTGACTCACCCACTCGACTCCAAGTTACATTGAAACTCCAGTCTTTCCATGAAATTTTGTTGAAAAACAGAAAACACTTCTTCTACTCATCACAACCCCAGGTGGTGAACCAGGTGTCTCAGGTGTCTCAGGCCTTTGCGAGAAGACTTCAAGGAAAGTGGCAAGGGGGCAAAGAGAGTATTTGAGAACAAAGAACCTTCCCGAAGCCCCTCACATCACACCACAGAGCCAGCTGTCTCCTTTCCCTGTGTGTAAAGCTGACCCTAGCCTGGGGTCAAGGGAGATCGGAGCTTATGAAAGGCAGGAGTAAGGGCTGAGGAGAGAAAGTGGGAGAGCATGATAGGAATAAATAATAACCGGCCTGCTCAGGAGTCCCCTTGGCCTCGCCCACTGGGTGCCAGCTCACTCTGTGATATCTCTCCACCTCCCCCTGCTTTAGGCCTGCCCAGCACAGCCGTCACCAGAGGGGGCCTCCAGGGGGAGAAAAGGGATCAATATGACAATTAAATCTGGCTACCATTCATTTATACATTCATGTGTTCATTTAACAGATACCAGTGGGTGTCATGTGCCAGGCACTGGTATAGGCACTGGGCCACAGCAGGGAAGAGGGTGGGCCCAAATCCCTGCCCTCCTGGAGCTGGCATTCTAGGGGTTGGGGGCACAGCATAAATAATAAACATAATAAAGTAGTGCATTCTATAGTAGATTAGAATGCTATGAGGAAAACAGGACAGTGTAAGGGAGCCAGGAGAGTTGAGGGGGTTAGAATGCATGGTCAGGTAAGTCCCGTTTAGAAGATGATTACATTTGAGCAAGAACTTACAGAAAGAGGAGGAATAAGCAGATCCCACAGTGCGGTTATCTAGGGGAAGTGTTCCAGGCACAGGGAGTAGCCAGGGCAAAAGTCCCCGAAGTGAGAGTTTGCTGGCATTTGACGAACAGCAAGGAGGCCAATGTGACTGGGGGAGGGGGAGGGAAGTAGGAGAAGAGGTCAGATTGCAGAGGGCCTCATGGGCAGTTGTGGGCTTGTGGGCTTTTGCTCTAATAGAAATAGGTCACCACTGGAACATCGCTGTGCTGGTAAACTGGGCCTCAAACAAAACAAAGAACTCCCTGGTTTGTAGTATTTGCCAATTTCTATGGTGTAAACACTCTTGCCACGGCCTATTTCAATCTGAGTGTGACGTCACTGAACACAGAGCAGGGAAGGGATGTGCAGGATCGGCTCACGCTGACCGGTGCGAGCACCCCTGCCTACCACTGCTTTGGAGGGATTTGAGCAGAGGTATGGCATGATCTGACTTGTGTTTCAAGAAGGTGACTCTGGCTGCTGTGTTGAGAGCAGAACATGGGGTCTGGGGAAAAGGAGCAGAAGCAGGGGCTGTTTAGGAAGCTCTTGCGGTGATCCAGGTGAGAGAGGATGATCTCAGAGATTGGTGGGAGTGGAGCAGAGCTGTAGCAGATTCTGGGTGTATTCTGAAGGAGATGTATGGAAACCCACCTGGACTTTCTGGCAGACTGGATGTGGGGTGTGAGGGAAGGAGAACAATTCAGGGTGGCTCCAAGGTTTAATGGAAGTTCTGGGGAGAATGAGAGGAAAGGCATTCCAGGCCTAGGGAACAGCATGTGAGAAGCCATGCTCATAAGCACACATTCTATTTGGGGAGAAGAAATGAGGGGTGTGACTGGTGAACTAGTTGTGTGAGCAGAGGCTGCAGACAGGGCTAGAGAAGAGGGTCCTGCCCAGGTGTACCACAGAGAGGAGCCAGGACTTGGGCCGTAGCCAGTGGAGAACCACAAAGAGGGTTTTATAGAGAAGCATGTGGTTAGGTTCATAATATTAAAAAATAACTGGAGAAACTGGAGGCAGTGAGACCAGTTAGCTGTAGCATCAGTCCAAGAGGGAGAGCACGAGTCTCTCATCTGGACAGTGGCGATGAGGCTAGACAGAAGAGGAAGGGTTGAGAGAACCTGAAGGTTGTAGGACCAGTTCCAGGGCCGACCTTGCATGTAGATGAGGGAATGCAGTGGACACACTATGCAAGATGGTTCTATAAATCAACAAATCAGCTAATTGATGTCTTATCCTTACAAACCTCCTCCCATCCTCCCACTTATCTCCTAATCTAAAATGTCTTTCCTAGAGGACAAATAACTACTGTTTAGACGTATGGTTTAAATCACGTGCCCCTGTGAGAGAGCTGGAAGTGTTCTCACTCCTACTCTAGGAGTGGTTGCGTGAGTGTACCTATGTAAAGATTCTTCAAGCTGTACAAGTCAGATGTGTGTACTTTACTGGTCGTATGTGTTCACTCCTTGGAGAGGCAATACACGTGTTGCCTGGCCGGGCCTCACTCTACCATGTAGATGACAGAACACGGAGCCCTTACTTTAACCAAGCTCTTGTTTCCATGAAGAGGAAGAGACCAGGAGTATTAGACTGGGACAGAGGAGGACAAGAAAGTAGACAGCACAACAAACTAGAAACTTTACTCACTTGTTTGCTGTTGAAAATTCTTGTAGCCGGGGTTATCTGTAACATACAAACTTTCCAATTTAAGTAACGCCTTTGTTAAGGTGTGCATGATGGGAGGAAAAAGGACAGTGTGGGTACTTTGTGGCTGGCACAACACCACAAGACACACAGAGTCCAAATTTGTGTGTTCAAAGTTGTGCGGGACAAATCCAAGATGTCATTTTTGTGGCATCATAAAACCCCTGGTTCACCTATCCTAAAGGAAGATGACTTCTTCTGTCCTTTAAGTCACTTCCCACTCCATGAATGTCTTCTCTTGTCCTCTAAGGCCAGCAGGACAATTTCTTCCAAAAAGCTTCTCTGCACAGCACTTGTAGCCATAGACCCATAGACTATTCCAGATCGATCGTGAAATCCAAACCACACCTATATCACAGAGTACAGTTATTATTTACTTGGATGCAGTCTTGGGTTGTTTTTCGTACTTAATAGTTTTGTTTCCCCAGTTAGCCTGGAAATGTGAGTTCAGGGGCTGACCTAGCCAGGGCTGGGCTTAAAGAGGCTCTCAGGAATATTTACTATATTTGGATGACCCATGCTCCAAAAAGCAAAGAATAGATGTTAAATTTTCATGCTCAGACTCTGAAGAGAGCACCCATCTGTCTTCACCAGAGTTGGAATCTCTGTAAAAGGGCCAGAAGTGTGTGTGTGTGTGTGTGTGTGTATACATAGGTGTGTGTCTTTGTAGCTGTGTTGGTTTTTGAGGGTATAAATATATAAATAACAACTCTCATTTATTAGATGCCTACTGGGCACCAAGAACTTGATATTCTTATTGAAGCCTCACAACAGCCCAGTTAGGAATGTAATTATGGAATCTCTGATTAATAAACCAGAGGCAAGCTAGTTGTGAGAATGATATGTGACTCCCTGATTTATTTTATCTTTCGTGATATTTGATGATTCTTACAGCTTATTTATTTGCAAAATAAATTTTACTAATTTATCCCACTTATAGCTTTTATGAGCTTGCAGTGTTTGTAATTCAGACTAAACTATGCATGATAACCAAGATTAATAGGAAAAATACAAATGCATTTCTGCATTCAAACATTTGTAATGAATGGTAATATTAATAGATGGAAAGCTCGAAGCCAAATGAATTTACTAAAAGAAAATGCTCATTTGAATAACTGCTAGATTAGGAAGAATAAATCTTGAGCTAAAAGCAAAATAATAATAATAATGATGTCAGTTACAAGTGTATATTCTGTGTGCTTTGGTAATTTGTCCTAAATTTTCTCTTAAGAACACAAATTGCAAAATGCCTCTGTTGCTATGTTGTTACTCAGGGAAGTGAAGAGACTCACCCAGGGTCACACAGATTGTCTCAACTCCCTTTGTCTTTCTCTTGCCACACGTTGTGCAAGAAATACAGCTGTCTCTGTTCTCCATGTGGGTGCGGGCTGGGGCTCCTTGCAATGCAGGTGGAAATCCCCAGGAAATAGACTTCATGAACCAACTCTAAGCCAGGAGTGAATGAAGATGAATCCTTTAGAAACAGATGCTATTCCACAGCTCTGTGTGTGTGTGTGTGTGTGTATGTGTGTGTGTGTGTGTCCCCTCATGGGCATGCGCACACACTGGGGCTTGGGGTGCACTGCTGACTGACCCTCACTTCCTTTCTGGACTGGAACACATTTCACAACAAAGGATTTTCTGAGAATAAAGATTCCATAAAGTAGCTGGAAAAGTGCCTCTGACAGTCATGGGGTGGGTCATCAGGCGAACACTTCACTCACCACATCCTCAGAAATTGTGACACCTCTGCCGGTGTTTGGTTTCTGTTGTCCTAGCAACAGCCATCTCTAAACAGTCCCTCTCCCAGGCACCTCTGAAAGAGGGGCAGAGGGCCCGAAGTTTGACTGTATTTCCCAAGCTCAGGTGAAAGTGGTGGAGACTTATCTAGGGAGAAAGTGAAGATTTAATCTGCAAGAATTGTTATTATTTATATTTGATTGTTTTACACTCCTCTTATTCCTATAAGGGCTCAACAGCAAGTAGACATAGCCCCCAGCACAGTTCCACCCACAGGGGAGGCATTCAGGCAACATTTATGGATGGATTGGATGGGAAGGAGCAACATGATTTTAAAGGGGTTGTAACATTTTACAGATGAAGAAACAGAGAGGCTAAATTTCGTGCTCCAGGCAGCTTGACCGCAGGGCAGGCTGCAGCGTCGCCCCAGTTCAGCCTGCTGAGGTGCCTGTGGGTTCACACAGGGTTGGTTCTCTGTCCCCCTGCTCTGCCTGGGCCAGTCTCCATAGGAGACACTGCTGCTTTGTGTCGCCCTCCTTGGCACAAGATGAAATCAGGTGGTCCCCATTCTTCCTGTTCCACTCTGCCAAATCTATCTGAACACATTTCCTGTGCACAAAGCCAGCTCGCCAATTATCTGCTCCAATTAAGGAGAGCGAGATGTGGTTAATTCAGTCACTCCAGAGGGTTGACCGAGGCGAGCGGTGAGGTTGGCGACAGGTCCTCTCAGTGGCCCTGTGCATGCTGCTTCCCCTGGCACTCCTCCTTACCCCCAGATGGCCAGTGTGGTTTCCTTGCCTCCCCTCCTTGCCTTTCCGAGTCCCTGGAGTTCCAGAGCTGTCTTGGCCTTGCCTCCCCCCTTATCGACAGAGAGTTCTGTCCCAATCTGTGTCCTCTGATAAACTAATGTGTACAGAGTTGTTAGTGGTAGAACATGGATTAACACTTAACTCTCTCAGAGAGAATTAGCTCTCAAGCGACAATGCATATAAGGCATCTTCTGCATTTGTGCCCAAAGCCAGGCTTGCCACAGATGAATATAAAAAGCGTGCCTGTTTCTCTTTGAAGTGCGGACCCCAAACACTCAGCTCTCTATTGTCAATCCTTTCTGCCTCTTAGCACTAAAGCAAAGAAGGCAGACAAAGGGCTGAGTGTGTATTAGTCTGTAACAGTTAGGACAATAGGCACTGTCAAGACCAAAGCTCTCTCCCACCCTAAATTTATAGAGCAGATATCATGATCCGAAGGTGAAATTTATAGATAATATAACCTACCTACACATACCTTCTCAAAAATACAATCAGCGTTATTCCTTGCCTGGAAAGATGCAAAGGAGACATAAAAGGGAGGTAATTTATAATAAAGTAATGTGTATTTCAATATGGAAATGCTTGGGCCCAATGACACGAGGAGATAATAATGAAGGAGTCAAATGTTACACTTATTCATACATTCCCCATGACTAGGGCAACTGTAAATGTAGATTAATACAATGTGTTATATTGACTACAACTAGTGTTGCCAATGGTGATGTAACTTTGCAAATAAGCAAAGTAAAAGATTTCTTTGTTTTACATGGCAAGTGAATTCCTGGGAAATTAGGTATGTCTGAATCCATGCAAAAAATATGTTGTGCTTATATGTAAAATATAGTTCGGTTCAAAGCATAGATAATAATAAACACTTTGCTGTTGTCATTTTTAAATCTACATAAAGATTGGCAACAGAACCTTCTAGGCTCTTGCATACTAAATACAAGTAGTCTTCCCATTCATTATGACAATAAAAAAAATGCAATCCCCCACCCCCCACAAATTTTCCAAAATGCCCTTAGTACTGTGCCCTTCAACCCATAGAAAGACATTCCATTAGCAATTATCTCTGGTCACTACTAACAGAGTCCTCAAGTGACAATAGCTTAAATAAGATAGGGGTTTGTTTTTCTCTCAAATAAAATGAATCTGGAAGTTGTCAGTCTTAGGCTGGTTAGTCCGAGCCTCCTATTTTTTCTGCTCTAACATCCCTAGCATTGATTTCTAGCTTCACATTCATGGCCACAGAATGGTTGCTGAAGCTCTAGCCATTGTGTCTGTGATCTAGGTAGGAAAAAGGAAAAAGGGAGAAGGCAAGAGGAACAAAGCCACCTAGTAGATGAATAAGCCTCCTTTAGGAGTATCCCTGAAAATCCCATCCAACAACTCTCTTTATATCTCATTGGCTAGCTCTGTCCTCAAAGCAGGCCTGAAAATGTAATTTTTCAATTAGGTGCATTGCTGTCTTTAATAATATTGGGTTCTATAGTGAGGAAGCGATATTGGATAGGCAGCTAGCTATCTCTACCACATTGTTTCACCCACTGACAATGTCCAAGGAACCTGCTGTAGTTCCAAATGCAGATTCAACACACAGGTCCTACGAAAGGTCAGCAATCTTTTGGGTTGCCTGGCTTAGCATCTCAAGCTTATGTGGGTTTCAATTTTTGGTTCCTATTCCATGCAAGGGAACAGAGGGAAGCTTATCACTATCATCTATTCTGACTAGATCCTGTTACTAAAACAAATTGGGGACAACAGACCCATCGGAGGATGAGGGACTTAAACCCAAATAATTGCCCGAGTCTCTAGTGTGAGAAATCAAGATGATGATGATTTAGCTTCTCACATTTGACGTTTGTTATTCAAATGTATATGCCGTGTTTCCCTGAAAATAAGACAGGGTTTTATATTTATTTTTTTCAAGAAGACACCCTAGGGCTTATTTTCAGGGGGTGTGTTGTTTTTTTTAAGTATGGTACAACAATCTACATTTATTCAAATATAGTTAAGTCATCTTCTTCTGGAACATCATAACTCTCCAAACCCCGAATTCCATCCTGAATTTCTTGCAACTCTATTGCCTTTAGAACCATTGGCCCCAATCTCTCATGTCTAGCAATAGAGCTCTCATGGGGCAGATGAGAAGGGCTGCTCTTCTTCTTTACCACTCGGCGACAAAATACATGGGTTGTGCAGATATGCTGCATAGCCACGCCCATCACTAGGTCTTATTTTCAGGGTAGGGCTTATATTGCGCAAATGCTTAGAAATCCTGCTAGGGCTTATTTTATGGGTAGGTCTTATTTTCGGGGAAACACAGTACACGTGTGTGTTTTCCAGAGTTTGTGCCAACCCCTCTAGAGTTCTCCTAGGGGAGTTCTGTTCAGTTTCACAAACATGTATTGCATCTACTATGTTTCTCATGCTTTGTGCCAGGGATGCAAGATGAAACCAGCAAGGGACCTTCCCTGGAGAGCTTATAGTCTGGGCATGGGGCAAGGGCAGGGAGGAGGGAAGAGACAGGCCACTGTACTCTTAAAGTGGTCAGTGGGGTGGGGAGAGTTGTGCTGGGCATTGTCTGTCCAGGACAGCCAGCACAATGCCATACCTAGTAGGTGCTCAATAAATAGTTGCATTTGGACTTGTAATTCTTTCTGTGGGGCTTGGAGTGGAATCTGTTTTTTTCTGAGCTGAGGTTTCTTGGACCGAGGAGTTACTCACAGCTGCTTCTATTGCTGAATGTTGTCTTCCCTTCCATTTCCTTCAGTCAACTCTGCCCTAGAAAAAGTTCCTGAAATATGTTTTCATTTTCAACCTTGCAGAAATCCTTTTTGGACTGAAACCATGCCAAACTCTTGGAACTGGGAAATATCCAGAGATATGCAAAGATAATAAAAATAATCTCTGTACTTGGAAATTTCTATTTCTTACTTAACCTCAAAATCACTCCGAGGGCAATTTGGCAACAGTTTTCAAAGTCTGCATAAAATGTTCATACCCTTTGACCCGGCAATTCCTATTTATACCAAGAAAATAATTAAAGATATACACAAAGATGCAAAAATAGGGATGTTTGTTAGAGCCGCGGTTATAGTAACAAAAGACTGGAAACTACCTAGATGTGGTTGTTTCCAACCAATAACCAATAACCAATAAAAGCAGCCCATTGAATAAATATGGCACATCCCAGATAACAAGCCATTGCATCCACTTGAAATGATTCATTTAACAACTGTTTATTGATTACCTGCCACGTGCCAGGCACTGTTGCAAATAGAAGGATACATTAGTTACTAAAACAAAGTGAAACTCACATTCTAGTTATGTGCATTAATTGTATTTATTGACATGAAAATAAATTCTTTCACTATTAAGTGAAAGAAGGCAGGTTACAAAACAGTAGTAGTAGTAATAATGGCTAGCACTTACAAAGCATGTATTATGTGTCAAACATCATTCTAGAAGCTTTATATATCCTAAATCATTTATATAAGAACCTAGTATGATACAATACTTGTTTAAAAATATTTTTTATATTTGTTAACTATTTTGTTGAACAAGACCAACACAAGTGCAATAATAAAGCAACTACTTTTTTTCTTCCACATTTATTTCACATCCACTCTCAGGATCTGCCCTTTTCCTGCTATTGGATAAAATCTCAGGCAGATCTCACAGCTCACTGCTCCCCTTTAATCAGTCGGACTGTCTTACTCCAATAATTAGAATATTCAGCCCAGTCTGAACTTCTTACACTTGGAAGGGACTCTCCTCCTTCCGGCCAACCTACTTCAAGCTTGCCAGCCCGAGAAAGTAGGAGGTAGGGTTAGCAGTTGCCACCTTCCCTCTCAAACTCCTCCTTCTTCCTTCTCTGGCCCCTCAAAGTGGATCCCTGAGGACGGGGCTAGGGAAAGGGCACAATCTTCCCTAGCAGGCACTGTCCTGAGCCGCCATTTTTTCCTGAGGGTGAGGCAGATCACCTTTGTAAGCTCTTGCTCTGGCAGATGCTTTTGTGAGTTGTTCCCAAGATTTTTAGTGAAGGATGCTGTTTCTCCTCCAGCTAGAAGCTTCCAGTTGTCCTCTTGGCCTGGGGCTTCCAATAGTCTCCGTTACATTAACCCTCTCCTTTGGGCCTTTGTCACCCTTCCCCCTCCTCACTCATGAGTCCTCTTGTGCAGTTCACCTTTAAAACAACCCCAGCCAGCTCCCTCCCCAGGTACATTTTTGTCGGCCACTCCTTTCTCTTTGCTGTCACCCGGTTTAGTTCTAGCCACAGTCTCTCACCTGTAGGCTTCTTTTGGCAAAAGGCAAATACAAGTCCCAAAACTCCAGGGGGCACATGTCAAGCTCTCTGAGGGGGTCTCAGGAAGGCACTCCCACTGGCTTGGGATGACAGCGTGCACCACCTGCTCTTCCCCTGAGAGGCAAGTGAGGCTCAGCCCATTCACAAGGCTCTTCCTGAAACCCTCACTCACTAAGTCTTCAACCCTCACTTTTTATAGGCTGGAGGGGTGACTGCTCAATGCATGCAGAGTCATTTGCATAATATTCAGGCTACTCTATATAGGTTGCATAGCTCCTCAGTTTGGATATTTAGGATGTAGGCATCCTTGGGCATCTTTTGTATTGTTATCAGCCTTTGGGGCTTCCACCAAAGTAAGCAGGAAGAGTCCCATTGTAACATGCTGTTATAAACATATATACATGCACATATCTGAAAGTTTCACTTCAAAATATTATCAGTGGTTACCTTTGGTCATGGAGGTAGTTTCCTCTTTTTTATTTATCTGTGCTTTGTCTCTTTACCTGCACTAAACATATCAGAGGAAAAAGAATTCTTAAAAGGAAAAAACTTGTCCAGAAAAAATGTTTACGCACACACTATTTCTTCTTGAGTCATTTTCAATAATTCATGTCTTTCTAGGAATGTTTCCATTTCATCTAAGTTAACTAGCTTATTGGCATACTGTTGTTCATAGTATTCCTCTATAATCCTTTTAATTTCTGTAAAGTTGGTAGTGATGTCTCCACTTTCATTCCTGATTTCAGTAATTTCTTTATTCCCTTTTAAAAAAAATCAGTCTAGCTAAAGGTTTGCCTATTTTCTTGATCTTTTCAAAACACCAACTTTTGGTTTTGTTACTTTTCTCTACTGGTTTTCTATTTTCTATTTTATTTATTTTCCCTCTTATCATTATTGTTACCTTTCTTCTGTTTCCTTTGGGTTTAGTTTGCTGTTCTTTTTCCCCTTCCTTCCTTCCTTCCTTCCTTCCTTCCTTCCTTCCTTCCTTCCTTCCTTCCTTCCTTTTTTAGAGAGACAGAGTTTTGCTCTGTCATCTAGGCTGGAGTACAGCCTCCTGGGTAGCTAGGACTACAGGTGTACCCATCGTGCCAGTCTAATTTTTAAATTTTTTGTAGAGATTGCGTCTCACTATGTTGCCTAGACTGTTATCAAACAACTGCCTCCTGCCTCAGCTCCCACAGTGCTGAGATTACAGGTATGAACTACCATGCTGGGCCTTCTTTTTCTAGTTTCTTAAGGTGGAAGTTTAGGTTATTGATTTGAGATCTTTTTTCTTTTCTAATATAAGCATTTAGCTATAAATTTTCCCCTAAATACTGCTTTAGCTGCATTCAATACATTTTGGTCCATTGAGTTTTTGTTTTATGCATTTATTTTTCTACTTTCCTTATGAGATTTACTTCTAAGAAAACTTAGTAGACCAGAATCAAATTAATGAATCTAGACTTAATTCACCCAATAATGTCCTTAAACAATCTATTACCCTGCTGTGACATTTTGGCTGTCCAGGCTTTCCCTGGGAGTGGTTTGTACAATGAGTGCTCTTTTACATGTCTATTTACTACTAAAAGAGCTCTCAGGTCTTCAAACCATCCTTTGTTCACTAATTCACATGGCTATAACTTCAGTACTAAAATATAGGCAAATCTCCCATGTAACAAAAGCTTGGAAAACTTACATGTATGCATGTTTGTGTCTATTCTTTTATATATGTGTATATATATATGTATATATATATAT